>JAOXXN010000446.1:82415435-82427565 GCA_026770055.1 Myrmophylax atrothorax
TAAAAGGTACAGAATTAAAACTTGTTTACACAGAAGAGCATTTTGCAAGTATTCACCTTTGAAAACGAATACAAACTTGACCTATTGAGTTCTTACAGAACACAAGCTGCATTTATGCAAATAGATATACATAGTTATTTTAGAGGAGCTAACTATCTCTGCAGTTAAATCTACTGCAAGTGATGCATTTATAGAGAGTAATGAGAAGAGGGTTGAGGCCAAGCAGTAAGAAGAGTCACAAAAATTCCATTTTTAAACACCATTAAATTCCAAGTACTCCTTTTGAAGGACTACTCTGGTTAGAACACTTTCTAGTCACTTCATAGTGAACAAACTCACTGGTTTTCTGGAAAAAGATGATTTTTTTAAACATGTTATACATGTCCTGAGGCAAAATATGTCTGTTAGTTCCTAAAAAGGAAAAAGAAAGAAAGGAAGGAAAGCTTTAAAATAACTGCTTTTGAAGCAGAAAGTGTCTTCCTTTGTCTTTGACTCTAATGTAGAGGCGCAGCAAGAAACTGAATCACTGTACCACTTTCACTGTGTCTCTGAAGTGGTGTGGGAGAACTACAGTGGGGACTGCCAGGTTATTTTTCTGTAAAATGCAGCATGAAGAGCTTTAAAAATAGAAGGGAGATAAGATGAAAAAGTAGACAATCATCAGGGAAGAACAGAAGCAGGAAATGAACACTTAAATAGCTTTACAGGATTAATACCTGCTTCAGAAGGACACTAAATACAATTCAAATGTGTGGTAAGTTAAGTTGACGCTATCTTTTGGTCATTTTATTAAGTGTATTTCATCTAGACATTGTCCCCAGCATCCATACAAAAAAATGCTTCCTTTTTCTCCCCAGAGTATCAGTTTATACACCCAAGAAAAGCCACAAAGGTTTAAAGTAGCGGAAGAAAATCTTAGTCTAACCTACTGAGAATGGCAACATTTTCTAAAATCAGACCTGCATTTTTTTGAAACTTCTGAAACTTTTCAGACTTTTTTTCCAAAAGGTTTGTCAAACACTCGAACAAGCTTGCCCATGGAAGTGGTGGAGTCATAATCGTTGGAGAATTTAAAAAGACTACCTGGACTTGTGTAGATATGGCACTTGATGCGGTTTAGCCGTGGACTTGGCAGTGCTGAGTTAATGGTTGGACTCAGTGATCCTAAAGATCTTTTTCCAGCCTAAATGGTTCTGTGAAACATAGTTTTAAATGTTTTTAAAATAACCATCATTTCTCAATTGCAGAGGAGATGGATTCTATACAGATTTCCCCTTCTTCAAGCAGCATTTCTGTTTTCAAGGATGGCAAAGGACAAAAAAAATTTTAAAAGTGGCTCAAACATTACTGAAGGCAGCTCACTCATCCATAAATAGGCTATCAAATCCACATGTATTAGAAGTCCCAGAACTTACTAGCAAGAAAAATGTTAAGCTGTAGTTCAACAAAGTTTAACCATCATATAGTTGAGGTGCCTCAGCTGGAGATCTGCATTGCAGCCCATGGAGCTGTGCTCATGTAGAACAAACAGGGTTCACTTCAGGCTTCTCCTGGAACTATTTTCAATAACAATCTGCTGCTTTCAAACAGACTCTGCTTTGTTTTAAGTATAATCCCATTACTTTAAACAACTAGCAAGTGATGTAAGAATTACATTTGAAAACAGGAAATTGAGCTATAAGTGGTTTATAGCAAGGGCATGGAAGGTAAAAGATGTTTCCTGCACTTTTTTTATTCTTTAAGTGCTCAACCCATTCACTATTTTTCCTATTTGGAAGGTACAGGAATAATGACTTAATCAGCATTTAAGTGTCTGAAGAATGTATCAGCAGGCCATTACTACATTTTCCCTCTGACAGAGACATGTTGTATACAAAGCAGGTTAGGGGGGGGGGGTTAAAAAAAAAACAACAAACAAAAAAATCCCCACAGTAACTGGCGTTCACTATTTTGATTTCAGTTAAGAATTTCCTCCAGAACATACTCCAAATTGAGCAAAGGATTTGAACCTGGTGCCTCTGCATCCTATGTGCTTGCTCTAAAACCATTTGGTCATTAGTTATGATCTTTTGAAGAAAGCTGAAATACAATGTAAGTCCTCTCTAAGGTTCAGAATCTTATTCCGTCTCTAACAAATAAAGGTTGAAGCTACACCTATTCAATTCCTTAACAAACCTTTCCCAGGGAGAACAGGTGAGATTGCAACACCATCCCAACTCAGTACAAAAAGAAGATGGGGCAAGCACTGCTTAGCTTCACTTTTGGAGCTGGTCCTCTCAACAACTGAAAGCCTGCTAGCTCATCACTGGCCCATGACTAAAGAAAGGGCTGTTCATAAAGCCAAAAAGCATGGGAAGGTTCAGGCTATAAGCAACACATAACACCAGTTTAACATTCCACCACCATTTGCATGTTGTAACTGCACTGCCAAAAGAATAGGGTTTTTTTTTAATTTCCTGTGATTTAGCTACTGAATCCTGCACTTACTGAACTGGAAGTTCACATCAGCAATTTAAAAAAAAAGAAGAAAAAAAAAAGGAAGAGTCAAATCACAGTTTGTGTTTCCACATCATCACTGGGCAGCTGTTGGAATGTCACTCTGAAGTACTTAAAATTACAGGCACCGATTTGCTTTTACTCAGCAGCACATGGTGAAAGCAATTTGTAAACAGTGCAGTCTAACAATTTAATTTACAAGGTATTCCCTCTGGAAGCTTTGTAGATTTGGCTTAACCTGCACTAAAAAGTACTTAGTAATCAGAAACTGAAGTTAATCCCAAGCAGATATTTATTGTGCTGCTCAGCTTCAGGCATCCATACGGAGAGTAGCAGAGGCTACAGAGGCTCCTCAGTGGCTGCCTGTTTATTCCTTGCTTCTGTCTCACTTTGAGATTTACACTTTCCTTAGCCAAAGAATTTTCATACAGCTCCCAGTGCCAGGCTCCAGCCTTCACAGTTCTTGTAGATTATTATGGTATCCTTCAGAAGCTGGTCATAAGCAGTCTTTTAAAAATAGCAAAATAAGAAACAAACAAAAAAAATCAAGATGCAAAAATAAGGCTGTGCAAAAGGTTCAGACCACAGAATGCATCAGAATAAAGCATTTAATGTTTTTACTTGTCTAAACTGCGTTCTAGTAGCTCAGCCAGTCTCACATACAATAAAAAGCACAGGTCTGAAAGACCTTCTGTCAAAATAGCAGAAGGCCCAAACAGGCTTCAAATTGAGCAATAATGGGAATGTTTACCTTAAAGATTTTTTTCAGTCAAGGATCCGATGGGAAGATTGCATGACCAATTTGCTTTCCAAAATGATTGGCGGTTCTGAGATGAGGAGATCATCCTCACCTAATGAAGAGTTCTGCTCAGTGTTCACAAAATTAGGAATGTTAAATTTTGTAAGACAATGTAGGTCTTCCTCAAACATTCCCCTGTTTCTGGGAACCTCCTGGAAGTGGATATTACTCTCCAGACCTGGACCTTTCTGACTTTCTTTTGCTTTGTTCATATGTTCCACTTCATTAATACAGAAATGGAAAAGTGACTGAGATTCTTCAGCCATTTGATGAGAAAAGACCCTCTCAGACTCCAGAGTTCTTCCAAAATTTGTCACAAAGCTGTTCATGCGAAATCTTTTTTCAGAAGGTTCTGCATTGCTAGGGAGGAAAAAGAAAAACATAGTAAACACAAAAGTAGAACTATTTGAGTCCTTATCAGCAAATTTGGTGGCTTCAGCAACTACTATGATCAGGAAGAAAGGAAACCCTATGGTTTATTTACCACTAACTTCTAAAGACAGCAACATTTATTATTTTCTGCTGAAGCTGTTTTAAGTCTTGATTTGTTATAATAATTTTCCATGGGAATAAGTTAATGCCAGCACTCTTAAATGGCACTTCTAGTAATCAATATACTGTAATAATCACAGCACTGAGTGAGCTTAGAAATACTTTTCAGGGTTTCCTTTGATATCCAGTAGTATCAAGTAATAACATTTTTTTAAAATGGTTTATGAGAACACTGTGAGAAAAATCCTTGGTAGAAAAACCTTTCTGAGGCACAGGCAGCACTGCTCTCACTAAAAGGCATAACTTGAGTGCTTGGTTGTCCAGACATCAAATCGTCTTTTCCACTGACTTCAATCAATGACATTCAGATTTCCAAATTAGGAGAGCTGGAACTAAAGACTGCTTTAAAGACTGGTAGTCTTAACAATTCAGGCACATAGCCGAGGAGGGAGAGTTTAACATATTTCTTATAAGTTTTCTGTAAAAATTTTAGCTCAAATCAGCACCAATGTGCATGGACTTTGCAGGAGCCATAAACAACTGGGGGTGAGAAAAGCTCAAGCTAGATGGAAGTTTTACAGATAGCATTGCATTCTTTTTCCAGGCTGAATTTATAAGCAATCATCACAAAATGCAAGCTTTTTGCATCTGAAATGCAGTAGAGGTATTCAGAGGATGAGCAACAAAAATCTAAACATACTCTCAGAATATAAATTTTGTTAAGAAATGTTAAAAAATCATACTGTTTACATCTGAACATGTAGCAAATGACACTGGAGTCAGATAATTGGACACCTAGAGGTGCCCTCAGCACTTAAGACTTTTTCAGAGAAACACTATAATTTAATTCCCTGAAGCCTGCAGTAGGAGATAAGTGCCTACATGCTTTTGAAAGCCTCAAATGACACCTTGAGAAATCTAACCCTAAAACCTTTGAGTTCACAGGATACCTACCATTAGTGTTTCAGGTATAGTTAACCTTAAAGATCCCCGCTGCTTAAATGCTAATTTACTTCCATTAGATGATAGGAGAATCCTGTCCTAACAAATCACTTCCACTAGCCTTCAAATCAAAGCAGTTATCTAGTTTGTCAAAACCATATTGGCTCACTCTGCATGTCAAAGTGAAGCTTATAGAAGCATTAAAACTGATGCAGTAACTAATAACCTACTATGTACACACTGGGAGACAAAAAATGGAATAATTGTGGTAGCCTTCAGAACTGACACCTGACATTTCTCTCTTTGTAATGCAACAAAAAGCACCATATATAGTTTCATATATAGTTTTGCAAATCTGTCCCAAGAGTTTCTACATAGTATGGTAGTACAGACAGTGAAGGTGGCAAATAAGCACAGAAAGGACAAACACTGTAAGTCTAGGAAGAAGTGACTGCAGAAGAAAGCTTAAAATGCATCCACGAAGAAGTAAGATTACTTCATAGGTGTGGAAAGTGTTTTATAATCCAGTGAGCTGTGAAGGAGCAAAGGCTGACAGTGTAGAGGAGCACACAACACTGGCAACGAAAACCTGATATAAGTGGAAGAATAGAAGATGTCCATAAAATTTACAATGACCCAGAATGTAGTGGACATGCAATAAGGAATAATCCTGTGTTCATGAGCAGGGAACACATGATCTAATATACAGTGATATTTTTGGATTCTGGAATTCACAAACACCATCTCTGTATCTTGGATAGATTTTTTTTCTTTTACTATACTAGAAACTTGCATAGTCTTCCTCATTACAATATGCAAGGATACCTCAGCAGATACCTTTTCAGAACACTTAAAATAAGAAAAGCAGCCTCAGAAATCCTCGTTTTACTGTGAGAGGGAGCACAGCCACCTGGACAATCAAATCCCTTTTGCAATATTTGAGCCAACAGAACCCTCTGAGTGCCAAAAGGTGCCAACAAGAAAGAAGGAAGCTGAATGCCAGAAACCTTGAACAATATACACACTGAAAATCGCACAAAACAAGCAGTTGCCAGTGAACTAACCCCAGCTCCTTTTTCTGGGAATCTTCCAGCCTATGATGCTGGGTTCTGGCCTGCTGGCCTCAGCATTAAGCTCTGGACTCTGCCCACTGGATCTGAGTGCATTGTCAGGGTACAGATCTCCTTGCCTAGTATATCCTTCTTACAGGAGCATACTAGTTTGGGGCTGACACTCAAGATTCCGCTATAGCTTAAACATCCCTTCTCTCAACATTCCCTGAAGTGACCTGGGGAACTTGGCAAACCATGGAAATGAGTAAGGAGCCAATCCTCCCAAACAGCAGGATTTGATACCCTAAGGGGAACTTGCGGGATCTGAACATACAGCAATCCTGAACATACAGCAATCCTGAACATGTAGCAATCCTGAAGTGCTATCCTGAACCTGAGAAACATCCCTGAAAAAAGTATTCAGCAAAAATATACATATATCTGTAGAAGTTTTTGTTTCAACGTGTCTGCATTTCTCTGGCTGGATCCTTAGACAAAACCAACTAATTTTTTGGAAAAGAAATTCTCCATCATTTCACCTTTACTGCAAATAGTGGTACAACCTGCCTAAATAAGTGCACGAAGCTTTGAGATTACATCAGCCAATATCTTTTACAGATACGTTACACAAACTCTTGCACATGTTGCACAAATATGTTTTAAGGACATTTTCAAATGGAGAAACAAAGCAAGCATACTATCCTCTCATGAGTGATGAAGGAGAGCATTTTTCAGATAGAAATTCAGAAAGAAAGATTTTCAACAAAGTTTTTTTTTGCACAAACTGATCTTCTATACATACTAATATGCAGGCAAATAAAAGAGACATATAGCAGATATAATTTCCATAACTGATTAAATTTCTGCCTCTCTCCATCAAAATCCTCACCCTTCTGGTCTGTGAATGTGTCCAATTCTGAACATCTTTTATAATTCTGAAAAGTACATCCTATCATGACTCTTTATACTGAGCCAAGAAAAGCATATTACTAGAAAAATCAGAGTATTCTACTTTGGATCCATCCATCTGAGCTCAGTTACACTTATCTCTCACATTAATGGTACTTTAAAGAACAGCCAAATAGCCTTGCTAAAGTCAGAGACACATCCATCAATCAAGCTGGCTTTCTCCCAAGACCTAGGAATCCCATTAACATCTATCTCTAAGGGAGACTGCAAGACAGCCTGCTAATGAAACACTGAGTCATGAGGAATCTAGTCAGGTATAAAAATAGAAGATGCAGGCAAACTAAAATCACAGTCTACACTGATTTGGCAGGTAGGTATTCTCCAGTTTTTATATACATGTATCAAAAATAAGAGAATACAGCATTCACTGCACTTAGCATTTTCCTGGATGATCCATGTTCAGTACCATACACATTTCATTATTAAATGTCAAAAAAGTAGTGCCAAGATTTGTTAGGGGTGCCAACTCAGCATACACAGTAAGTGGGCAAGCACTCAAACACACAGGTCCCAAAGATGCAAAGAGGTTTAAAACAAATGCAGAAAGGAATAATTGGGCTTGCTTTAGCAACTGCAAAAAAATTGTATTAAGCTTTAGAATGGAAGGGACTTCTGGAGCTCTCTAGACTGATGATGAAGGCAAGGCCAACCCTGAATTCAGATCACCTTATCTGGATGTAGAAGTTAACCAAAGATGGAGGTTTCACAAACTCTCTAGACAACCTGTTCCAAGCAAATTGATGAAAAAACCCAGAAAAACAGTGGGAGATATCCAACAGACCTCTGCTACCTCAGAGTATACGTTTACATATTAAATTCTCTATATTGTATATTTGACTTCATCACTTCTTTCCCTGTCAAATTATTCACGTGGGATACAGACTCAGGTGCTCAGCTAATTAACAAGGTATTTTAGGGGAAAGAGGCAGCACACTGACACTTAGGAGGATTTTAAATTTATTTGGCAGCAAGGTCTGTCTGCTTCATAACAGTCTGTAAGGGAAACAAAAATACCAGCAAGTCAGTTCTGGTAAGCTGAATTCTTCTGACTCTATTTTCTTCTCACAGAAACAAATATTTAGGAGCACAGAAGAGGCTCAAGATACACACATGCCCTTTCTATTTGTGGTGCTGTCTCTAGAGATGGGCTACTACATGAAGTTTCAGAGCCAGTCTACATAAGATTAAGTAATAAAGGGCCTCCAGTAGACAGAGATAGGCTGCTTTAGAAGGCAATAAGGACTAGCAATTACCTTTCACAAACAGCTTCTCATCATTGCTACCTGCCTGCAAGTGATCTCATGTTCCGGAGAGGCTTTTTATTCCTACTTTATGGCACACAAGCCTGAGGGGAGATGTGGGTTCAAAGTTTCTCATAGGAAGGAACAACAGGAGCCTGGGTGCTGTGCAAATGCAGATAAATCACTGAGACAAGGCATAGTCTACATGTAATTATCAGCCAGGAAGAATAAGAAATAAAGGACTTTCAGGAGACCCTGGTTTTAAACAAATGTTGAGCTGATCTGCACTTCAGCATCTACTGGAACTTCTCAGCAGAAACTAAGACACTCTGAGACCCAGGGAGTCAAGGGAAGATTTTGTTAATACTACTGATACCCACCTTTTGGACTTGAGCATATAAACATGTGGAAACCTGTCAGACTTCAGCTTCCTTAATTTAACATCTGCACTGCATTTTATTTGTATATACTCTACCATTATTCACACTTCCACTCCGAGATAGCTTGAGCTCACCTAGAGCAATCCCATTTATCTGCAGAACAGCAATCTAAGGGCACCTCTATCTGTTTGGCAGCCTACCCATCAACTTCCTTTTAGGATGAAAACCTAAGATTGTTTGAAATGAAGATAGACTGCACTGTCTCATAAGAACAGACTAGAACAGGATGGTGCTGAGCCAGTGCGATGTCAGCACTGTCACTGCTTGTTTGGGGCTGCAAGAGACCAGATGTGCCACTTAGTATGCTGGATTTCTTACTCCCATTTTCAGACTCACTCTTGATGAGGTGCTCCTGTCTTTGTCAGCAGCGTCAGGACAAAAAACATGAAGATGACAAAAACTGCAAGACCAACCCAAAATCCAATCACAATGGAATCTGGTGAAAAAGAGAAAACAAGATGATCAGTGTTTTACCTGCACATGCAGAAAGTTGCCTTCTACATACAGCATGACTGCAAATCCAAAATAAGTTGCAGCTTTTTCATGGATGGCAAAGAGGAAGGACTATCAAATTTATTATTATCTATTTTTAAACAGAAAGTTGCCATTGAAACTCCCATTTCTAGCCTGAATTTTACTGATACCTAGACAAACTAGAAAGAAGATAAAACATTAACATGCAAACCTGCAAGAAGGAAGTCTTGGTCAGGACACAAATCCTTTTTACCCTTAACCCCTCATTAGACAGCCACTACCAAACCTCAGAGATCCTCACTGGCTATAAAGCTACGTGGTGGTCTGTCTGACCCAGTCCAGCAGGCACAGCACAGAACTGTTGAATTTCCTACAAGACTAACTAAAGACACCAAAACCCCAAGGAATCAGCTATCCTGCCTGGTGCTTGACCCCAGCTGTTAATCACAGTCCCATGTGAAGTATCTTCCATGCTAAAAAGGCAGATGTGCAAATTGGAAATCAACTCAAACCATTTGCTCTTTTTCTGCACAGTCAAAATGCCTGCTGCAACCTGAGATTTTCTCCCTGTGAAAATACTTTATCACACTCAAGTCTCTCCTTAGCTCCTTTCTCTGGTAAGCTCTAAGTTTCACGTCTCCTACTGCAACTTTTATTCCTTCTCTCTTCTGCCACATCTTCCCCTCTCAACACCCTCTGTAAAATAACTAAAGGGCAGTTCAAGTATAGATCTCTGTGATGGGGTAGAGGAGTTTGTAATACCCCTTTTTGCTTAATACGTAACTGGTATGAGTTTATTTCTGTAATTCCATATATTATGTGCCCTAAATTCCTTTCAGAACCATTCTGTAAGCACAGCCTATATACAGTGGTTCCAGATGCACCTTGTGTTGGACCTTACTAATAGAAAAGAGCTCATGGTTATCTACCAACATACTGGACTTTGTAATACCTGAAAATGTCATCTAAAAACAAATACTCCCATTAAAAAATTTACCACTTAACCATTTACAGCTACTAGTAATGACCGATTGGTCAGACATGCTTGAATGTCAATTGTGATCAAGATGACTCAAAAATATGCACATAGATTATATTGATGGAGCAGCAAAACTTAACCATCAACTCAAGGGAAATAAATTAATAAAAAAAATAAATCAAGATTCTGATAAACTACTACTCCCCACAAAAATCACACCCACCAGCATTATGTGCTGAATAACAAGCCTGTCTTGTGGTTTGTTTTGTGTTCCTTCTCCACAAAAGAATTCCTAGGTTTACTGAGCATAAAGCTACATCTTCCTTGCTTAATTGTGTCTCCTGACACACTTCCAGCCCTCTGCTGTATCAATTACATTATTTGGATTTGTTTAAAATTCGAGCAGGAGTTCTCTCAGTATTTCATTTAGGTCTCACTCACGTAAATGCAAATCACACAAACCTTGTGACTTCTAAACACTTACTCAAAATAAACAGTATATAACACAACTTTTGTTCAAAAAATTTGGCATGAGGCACTTACATTTATAATACTGCCCCAGGTTACAAATAGATTGTACAAAGTATCCCATGACTTTCTCAAGTTGCAGTTTTAGCCTTCCTTTTCTTCATAACAGATTCACAACTTCCTGACATCAGATCTGACTCCCCTGATCATTCCTAGCCATTTTACTTCTCCAATGTTACTGAAGTTTTCTCTGTATAAAAGGCACAAAAAAGATATTGTTCTTATCTCTGCCAGTCACAAGTATGTTCTGGATACTTTTGTCTGTTTTCTAAAGCTTCAATTTACAAAACATCTGGTCCCTACTTTTCCAGATTTTCTGATTTCTAGTTCCTGCTCTCAATCCTTCTCAAATAAAACATCCTTTTTGCTTTTTTCCCCCCAGTCATATATTTGAAAAGTCACTGTGACATTCAAAAACCTCATCTTCTCCCCACCTCCACTTTTTTTAAGAAATGTATTTCTATTTCTGTGTGTTAGATTGTTCTGTCAATCGTTTTCTTCACAGGTCACTTTGAATAAATTTTTTTCTGCTTTCAGAAACAGTCTTCTGAATTCCTTTATATATACATCAAATATTAGGAACCTCCCCTTGCATATACTTAATTAAATCAACATTAA
Source organism: Myrmophylax atrothorax (assembly GCA_026770055.1). Classification (NCBI taxonomy): domain Eukaryota; kingdom Metazoa; phylum Chordata; class Aves; order Passeriformes; family Thamnophilidae; genus Myrmophylax; species Myrmophylax atrothorax. The sequence continues at coordinate 82,426,466 of JAOXXN010000446.1, forward strand.
TCCAAAAGTGTCCTCCAACTTTCTCTTGTAGAATTCCTCTTATGCTATGGTTGAAAACAGTGCCCTCTCATTTTGGGTGAACTGTTGTGTGTCTCAAATAAATAAGTAATAGTAAGAAAAAATCATACACCTCTATCTTTAAGAAGAGCCCCTGATGTTTCACAGCTGGTCAGGTATTACTGCCAGCCTACCTCACCTGGATTGGAGTCCATTCTCCACTGAGCTCTCACACGAAAGTTACAGGCATTCATTAGCACCTCTTCTTTGCAAATATTCAAGTCTCCCTCCTAATACAGCCCCAGTGTAATCTCCTGCTTCCTCCCTCAGCTTAGGATTTCAGAGAAGTTCCTGTCTGAGTATATTGCCTCCACATTTCACAACAGTCTCAACTCAGCTAGGAATAGCCAGAACAAGGCACATTCCAAGAACACACCATGTGAAGAAACATCATCCTGTACACAACACAGACATAGATTGTTCCTTTACTAAATTAAATTGAGCAATGCATGCAGCAACACTGAAGTAAAAACAGACAACTCAAATCTATCAGTTAAAATGAACAAACAAAACTTAAAAAAAAAAACCAAGCCCACAACAACAACAAAAACCAACCATAAGGGACTTCCTAGGTCACTGATTCAGTGCTTCTAATGACATCTTTCATCAAGCTCCACCTGAAAAGCAGTTGTTCCTTCTGCCCTGTTCTCTAGTAAGAGCTGTCCAAAATGTTCCTGCTCTATGAACAGCTCAGCTGCCTCACTTAGCTTGGCAATCACTTCAATGGCAATTCAAGATATGATTTGCAGCTATGCCTTCCACAATTCCAGAAGCAATTATAATTTATATTTTTTCCCATCATGCTGTTTGACACACTGAGCTAAAAAGGAGATATATATGTATCACTGCAGCTAATCTTTGCAGCTGTTAATCTTTGCAATCAGCTTTGGCCTCTGATTAAGTGGAAGTATGAAGATAAACTAGAAACCTGGCAAAAGCTAACCTATGTTTTTCAGGCATCCACCACTTGTAAAAACACAGGCACTAATCAGCAGACTTGTTGGGGGTTAAAAAAAAGAGGTTAAGTACAATTTAGGCTAAAA
>JAOXXN010000446.1:82453708-82472575 GCA_026770055.1 Myrmophylax atrothorax
ACATCTCGGATGCTCAGCAGGGTCAGCCCCGGTTAGTACCGGGTGCTGTGACAGTCCCGAGGACTTCTCTGTCACTGTCCAAGCTCGCTCGGCTGTGGCAGATGGACCTCAGGACTGAAACGGTGGGGCCAGTTCTGCACACGCTGTGCCTCACCTAAACAATCCCCAGTGCAGGCTGGAAGGGCACAGCCACGTGGGGAGAGCCCTGCCCAAATCTTCGTTAGCGAAGTTTGGCCATACATACACATACAAATATCAAGCCAGTGTTTCTCTAACAGAACTAATGGCAATACCAGTCAAGAAATTTGTTTTACCAGATATTTCCGAAAGCAACTAGCACAAACAAGACAGCTCCTTAGCATCAGTGATAGCTCTTCAATGGCAGTTTGTAGGAGCAAAGAGCAGCATAAACAGGGTCTTGACATATTTGCTCTCTTATGTAAAGTACCTTATCAAGAGTAAGAAGCATAAGAGAGACATACAGCAATTGGAATAAATATAAGACAGCTTTTCAGGACATATAGTCACAAGGTAAAATAAAGATGTTGTGGATCTAGCCCCTTGCAGAGACCAGAGGCCAACAACCAGGCAAGCAAGACACACAAGATGCTCACCTCAGACTTTCAGACCCGTTGACCAGATCAGAATTTCTTGACAGTGGCAAAAAAAAGGTAATATGTCCATGAATAGATTTGAAGGAAGATATTCCATAAAGAAATCTTCCCTCTGTCACCCCAAATGTGCCTTACCAGCAGCTCTGGCCCTAGGCTGCCAATGACATTCACTCTGATCTCGAGCACTACCAGAGACTCTGCTTTAGAAGATGATGTTCACAGAAACTGTTTTCTGAAAATAGTGTATATACCTTCAGATCCCTGCACTTACTTAAAACAAAAGCTGAAATTAAGGCCCCACACTCACATCTCCTTGCGGTTCACACAGACAGTCCTTGCAATGCTCCTTGTAATGAATCAAGTCACCACCAAAGAACCGAATTCCTTTTAAGACGTTTGCTCTTCCTAAATAATGGGAATGCTTTTAATAATTAGTTCCTTTTCTTCTATAGGATAAAGGTCTTAAATTATGCAATTCTGATAGTGCCTATGGTAATTATACCTCTGCAATACAGGACAGATTATTCTCTCAGACAAAGTAGTTTTTATTAAAAAACCAGTTCTGGGATTTGTTTTCAACAGCAGCCTAGACTTGAATAAATCACCATGCTTACAGACAGAAGAAGCAGAGGAGATCTGAAACAAAATAGCAATTTTATTTAATTCAGTCCATTGCAGATGTATTTTGTGCCTGATGCGAAGAGAGGAAGGAGGAGACATATATTTACTGCTTATGTTTATTGAAAGAGCCACCTGCAGGCCCAGATGACCATCAAGAATCAGAATCACAGAGTATGCTGGGTTGGATGGGACCCATAAGGATCATCAAGTCCAACTCCTGGCCCTGAACCAATTCCCAAGAGTCACACCATGTGCCTGAGAGTATGGTCCAAAAGCTTCTTGAACTCTGTCAGGCTTGGTGCTGTGAGCACTTCCCTGAGTAGCCCAACCACCCTCTGGGTGTGGAGTCTTTTTCTAATATCCAACCTAGACCTCCCCTGACACAACTTCAGGTCATTCTCTCAGGTCCTGTCACTGGTCACCTCAGAGAAGAGATCAGTGCCTGCCCCTCCTCTTCTCCTCACAAGGAAGCTGTAACTACAATGAGGTCTCCCCTCAGCCTCCTCTTCTCGAGGCTGAACAGACCACATGCCCTCAGCTGCTTCTCATACAGCTCCTCGTACCTTTTTACTGGAAAGATCAAGGAGATTACTACCTCTGCTCCTGATCCCTGATCCCCTCACCAGTTGTCCCAGAGCCCTGAAGTTTCTTTTGATTGCCCTCAGAATTCTCTTTGTTATTTTATCACTGCCAGTTTGAACAACCAATAGCAGACAGTAATCAGACTGGAGAGTTTTCAAGTAATGTCCCTCACCCAAGCCCCTGGGAGACAGCAGACTTCCCTGTGAGTTGGGTCTGGTCTGCATACTGGGCACTTTATTCCCCTTAGAAGGGAGTTTCCTATTACAATTACCCTTCTTTTCCTCTTAGCAGAGGAGGTTTTCATGTGAAGTAAAGGTGGTGTTTTAGGAGGCTCCTCTACCCCAGAAGGACCTTCGCCCATCTCATCAGTTGTCTGACCTTCCAGTTCCAGAGCCTCATACCTGTTGTAAGAGGTACCAGCCCTACCTGTCAAGTCTGAGAAGGAGGAGGAACCTTCCTCCTGGTACATGCAGTGACCTGCTTCCAGCCTTCCAGGAGAATATGCATTCAGGGCCTGACCTCAGACTCATTGAAACCAATGGGAAATAGAAGGCAACACTTTGCAGCTCAGGATCACTCCTGGGTTTCTGCAGGCACATTACAGGATTTCATGCTGGTTTCATTTTCTTTTTAAACACTTCTTAAGGCATCACATTCCCATCTGTAAACATCCTTGTGAAAATGTCAGTAAAATAACACCCGCCAGTCAAAACATTTACATTTAGCTTGGCTGTTTTCTCTGGTTATTTAGCTTGGCATTTTTTCAAGCAATGCTCTGAGGCACTCTGAAATTACGGATTGTGCCAAGTTCATGTCCTCCTCAACACCTGTGTTTCTCTATTATGCTGCCATTTCTTCTTTTCAGTGAAGGCTAAAGTGAGGAAGAGAGAAGGAATAAAGTGTTTGCTTGCCCTTCACCTCCACCAACACATGAAATCACCCCAAGCTACTAATAAGACAGTGGGCACTATTTTCAAGTCCACGTTTTCGTAAGTGACAGATACTGAAGAGCCCAAGTCTACTTCAGATAAAGCACTGCAGCTGTCATGGTTGTTTCATTCCAGTTTTAACTACCACCCAGGCTAGGCAGTACATTCAGTCCCAGCACAGACATCTACACAGTCAATTTTGTTGCTCCAAAAAAGAGATTGACCAAAAGCAGTGTGCTCAGCAGGAAATGAACTAGCTGATGATTTCATAGATGCACATAAATCCAACCCCTCTCAAAAACACACTAAATGAGGGAACACCATGTCCACCAAGGAGTCATGGCCAAGGTGCCTGACCTGAATGTGGTTCCCCACATTTAAGCCACCCCAGCCTCAAGACAGAAGTCACACTTGGACTGTTTTAAGGTCGCTGCTGTCCTACAGCTCAGTGGCCAGGACCACTTTGAGAAGTGGGACATGCTGATCCTGTTCCTCCACAAGGCGAGGGGACTAAAAGCCTCCCACATTTATGGATGCTGCCCTGCTCACAAGTGGCTAATAGGTTTCTTATCCCAAAGAAGAAGCATTTTTCAAACTAAGCAGTTTCACAAGTAGACACTATCACAGCATTAGGCAGAAGTGGAGTTTTTTCAGTGCCTAGGAGTTCACATCCTAGTTGCTGATGCCATCATTGCTAAAACTATTTTCAGCACTTTGCATTCACAAACCTGGGTAGGAAAGAAGAGTTCACTCACTAAACCTTGCGATCAGGAAGATCTTTTATTTTGAAAGGGATAAATGACTAGTGGACAAAAAAGTAGGCTAAGCCAGTCATGCCCTGCACAGAGAATTCACATTCTTGGCATCCTGGCAAAGCTCCACAACAGTTACTAGGCAAAGGATGGCCAGCAGTTCTCCATTTTGTGAGGAACAAGTAGCCAGTTTGATGAAATACAAGAAGACTGAAGCACCTTCATTAAACCAAGTTCTCAACCTAGTTGAGTAGGTCAGAACTGAGGAATGTCCTGTTGATGCTGTGGCCTCACAAAAGACCAACAAGGTCAGAAAACCCTGTCAGAGTAGGGATGAACCCTGCTTTCTAGACTCACCATGCATTGAACTGAATGTACATAGAGCCCCAGCCTAAACAAGGGGTCTTCTGCAGTTGGCAGATCAGTCACATCCAATGTATTATGGGAAAGGAAGTAAACCCTGTGCCTGAATGATGGATTTATCCCATGCAAGTGTCAAGCAGCACACATTAAGAGATACTCCCAGATAACCCCACTTCTCAGGGTTTTGATCTGTCAGCTACTTTTTCAAATGTTCAGATTGTGTGAGCATCCCAATACACGATTCACAGGCATTGTTGTCTTGCTTAGAATTAGATTAAGAGCTTTACCAAGAGGAGATTCCACTGCATTTAAAAAATGTATATTATTATTTATCAAGTATTTTTTTTAAATTTATATAATCATTATTCACTGAGTAAAACTTCACTGTCTCTGGGTTTCACTGTTCACAGCCTAAAAGGATATAAATTCTAAATTTGCCTTATACTCTCATGAGTACATAAAATTTATTTGCAAACACTGTGATACCAGTCTGTTTGAAAGGGGAAATAAAAGCAAACATGCTTTCATTTAGGAAGCCATCTGGACTGCCAAAAGCACTGCATGCCATTAGCAATACAACTGTGCATGGAATACAGACAAAATTTGTATTCTGTACCTCTTTCTGTAGGAATTTACCCATCTGAGACATACTCTGGTCTTGTTATTGTCCTGTTTCATTAAGCATGACATTGTTCTGTCAGCTTTATTCTCAGTGAGTGGAATCTGAGATAAGTGTTGTTCCAAACCATGCATGGCAAGGGCCAATAGTCCAGCTATTTTCTCTCTTATGCTGAGCAACATTTTCATTTTTATGGGAACTATCCAGTTGTTACAGGATTACGGCAACAAATCACTTTGGAACATTATTTTTTAATGTCTCAAACCCAAGGGAACTCCTGTTTATTCTGCTATATCTACATATGTTTTGGGGAGCATAGATATTCACTGATGACTGAACCTCTCTATAGCCATGCCTGCAAATGGAAAAAAGCACCCCTGCAACTGGCAAGGTGCCCACACCCCATGCTGTCCAAAGGATGTCTGCTATATGCAAAGAGGAAATGCTACATGTATTTTCCAGGTTCATGGCATAAGCTGCTTTTCAGAGCTGGACTACAGGAACTAATACAGAGAATCAAAGCAAAGCACTTTACCAAACAAAAGCTCTGGTGCGTTCAGCTTGGGTGTCAGATCAGGACACCTCACTGCCTTGACCTAATACACTGTTTGGCTTTTTAGTAGATTAAACTGTACTAGCAAAACCTAAGCTGTCCATCAGTCTTTGTTTATGGCTTCTGGTATAACAACTATGGTTCAATGACACCACAAACCCAAACACTACGACGCAGCACAGACAAAACCAGAAGCATAAAATCTGCTGCACAATTTTGCCAGAGGACATGTTGGAATATCAAAGTAGGGTTCACTGTAAGTTCTCTCAGTGGCAACTGATGGGCTGAGGAAGCTGACACCAGTGTCTTTAGTATTAGTACTCAACAAAAGATTAATAATTAACATAAACATATTTCAAGCAGTTATTTTTAATCATCCTTAACTTGCAGTAAAAAAAAAACAACTTCTCTGCTACCTTGAAGAATATACAAAAATATAATTTCTAGTCGAAAAAAATAAGCAGTTATACACAGGAGCCACAGTCAATTTTTCTTTACAGTCATTTTGAAGTATTCGTAGTAATAACCAGAAAAAAACTACATAAAATTTTGGCCTCTACTTAGAAGTTCTGTTGCCAGATCTTTATCAGTTATGAATGTTTAAGAAAATATTTTCCAAAGCAATTAGTTTATGGGGTGGGAAAAGCTCCTTCGTAGCTATAGATACACTGACACATTTTATTACTAAATCACTCTTATTTTACTAAGTGAATGCCAGAGAGGCTACACAGATTTAAGAGCTTACCAAGACAAGTTACATTGTCATTGCAAGGCCTTATCAAGAGAGATTGGCAAACCTCTCGCTTACATAGGCCAGACATCACGGTCTTATGTCCTCAGTACATGCCAAAGGGTTGTCTAGGGTTTTTTTAATCTTAACAAGATGTGGTTTGCTGGGAGATGCTATTTCTTGTCTTAGGCAAACTGAAATAGTAAAAAAAAAGGCACACCAGCTTTATATATGAAACAGAAAGAAGAGAGCTGAAATTTGACGTTTGGTCTGAGTTTGACTTGACTCTGTTTATCACTTACTCAGCTTAAGGGGAAAGTAAAGAGAGCAGCATGGAGTACAGGAGAGTGCTGTGGAGGAGAAAAGTGACCACAGTGTTACATACAAGGGACAGAGACATAAACACAAGTCATTATTGCTGTGCAGTATGTAAGTTACGTTCATGCATATGAGGTGGTTTGAGCCCTTAAATTGGAGGGAGTAAGGTAGAGGGACATTTTGAGACAACAGCACTGATGAGGCAACCTAAACCAGAGATTAGCCTCACTGGACCAAGTGATGTATAAACAAGTCTGACAAAAATTCACCAAACATCCTATATAAGAGGAAGCTGGTATGTTATCAATACAGAATTCCCTTCCTTGCCCTTGTTCACTGACTATCTGTGGTTCTGCAGGACACCATTGCCTGATCAAAGGTCCTCTTGAATGGAGTTTTTGAGAGGCTATGTCTCAAATAAAAATAAAGAAACACTTTCCATCCAAGCTAAAGATCAGAGAATACCCTAATGACCTTAACTGCTTTCAGCATAGTGCTGATGTCCTGCAAAAAAGAGGAGAAACAAAGTAAACAATTTCTTTCTGAAAGGGGATTGGTAAAACTCAGAAACCATGGTGGACTGCCCAGCCAGTCCAGTCTCCTACACAGCACATGAAATACTTTCAGCAATTCTTGCCTACCCCAACAGGGCTTAGCCAGAGAAATCCTCCTACTGAAATTTCCCAGATTTTGTCACTTAATATTAGGTAAACAGTATAAGGTTTGCAAAAACATTTTGTCAGGGTTCATCTTTACTATATTCACAAAGTCCAAAGCTAGCAGAGTACCAGTCCTATATTACCACTATCCCTCACATTAAGCATCTGAACAGAGACCAAGCAGCCTATACTGACCCGCGTGGTTTCCAGGATGCAGGTTTGGGAGGGCTGGTCAAGTCTGTAGTTGTTTCTCAAGAAGAGGACATGGGAGTAATTCAGCACTTAAACTTGGAAGCTTTGATGGCAAGTTTTCTACAGTTTGTGAGAAAACAGCAGGGAAGATATTAAATTATTAAAATTGTTTCACTGGTTTCAAAATATGGAGAAGAATCTCTCCATATTAATACTACTTACCCAGGAAATCTGATATTTGAGATTTCACTATTCAGTGTTCTTTACAGGAAAATAATTTCACAGGAATCTCTGCACCAAAAAAACCCCAAAACATTGTTCATTTGACTAGTATACTGAAGTCCTGTTAATAAACTTATTTTTCCTGGGAGGAATGATGTAGAATCTTGAAAGGATAGTAGATGGATTTAAGATGGTTATTTAAAAACTTTTTGTACTTATAAAATGCTGCCTTAAAGAATCTACTCTCCTTTTATTCACTCATCCTGTTGAATGGCTAAGGGGAGGTGGCAGGTGAAGTCTGACTTACTTAAAACTCATAGTGACTGTGGTATTTAGGAGCAAACTCCACAGCTCCAGTCTGAGCTATCAGAGGCATTGAATGCACTTTTCAACAGTGGTTCAGCCTGCTGATGAGGTAGGAGATGGCTCTCCTTAAGACACACCTGACAATGACACATGCTTACACCAGCTGCTTTTTGTGTCCCTTAAAGTTAGTTTTTGTGCCCCTGCATTTGGGTACTTACCTTCAGGTTCCTAATTTTTAGAAGTCTTCCCCCAAAAATTTAACAGTTACCTTGTATATACACTTCTTTCTCTCTCCTCCCTGTAGTCTAAAAGCACCAGTGAGTATTTAGACCTGAATGTATCATTCAAAACATAAAGGTTTTTTTTCATCTTATAGTGAACAGAAGCCCCTAGATTATAACCTTTGTCAGCATAATTTCTTTCCTTTCATCACCCAGACAGCTGACATTTAGACCTGTCACTCATATCTCCCGTATTGCCGTTTTATAGCATGCATTGGAGCAGAATCTCCCTCACACACCTTTCCTTGCAATGATCACCATTTGGGGTGTAGTTTTCACAACCTTAACTGAAACAGATGACTCTTCTTTAAAATTATTTGCCTCCTCTTCATCTCCTTTGGAGCTGATGCTCAAAATTTGACTTTGTGTTCTGTGCCGACCTTTGTTTGATCAGGAGGGACACACTTCAGAGCAAAAATCAACAAGACCGAAACAGGAAACCAGATGACTCCCTTCTCCCCATCCTGAACTGGTCAGTTGGTTTAGCAATTTTTTTATCTCTTTATCAGGAATGAGCCAGGCACCACTTCTGACTTAGTGAGGAGAAACGTCATACTGTGCTTTAACTAACATACCTGACTTTAAACACACACTGGCAACAGGCTCTCTTCCATGACTAACAGTGTAGTCAATTCGAGCAGTTAGTTATTCCTCTATCACATTATCTCAAGTCTGTCCCACACCCCATTTTCTGCCAGCTAATAAGTATGAATCTTTGTATCTTCTAAGTAAGTGATCCAAACTTCTTGTTTTACCATTGCTTTTAAATCCACAATGACTAGATCTTCCTTGCTTCGTCTCACTGCATTTGAAATGCATTCCTCATTCCAAATAGGAGAAAATATTTCCAACAGGACCTTGTTTTTTTCATCCACATCCAAATGCAGACAGGATTGCCAGCAGGTACACTTCAGCTAGAAACATTTGCAAGTTGGTGACAAAAAACAGACATTCCTCTTTGACCTCTACAAGCCCAACCATCAATAACAGAATCTATAAATCCCCTGGGAGGCTACAAAACACAAAGCATGGACATTCTCATCATTAAATGTAGAAAGATATGAAAGCTGGGAGAAATATTCTGCTGTGTTAAAGGTTTAAGGCCATCATCTGCATCCTAGAGAGCTCTCCATTTCCTTCTGGGGCATCCAGCACTAGCTCCTGGCAGATGCTCAGACTTAGCAGTCAGCATGGACATAATTTTCTACACCTACCAGAATTTACCTGTGTTGCCACAGAAACTCAGCATGTCCAGTTTGTGTGAAGACATTCGTGTGTTTCCATAGGAACTAAGCACACAGGCCTGCCCTGAAACTTTGCCTGTGAAAACACGAAATTTGTCCAGGAATGGGAAGATCAGAGAATGAAAGGCAGGTAGTTAACTGAGAGGATCTGTATTGCATACACACAGGACTGTATGGAGAGACAGCCAGGGAATATTTAATCTGGCCCAGGACTAAGTAAATTTGGACTCTGACTAGAGAGCTAAGCCACTGGTCACACACTCTAAGACAGCTCTGTAAAAATGTGAATTGAGTGATTTTTTCCCTCAGTGATTGGAAACTTTAATATTTATATCTGCTCAAGAGGTTGAAAGTATGCGGGTCCAGAGAGTTTGGTATTTTTTTCAATGTCTTATAAATGTATTATAAAATTTATAATCTGGAACAAGTCTTTTCAGTATTAGAAAAGTGTAAGTAAAACTTAGATACACTTCAGACATTTTTAACAAATTGTATCATATCTAGATTAGAAAGTTGAGTAAGGTCAAATGACCCTTTGTTGCTAAGTTACTTGTGCAAAGCAAGTTGTGAGTAATAACAGATCTATTCATAATTTCAAAGGAAATCAGAGGCTTTTATAAGGATGACAATTAATCCTAAATTACATCTGAAAAATCCTCAAAATGCCTGAACTTTTGAGAGCCTGACCTGGGGTAAATAAGCAACTCTGCTCATCTAGGCAGAAAGTCCTTTGGAACTTGGAAAAGAGTGTTCCTCCACCTAACTCCACTACAGATATCAAATTATGACTCCACTCAACTACTGTCTTGGATGTGATCTGGATCTCAATTGTTGGAAAAAAGATGCTTAAATAGGTATTTTCTCAATTGGAAATGTAGAATGCCATGCTAAAAGAGGTCCTCCTGAAGTAGTCTAGGAAGAATCTCCATAGGAATATCTCCTTGACAAAGTCAGAGCAATGAAGACAGTAGGCAGAACCAAAAATACTTTTTCCACGCTATCCAGCTGGAAGAGCCACATTACAGAGTGATCTGCAAGAGAAGAATGAGAGATCGTGATTTAATGTGCAGATTTTGTGGGTGTCACTTCCACAAATCTGTGTGGAGGGATAAGGTTTTCATTTGGCTATGGTCAGCAGGCTTTCAAAACTGCATAATTAGGGTGCAGCAGTCTGATGTGAAAGGCAGAAGATTTATTTCCAAGACATTAACAATATACCTTGTGAGGGAGGAGTTGTTTATTTCAGCTGCATGTAACATAAGCCACTGGTGTTAAGAGGTCACTAATGTTTTGTTTGTGACTGTTATAAGGTGGGTGCAAGATCTGTAATGCAGGAATTTTCCTAGAAAAGGGTTAGTATCATGAAATACACCTACATGGAGGTTTCCATGGCTTAATAAACACTGTGTAAACAAAACATTGGAATGTTTGGGGTTTTTTTTGTTAATGAAGATTTACTGAATTATTGCACTCTTCAAATTCCTTACATATACTAGATTATTTACTTAAGGATGCTTTTCTATAAGCAATTCTTTCTTAATGAACACACAAACATGTCTCTAAGCAGCAGCAGAGAAATGATCGGCTAGGTCACCTCACACTGGCTTCTCTGATCTTGTTTTAATCACTCTTTGAAAATACAAGAATTCCAGAATAGGAACTGAGATTTGCAAATTTGATTTTCCTATAAGCAGTTGTCTTCCTCACTTTTACTGAAGGCAAAAAATTCTAAAAAGTTGTGTTTTTAAAAATAGTTGCTGAGTAACTGTTACAATTGACAATTTCTTTTCCCTATCAGCAGGACACAGCAGGCAACTACAAAACAGTCTTCCAAATGGATGGCAAGGCGTAATTGGGATTTCAATCTGTATGTCTTCTACAACAAAAAGCAATATAAACACTGTATTAACTCCTGTATTGTTCATGTTTCTCATGTGTGGAAAATCTGAAGTATTTTATGAATAGTCTCTTTTCAGACAATATATACGGTAATCGAATACTTCTTCAAGCTATTGTTTTAATTACACAAAAAATGTATCTACAGCTGTAAATGCAAATAGTTACATGAAGAGCAATGAAGTCCAAGAATATTCCAAACAAAACACTGTGGGATGCCTTTTTCCCTGTAAATCATTTTCCATACAAGTTCTTTGTTTGATCCTGATGACACAGTAATTCAGCCAGTCCCTTTGGATAAACATTTCAAATTTCCTTTCAAAAAACTAAAATTTGTTTGTTTCTTGGTGAACTACTATTCAGTGATGGCACAGAACATCAGCTCAAGAGAGCATTTATCTGACATTAACCAGGTAATAGAAGAGTATTCTTCTGATGTCACCTTCTACCTTTAGTCTTACTTCCTAGGAAAAGGTAGCTCTTTTTTCTGGTCAATCCTTGCACAGCACATGAGAGTCTATTCCCATTCCTCTTCTCATCCAGTAACTGTGAATTTGAATGCCAGATTCAACAGAAGCGGGGTAATGTATCATTTTGCTGAGCTTAAACTTACTGTAAAAGTAATTATAACCAACTCAACGCTTACAGAAAGATCCATTCAATTTCAACAAGCAAGTCACTGAACTAATGCTAAAGAACTGAAAATTCTACCATTGAAGGACAAAAATCTAGCTAGGGAAATATTATAAGAATGTGGTTTTTTTAATTTCCAGAAAGTAATGATTGCTTCCTCTGTAATAAAAATCATAGAAGTTGCAAGATAACCCTAAGTACTTGTTGAGAAATAGAAGTCACCACAATTGTAGTGCAGATAGATTTAAAAAAACAACTTCAACAACAAGAAGAAGATAATAAATTGTTAGCTACACTAATTGATTATAATTTGTGTCAAATTATGTAACACTTCAGCCTTGGAGCTGTGGGCTTACTATTACCTTAATATTTATATATATATATAGGGTTCTTTAATACCTATTGAAAACACGCAGAAAATAAGCCACAGGCTTGTTTTTAAGGAGTTTCTTTATTAATTTAGGGGAGAAAATAAGGGAACTTGGCAATGGTTCAAAAGGGCAATACACAAGCTAGACAAAATGTTCCACCACAATACCAGCTCAGTACATACTAATCAACAACACCCAAGGCAATATTCAAACAGTTCACCACACTGTCTTAAGTCAAATTCAGTCCCTCCAGCTCTGAGCCACCCAAAGCATCAAGAAAAGGAGTAAAGAAAAAAGAAACAGAGGAAGCAAGAAAAGACAGAAGGAATACCTCCTTGACAAAGTCAAGCAACGAAAACAGTAGGCAGAACCAAAAATACTCTTTTCCCACACTATGCAGCTGGAAGAGCCACGTTCCAGATTGATCTGCAAGGGAAGAATGAGAGATCGTGATTTAATGGAGGAAGAGAGCCACCAGTGAGACTTTGTGGCAGACCAGCTTCTCGCACGTCCAGGTGGCAGGGCTGCAACATGTGGGATCCCAAACCCTCTGGTTTTATCTGCTCTGGTCTCTACAGCCAAGCCCCCAGGCAGGGCCTCTGACCCTCCGGCCCCACTCTGGGCTCCCAGGCCAGGATTAGGGGCTGTGTTCTCACTGTGCCTGCCAATCCAAACTGGGTCAGGGGCTCCAGGAGCTGTGGGGTGTTACAGTATTCCCAGGCTGTTTCTGACTGGCTGCTGCTCTGGGGCTTCTCCATGTGGGCTCCAGGGGCCTGTCATGATGGATATGATGCCACCCCACCTCCATGAGGTTTGACCCATCCCTTCCTCCTGCACAAAAACACACACACACACCCCACAAGGTGGTTCTGCCCCCATAACTGATCTGGTGTATAACAAATTACCAAACTACCAAGCTCTGCGTTGGAATACTTGGTTCTGGGTTCCTTACAACCAAGTATTTGACAAGCCTATTTGACCTCATGAAGTTCAACACAGCCAGTGAAAGGTGATGCATGTGGGTTGATGCAATTCTGAGCACAAGTACATTGAGAGCAGCCCTGAGGAGAAGGACTTGTGGGTGTTGGACAAGAAGCTCAAAATTAGCTGGTGATGTGCACTTGAAGCCCAGAAAGCCAAACACATCCTAGGCTGCATCACAAGAAGCATGGATAGCAGGTCAAGGGAGGTGATTCTGCTCTTCTACACCATTTTTGTGAGACTCCAATTGAATTACTGCATCCAGCTCTGGAGTCAAACATGTTTGAGAAGGACATGGACCCACGGGATCGAGTCCAGAGGAATGCCACAAATATGATCCAAGGGCAAATGAACCTCCCCTAGGAGGACAGAGCTATGGCAGTTCAGCCAGGAAAAGAGAAGTGACCTCACAGCAGCCCTCCAGTACCTACAGGGGGCCTACAGGAAAGCTGGAGAGGGACTTTTCACAAACACATAGCAATAGGACACAGGGGAATGTCTCTAAAATGAAAGAGGGCAGATTTAGATCAGGCATTAGGGAGAAATTCTATACTGGTGAGGCACTGGAACATGTGAAGCTGTGGATGCCCCATCCCTGGAAGTGTTCAAGGCCAGGCTGGATAGGGCTTAGAGGAACCCAGTCTAGTGGAAGGTATGGCAATGGGGTTGGAACTACATTATCTTTAAGGTCCCTTCCAACCCAAGCCACTCTGATTCTCTGACCATTCCAAAAGAAAGTAGAAATGGCCACTCACTATTTAACATGTCACACCTCAGGATCATCAGCCTTCTTCTCTCTCCCTGCGCAATCATGTCCTCACAGCACGCTGGTCTGAGTGACAAATTCATGGAATCTCCAGCCTGTCCCATTTACCAGGCCACATTTAGATATCCCATTTTTATTATGAACAGAAACACTTCTGAATTCAGTGCTTGTTCGTGACTGACAACGAATGAATCAGAAACAAACTACCAGCAGCAGCCATTCAAAAGTCTTCAAAGGTAAAACATTTGTGTATTGCGACCTCCAAGGATCTGTCTTTGCATGCCAGTCCTCTCTTGCTCTTCACCAGTAACACTGGCATCTCAGTATCACCCAGTTTTTGAGTAAGAATATTTTTAGGAAAAAAATAATAAAAATCAATGAGTGTTTTGTCTTTCCAGCATAGCACTGATGCTTCTGCTCCAAGGAAGAGAAACCTGTTCAGACCTTTGCAGTACAAATCTCCACAAATACGGCATTTCAAAATCATAACTGAAAACATTTAGATCCTTCTAGATGACTAAATTGTGACAATAAACCTGCCTCTTCTGAAATAACTTGTTACCTATAGGCAATGACAACCAGATCCATTTCTAAATTCAAGTCCAATAAACAAGGGGGCACTGGAGAGATGACAGCTCAGTTTAACACAGCCAGACACTGTCAGATAGCTATTTAACCTTTCCAAACGGTATCACCAAAACATTTTTCACTAATGATAAAGTATTAATGCCACAGCGACAAGTTTGCCTGCTTAGGAACAAGAAACACCCATTCAACACAACAGGAAAATGTAAATAGTAGTGGATGCCATACAAAACAACACCTATAAATATTACTGACAACACCTAGAAGGGGAATAGCTGCTTTTTTCTCCAAACTATTAGACAGCAGATTACTTCCTCATGATAACATGCTTTTAAAAACAGAGTAAAAACCCACACTTATTGAAATAACCTCATTTAATTACTAGTGCAATCTGTCAAATATTTTTATGGATTTCTGTGGTCCTGACCCTGGTATCTGTGGGCTATAAACTGTCATGTTTTTACCCTTATAAAATCTGATGAGAAGGGTTCCTGGTATCAGTGAGGTCACATGGGAAGTTTTGTAGGAGACCAAGACTCTGTGTCTCTGTTTTGAGTGCTCAGCTGGTGTACCAAGCTTGTGGAAACCATTCCACATGACATTATAAACTGAAAGTACAAAAAAAAAATTCAGAAATGCATAAAGTAATGTAAAATTTTTTATTATTATTATTTGATGTCAAGTTTGTATTTTACCAAAGGTATTTTTATTCTTTGTTTACAAAGCCAAAAATCTATCTGGATCACTTGCAAGTCAAATAGAGACATCAAATGAAAAGGAACATTTTTCAATGACCAGTTACCTGAGTTACAGTGCAATATTTAATTTCAGACAGTATTGCTCTTAAGACTTTTTACAGTAAGAAATAATAAGCTTTATCAAGTCAAAACTTAAATCTGCACTTGTCATAAATTTAAGAATTCTCATGAACAAACAACACGAAATATCTTATGTAATGTATACTAGAATTTTTTGCCTGCCTCTACAATAAATTAATACCCTGGATGACTTAAGTATTAGCAAAAATATTTACAAAAAGAAGATAAAACACAGTATAAAATTTATTTCAAAGACATACTTCTTCCGAGAAACAGATTGGTACCAAGAATTAAATTTCAAGTCTTACAAAATTGCTTCTCACTGATTTAAATTCATGAAGGTAAATAAATAACACTGAATTATACAAACAAACATTGATATCCTCATATGGGTTTATGCAGTAAAAGCATGTATCTCTTCTTTGGAGTATCCAAGATCCTTCAGATATCTGAAAATCACAAATCAAGTTGGTAATATTAATATTTGGAACTCAAAACCCACCACAGACATAAATCAGCACTACTATCTTGCATTTACCCGTGCAAATACATTTAGGAAACAATTAATGCCAGGAGCTCAGATATACTCTATGAACTTTTTGGATACTGAAAACAATTTCTAAAAATAAATACAGACATCATTTGAGTTAGCTCAGATTTCTCAAGACCTAGCATTATTATTGGCCAATTCCAGCCTCCGTTAGATCCACCTTGACTTCAGTAGGACTGCAGAGAGTCAAGTGATGTCATATTGGTTCAATATTTTGAAGCTAGGCAAGTGAAAGTTAGAGAACCTTTTATCTCTACATATGCACATAAAATAATAAAAGTACTAGGGACAGATATAAATAAATGCATTAATTGAAAACAACTGAGAGAAATGTTTATGATAGAACAACTGCTTTGAACTTTCCTTCTATAACTTATTTTGTCGAGCTAGCACCAACACAGAAAGCTTATTTCCTATTACTGCAACTTTTCTATGAACATCAAATTAAAACCAGCATTTTTTTAATTTTTTTTTTTTGCTTACATTTTAAAAGTTCTTTTGCAAAGCAGAAAACGTTAAGGCCATTTTTGAAAGTCTAACAAATCAGAAACACTGTAGCTGACTAGGTGATCAAATTTTTAAAAATTTTTGCTTTTTAGTTCATCATTCAAAATACTCACTGTACTCCTTGTTCTGTAAAAGGTGTTGGACCACAGATGCAAATAAGCACTTTGGAGTCTTTCCTGCTTCTTTTCACAAATTCAGAGAGAAGAGATGAAGAAATCTTCCCCTGTTTACCCACCCAGTCTTTTGCTGGTTGTGAAAGAATGAACTGAACCTCAAACCTGGTAAGCAGAAGAACATTTCATAAATATTGCCTCTGATTAGACATCTGCACAAAATGGTAGTGACCAAGACACTGATGTTTCCTATGATTATTTTTCTGTTCTGTTCAGCTCCCCACTGCAGTATCAGATCTCAGAGATACTTAGTTGTTCCTACCAATCAAGTCAGTCAAATCACCACTAATATTGTGTATTTAATTATTTAACCAGGTCTTTCAATGTCAAAAATTCTAGCTGCATATTTTACCTTTCAAAAAAACCAAAAAAGCAAAACAAAGAATCCCAGAAAACCATAAAACAAAACATAAAATCCCACGAATAAAACAAAAAAATGCCAGCTGAATTATGATACTAAAGCCCAGATTTTACTGTGAAAATGTCAGTACAATTTCATTAATGAGAAGATATTTACAAGTAGTTTCAAAGACTCACTAACAGAAGAGTAATTGAGTAAAAAAACAAGCACTTGTGTATCTGAGCCAACTACTGAAACAGCAAAATGATTTTTACTGTAAATTTTCACAATGTCTAGACCATGAAGCTTTGAATGTGCCAGACATCACAAGGGTATGAAATAGTATTGATTTTTCACTTCAGTGTTGTGAAGAAACAAGTGAACAACAAACGAGCAAGTCAACTAAGAATTAGGTAAGTATAAACAAACATACTTTTATCATGCAAAATCTAAGCAATGATGATTTATCTGCTGATAACAGCAAGGGAACTGAAACTATAAAGTAATCTGATATCCTATGTCTCCTAACAGAACTATGGCCTGCTAAATTAAGTTGACATTACATGGGCACTAGTGCATTGAGGAAAAAATGCAACAATTACTAGGAAGAATTAAAGTAACAAGCCAATTTAAACTTTGAATTTCCACATAAATATTTTCCCAGTAAGTGACAGCAAAAGTATTCTACGTAAATATTTTCCCAACAAGTAACACTTTTAAAGACTTCCCTTCCTAGAGTACACACTATCCTCTATCACCTCTGTGCCTCTTTTTGCATATCGGTGTTTTCTATTGTCAAGGCTAATATTCTTCACCATCAAAAAACTTCTCAGTCCTAAAAATCACCTCATCAACATAGTCTCTCCCAATAACCATCTACTAAACACTGTCAAATAAAATCCCTGGTTCCTATGGCAACGTACAGAACATACTGACATAGCCTCTGCTATGCATTGGTGACCACTGTATCTCCTTCCACTCCCCAAGTCCCATTATATCCACAGCTAAGAACTTACAGAATCAGATTCTGTCCTTGTGCCAAAGCTGTACCCTTAGTCTAAGCCCCAAGACTTGCTCTCCTGTGCACTGATATGGTACAAGTTGTACTCCACAAGACTTTTAAATACCTTTCATCTTTCAGAGCTAATTGCTCTAGTTGGTTTCTCCACAATATGTCATCCTCTGTTTTGTTGAAGAAGATCAGTTTCACTGTCCTTAAAAAATATAAAATAATAAAAAGAAAATATTAACTGAAGATTGTTTCTATATTTGAAACATGTTCAACAATTAGAACTAACTGCATCATACAGAAACCTCTTACATTTTTTATTTGCTTGATCTTTTGCAACTCTGCAATCCTCAAATCTTTTTGCTACTAACCCAATATAGTTTCTTCCTTGCTGTATCTGAAAGTCTGTTGGACTTGTGACTTTTCTTCTAATGTCATAACCCTGTCTGCATTTGCACCCTCTACTTCAGCAACTGCTGTCCTAAATAAAATAAAGTCTCTTTAAGTCACTAAGAACTGACTGAAATTACAATAGAACTTGGCAAGTTTTATCTAGAGGTTTCTCATTGTTTGAGCACTACAATTAATAGCTGGTACCTTTTTAATATTACACACACCAGCACATAGAGGTGAATCTGGAATTAAGAAGGTTATGTCAATACTAATTTCATAAAGATGAAACCTCAATACACAGAAGAGAAAATTAACTCATAACTTGAAGAGCGACATACAGGTCTGTACCAGATTATTTTATCCCTATTTAATCTGTAGATTTATAAAAACTACTTGCCTGGAAAGCTACTGTTTACAAGTCTTATATTTGCCAGATATTTATGCTACAGTGGAGGTAAAGCACAGATTAACTTTATGTGGTAGTTTTGGCTTTAGTTTCAGCTAGGCCTCAACTCAGCAGGCCCAAAGGATGTGACATAGGTTAGAAAGGACAAGGATCACCTGAATTGGGTAGCCAAAGAGGTCTTTCATATCATCTGACATCATCAAGAAGCATCAAGAAGTATAAAAAGAGGGAGGTGGAGCTTCTGTCTCTTCGTTCTTCGCCTTGGACCTGTAAGGATGCCCTGCCTCTGCCGAGATTAGGCCTTGCCACCATCCCCGCTCTGTTATCTAGGGAGGTGAACATTTTCTTGTTAATTGCTCTCTTCTCTCGCTGGGAGGTTTCTCTGGAAGAGTTTTTGGGAGGTTTTCTGGGAGTTTGGGTGGTTGGAATCTGTATTATTAGGTTAGACAACTCA
>JAOXXN010000446.1:82483254-82496041 GCA_026770055.1 Myrmophylax atrothorax
CCAAACTGGAAGTGTGCAAACACTGCAGGTAAAATGAACACTTTTATTAGAAAGTGTAAATTCCAATAAAACTATGAATATACAAAACCTGAATAAAATCAACCTGAATAAATAAAAAGCATGTATAACAAGATAGTGTAACTACTTTCTGTTCTGTTCCCAGGTTTTCAGAAGTGGAAGCTATCAGTTACACTGTCTTCAAACAAGATCCATATCCATCAGAAATAAAAGGTAATGCTGAGAGTAAGGAGAGGAAGATACATAAGTCCAAGTGAAAAAAATCAGAGTATTTAATGCAACACATCTGTGCTACCCTATATATAATGCCCCATAGAAATACCAGATAAAAAGGTTTTTTTAAAATTACTTTTTTTAGTTATTAAGGACTATTTCTGTGCTCACACTGCACACAGAATGAGTTTCTTCAGCCATAATATTATTTTGCTTTTACAGAAGCAGAATCAAAAATGAAAATTCTGCAATTTAGAGTAAGGGAGAAAAATTCTAAGCAGAAGAGTGTCTGCTCAACACTAAATTGAATAAACAGAAGCATACAACATGTAGATTTTATGGCCGAGCTGAAAGCACAGGACTGGAATGAAGGAAAGACATGTAGTCCTGAACACTTTTCTTCTATAGACCTTCTGGCATGCTCAATTTTGAATTTGGAGGTTTTAAAATTAAAAACCTGCAGAATAAAAGTTTCTGGAGTGGGGATTAAAAAGCCATAGATATCACTTTATTTGCTAGATCTTCACCTTTGTAATCAGGGAACTTAAGAAACTCAGGCTCTTTACCTTAAATTTTCTGGAGATTCAATTTAAGCTGATGTGAACTCAATGAGTGATTATATAATAAAGTTATCTTGTACCTTACAAACGTATCTTATATCTTATACGCTCCTCTGCATTACAGGACAAATGTTATGTTAGAGATTGACTTCTTACCAAAAAACCCCCAAAATAACAATCTAGAAGGTATTTCTGTATTTTTGTCAATTGCATCCAATCATCCACACCTTCCTCATTTGCAAAGGATCTATAAAGCCACTTTATTCTATACCTCTTCTTCTTTCAGATTATTTTCTTGTTTTGTTTTCTGTAACTATGAAAGGTTTTAAGGAGGGAGAAAATGAGTAATGGACAATGGACAACATATTAGATCAGGCTATAACCCCTTAAATACAGAAGATTATATTGAAAAATCCAATATTTAAGTGGATGACTTAACAGTTTCTGAAACTCATACGGAAAATTACATTCTACATAAATTAAAGGTTGCTAGAGAGATGTGTTTTTATCAGTCTTCCTCTTTGTACCACACTAATCTCTTGACTTTAAAGGCCTACACATCATAAATGAGAGGCAATAAGAGGTGCACAACATGGTGATCAACACTTAATTAGCTCCTAAAAACATGCAGCTTTGCTTTCACACATAATCAGGCAGACTAATATCAAACAGTCCATTTTTGAGCATTATTAGATAGAGAGCCAAGAGGGCTTTTGCGAAACTGGGAAGCTGCAATAACATCAGGAGCATGCTTCTATTACATAATGTAACTCTGCAGTAATTTTTAATTTAGGTGAAAAAACCCCAAATCCACACTGATAATTGTAATGTATTTTGGGGCTGCATCAAGTTTATACTATTCTGTTACCACAAAGTGAACTCACATATAACATCTACTGCTTCTTGAATACACACATCAGCTTATTCAGAGCTGGCTTTAATACCTACACATGGCTTGAAGCCCACAGATCAAGTTATCACAGCATTGAAAGATGTTACTATAAGTTACTTCTAAAATGATTGATACAAATCTGTGCACTCTCTCCTCAGGATCTACTGAGGTTTTCATATGGACAGAAAGGACATTAAGCACACAGGCAGCCATGAGGTGGAACAACACTCAAGCTGTCTTCACTGTACACTATTAGGTTCCACAAGCCTGGAAGACCTTCAACTCCACTGCAGGAAACAACAAATCAACAAACCAAAGCACTGCAAAAAAACAGCTCTAAGTAGAACCCTTTCAAGAATTCCTGAGTAGCTTTAAGCAAGATCAGACATCAGTCATGAATGAAATGAAGGTATGACTACAGAAACAGGAAATCTTGAAAGAAACCAAATATAACTACCAAGCTCCAAGAAGTCAGAAAACAGCTGGTAACTTGGCCATGAAATTACTTACCTCTGTCTGTGCGTTTGATAAATGTATTATGACCCTCACAGGGCTGTCCCAGCATTTTCCAATGAATGTTATCCTTTTTCTTTAAGATAATCTCTACTTTTCCTACTTTTTCAGCAATATTCACTAGAAGAAAAAAGGTTTCACATTGTTACTTTTAGCTTGACTTTGTACAAAAAAAAAGCATCTTCAGTTATAACAATTTTAGAAGAATTTAGAAGAGATTTCTCAAGACACATGTGGTTAATCCATTAAATTAGAATATCAAATTAAATATACTTCTAGCTATCTCTCTATAATGTTTTGGAGTGCAATTAAAACAACAAGCACTAACTTAATATGCATAATTAATATTCCTTATTTGCTAAATAGACTGTGGAAGCCAGACAGCTTCACAGTCTATCTGGTCAAGAAAAATGCTCATGAACCCAGAGTCATGTACTGGAAATTGGTAGCTACCACTACTTAATACTTTCTTTTTAAGGCCATTTCCACAAATAATTAAATCCAAGAAAATCCCAGTCTAGACAAAGAACAGTTTACAAATACACAACAGAACTAACTTCTATTTTAACATATATTCATATTCAGAGGTATTAGAGCACTATCAACCTATTACTTTCACAGGCCCAAATGCCACAATTTAAAAAAAAATTATTCAGTGTTATGGCTTGGTTTGATTGACTGTCAGGACCTGGTGGTAAGTAAAACTGTAAAGTATCTGATGAGTCAGGAAAATAAATTGAAGTTCCACATTCTGATATTAGAATCATAGAATATCCCGAGTGGGAAGGGACCCACAAGGATCATGGAAGCTGAACTCCTGACTGGGCTGTCCTAGAAGAGATACAGAAGTGCAGCAAGAGACAGAAATTACCAGCCACTTCTTCTGAAACTGCATGATCCAAGTCTGAAATAAAGACAAACAAATTCTGTGTCAAGCAGTAACAAAATTATATCCAGTCATCATATATACAGACAGTATAAGTCTAGCAATACTGAGTGCACTAATGAGTTTAGAAACCTATGCATCTTTATCTGGGCTTGAAATTTGACTTCTACAGGCCTCATATATAAAGGCACTATTTTTGCCATTACTTTTAACAATGGCTCATGTAAAGCTTTTGAATACAGCCATTTTAACAATAAAAAACACACTTGAAGAAAAATTTTACACAATTTTACAATTTCTTACTGCACTTTAGTCCACATGTAAAAGATATATTACATACTAAACAAATGAAGATGTGAGTTGGTAAACAATATTTCATTTCCATCACTGTACTTTCATCATCTCTCATGAAAGAGGAATAAAATATTAATTAGTAAAGGTAAAATGCATATACTCTAATGAAAGGGTTTGAATAAAGTAGAATGAAAATTCAGTACTTTCAACTGCAAAATTACAATACCTACCAACTTCTACAAGGTATGAGTAGCCATCCACGATGATCTCACCCCTTAATCGTTTGTCTTCACAGTCAACTATCACCAACTCTGCATTCATATTCTTTCACAGGCAAGGGGGAAAAAACAATCAACAATTTTTATGAAGTTCTCCCAGAATTCAAGCTAGATCACAACCGGATTTCATAATTTTCCCTTCCATAATATACACTTACCTTCTGCTTAGTATATATGACAACGGTGATCAAACTATCTGTTTGGAACCAGTCATAACTGTAAAACAAAAAATACAACAAAGAAAAAATATATTCTTTCTTTAGGCATATCAAAACATATTTAACTTCAAGTCTTCAAGAGCTTCTTTCATGAATTTACAAGCCAAATATGTTACTTACTATTTTTGAAGAGCCAGTAATTTTGAAAAAACTACTAAAATAAGTTTAATTATGAATCCTATGGTGTAAGTTTTACTTAAAAAGCACATGCATCCTCTTTGCAATATATGAACCTTTCTAATGAGATGGTTAAAATCTCGACTCCAGACAAAAGCAGAGTCGTTTCCAAGAGTTAAAAATGTGATGCACAAACCACAAAACTATCTTCCTTCATCTCCCCAAATCTAGATTTTACATTCTTCCCTATGTTCCCAAGCTGTCCAAACCATGTAATAAATCCAGGGTAAGGTAAAAAAAAGGAAAGCCTCCAAATGCTAATTATTTGTATGGCCTTACACTTGCCAGGAAGTAACTTCCATCTACTGTTTGGACTCCTGGCCCAGAATAGCACGCACTGAGGGAGGATGATCCCTCCAGCAAACACTCCTGACAGCCAACACATTTCAGACTGCAAATCTTCCACTCACATACCAGAATATGCTGGACACACATGAGAAGAAAGGCAGCAAGGTTTGGGGATCACTTCAGAAGACAAATCACAGTTCAGTTGCTAGCAAGCCACAGCATTTTCTGACTGCATGTAACTAGCCCAGAGATCACACTCACAGGAGATTTTGATGCCAAGTGAGAAACTGAACCTTGTTGACTCAAGGCACCATGGAGAAAATGATAACTCGGTGACAACAGCAGGCATATCACAATGAGGTTTTAGGGTCTGCTTTGCTTTGCATATTGTAGAAACTGCAATAGAGCTATCACATCTTATTATATTCCAGCTCGAAATGAAGGACTTTTTCAAGGCATGACAATTTATGGATAAATTAAGTCAAAAAAACCAATTAGCCCAGCTGGAATCACTTTCTAGAAGTTTCCTCAAGAAGCAAAGCTGAGGAGCCTGCAAATGTAAGTCATACACATGTATATGATGCAAGGAGGTGTAAGGGTTAGAAATCAACAGAGCAGGCCAAGAATAATCAACTGCCTACATGACCTCTGGCAAGTTGCTTAAACATGAGACTCAACTTTCCTGCTTCTAAGAGGATGGCAATGACATATACTCATTTAGCTGAAACATCGAAGAAGTTGCCTTAGTTCACTAAGAATTGCACAGAATTATTAAACAGAATGTTCAACAGCCAGTGAAAGACAAAGGCTTACCTTGGAGTTAAATCTTTAGTAGAAGCAGCTAGTACATTCTTCTCAGGAAGCATACCTACAGAGAGCAGACAGCCATTAAAATAGTTGCTGGGATGCTTGCTTAGTAGAAATACTAATCAGGTATGCCTGGAGTTTGGTGGGATTTTTTTAATTGAATGTTCTAAATATCCCTGAAGAATATTTAGTGGCTTTATTTCCACAGACAGCCAGAAATAAACATGTACTTTTTAAATTTAGTTTTTATTCAGCACTTTTGGACAGCAGGGTACAGGAAAATGAAGCTCTGCTTCAGAGATTAAAAGCTCCATACACCACAGAACCTGGGTTTGCAGCCCTTCTCGTACATCTAGCTTGGTCTCAGTTTCATCTGTTACCAGCTTGTGTTTTTACTTTGTGACTGTGAAGCACGGACAAAAAGGTTATCTGAATGAATTTCCTTTAACAGAACTATTTGATTCTACAATTCAGATGAATAAATTCAGTTTCAGATGTCTGATCTAATCTAATTCACAAGTGAAGTTTCACATCAGTCAGTTAAGCAAAGATACCAGTCTTACTCTTTCTACTTAGCACTTTGCTATGAATTTTCACAGCATTCAGCTAACTCACTTTAAGTATGAAACACTCTGAAAAGGCCTTTGCTAGGAGGCAACAGTTGGTCAGACTTTCAAAATGTCAGCTGTACTAATCTCTGGCATAATAGAAATTTAACATATTTGGCAAAAACGTGAGCACAGACACAGATAAAAGCAACTGCAATGCTTCATCAACTTTAACACAAAGAAGTTAAGTAGAATAATGATGGAAAAAACTGCAGACTGAACAGCTGGTAAGTGCGGGTTTCAAGCCCATTCAAAGGCAAACCCTGCAAACTTGAAATGACTATGCATAAAATAATTAGCACATGAATTCTCAGTTACCCAGATTATTATCTTCCATTTGCCAGTAAGTTTTGTAGTATGACTACAGGCTTCAACACAGTAATTGAGTGGCTTCACCATGTGGCAAGTAGATAAAAACAAAGTGAGCCACTCTGGTTCAATCCAATCTGTTGAAACTATTTGGTCATCCAGATGGGGGAATAAACCCAAAGCAATTAAAAATTCAGTCAAATTACTTATTCTTTGATCCTTAATTACTCCTAAGTACACACCATCTGCAGCTGCCAAGGAAGTTAAATGGCAGAGCAGTCAGATTATTGCAAAAGAAAACCAATCATCTAATGATAAAAGCCTTCTCAAAGGCTAAGCCTTTCTTGAGAACACACATCATATGCTTAGGTTGGCCCCCACAGGTAACAGGAATTCATGGTCATACACACTCCTGTTTGCTTTTGCAGGTCAACAGAAATATATGAACACCCACAATAAAATAGAATGTTTTGGTAAATAAAGTTATTTATAAATTATTCTGAAATACTGCAATAAAAAGACAATAATTCAGGTGACCAATGAGCCAATTAAGCAAAGTGCTCTACTGGTCATGGTGATCACAAACAAAGGAAAGCTGGTGGTGAAGCCAAAGGCTGATGGCAGACATGAAATGGAAGAGTTTAAGGTGATCAGATGAACAGCAGAATTACAACTCCACATCTCAAGAGAACAAACTTCAGCTGCTCTAGGAACTGCTTTGCACAATCCCAAGGCACAGCAAAGCTAGTGATAAAGGTTCTCACATTATCCTCACAGACACATTGAAAAGACCTCGGTTTGACAGGTGAATTACAACCAGGACAGAAAATTAGTAGGACTGTCAGTCACAAAAGGTGTTATCAGCATGCAAAGTCCAACTGGGAACTAGTTACTGTTGGCATTCCCTAGGGAACAGGGAATGCTGATACTGTTTCATACTGTCCCCAGCAACCTACAGGGCACACACTGTCCCACAGTCAGGAAGTACATGAGCAATAACAAATCATGGAAAGCAGCCAGAACACACAAGGTTATGGCTACTATTCAAAGGGACACAGACAGAAAGAAGAAATGGACTCACAAAAGCTTCATGAAGCTCAAAATAAAATGTACAATTTTGCACCTTGAAAGAAAAAAAAGAAAGGGACGCAACAAAACAAATGGGAGACCTCACAGGAGACAGGATAGAAAAGACCTTTGCAGAAAAGCTTCCAAGCACTTCACAGACAAGTGGAACTTGCTTGTCCATCTCATACCTTCCTGATCTATACTGCTCTAGTGCAGCCTTACAATGCTTTCAAACACTGATTTCACAATACCTGATGAGGATTTTGCCCTTCGAAATTTCCACAGATCACTACAGCCTCAGCATTTGATTCAAATACAGAGAGAAGTCTGGATAAACACTGTTCACTCAATAATACTCAAATAAGTTTAAGATTCACTCCCCACCTCGCTCCAGGTGAGTACTTACCATTAAGCTGTTTCTTTCCTTCAGACAGAGTAGAAGAAATCTCTACAAGCATTAAGAAAAAGCAACAAGCACGACAGTTAAGAGGTTACAGCACAGTACCCGCACACACCACGCTGAAGAAATGGGCCAAAGTAAGGATTTCCAAATAAACATTCCAAAACATTAACAGATTGACCAGGATGCTTAGATATCAGAAGTGACAAATAAATGCAGCTGATTACCATTCCAAAAGATTATGTTTAATTAAGAAAACAGTACATTAAGAATGCCCTAAGTTGCACAGCACCGGAAGATAGGAAATGCAAGAATTCTGGCACTTCAAAACAAACATCAGATTATCTTGTACAACTAGAAACTTCACATCTAAGGAGTTTACTAAATCTGTTAAAAATTCCAATGACACTTGCCTCAAGACACCACATAGCAGACTGCAAATCTGACTATCCCAACCACTGGAAATCTAAACCCAATTCTTGGCAGAAGCAGAGGAAAAAGAAAATTTTTCTATAAACTTTTTCTGTCAAATGATTTTGTCAAGTTATTATCTGAATTTTTCATGAAAGTGACAGTATGCTGCACCTATTTAAAAAAAAAACAAAACACTAGCAGGAAGAAAAGAAAATGCCAAACAGGTGAATTACACAGTGTCAATTCATATATAAGGTGTTCAACTCCATCAGAAAGGCACTGGACCTCTCAGCCACCTATCCTTTTGTTCACAGCAAATTAGTGGGGAAACTAACTCTGTAGGTACGTCCAGGGCCTGCCCTGCCCTTCTCTACATTGCACATCTCAGAGTGTCCCAACATGAAGGTCCATTTTATATTCTCTTTTATGGGAGCCAGGTTTGGGGAAAGGGAAGAAACAAATCTGTTTTTCCTGCACCCTTTTACAAAAATCAAAACATGAATGTTTTTCCTATGTTCTTCCAAATCCTTCCCAGTGCTCTGCATCACACCAGCCAGTGTTAGAGGAAAAAAGCTGAGAGAAGTTAAGGAAGACTCCTAGAACAAAGTAGGTTCAAGGAGGCTCAAGGGTGACATTATCACTCTCTACAATTGAAAGGAGATTGTAGCCAGGTGGGAGTCAGACTCTTCTCCCACGCAAGCAGCAAAAGAACAAGATGACATAGCCTCAAGCTGTGCCAGGGGAGGTTCAGGTTGGACATTAGGAAGAATTTATTCATGGGAAGGGTTATTAAACATTGGAATGCACTATCCAGGGAGGTGGTGGAGTCACCATCCCTGGAGGTGTTCAAGAAATGACTCAGTGCTGTGGCCTAGCTGATGAGGTGGTGATCAGTCAAAGTTTGGACTCGATCTTGGAAGTCTTTTCCAATCTAAATGATTCTGTGATTCTGTAATCAGGCTGATTGTCAATTAACAAAACTACATTTTACAAATGACTAAAAGAGACATAGGCAACAGAACTGGTTTTATACAAAACTTGGCAACCTTTACTCGGTAAATTTTGCTACAGCAAAATGGATAGAAAAGTCCTATTGAAGAGCAAAGCATGAAAAGGGAACAGCTGAAAATGGACTGTGTCATAGCCGGCAGGGGCAAAGACATGTTTATGTTTTACTGACTGGCTGTCACAAGAATCCATTCCAGTTGCAGGAAAGTGCGATTACTGAAATCAGAAAAAATCAGTTTTACTTTTAAATTTCTAAGTCAGCTGACGAAGTAGCAGTAATATATATTTAATGCCTCAACTCCATGAGGCTGGGCACAGAGTGGTGGAAAGCAGCCAGGCGGAAAGGGACCTGGGGGTACTAATTGACAGGAAGCTCAACATGAGCCAATAGTGTGCCCAGGTGGCCAAGAAGGCCAGTGGGATCCTGGCCTGTATCAAAAATAGCGTGGCCAGCAGGGCCAGGGCAGTGATCCCTCCCCTGTACTCTGCATTGGTGAGGCCACACCTTGAGTGTTGTGTTCAGTTCTGGGCCCCTCAGTTCAGGAAGGATATTGAGGTGCTCGAGAGGGTCCAGAGAAGAGCAACAAGGCTGGTGAAGGGACTGAAGCATAAGTCCCATGGGGAGAGGCTGAGGGAGCTGGAGTTGTTTCATATTGATAGTTCCGAAGATGCTGCTGCTAACAGGGATGGCACGGCCAGAGTACTGTACAGATGAATAAGTTTGGGCCCCTTGTGTTTCCATGCTAATAACCCATGTATGTGGCCAAACTGTTGCATCCACAGAAAGTAAAAGCGCATGCGATGAACTGATAAAAACACACTTCCACCACTCCCCAGCAGAGTTAAAAATGCATTTGATAGACAAAGTAGAACTCAGACTACACTTGTTCTGCACAGAATAGGCCACAGCTGGTTTATATTGACCACCTACCAAAAAAAATTCCAGGTCCATCAATCCTTCTGTAGTTAGAGGAGTTACTGACAAGTCACTTTTTTGCTCTTTCTTCAGCCCAAACTGAAATGTATTAAGCACGTTCACTGTGTGTATACATTTACCATGCATTTTTCATAACTCCATGCAATACAACGTGATGATGGATGCACCTACTTTACTCTAATGTATCAATCGCTTTTCTCTATAAAGTTGCTCTGATACATATTGTTTTATATTGATATTGAAGAGGCTGCTATTGTTGCTTAAATGGGAACTCCTAATAGCTTGCACTTGTTTCATCTTGAGCTGTGACAATATATAATTTGCCATGCATGAAGATAAATAAAATCTGTGGGCATTGGCTGTGGAAATACAACTTTGAAGTCAGTGGTAAGATAAAGTAGTAGCTCTGAATCAAAGATCAGATCATTAGTCTGTGGTGAACTAGAGAAAGCAGCTAGTCCAGTAGTTCTCTTGAGAAAAGATCCTTTCTACTTAAATTCAGAGATCTCTGTTAGATAGAAAGAATCTCTCTGCTGAGATCTCTTTCACACATTTAGGATTATTGTTTTATTAGGTGCCTAAAATTTATGATCATAAGTAGATGACATGAAGGGACCTCAGGCAGCCTCTAGTCCAGCCTCCTGCTCAGAGCAGAGTCAGCTCTGAGGTCCAGTCAAATCTTGAAAAAAAATCCAAGGCTGGCACCTGCACAATCTTTCCAGGCAATCTTACCCATTGCTTAAGATGCAGATTGCATTGCTCCTTGGAAAGAAATACAGTGTTGTAACAGAACATTACATTCTTTATAAAAGCTTTTGCATATTTATCCGTTTTCCATTTGCTGTGATATCTTAGCTACATTCTAGCCAAAAAGAGCCAATACTCACTTTTAAAAAAATCTGTTTCTGTGTATTTGACAAAGGCAGATTCTAATCTGTTAAGCAGTGTGCAAACATAGAAGATGGAGAGCAGACTTAATCTTCATTTCTATGGCAGAATTTTATGTAATTAAGTATTCCAAATAGCACTTGGCCATTCTTGTACACATATTCCTTGTATATATGTGAAAAAAACCCTAAGTACTCTGAAGCTATTTTTCAGCAGAACAGAAAAACAATTACAGCAAAATTTTAAAATTATTCATATCACAGCTGTGCAAATAGGAATTGATTATCATAGCTGTTTAAGTGTGAATAGAGGGAGTGATTAATGAATGCTTCTCGGTAAGATGCAAATGTTTTATAGTATAAGTCACAGTGAACTATGTCTATTTAATAGAAATAGTAGCAATAAGTGAAAATAAGTTGTGCTTCATCAGCATATTCAGTTAGCTGAAAATAGCCCCCTTTTTTTTTAACAGATTGAAAACAGTTTTTGAGGTGAAAGGCTCCCTTTCTCCCTAACTTGCAGGTAATATAAATGTCAAATACTAGTCAAGAGATATACCTGTTACTTGCTTATTAATTGATGGCCTCCTGAGCAGTAACTGCTGGCAACCTTTCACCTTGCTGTGAGATTGGAGGCCAGTCTCTTCAGAACCTGTCAATGTCAGTGCTATGGCAGGCACTTGAGGTGTTTCCCTAAAGAGATTAAGGATGCCATATTGCATCGCTTTCTGTCCATTCCATTAAAGACCAGCCATGATTATTTATTAGCATATCTCAATATAGAGGTATAACGGAATAAACAATGCAAAATGTATTTCATAGTCTGTTAACTTTTCCTTTTGATTTACAGGGATGAGCCAGTGAAAGAAAAATTGCTGCAGAAGTAACATAAGCCTGGTTTCAATAGCTCACAGAACCTGCTGTGGCAACTTTCTGGCAATCAGAATTTATGCTGCTTTGCTGTGTCCACACATAGAGCTGCAGTGACAGTAAATGGCCTGCTCCCAGGATGCTTCTCTTTCCAACTTTTACTAAAAACAATAAAAGAAGTTGAAGCAACATTTTACTTTGTAAAACAAACACAGGAATTACAGCTTCTTATTTAAAATGACCCATCTCAGAAATCTGAAAGAATATACTTCCTGAGGAAGATCAACAAACTTCCTATGAAGCTCTGGGCCCATCTGTACAGTCTAGTGGAGAACTGTAAAGTGTGGCCAGAATGGGGAATGCAGCTCCTTTTGGATACACCAGCTGAAGTTCATATGCAATGCCACGGCCCTGCTGTGCCAACAAGAGTCTGGTTGTATTGATTTCTGGATTGTACTGCTCCTACCATGCCAAATCTGATCAACTAAACTGCACCAGTGGATAAAAACAGGGCTTGTCTTTAACACTGCAGGTTTTTCTGAGTGTGCCTACGCTAAACCTTAGCTTATTATTACTGGATCAAGCTCATCATGTAACATGAGTTGACACTTCTATTGCCAGCTAACAATCCAATTGTTAACTAGTTTGTGCTCATAATTATTCTTTTATTTACAGCACCCTCTGAGGTTTTCAGATGTTGGAAAAAAAAAGAACATTTTCCCTTTTTTCCCTAATTGAAACTTGTAATCTCTCTATGGTGCTTGGTGAGAGGAACACAGGTGATACAGCAGTGGTACCAAAAAAATACCCTAAAATGTACCATAAGGCTATCAAATCACCACTGTTGATGATTCAAGTAACAACTGCATCCTTGTATTTTAGGCAAAGTTTGTCATATGCAGATCTCTGGGAGATTATAACTTCAGGAGACAGGAAATTTATAAACAAGAAATACGAATGTGATGGGTTTAATTTAAGCTTCCTCAGTAACTAAGGGTAACTAGGGAAGTGGTCATCAAAAGGTATTCCACACATATCCTTCCACATAACGAGGGAGAATGGACGAGAGGAGATAGGAGGTTGTTGGGGTTTCCTGTTGCCGGAGGCTTGGGAAGGCAGAGGGAATCGAGACAGTCCTTCTC
>JAOXXN010000446.1:82500392-82510984 GCA_026770055.1 Myrmophylax atrothorax
CTCCGCCGCGACGGGCGGGGCCGCGCCGGGAGGGAGCGGGGCGGATCGGAGAGAGCGCATGGGATTGCACAGCCCTGCAACGCGGGGGCAGCCCGGGAAGAGCTGCCGGGACCGCACAGCCCTGCGGAGCGGGGGCGGCCCGGGGGTACCGCCCGGGACTGCACAGCCCTGCGGAGCGGAGGCGGCCCGGGGTCACCGCTCGGCACTGCACAGCCCTGCGGAGCGGGAGGCGGCGCGTACCTGCGGGGCTTGCCTTCCTCCCGGGACTGCACATCCCTGCGGGGCTGGCCTTCCTCCCGGGACTGCACATCCCTGCGGAGCGGGAGGCGGCGCGTACCTAATACGCCGCCTTGGCTGCCCCACGGGGCTTGCCTGCCCCCCGCGCTGAGGTTGGCTCTACGTCCAGGTGTCCCAGCGGCAGGGGCTGGAGCTGGAAGGCTGTCGTGACGGACTGAGCTGCTGCTGCCCCGCCCGGAGGGTTGGATGGTGGGCCCGGCTGTGGGGAAGGCCCGCATCCTTCCTGTGCCGCGTCCCTCGGGAGCAGGTAGGACGGGGCGGCCTCTCCAGGGATGTGGATGTCGTAGGCACACTGAGCTGAGCCAGCCCAGCCTGCAGCGACACACGTAGCACTCAGGCAAGGGCAGAGCCAGGTACGTACACAAGCTCTACCTGATAGAGGCACTGACGTTTAATTTAAAATTTTGGAATTTTGTTAGTGGTGTTCTTTTAGGGTCTTTGGCCTTCATGATGATTGGTACCAAACTTTGCTTCAGTTATTAAAACCAAACTCACTATAAGGACAACTCACATTAGACCTTTTTCTCATTCCTTGATGTCAACTTCACAAACAAATGCAGTAGGAAACTGTCACTTACATACAATAATACAGAGCATGTACCTGAGAGCATGAGGGACTTAAGCCAAATACCTTCCTTAAAAATCAAACGCTGGAGTAGCATTTGGGATCTTCTCTCCATTTAGAAAGCAGTTATATTGTTTCTCTTCTCCATATTTGGAACTCCATTGTAACAGCAGGCACATTAGAATACTTAATCCAATGATTCCTTGATACACTTCCATATGGAGCCTACTAAATCACAATGAAAAGCTTTCCATGTGTCCTCAGACTTTGAGAAAGTCACATAACCATAGAGCCCTTTAAAGCAAGGCATCTGTTCTCTGCTCCTAAAACTGGTGACCAAGTTACAGTCTACAAAATATAGGTCCTCAGATAAAAATACTAATTAATACCTTCCCTGCCTAAATTAGGGCAGGAATAGAACAAAGGAAAAAAGCTCAGATAAAATTACAAGACGTCTCAGTTTTATTAAGAATAACTTACATAGAAATAAATTATATTTAAAAATACTATAATACATATTTATATTAAGTTTAAATTAAGTCTTAGAAGTGGCATTGTCCTGCCCTGAAATCAGCAACCTGATTCTGTTCTTGAATCTTGTTCCAGTTCATCTTCATCATCTTCACTATCTGAGTCTTCATAAAAGGAAATTGTAGCTTGAACTGGAAAGTTTTTCAGAAGTGCTTCAGCTTCCTGATACAAGTAATCATAGCATCTTGATTTGGGCCAAAATAGTCTGAAACAAGTATACAAGAGATTTGCTTGTTGTTATTTTACATGGAGGTTGACAGGCAAGAAACCCAAGGGAAATTGTATTAAGAAAAGCATCCTGCAGGGCTTTTCCTCACATGATCAATTAATAAATCACTTTCCACATGTGATTAAGGAAAAAAAAACAACCATCCTTTGGATTCTGTATTTGCATCTGAAGAAATAAGATGCACTTGAAATGCTAGTTTTGCACCAAAACTACTCTAAAGCCCAAGATCTGCTTCATCTGAAACTTTCCATTCCAGTAGCTTATTAACAGTATTACCTGGCAATCTGATGCAAGTAGTACTGCCCCAACTGGAACTGTTCCTAGGGAATATAATGGGTGTAAAACAGGATCAAAAATGTATTTGAATTAAATTGATAGCTTTCTTACTGAAGGTCCCCAGCCTCACTAGTTGTTTACAATAGTACAGAACAAAACCCAAATTGTAAAGGGAAGATAAAGGTCTAGGAGTGATCAGACCTCAATATGTCATCAGTCTTTCCAAGAAGAATCAAAAAACTCTTCATTGAAGATGTCCCATGGATCTAGATTTTAAAGTGGTCTGTGTTGTATCCAGAATTTAACAAAAATTGCTGATACTACAGTTGGCAAGGGCTATCAGCTAGTAATAATATATTGCAATTAATATACTCCATCACTCCTGTTTCTTTTCAACTAACATCCTCCTTTACTTACAGTTTGGAAATAGCTAGAGGAAATAGACCATGGAAATCCCATGAGCCAAGAGACTAGCACACTGCAACACAATGAAATGCTGACTACACATCGTTTATAATAGAAGTGCTTAAAGATAAAGAACTAGACTGCTTTCTAGCAATCACAAGAAATACTTCCTAGGCTACTGCTTAACAGAACACTGCTTCCTCTGCAGCACAAAGTAACTGACATCGGCTTTGTAGCATGTCTCCATTCCCAGTGTTCCCTGCAGCAGAATTCAGTCATACCTAAGCACTGAAGCAGTCACTGAAGCAGTGAACTAAGCCTGTGCAATCACTTCGTCTGTGCATCAGTATTTGAAGGATCAGAGCCTAGATTTGGGAGGAAGCTGCATCTTTTCTGGAAGAACTACCTGTGCAGTTACGTTAAGCCCCTTGTAACACCTACCAGTATTTTTTAATACAGACTCTCCCACAGATTGAACTGGTTATTTTCTTTTTTTTTTCCAGAACTAACAGCGCAGATACTATCATTACTTTCATCATTAAAGCAGTAGTTACACAAGTATTTTCCTCGGCAATGGTGCCTTAACCAGTCCATACCCTTCTCTCCTGCCACTCTCTCCCAGGCCTCCACCTGCTTCCTTGCTCAAGAGGGTGCTGGATGTTTGCACAGCAAGATAGCCTAGGAACTACACTACTGTTCCTTTTTTAATCCTGGGCACAGGGATGTGTAGCATGATCCTTCAGCCATCTCCACCACCACAAGAAAAAAAACCCAGATAACTGTGTAGTGTATCTTAAGTCCCACACCACAGAAGCACAACACCTCAAAGATGGTTAATCCACAAATGCTGGAAAATCATTTGCCCAACGACCCATCAGTTCAAAAGCACATAGATGGCCAATTGACACTCACAAGGCACTTTAATATCTACATCAACATATGTATGGAAACAAAAGGGGCGGGAGAGGGAGTGCTAGGGCACTACGCTGCCGAGCAAGGGACTCCTCTGTGGCCGCGCAGTGCCGGCGGGCCCTGGGTGCGCGGAGCATCCCCGCGGGAACGGCGGCGGCCCCAACAGCCCTTACCTGACGGGGTGCGTGTACTGCGCCAGCTTTCGGGAGGCTTCCGCCAGCTCGGCGGGGCTGCGAGGCTGCGGAGGAGAGAGCAGAGGTCAGCCCGCCGGCACGGCACGGCACCGGGCCCACCCCGAGCATCCCCGCCCCGCCGGGACGCCCCCGTGTTCCCGTGGCGATGCCGGCGGCAGAGCCCGCTACACTCACCGCCGCGGCGCCGGGGCCGCTCCGCCGAGCCGCCTCGCCCGGCGTGGGCACCCACGGTCTCCAGAAGGGCGCCGGGCTGCAGGGCAAGGGCAGCGCCGTCAGGGCAGGGCCTGGCCGCCCCCCGCACCTGGAGGAGGAGAGGAGCGAGTACCCCTGTGGGGGCAGCGCCGCCGAGAGCGGGCGGGGGCAGCCACAGCCGCACCCCGTCCCGCCGCCCTCCATCCTCCGCCGGACCGCGGCCGCTCGCCTGGCCCTGCCGGCCGCGGGCCCGGAGGCTTTTATAGCCGGTGGCAGCGGGCAGTGCGCGGCGCGGAGCCCCCACCTCCCCCGGCTCATCTGCCAGCGCCATCCACGGGAAGGCCCCGCGCGAAGGCGCCGCCGTGTAAACACGGGGCGCGGGCGTGTGCATGCCCCAAATGGCCCGGGAAGGGGAAGCGGGGGCGGGGGGGATTTGGCGAGTCGGTGTTAATCGCACTTGAGCAGACACATGGCAGCTGCCGGGGGGCGGGAGGGGGCAGCCCCTGTGGGAACGGAGGGTTCGTGCCTGTGCCTGTGCCTGTGCCTGTGCCTGTGCCTGTGCCTGTGCCTGTGCCTGTGCCTGTGCCTGTGCCTGTGCCGCTGTGCGCCCCGGCGGAGCGCTGCGGCCACAGCAGCGCGGCCCTTTGTTGTTCGCCCGTGTGTGTTTGTGCCCTGGAGGGAACAGCGAAGGCACCCGAGCGTGCAGCGAGGGCTCCGCGGCTACCCGGGGAATGGCAGCGCCCGCCGCTCCCCGCGGCAGCGGGCACGGACAAAGTGGACTCCTCCCGGGGTGGCGGGGAACAGGATGCTCCTTGGAGGGGTCCTTATTCAATAACGCGTCATCCCCCGGTACGATGCCGGACATGTTCCCCCTAAGGCAACGTTGTTCTGGCTCTTTACATACATATATACATACATATATAAGGTACTTCTACAGAGGAAACGTTCCTGTCTTTATTCTTTTTCGTGTGGTCCCAACACCTCATTCCGCTGTCAGCATCAGATGCTGTCACTGCACGTGCAAGGTTTTATGCCAAGCTCCTGCCATTTCCCTCATCCTTCGTACCAAGGGAGCTTACTTTTGGTTCTATTTTTTAATTTGTTATTTTTGTTTCTCCTTTTGTTTCTGAGATTGCAGTCAGTGATGCATGTGAGGGGGACAGAAACAACAGAGTTATGTAAGAGCTGGTAAACAGTAACAATATGAGCCCTGAGGAAGCTCGAAGGGTTGGTGGTATGGAGCTGCCCTAGATGCTGAAGGAGACCTTAAAATCCAGGTAATTTATTGTCCCATTAAAGACTCACATTACTGAGGACCACAAAGACTGAGGCACTCTTTAGAATAATATTTTGCCTTTTTGAGTGTAGCCATAGGAGTTTGTCTTCCTTAACACTGCCCAAGAGTAGCTGCAGATAAAACGTGACTTGTGCCTTCTCCCACAGCATCTTCAGCACAACCCATTTCACTAAATAGTATCAGCAGTACCAGCTGTAAAAAAATTACATATTAGTAGCTGTGTGGGAAATATAATCAGGTTAATCTTTCAGATTTTTGAGTCAAAACCAGATGTAGACTGAATTGCCTTTCTGAAGAAAAGCAAACACTTAGTTTGAAAGAGAAATAGTTGGAAGAATGCATGTGTTCAGGCTTGTGCATGCTGTGATACACTGCAACTTTATCAGTGGACATATTCTGTCCCTTTGGAGGTTTCAGCCATTTGATTGCTTGGAAAAATTGATAGCTATGACTTTCAGAGTTATTAAAGGAAAACACATTTTAGGGCAAAAAGTCCAGTTTAGTAGGACATGTGATGTTTGTAGTTGTTTGCATTTTTCCCTGCATCATTTTCACTGAGGCCTAGAGTCAGATTAATTAAAATCAGAGTGAACAAAAGATTCAAACACCAGTAAATATTCATCTTACAGTTAAGAAATGGAGAATAGAGTGAAGTAGCTTAAGCGTTACACTGAATGTGATCATAAGCAAAATTCTTTCTATTTTTCCTCTTTTTTCATATAGCTACTGCAAAGTTTTGTGAGATGAGGTAAAGCATAAACCAAACGTTTAAAAGCTGTCTGATGGTAGATTCTTCTTTGGCCTAAATGGAATGAAAACAATAATTTTTATATTTTGTATTTCTCTTTTGAGAAATGTAACACAAGCTGTATAAGGGCAACAAGGGGGCAAGGTTCACTCTCTAAAGAAGAAAAGCAGAAACATCATCTATCACCTTACTGGTGACAAAGGACTAGGAGAAAACAACATCAGCTTTATCTGTTTGATAAAGCATAAAAATGAGTTTCAATGTCTACAGTAAAAGCAACAAAAGACAGGGTGTCTTTGGCCAATGACTCTTAATTGACTCAGGATTCTTTTTAGTACCTGCCTGGCATGAGAAAATGTCCTAGGGAGAAAGTGTGATTTACCCATTAGAGAGCAAATTGAAACAGAGGTGTTGAAAGGATAAGGAGAAAATAATGAGTAACAGCTGTTGTTCCCCTGCATATTTTCACACTGTATGAATCTTCTTGGATTTATAGATCAGTAATGCACTCCTGTTTCTTGAGAGAAATACAGAAGTCTGTCATTGCATTAATAACTCGTTCTCATTGACCACCATAAAAAACCCAGAACCCAATTCTTAACATTTTGCTATCTTCCCACTGACCTTGAAATATAGTCTAGAAACTGGTAAAGCAGAGATGGAAGATGCTTTTTCTGTCTCTTCTACAGTTTGTGCATGAAGCAACAGTAACATTGCATTGGTAAGTTACTATCCTAGCCAAGGTTTCATGGTTTCCTCGTGCTAAAATCTCTGTAGAAAGGAGGTACATACAGCCACTGAGCAATTAGTTGGTCAAATGCGAGTGCTGGGACCCTTAAAATTAGTTCTTTGCATATAGCAGTGGAATGCAGTTCTGAATTCACCATGAAGTCTGATACAGGCAGTCCTCTCATGCATTCTTGACTCTTCTAACTAAAACAGTAATTCCCATTCCGTGTCTTAGTTTCTGATTTTTTGAATTTCAGCTTTTTAAGAAAACTACAAGTCCTCTTTGAAGGTTGTTGTTGGTTGTACATGTATAACTAGACTGCCTTTAGTAAAGCAAGACTGGGAGTCAGGATCTAATACACTGTACTGTAAATATTATACATGAATGAAAACTGAAATATTATGTTATATGGTTTTATTTGCTCTCTTATGTAATAATAAAAATATTTGGGCATTCCTTCAGTTATCAGTTTCTTGAAAATTTCTTCTAAGATCATGTATTCTTTAAAATTTCCTTGTACCACCTTCCAAGCAGGTCATAGCTGGTCATTTATGGGGTTCAATCCTCTAGTCACAATTGGATTTTGAACGGGATGCAACTGAAGAATTTCAAATACAGTACAAGAAATTCTTGTACAGTCACCCTGGATTTACAGCAGTAAAACTAAAACCCAATTTTGTTTTCTCAGAATTATGCCAAGCAGTATTTATTCAGAATGAAAGTTATTCACTTGATTTAGTTTAGATTGATTAAAAGTGCTTTTGTGGCTTTCTGCAGTATGACATCTTGAAATGTAGTGCACTTTTAATAGGATACACAGAAGAGCAAACTCAGAGGTCTGTGGAGATTTCAGTGTGCTACTATAAACAAAGAAGGTGTTTACAAATGGCTGAGAGCTAAATTTGACAAGATAGTGCTAATCACAGTTGGACATGGGAATATCTGGACAGAAGACACTCAGCTGCTTCATAGTCACCTCTCTGAAGGAAAAGTGAGCTCTCACATTAATAAAGCAGGAACATTGTATGGAAATTATTGCATGGCTTGATACAGGAAGAATATTGATCTTGTTAGGACTTTGTTTTAGTGAAGAAAAGCAAGGTCAAACATGTGGAACTGCTTCTCTGCTTACTGAGACTGAACAGAGAAAACTGATTAACTGACAAAATTTGATCTTGATTATGCTATAGCCTAGATTCATTTTGATACTTCCACTTTTGGCATCAATTTAGGATCAGTGTTTTAGGCCTGATTTTTGCATATTGATATTGACTGTATGCATATGTGATTTATTTACATGTTTGGTCTGTTGGCTCATAAATGAATCTCTTTTTTTGTCACTAAATGCAAAGTTTGCATAGGAATTTTACATGCACAACTTCGGTAGATGTTCCTCTACCAATCACTTTACTGAAAACTTTGCAATGTTGTCTTATGAAGCTTCAAGCATTTTTTAGTTGTGATATGGCATGAAGGGTATTCTTCCTGCTCTAATTTGAAAGTAAAATGTCAGTTTGTCAAGAACAAAGACCAACACAGATGATTTTGTCAGTCTTTATCCTTTGGTTTTGATACAATATTTTTGATAGAACTAATGTACTTGAAACTGGGCTTCATCCAACATTTCTATGAAATAATTTTTTTTGTCAGTAAATAATGTAAGACCCAAACTACAACCAAATCAATAAAATAAATACAAATTAATTTTTTATTAAAAATAAAATAAAATAACAGAACTTAATCAGCAGATTGGTCTATTTGCATTACCACTGATACCAATGCTATAAAACTATTGTTTGGCTAATAAAGATCACACTTGTCTTATTGCTTTTGTGTATTTTTTCCATCTTATTTATACACAAAAATGCAGCACATATTCAAAGGGTGCCATTCCACTTAGGCCCAAGTGCCAGGTGTTTCTTACAAAGGGGTATGTTTGGAGACTCAAAGATGGAATGCTCTTTCATGGACACATCCATCTCATTTCACCCCATTTCTCTCCAGATTTTGACTAGGCTGTAAAAGTATTAAATATCATTCTCTCATTTTATGGAGAAAATTTTTCTTCCCCTTCCTCTATTAATCTGAAACACGGGAAGGAAAACTTTGTGAAAAGGAGGGATGCAGTTTCAGAAATGCACATCTATTCATTCTCCTTTTGCTATTTGGAACGTAGCTCCAGGTAACCGGGTTAGAGGATTCAGGGGCAAACGGCCTTGAAGGGGCACAGTTTCACACTCTGCTCTGTCAATGAGACTGAAACCCTCCAACTTTCCTGGATATACCCCAGTCCTGATGCTGTCACAAAGTTTGTGGTTGGATGATCGTTTTGTCTGTTGGGGGATGAGCAAGGGGTTTGTGTTCGTGGCACACGCACAGCTACTTGAGAGCCCCTTGTGTCCATGTGGCAGGGTGTGACTGCACACAGCAGCTTGGGCTTCTTCGTTTCCCTCCCCCATTGTACTCCACTCCCAGGCCCAGGCTGGCAAATGGCAAAGGATAATGTATCCACATGGGAAAGCAACACATCAGGGGACTGAGAATGTGTAATAGAATCAGCCACCAGTTACAGGGATCTCCTAAAAAAAATAGAGTATCACTTGCTATTGAGTTATGGGCACTTTAAATTCCATGCAGATAAGAAACAGTGCTGAACACCAATCTTGTTAAGCCCTTTTAATAGAATTGGAGTCAGTGAAACATTGATGCCAGGGCTCAGCAAAAGTGTCTGGCTGGCTCAGCATATTGCAGCATAATGTCACAGTGTTTGCTGCAGTTGGAGCACACAGTGCTGCAGTATGGCACTGGCAGGATTTGTCCTCTTGCCTCTGGAAGTAAGTGAGAGGCAGTCAAATGAAATGAAGTCAACAGTTACTGACAGAAGAGATCAAGAAATTAAGATAATCATTGGAATGTCTTGATCTCACTCCTCTGGTAATACAGTCCCTAGCAATGTCATCTCTCCTCTCACAATGTTCCATTCAATTAACTGTTGAGTCAGATTTATTGCTTTCCTGGCTACAAAGATAGTCATGGAAGCAGAGTGGTTGTTTTTCAATTTTTCTTGTCTCTCCAAGCTATCGACACAGCATCAACTCTCCGAAAGGATGCATGCCACTAAGCTGGTGATGTATATAATGCAGCATTTACCCTCTGGCAGGAAGGAATGAATTGCAAGAAACAGAGCTGTACCTCCGACCAACAAGCACCTGAGCAAGGGGATGTGAGTCCTAAAGATAAGCAGTGCCAGCCCTGAGGAGTACACACGGTATCTTGTACTGCACTGCAGGGATGTCAGAGCTCTTACACAGGCACCCAGAGATATGCACTGACAGAGACCTCCTAAGCCTGCAGTTTCTCCCTGGCTTCCTATGACTGATGTTACAAGGCTGCCAATTCCATCATGTCAGAACTTCAGCACTTCCTCATGGCATGCTCACATCCCGTGAATCCTTAGTGGTAGCACTGAGCACAGGGAATAGGCTGGTACAGGCTGCTAGTCTGCCTGTTTTAATGAAGATGCAGATAAATGGCAGAGGTACCAAAGATAAATATTGGTGTCACTTATTTTTAAGGCTGCTTGTCAGTGCCCTTAAAATTCACAATTCCTATTGCTTATAATTTACCAAGTTTTACTTGGGCTAAATTTTCCTGTTATAGGGAAATGA
Organism: Myrmophylax atrothorax; assembly: GCA_026770055.1. Lineage (NCBI taxonomy): Eukaryota > Metazoa > Chordata > Aves > Passeriformes > Thamnophilidae > Myrmophylax > Myrmophylax atrothorax. The sequence continues at coordinate 82,510,437 of JAOXXN010000446.1, forward strand.
GTTTGGGAGGGAAACTGCAATCATAAGACATCTCAAATCATTAAACCATTTTCAAGGATCATATAATGGTTTGGTTTCAAATGGACCTTAAATATCTAGTTCCAGCCTCTCTGCTAAAGGTAGTGATGCCACTCACTAGATCAGGTTGCTTAGGGCCCCATCCAACCTGGCCTTGAACACTTCAAGGGATAGCGAAGAAATGGTAGAAACACCATCTTGCAACATAAAAAAGTTTTGGTGCCTTTATGGGGGGGAGGAGTAAATTCCAGTAGATATGAAGAAGGGCAGATTGATGATGTGGGAAGAGCAGACCATGTTTGAGCAAGCAAACTGGCTTCAAGTCCCCAGTGGGCAGGGAAGAACAGGAAGAGGGAAGGGGTAGGACAAGTCACCAAGGAGTAAGTGTCTTGGTTTGAGCTGGCAAAATGCCAACTGCCCAAGAATAGAGGAAAAAGTGTTCCTCTCCCCCCCCAACCAGCCAAGAGAAAAGGAAGGAGAGAGAGGGGAAAAAAACCTTCCAAACCAGGTTTATGCTGAAACTAACTATA
>JAOXXN010000446.1:82525154-82537443 GCA_026770055.1 Myrmophylax atrothorax
TACAATATACTGTGCTACTACATTTCTAAAATCTACAAAATATGAAAATTGAAAAGCCAAAAACCTCTCCGGCATCAGTAGTGGAAAGCATCTCCTGAATCTGGAGAGGTGAACAGGTTCTGAGAAGACAGCAGGAGCCCAAGCTCCCTCAGCACATCAGTTGCATCAGCTGGGGAAATGCATGTAAGGAGGAGGACACATGGAAAATACCTGGTGAGGGGCCAGGAAGAAAAGCAGCCAGACGGGGAGCAGAGATCCTGAGCCGGCAGGAGTGCACAACCATTGGGTGTGAGTGCCTTAACACTGAAACCTCTGCCTGCAGTCCACATGAGGAGGTCTCAGTTAGATGCATAACCATAATTTATTGGTGTGATTATCCTAATTATTAGCAACATCTATTGGCATGATTATCCTGGCAGTAGGAAAGTGCACTATTGTCAAGATCCTCATTCACAGATTAGGTAATGAAAATGTACTTTGTAACTCAAACATGTATGTCTTTTTTTCTTTTGCTTTCAAGACTTCCTTGTGCAGAAGCCTTTCCAACAGTGTCTTTTTTCCTCCTGGAGTTCCAATTTTAATTACATCTGTTGGCATTTCATCAATATGACAATGACCTGCTTTTCCTCCAGAGATCAGCAAAGAAAAGAAGCTGAATGTGTGCTGTCTGGATCTCTCCCCTCATTATCTGTGCTGGTAGTGCAAAACCTTTCACTTTTTTCTTCCTTGCTGTAAACCTAGAGTGTATTTCAATAACCTCAGCAATCCTCTGAGCAGATCTTGCTGCACCTTCGATTGACACAATGCACAAAATGAGGCAAGCAAAGTGCAGAGTTTCAGGTATGACTACTTGTAACTATAGAGACTGCTTGTCTTCCTGTTGGGCAGCATCCCATGGATTCAGGGTGAGCAGTCATTTAGAGGATGATCTTTATGTTCTCTCCTAATCCATGGAGATTTTGTCTAACATTCTTCTTAGGCTGCATGTTTCCATAATGAAAAATGGAAATAGATTGAGAGGGCATTCTTGTTCCAGGTGCACAAAATAATAGTGGGAAATCTGCAGATCATTGTGTTGCACCCAATAACCTGTATATTGCTTCTCATATAGCCTTTTCTTTCTGAGAAAGATCCTTTGTGTCTATTAAAAAAATCTGTAGAGTTATTATGTTTTGATTTTTTCAATTTTTCAATTGATTAAGATTAGATGACAACACTCACAAGCCAAATTTCATTGCCTGTGCTAATATTGATTTAACAAGAGAGCAGTGGAGGAAAACAGCAGTTGGGATTCAATCAGGTCAAGATTTCTTTGTGATGAAATGATACGAATCTCTAGCTAGAAAGCAAATGACATAAGGCTAGTCCTGAGTATTCATTCAGTTCCCAGAGCATCCCCTTTCATTGCCATGAACCGTGCTATTCTGAGCAGTGCTGGTGCCCCTCTGACTGGGGGATCATGCCACTGGAGATCACATGCTTCTGCAGCACGGCTTGCACAATGTCATGCAGAAAGTGTAGAGCCTGGGATGAATTTTTTTTCATAATCTCTGAAATTATGTCTCAAGCCTGAAGAGACCTACAGAAGATATTTAAACACATTGAGCTTCATGAATAAACTGGCTTTCAGTAAGGAAGGGGTACTGACAGTCTTAAAAAAAAAACAATTTGAGATAATTTCTCATACCTAGAACCTAATTATTTTCCTTATGTGAGAACTCAGCGTTTTACTCTTTACCCATTTGATTACCTTGGGGCTGACCCTATGTCATATAAACTGAGGAAAGAGATTATACAATGTGGTTCCTTGTGTTCCTAAGTCAAAACGAGTTTTGCTATCAGTGAGAATGGCATCATATCATATTCCCACGACAGATTGTGATGACAACAGGATTACAACATGCAGCTCAGTAAAGGAAAGAAATAGTGGAAGGAAACAAAGTCTTAAGAAACAAAGATCCTGTTTTATTTCAGCTAGTTTTAACAGCAGAAAAATGAGGCAATGTCCTGAGAATTTCAATTTGGGGCATAAAATGCCTGACAAGCATTTTATCCTAAAGTTTTTTTATGATCTCCCACAATCACTGAATCATCAAAGTTGGGGTTTGCAGGCTGTTCAAGTACAATATGTGATACCTTTTTATCTTTTTATTTTTTCTACATTTTTATCACTTTTTATAATAGGACAGAGAAGAAATAAGAAAAATGGCAACCTAGTAACTGTATCTAAGATAGAAGTAAAACAAATGTAGATCTTACAGCTCTAATTAATCTCCCCTTGAAATCTCCCCTAGTGAACTTTAGTGGAGATCAGGACTCACAGGAGTACGGGAGCATCTAAGAAGACAACTAACACAGAAGCTCTGTAACGTCACAAATCAGGAACCATCTTTTCAGCTTCTCAGCTGTACAGGAAGTCTCAGAAATGTCCATTCAGCTTGTTCTACTGCAGACTTATTTACACTGGACACTTGATTAAAAAAGCTTTTTAGTGATAATGTTTAATTTGAGGATGTTCTGTACTTTAATGCTTATTTTCCTGCTTTACTAGCTTAGACATGTTAGAGATTAACATCTTTTTTTAAACTTACTAAAACCGAATCATTAATTCTGAACCAACTGCCACTGAGGAGAAATTCCTGAGTCATGGTCTCTCATGGAGGATCAGTAACTGCAATCAGCTTGTGCACAACTCCAACACTGGCGAGACTTCTCACATTTTGCAGTTTCTTGAAGGGTTGTCTTGGTTCCTTTGGGATGAACAATTCATCTTTAATTCTTTGTTTGCAATTATATTGCTCTTCAGTTGATTGACATGCTTGACCAACATATGCCAGCATTTAATCCACATATTTCAGTATTTCTCTGCACTGGGGACACAACTGCTAATTACAAAAAATAGATTCATGTTTAGTCTTTCCACTTAGTATTATGTAACTTCCCTGGGAATGTAGCAGTCAGAGATTATATATGAATGTTCTAACAAAGTAAGAGTGAGTTAAGCTCACATATCTACACCTTCAAAGTGCTGTTAACTTAGGAAGATGTTGTCAAGTAAATTAGGTCCAAAATAATACAATGCAATATTTAAGTACATCTGAGCTTCTCTTACCTGCACACGAATTTGTCTACATGCTTAGCTCTTGGGGACAATTTGGTTAATACCTCTAAAGTGTTTTACAAAACCAACCAATCACAGAAAGCCTTTAAGATTTATTTCAATCTTTCACTTAAAGCAGCTGATGCTTAGGTTCTCATCCATAGAGTACCAAATCAAATCAATTCAGGGAATTTTCTTATCATACCATGAATTCTGTTCTTCAGGCTTTCTCAAGCTTCTGGAAGAGATTGCCCCAAGAGGTGGTGGACATGTGTGCTAGTTTCAACTGGGGTAGAGTTAATTTTCTTCACACTATGACAACATTCCATCCCTGGAAACATTCAAGGACATGTTGGATGGGGTTCTAAGAAACCTGACCTAGCTGAAGATGTCCCTCCTCATTGCAGGGGGCTTGGACTAGATGACCTTTAAAGATGCCTTCCAACCCAAATTGTTCTATGATTCTATGAAGCAGCAAGCTTTTTGTTGTGATTTTTTAATTAGTTATGATAGTCCTTAAAAAAATCCTGGTTTTCATTGTACAATATAAAAAGAAACAACCAAAAATGGTTGTAACTCCTGTGGTAAGTGCTGGACTGCACAGAGCAATCCTGAACTCTCCAACAGTCTTCTCGGGGTTTCTGTGGCCACACTGTCGTCTCCTCAGTATCCACTCAAGTGATGGATTTAAGCTAACTGTAGAAACCTATTTCCACACTGAAGGTAAAGTGATTTAAATAATACACTACTATTTATGTAGTTTAGAATTCCACACACTAAAAAAGATAATTAGTATTCGGTGCTATCTGAGACTGAAATGCCCTACAGCATCAGAGGCAAAAGTTTCCAGAACACAGCCATCAATAACATCAATATCAATTAGGATCTCTAGGGGGAAGCCTGATACAGGTGTCATAGGTAATAATTGTGGAGAGAAAACAGGACAGGTAATGTAATTACTGCCAATATACACAGTAACTGCTTTGCAATCTGCTAAATTTTGGAGGGCTTAAATACACCCTGGAGATCAGAATTAAGTGTTGGGGAAAGAAAAACAACAGATCAAGGGGGCCGTAAAGGTGCAGTGCACCACTAAACAGTGGTTAAAGTACTAAACCCAGAAATGTTTCTTTCTGTTCAGCTCCCTGAATGCTTAGAAAAATCATCTGTTTAATAACATGATCAGGATGCAAGCCCAAAAACTGCAACCTATGTGGCTGAAATGCATTCAGTTTATGGCTGTTTCTGAAGAGGAAGCTGAGGACAAAATAGCCAAGAGTGTGCTATGGGCATTGGTGAGCATGGCAGGTACTGAGGAATATGCAGTGCAGTGGGTGGCTCAAACACCCACCATTGCAGAAACACAGAGGGCTCCCCAAAGCTGCTTTCTAAAAGCCTTTGGATGAAGTTCTCACATGAAGCTCAGATTTACTCCATAGATTTCAGGGATATGAAAGGACCAGCCCTGTGCTCAGCCTGTATAGGGAAAAAAGAAAAATACAAACCACAGCAACAAATTTTCAGCTGGCACTGAAGTTTTCTTCTTCATTTTTATAAAATTAACATGGAAAAATTCAAAGCAGTGACTACTAAATTGAAACATTTTCAAATATACAGTACTACAAATTTCACACCTAGGATTTTAAGGGAAATAAATGAAGATATTTTGTAGTTACTAACACTAATATTTCAATCCATGGAAATGTTTTAATATATTCATTTGCAATATTAAGAATTGGGGGTAAATATATGGAAGGTGATAGGCAAAACACTGCAATGGTTAATATAAGAATGTAGCAGCAAAGAGGTGAGGCTAGAAATGTGTTTAAGAGATGTCTGGATCTGGCACTGGGTGATATGGTTTAGGGGTTACAGAGGTATGCCAGGTGGATGGTTGGACTGGATGATCTTGAAGGACTCTTCCAACACTGATGATTCTATGATTCTATGAAAAAGGCGAATAATCGATGTCAGGGTTTCAAGGTAGATAGATCTTCTGAAATCAAATTCCACTCTTTGACTTGGCCAGAGTTTGGGCAATAATGACAATATCAATAATGTCAATACCATCTCCTTGGGCTTCTTGCAAAGCATTTTTATATATATTTAATATTTTTATAGGTATATATGTAAAATAAATACTTACTATACTTACTATATATTATTTATTTGTATATTTAGATCTGAAAGCTTTTATCTAGTGAAAGATGGCAAGTTCTAAATCCACACATTTACAGACAGGTCATAAGGTAGATGAGAATGGAGATCTCCAATGAATCAGGCAGGTTTTGATGGGTCACCCAGCATTCAGTTTCTGGTCCAAGGCTACTCAGCACTTATGTTGATGGTTCACAGGATAAGTCACCAAGTATTTGCTGGCAAGATTTTGGATATCAGAAGATTGTGTTGGTAACATGTTCTAGGAATCAGCTACTTAGTGCTCTGGATCTGCTGTGTACATGGTCCTGATAACGTCTACAAAAGAAAGACTCAGTTATTGAGGGGGAAAGCATGTGTCTACACATTTTCAGTGTAAGAGGGTATGCTGAAAATTAGCATCTGAGAGGAGAATGAAATGAAAAAATTAAAGAGAAGACAAATCATGGTGCACCACTGCTTCTGCTGCTGTAAGGAGGAAGGTGGCCTTTAAGTGTAGGGGCAAACCTGCTCCCTGTGCAACCCAGCTACGACACTGCCCACACCGCACTGGCCTTGAGAAGAGATCCACAGGGAATTCAGAGATTGGACAAAACCTTGCACAAAAAGAAGATGGGAGGTGATTCTAAAACCACGTCTCACATGGAGAAGCTGCAGCAGTTTCATCATGGGAAATAGGAGCAAAATGTGGTCCAAGGCTTGTCATCTGGGCTTAGCTGAACAGAGGGAGTAGTGACTGACGGAACACTTTATCCAGGAAAGAAAGAGATGCTGCTCACATGCTTTCAGGTGAACTAGTTGTTTCCCTTCTGCCTGTGGATATGGTAGGGAAAGCTCTGTGTGTGCACGTTTGAAATCAGGGGCCTGACTCATGTAACCACTGGTAGTCTGCCGTAGAGAAAAGGAAACTTTCTGCTGTGCTCTTAATACCCATGAATTTTGCAGCTCTGCAATGGGACAATGATTATAATCAAATCTCATGCTTCAAGGCTCCAGGTTCAGGAAAAAAAATAATATCCTCTATGGTCCAAATCCCTCCGGGGCCTGATAGGAGAGTCTTTTCATTTTCCATGAGCTCAGTTATGCTGAGGACCCTAGGGAATTTCTACCTCCCTGTGTATGTGGAGAAGGTTTTACTGCCTGAGGTCATACAAAACCTGCTCCTACATTTTGGAAAACAGGTAATATTCAGTGAATCTGAACGGCATGAGTTTGATACTACGTGTTCTGGGATCTGTGGTTGAATTTATCTTGTTCTCTGATTTAGAATTTATTCCTGTGATGGAGATTATAGAAAATAAATTCCAAATTGAAGCTGAAAATATTTTCTTTTTTCTTAATTCAGAGGTAGTCACTGGTAATACAGAAGAGGAAATCAGAAGAAAAAAATTATTGAATAGCTAAAGGGAATGGAAGAATAGATGAAGTTCAGGGAAGGCTATAAACCAAAATTGCTATTATGTTATTAAACAAATAGAAAGAGGGATAGAAAAAGGTTGTTTAATTCCAGCAGGCTCGGATAAGGATAGTGACCAGTATAGCTATCCCACTTTTCTGTTTTACAGTAGTGAGCAGATATTAATCAACATTTCATTTTCTTGAACAGTAATGGAGAAATGTACTTTAAAGCAGAAAATTTACTAATACAAATTTAGAAAACCTGTGAGCATGGAATACAGCTGTTATTTGGACACATCACAATAATCATGTATGACCAGTACCAAATATGCTAGAAGAGGGATGCTTAGGATACTTTACTTGTGCTAAAGGAGAGAAACTGTGAAATCTGAGCTTGAATATCAGTTTAACAATTTTACTTATAATTTATGCCTCTCCTCACATAAATGTGTTAGTCAAAAGCCTTGAGACTACATTAGCTTTGCCACCACCTCAAGGCGAAAAGGAAAGGAAGAGATGCCAAGAACATGAAGAGTGTAAGTAGTAAGACCTATTGACCCTCACTTATTTAACAAGATGTAACTTCTCAAAGTGCATCTTACTACAGTGTTGAGATGAGTTGAGCATAAGCAGAACATGAACTAAAACAAGTGTTCCCTCTGTCCTTTTGCCTTCTCCTAGCATGAAGATCCTATATGAATTCTTGGTCTGAGCCAATTGAGCCTTTTTAATATTTTAGTTCTATACTTTGTGTCCCACCTTTCTCAAGTCAAAACTCCCAAGAGAATTATAATTGATTTAATAGCTAAAGTGTTACACAGGATACACAAGAAATCCTCAATCTCTGGAATTCATTATCTACATTTAATTAGAGACCAGAACAAAGTCTTAAAAATCCAAATTGGTGTTTGCAAAATAAATTTGCCTATCATGTTTTCATATTCATGTAGTACTTATCCCTTTTTCATTCCAGAAACAATCACTCAGTATCAGTCAATATAAATTGACCAAAATTAAATGGAAATGTAATGAAAGGAAAGGAATCCTGTCAGATGTAACACTGCACATCTGAGTTGAGGATTATGAAAGCAGACATTCTGACCTGGAAACATGAAAACTCCCTAGCCCATGTTCTTAACTAAGGATTCACAGAACTTCACTTCAATGTGTGCAATTAAGTTTGCAAAGAGAGTAGTAAAGCTGGACCAAAATATAGTAGCTATACTTGGGCACAAATTGTCCCCCTCTGGGAAAGTATTGCAAATGAAACTCCAGTATTGTCAGTTCCTCAGGTTCTTGTTCAATCTTAGTCTTACATTCCTCATTTCAAACTAAATTACCTGTATCAGAGAGGAGAAAAGCCTGACTGGACCTCTGCAAAGTGTTTAATAAGGCTTCCAAACAGAGAAAACTATTAGCTCAACTGTGCAAGGAAGGCACAGTGAGAGGAGTTTCAAGGTGGCCACAAGTTAGGAGCTCACAACAGGCAATGACAAAAGCCTTCAGAGTTAGTCAAGAGACAATGTGCCCTAAGCCATCAGCACCACCACTCAAACCCATCACCTCTTTTCTAGAGATCCCATCCCCTCACTTCTTTTCTTTCCTCCCCTGTTTACTCCTTACTCATTCCCCTCCTAACCTCACCTGACTCCTGCCCTCCAGATGGCCCTCATCAAGCTGATGTCTTTATAAGCCCTTTATGCAGTCTATGATGCTCTAGTCCCAATGGCAGATGGGCATTTTGTTGGAAGACAAGGAAAATCTCTGGGCATAGCTTCAAGGTATGGAGGTGAAGAATAGAAGAGCAAATGTCTTTCTCCCAAGCCTGTGACCATGTGGCTCAGAGGCAGTATAATGATGGGCACGATAGGAAGCTCTGTTGAGCAGGGACTGCTGAGTAGGGAGAAGAGGTATTTAAGCTATATCCCAACGTTGATATAGAAATGAAATAAATAATACATCCACAAATTAATCTAGGCTGGAAATTGAAAACTTTCTAAGCTTCAGAGATGTACAGGAGAAGAAACCATCCAGGTAATTCCTGTTGGAATAAAAAAGAGTAATTAGAGTTTAAGGTAGAGCTTCATCAATTTATAAATAGGATTACTTTACCTAATGGCTTGAAAATGCAAAAATTAGACTTCATGACATCTGATCCTATGCCACAGCCTATTCAGACTGCTAGGTCTTCAGAGCAGCACTGATTTCTTCCCATGCTCTTTCAAAGTGCCAACATACTTTATCCATGACTGTGATAGGGCTTTTATGTGCTGCTGAATTTAAAAGGAGATAACTCAGGGTAGGGGAAGGGAATGAAACAAGAAAAAACAAGAAAAAATAGTTGTGACATTCAGAAAGGCTGTTTGATTTGAGGGGGATATACACATTCGTTTCTTGGAAGAAGAAGTTGTTACATTTGGGGCATCACGTGGCAGGCAGTCTATTTGCTGAGGCTGCCCCGAGGTGCAGCCACAAGCCAGCAGCCTCAGCCGGCTCCTCCGTCAGCAAGTGATTGCTCCGCTCATGGTTGTTTGGTGCCATCTATGGCCAGATACTTGCTCACACACCCCAGGACCATTTTAGGAAGACGAGCGTGCATGTGGGTTTGATGAAATCAGCAACGACACTGAAATACAATGCACCTATAAATCTCTCTATGGATATTAATGTATCACTTTTCTGACAGCTGTTGGATGCTTCCAGTGAGCTCCTTAAGGTTGTTAGTAGCTTCTGGAGTTGCTACATTCTTTTCAGAGTGACCTTTGTATCCAAAGAACAGAATATTTATTTGGGGTATGGAGTCAGTACTTTACTGGAGAAAAGGAAGCCCAGTGCTAGAGAAGATACAGCATCTGTTTTTCTTCACAAATGAAGAAAACAGACATAATTTGCTGTGTCATCCCCCTTTTTCTTCCAATGCATCCTCAAGAACAGGCAGCAGTCAGTGCCACAGCCAGAGATGATTGTGTTGTTTTGGAGATGCTATCTGACCATGCCCGTGGTTTTGCAAAGGTGGGTCAGATGTAAAAACTACTGAGTGGATAAGCACATCCCCAGCCATGCTACAGTGTGTCTGTGTATCCATCTCTTGGCAAGCAATATCAGCAGTGCTGCCTATCGACTCCTGCCCCAGCAGCAGCTCCTCTGTGGGAGATAGTGTTGTTGGCAAGGGCATGTGCACAAGTCCAACACTGCCCAGAGAGCTTTCCCCTCTCAAGGCAGAGGTCTGTGTCTCCTCTCTCCTCTGTCTTGGATTAGTTCCACTGTCTGGATTTGTGGACAGCTGTAAGGTCTTCCAAAGTACCTCTGGAGAAATAACAGGGTACATCAAAGCTGCGTATGTCTAAACAACCTCTTGAAATGAGTTTCTTTCCCAGATGGAATACAGGGAGGGATGCCAACAGCTGCATGTAGATGTCTGTGTGTAGCCATATGTGGGCCAAACGTCCAAACTCCAGCAGCCACTGAGAGAGGGTAGGAGTGGGATGCAGCACCCACACACAGGCACCTTCTGCTGTTCAAGATGCCCTTGGATATCTCACTCATCCACACAGAGCTGCCACATGTGACAGTGGGACCTGCAGAAGACCCAAACCCTTCTTCAGCAGGAACTGGTGGCCCAGCAGAACACCCAAGAGATGTCCAAAAGGCTGTAGATGCCTGTGTGTGGGCAACAGTAAGCACTTAAATTCAGGTGTATTGACCTGGAGCTGGATCCCACTGACTGTATTGCTATCTTCTCTGAGCTGCTCACAACCTGCAAACAGCTGGTACAGTCTACGTAAAACACATTTCAGAATTTCCTCCAGTTTCTCATAATATTGCACCAATAATTTCTACTGATATAATTAATGGCTGCAATGATGGTTAGTCAGTTTAGGTGGTGGGAACTGCTACTGAATTTAAAAGAAGAAGGACATTTTAACTGATTATTTAAATAGCCAAATTACTCGAAAACTGTCTACCGATCTGTATCTATAATTTCAGTCATCTGATGTTTACTCATGCAGCACATCTCTTGACACCCTCACTGAGGTTTCTGATGTAATACTCAAGAGAAGGTGTTGTGAACCTCCATGTATAGTGTGTGACACAGAGGAAGGGGATGGGACATGCGTTCCTGTATTTTGAGTAAGATCAGCTGTTTCACACTGATAATAAAACTGCTTTAGACTGCACATAAACCAGAATTTTACTACTCAGGGTCTCCAAAGTTCAGAATTTGAAAGCTAATCGCTATTTCTGATCCTTACTTTGCCAATAAGCCCTAAATTACTTTCCTGGATTTTTGAAAATGATGATACTCAGAGAGAGTTATGGCTTCCTAGTATTTCAGGATCTGTAGGAACCAAATGTAATGAAACAACGCTAGTTGTCTAAACTGCTTAAGAGATAGATGTGTAATAGAAAGCAATAAATGTAGCTGGAGAATAGTGAGGGGGGGGAAAATAAGAAAACAGATGTATACCCTGAACACATGAAATATACAAGAATATTTAGGAGAAAAACCCCTCCAGCTGTGACTATAGCAAAAGTGGGTGCAGGATCACTGAAAGAGAGAATTTAATATGATGAAGCTACCAAGCAACAAAAATATTTTGGTATCTGTGCCTTTTTTTTTTCAAGGTGAGTAGATGTAGTATTACAGCAGCACTTATAAACACTTTAGGTGGATTTGTAATATTGAAAGTACAGAAAATAGGATTGCATATGGCACCATCATGAGTGTCTCAATTTGTTGGTGATGGTAAAACTATCCCCCAACAGTCTAGTAATCACAGAAATTTCTTAATAAGACTTTTACTCAATTATCCTCTAATTTTCCAGTTTAAGTCAGAGGCAGAAGTACAGCTGCACCAGGCAGACCTGTCTGACCAGCTGTCATTCTCCTACCACCTGACAGGAAAGGAAAACAGCAGAGGGATAAGCAAGATGCAAGGAACTTTAAAAGACAGGTATTTTCACTGAAGTGACTGTTGGTATGGCACAACTGGCATTGTTTGTGGTTTAAGTATGCTTTATAGATTACTTGAAGAGGTGTCTGGCTTTTGAAAATCAAACTGATCAATACATAGTCACAGAAACACTGTTCTAAGCTTTACAAGTGCAATTATTTTTAAAGCAGTAAACATTGTGGCCAGCCTGAGCAACGTACACCTGGAATGATGGGTTTGGTCTTCTTCAAATGACAGGATTGTAATATTTGGCAATTACAAGTCCATTTACTTCAACAGGAAAGAAAAACCTTTGTTGTTTTATTATAAGGGATGAAGAAACTGAGACTGTGAATGTTTTACATCATATGTCATGTCAGAAAGAGCAATGCAAAATTTGTATGTCCTAGGTCTAATTATCATGGGAAAAACAGTGCAACTTCTTGCAAATCAAACATGATAGTGAATGCAAGTACATCACTATTCACATAATTTTTGTTACAGAATGAGGTTGTTACAAACTCAGATTGGAATTTATGGGTTTTCTGAATGAGAAGGGCATACACCAAGGAGGGTTGATAACCTGGAATCCATTTATTTATGCTTTTCTTTCTTCCCCATTTTCATAGAATCATAGAATCGATTGGGTTGGAAAAGACCTCCGAGATCATCAAGTCCAACCCCTGGTCCAACTCCAGTC
>JAOXXN010000446.1:82537543-82552196 GCA_026770055.1 Myrmophylax atrothorax
GAAGAGACCAACCCCCACCTGGCTAGAACTTCCCTTCAGGTAGTTCTAGACAGTGATGAGGTCACCTCTAAGCCTTCAAAGAGCTAAAGCATAGAACTATTTGACTATTCTGATGGCTTCACTGTACATACTCCCTATCAAAAATAGTTGATGTTGGAATCCTTTTAAGGGGTACTTCACAGTCATTTTGACCAATTACGTCTTTGTGGGTTTGCCTGTATGTGTGCATTTGCCTTGGATATACATCCATATTTTACTAGATTGTGTTCATATCTTAGAGGGACCTCCTCAAAATGCAAATCTAAATGAAAACAGGAAAATCAAAAGTATGCTTTCAGTACCTTCAGTATTAGTAGAGTATTTCCCATACTTGACCTTTAAACCCAGAATATGTTTCATTATAGAAAATGTTCTAGCTCTTCTTAACATGGAAGAGGTTAAATAACTTATCATCCATTTATGTGCAGGGTATGCTGCTGTTGTGGTGCTTCCCCCCAACCCTGAGAAAGAAAGAAACAAAATTTGCAGATTTTTAACATTTGAACATGTCTTATTAAAAGAAACTAGTACATAGCCAGCAGCCTCACTTCTGGCAAGGTATCTAAATGCAGCTATACAAATAGGCCAGTTTCTGAAGTTGAAGCAATTGTCAACCTCGCTGAAGCAGAAGAATCTATCTTTTCTCTTGGCTCATTGACAGAGATGCAGTCATCTCCAGAGTTCAGAATTATCCACTGCAGTTAATCTTGCTTCCCTTCAGTGAGAACACAGTTGACCTTCAATTTGACCCATCTTTGACAACTTCCCAGGCCTTCAATTGCCAAAATTGTATCCATGCTTTTTTTTGCAAAATGTGGATCACTAGGATCTCCCCTCTCATCTGCTGTTTTTCAAAGCCTGTGATGCAGCCCTGGTTCCCACTGTACACAGGGTTATGTCCCAGAAGTGTTCTATAATTAGAACCAACCACACAGATGTGCTTCAAGAGACTCTGCAGCTGAACTGCAGAAAATACTCAAAGAAAAAAAAAGTCAGTTTCAACTTGCATCAATGCTGCTTTCTCTTGGCAGTTTTTCTTCATGGTATTGCACATCACTCTGCCTCCCTTCATTGCAGCAGAGGTAATTAATACCTTTTCCATTATTAAAGCCTCTGGAACAGAAGATGAAATCCTGCCTTTGCTAAGGTCAATGACATAACTCCTGTGAACTTCAGTTCTTGGAGTATCAGGCCAAAAGGGATCATTAGGTTGTCCTGTATATCATTGATATTGATGTTGTGTTGGACTACTGCCTATCCTCCAGATGGCATCCAAGCTGTGACTCCTAAATGACAGAAAATCCACCACTGTCCTTGGTGGTAATGTGTTCCCATGATTAGTTACCAGTTCAATTAAAAATAAATAAATAAATCTTTCATTTTATTCCATTAAGCTTGCCCAGTTTAAAATTCCAGGCACTGATTTTTTTCATAGCTTTTCTTCCCCAATTGAAGAGACTTATTCCACCCACCTTTCATATTTTCTCCAGAAAGATGCCAATTTATTGTAATTTAATCTCTTTTTATAATTCTAACATCTACTACAAGTAACAACCACAATTTCTGACCCGTTGCCAGAAATCATGTAATTTCTGTGCCTTTTGCCTGCATTCTCCCCTATGTTCTGAAGATGATCAAAGGACTCTGGGGTATTTCAGTATCCATCTCACCAGCTCCACCTACAGCATTATCTTCCCTCGCTTCTGCTGGTTGCAGCCCCATCCACTCACACGTGTGTGGTGCTGGGCTCTCCCAGGGACCTACTTGTCTGCTGCAGCCATTACATCCTCTCCCGAACACGGCCCTGATAAAAGACAGTTTGAATACTTTGTTCTGAGATGTATAAAAATACTTTAGGCTATATTAAAATATATTTTGGTTCAGGTAACTAAATAGTTCAGATCAATGTACCAATATGTAGCATGGCCCAGTCCTCATCAATATCATATGGCCAGTCCTTGCCCTCTGCAGACCAGGAATGTTATAGATCTGTTATAGAACACAGAGAGCATTGTATGTGCTGCATCCATGCATCCCATGTAGAGCCCCATTAGAAATATTTGCATTCAATAGTAATCCCCAAGCATAAGTCTGAAATCGTCCATTTGGCTTGTTCTCAATCCTGTTTAAAAATTCTTTTTTTGGTATTTTGCACTGATTAACTTTACTTGGAAAGCCAGGTGAATTGTCCTTACAAAAGCCTCTCAGGTGGTAATTACATAGCTACATTTATCTACTGAAGTGAGAGTCTCAGGAAAAGGAAATATGTTGGGCCAGACTCCTGTAGCCAAGACTCCTATGGAGCTGACAAAGCTAAGACTATAGCAGTAAATGGACAAGGGGAAGAATTGGCCAGAAGCAGGATATTAAAGACATCAAACTATTGTGATACTCTGTTTGGACTCTCAGTCATCCTAGTTAAAGGCAAGCTGTATGTATTTACTTGGTGTTCTGGGTACTACAGGTCTGAAGCCAGGCAGTGATGCTGGGTATTTTATACCAGCTGTCAGGGCCTTGGTACCTAATCATCATGGTTAGGCCAAGACAAAATAGTGATATTAACAAAGATATCTAGTATGGCAGGTAAACAGTTTTTAAAGCCTTGTCTTCTAATACAATTATATGATTATTAGAATTTCACAACATCCCTTTGTGTTGGACACTTCTGTTGCAGCAGGCTGTTGCACAATACTTCACAATTTCATAGCACATTCCACCTGAGAATCTGGATCTCTACCAAGAATAATGAGTCGACCTCCACAAAACTACCCTGAAGCAGCCCTTGTGCAAGTCCAAACCTCGAGATGATGAAAGGGAATGACAGCAAGGATAAGGAGTGCCCAAGGTCACTGAGAAAGTCTATGGCAGAACTGATTCTGGAAATAACTTTCCTATTTTCTCGCCTTAGGCTTTCACCACAAGAACACTCTTCTCCAAGGCATAGCAGTGGGGGGGGGAGGAGGAAATAAAAAAAGGCCTTTTATTAAGAAGCAATTTCAATATTTTGCATGACGTTGTTCCTAGGATGTTAGTGCATTAATGTACTAGAGAAGACATAGTTTGCAAAGCCACGCTCTCAGTAGCTGGGAAATGCATGCAGCCTGCTCTGTTTGCATTACAGTATTTTTCTGAGGACAATCCTTTCTCTGCACTGAATAAGCAGAAATAGCTGGGAAAAATTATCTGCAATCATATAATTAAAGAGGGCTTCAGGATTATGTAGCTGGTCTAGCTCTAGCTGTTGTCAGTGTGACTCCTGCTTCACAAGCTCCAAAAGTTATAAAATGTGCAGAAAATGAGGCAGGGGACTGCAGGCAATTGAATGCTGCCCTGGAGAGATTGATGCTATCCCTGCCTCTGTCATTTTTCATTTTCTTGTGGCCCAACTTGAGACATCTGGATCTAAATTAGAAAAAGGCTGAACATTCACAGCTGCACTTAAAATTGCTAGCTGCAATTTGAACACATAAAAAAAAATTGGGCTCTGAGTTTCTAAAATCAGACACATAAATTTAGATAATACTCAATAATTCTGGGTTTAATATCTGTTCTTCACCTCTCTCTGTCTCAGGACCCTGGGCAGAAAATTAAGGGAAGAGTAACCTCAAAACAGAGCTGTAAGGATACATTAATTAATGTTGATAAACAGTGATAATATTGCAAAGAGATCATCACAGTAAATCTCACAAGGAGATTAATAATTCAATAGAGGATTTGAATAATTGTGTTAATAATGTGTAAGTAAGGCTTGAGCTTAGTGGAAGTGGAATATTTGATTAGCTTGCCTTCAGTGAGGTCTGTCCATCCTCCAGACAAATCAGGCAGGTGTGCTGGGGGAAAAGAATGTGACTGTCATTAGGTATGGTATTACTAACTGTACTCACAAGTGAGCTAAACTTGAGTTGCTCCTCTAACTTTGGCACTGCCTAACTTTTAAGAGCCTGAATAGATCTTTAAAAACACTCTTTTATTACATGCCTCTGCAAACTGGATTCTATGTATACTAATTTTTCAGTATAATTAGGGTGTAATTGCCATATACTCAATGGTAAATAGCAGCTTCCATGAACTTGCAATTTATGTGACAAGTACAGGGAATTATGTTTAGAGAAGATAAGCCAGTTTGGTGTTGTGAGCAGACAAAAGTATCATGTACAGATTATAATCAATAACTCCCCTTTGTTTGTGTAGGTTTTGTGTTGTCTTTCACTGCTCAGGCTTATTTATTATGAAAATCACATGTTCCTGCTGCTCCTCAGAGACTGGGAAACTTTCCGTATGGAAAAGTCTTTGGTGTTTCATGGTGAGAGCACAGGCTGTTGTTAGACACGACACACAAACCACTGCCTTCAATTACACAAGCGCTGCCTTCACAGCATTACAGAGCAATCTCCTTGACATCTCACTGGTGGGATTTGGCAGACCACAGCCTAGGAGTGCCATAACAGGCAAAATCAGAACATGCTCATTTTAAAGGGATTTTTGCAAAACAATGCATGGATATTGTCTTTCAAAACACTCATGGCAGAGAGATGTGAACAACTACTAACAACTGCTGCACTGCTGGTCTTCCACCCTTTTCCTAAAAAGCCTTGTAAGGCTTCCCCACCACCAGCTTGATTTTGCCTCTTCTGTTGTTCCTTTTCCTTGACAGTTCAGGAATGAAGAAACCCATTGCCAGAAAGCACCAATATAAGAAGGCTGGAATTTTTTTCAGTGATAGTCATCAACTTACCTACTGTTTCACCCTTCAGCTGCCACTGAAACACCAGGCTATGCAGACCTGTGGCCACAACAGACCAAGAGGTAATGTGTCAAAGGGATGATACAGCTTGATAAAGCATTGCATTTTGGATTTATCTTCAAATAACCCAAGTTCCAGTTGATTCTTCTGATGCCAGCAGCCATCTCTCTTCAACTACTTCCAGGTGTTGGCAGCCACAGCTTCAGTCTGGGGTCAGACCTTGTGGACTGACTTGCACATCACTAGGAAATAGTGTTGGTACTTTTACCAATTCACACCTACCTAAATAAAAACAAGACTTTTGCTTCTAAAAATCAAGTTTTGTAAATATACAAAATTACACAATGACAAAAGCTAGAACCCTGTTATCTATTCCAACACCAAAACAGACAGACACATAATATAGCTTAATTCTAGTGCCAGCTTGTAATGAAATGATCTGTTTTATATTATTTCTGGTGTAACTTCATACAGCAGATTTTAATAGTTTGGGGGGTTTTTTTACAGGATGCGTTTTAATTTGGAGAGGAAGGACTTTTCTATCTTCAGATAACTTCTAAGGCAGTCAGCCAATATAGAAGGTGTATTTGGAAATTTTCCCTTTGTTCAATTAAGACAGCTGGGAGCAATCCAGAGTCAATGCAATGCTTTCTTTAACCAGCTCTCATCAAATTTATTATTCATTTTTTTTAGTCTAGCTTTCAAGTAAAAATGATGAGGATATTAAACTATGAAAAAACCCATTCAGATGAAGGGCTGACTTCATCTCCCAAAAAGCAGGAAAGCCAAGGTTAATACTGTCACTACTAGGAGACCTCTGTAATATTAAAGAGACACAATGAGAGCAAGCTAAAAATGGTATTTCAGGATTAACTCAATTTTTTGTATGTGTTTGCAGATTTGTTACAGAACCAACTCCTACTTATGTTAGGTGACTAATCTCATTGCAATGTAGTAAGTAGGCAAATTTACTGACTGTTAGCTTGCTGAATTAAATTATAGCTTATTTTAATAATTCTTTAAATATATATACCCCTAACTACTGCACTGATTTATATTTTGATATTTAGTCCTACCAATAACAGAATGAGTTGGATTTTAAAGAAAAACTAGGAAGAATAAATATGGAAATCATGTTAAACAAGTATCGCCTAGCATGCTCTGGGCACTGCCATCAGAAGAGAGCCAGAGAGCAAGAATACAAAATCAGTGTCATATTTAACTCTGATCCTTAGTCTTACAGATTTTTAATTAACAAAATAAAAATACCCTTTCTCATGTGTGCACAGATTGGACTGAATTAAAGATTTAGACTGGTGAATTGTTCCATAATTGGTTTTGATAGTAGAATTAGTATTATGTCTATATGTAACTTCAAAATCTGTGGCAAGAATGCTGGCTAGCTGGCAATCAAATACCAGCTAGTTTTACTGTGGAAACATGGCACAGTAATTTGGTACTAAATATATACCTTATTAGTCATCTGTAAGAATAAAAAAATATAAAATTGTCAGAAGGTAGAATATTTATTAAAGTTTATAGCCTGACAGTGAAAGCCTTGTTTTTTTAAACTGAAGAACTAAATGCAAGAAATGTGTATATTTTCCATCAATCAAATGCATTTTGAAGTCATAGAAAGTACTGAACTGTAGAGAGAAACATTAAATGAAATTGTGATTGTTTTCACTTCTGAAAGATTTTGTGTTGGTTCTTAGTTGGAAGAGGGTTGGAGAATGTATGTTGTGATGATCTATGTCTGTCACTTCTACGCAAGTTCAAAAATTGCAGAAGGGAAATATAAACATATTCAGGATTCTCTCTGAGATTCAAATACTAAAACCTTTATTCATATAAAAAAGTAACTTATTCCCTTTGTAGTCTTATCATTAGTGCTCACCTTCCACATTGAGGGACTTTTCAGCAGATACACTCAGTGACTTGTATCTTTCCTACCAGCTGCTGCCCTGGTCCTTACATATAAGCAAATTAGTTCTATCCTACATCAAGGAAAATTTTTTTTTTCTGTATGTCTAAGCTTAGAAAAAGCACTGAGGGCTACTGTTTGAGCTTATCTTCGTAACCTTCCCAAGTTTTGTGGTGCATTCTTGGTTTGTGCAATCAGGATCTCTAAAATATCCATCACATTACGTGTGCTTGTTTGCACATTCTCTCACTGAGTTTTCTGCTGCCAACCTTGCTAACTAAAAGGCACTAGAGCTGCCACTGGGTTGAAGTGTCACCAAACCGGATACAACAGTATGGGGTGTCTTAAATTTTGCACACAGTTTCTTCTCCTAAGATAAAATAACTGACTTACACTGGATGGACATCTTAGTGTTGTATTTCTAGTAAAATCCACCATATTAAAACTGATTTGATGAGGGAATGCAGTGGTAATATTAAAGTGAAACCCTTTTACCCATCCTACACAGCTGCATGTACATGTTGGGGGTTAGCCTGTGGGGTACCTGAGCTATGTGAGTGGGAAGTCCCTGAAATGGGTGTGTAGACAGCTGAACAAACCACCGTAACTTTGTCTGCTCTAGTATTACTGGGTCATGTAAGTAGCAGGAGATAGAAGCACATGGCACAAATAGGTCAGAAACCCTCCCGATGGTGTTTTCCATGGGAGCAGCCACTACTGCAGCCTGCTGGAGGAGCAGATGTCCTGCTCCTTCTCCATCTGTGTCTGGAAAACAGAGGGAATTTGCTTTCTCTTCTCTTTCGCCACGTTACCCACTCAGTTTCAAGGAGAATATTAAAGCCTATTTACTCAGGATTTGTGGAGAGCTCCAAATGCACCCTCTAAAATATTTTTTCCTTTTGAAAGAGGACTGCAAAGAAAGGTGTTCTGAAGTATTTTCAGCAGCTCAGCAGGTCTCAGGTTTTGTGGCCTTTGATACAGCCTGAAGCCTTTATTATTGCTGAAGACCAGGTGTTCACCCTGCACTTCAGCAGCCTCTGAAATTGTCAGCTATAAGGAATTAGTGACACTCTTGAAATCCAAGGCAGAAGGATACAATGATACTGTACAAAGACAGTGGAGAGATTCCTGCATGTTACGTGCTTTGCAGAGCTAACGCTGTTCAAGTGTCCTATCCCATTGTCTCTGCTTTGCTTGATTCATTCAGGGATAAAACAACAGTGTTAATGGGGAAGTAAAGGTCACAGAGTTTAAATTAAATTGGTGAAGCTGGGACTAACATTCATCTTAGGTCATTTTAGGTGCCTGTATACCATGGATCTTTGTGTGTGAGCTCATTACCTGGCTTTCCTTTATTGCCAAGGGAGAGATATAGGCAGGATTCATCTGATCTTTATGAAGACATCTATTTTATGCTAAGATGGATAGTAGCTCAGAATTGCCATTTCTTGGTTAGAAGGCAGACAAATAGCTCAGCTCAGTGTCCAAATTTCCACAAATGAATCACATTCCTAGAGGTAAATTGTCACCTCTTCATACTTGTGGTATTGCCATCACAATGTACTCTGTCATAATGGTGACAGGAGTGTAAATGAGACCTAAAACCACATGTAGCTTTGGAGAAGGTTAGTAGAATATAGGAATGGCCAAAGAGAAGGACATCACCCTTCCGAGTAAAAACTGGAGAGCAAAGCTTCTGCAACGATCTCTTGTTTCCCCAGTTACAGTAGCACATTTTTTACCCTCTTTTGTTTTCCCTGGCAATTATTTTTCTAGGAAAAATTATCATTTTTTTTACTTTTTTCAAGACAATACTTACATGTTACATACAGTAAAAAGCATAACAGTATTACCTGTTTAGAAAATCTCCTCTTTAAATACTATCCCCAAACTATCTTCAACTGATTTCAAGCTGAGTGAGTCAATTCATCTTTTTAGATCATTAAATGTTACGAACTGGTTTTTCACTTGTCCTTTGAGCGGATGCTTGAAGCAGGTTCACTGTAGTTTTTATTACTGTTTTAAGAACACCCTAATTTTTTTCTTTGCTATGAACCTTTATTATTTAGCATTGTCATTTTGCGAAAACAGAAATATAATGACCCAAGCTGAAATATATCTAAAGCCACTCAGAAATATTATCTAATTCTTCATGTTCTATGTATGTTATATGGAGAAGAAAAGTCTAGTTATCCTTGCTTTAAAAAAAACAAACAACAAACCACAAACTGAAGATGCATACGCACCTGAACAGATAGCTCAGCTATATAACTTTGCTGTAAAAGACCAAAACAATGTATTGTTGCTGTGAAGTGAACATGAGCCAGGACCCAGTTTACAGACCCACACTGCTTGAGAGACCATGAAGAATCCACTTCATCCAATTGTTCAAAATCAGCAAAACTCAGTGCCAAACTTAAAGATGGCTTGATGAGCTTCAGAGAGAATTTTTACTAGTTTATAGCTTTGTGCGTCAAGATTGACAGCAAAGTTTATAATTAAACCTGAATTCCAGACCTGTGAAGAGAGAAAACTTCTGAAACTTTTGATAAATTTCTACAACAATACACATGACAAAATTGTAATTAAAAACCTCATTATTTTACCGAGATTCTTTGGATTCCTGCATTTATGGGGGATTTTACATCACGATGTGCTTGATTTTCAGGAAGACTTCTGCCTTCCATGACTCCACTGTCTCAGAATTACATCATTCTTACAGTGCAAAGTCTTACACTTCTGTAATTCAGACCATTGATTGTAATGAAGCCTCTAAGACCTAGGTTCTTCTTTTACATCTGCATCAAACGCATTTGGGAAATCTGTCAAATTTTAACATTTTATATTCTGTACTTGTATATATTCTCTTCTTCCACTCCATGCTCTTGTAAAGCATCTACATGAAAACTTTCTGCAGGAATAATGGAACAGAACATGGCTGAATTGTGAAACAAGGTAATCAGACATTAACACTCCAAGGACTGGAGAATTCTAAATGTGTGATGGATGCACAGGCAAGGCTGCCTACATTAGATTTATTTGTGTAAAGAGTGTTAGCTCATGATCTGCTGTTGCCAGTGTACAATGGAAAAGAAAGCTTTAAGAATTCTGGTTTGTTCCTCCCAGTTCGTGAGCACTGATACTGCAGCAAACATCTTTTTCTACCTTCAGATTTTTTTAAGGCACTTCAGTAACATTTCAAGGATGTCTGAGTGCAAGGAAGAACAAATACACCAAAAATCAGAGCACACAGGGGCATTACTGCACTCTCTTGTATCATCCTAACAGTCTAAACACTACGGTAATCTCTAACAGTTGGAATTAACTCTCCAAACTGCTCTGGCATTTTAGATAAAGGCTTACCACATAATTTAGGCCTAGCTTCATCAATACAGCTCAGCTATGGTCTATTTGATGTATTGCCGTGACCACTAAAATTCTCTTTGATGCCTAATACAGGTTAGAAAAAATATGATGAAGGGCTGCAACACCCCCATTACCGTTATTCATGGCTGAGATCAGACATCTTTCCTACTGAGGGGCTGGAAAGAGACAGCACACCATCCGTATGTTGTTTTTATTCCACTAGAAATACTTGTGGGATGATCCTGGTAGGTTTCCAGATCCTTTGTGGGGCAGGAGTGGCATGAAAGGGTGGTAGCAGACTGGAAATCCAGCTCCATTATTCCGCTCAGTTATTTGTTTGCCAATGCAGATCCTCAACAGCTACTTTTAATCTTAAAAAATGGATGGTTTAAATTAATAATATGGCGACAAGATGCAATCTAAATGAGTTATGCCACTTCACTACATCTATTCCAAAGTCATTATCGGTGATCAGAATGACTATTAAGAATTCTGGATATCAAACCCTCATAATGGATTAGGTAAACTCTCCAATGTCAGTCTTGAGAGACAAAGACCAATTTACCCCTACTGAAAAATTCATTTAATGATGACTCTACTATTAATGTACATAAAATGCATACATTACAGGTCTAAAGGATTCACATGCACATTCTGCCTTTTTCACAAGTAGTTAGCTACTAGCTTTATAATCCAGGTGAAATTTAGTGCAAGTGAAAAACAGTGTCTGCATGTTATAGAGAAAAGGCTGTTTACTCTATGAATGTTTACTAAAAGGACATAAATGCATCTCATTAATTATTTGAAAAGACATATAAATATGTGAGCATTATGCAGTGAGTTAGCCTCCCTATACAGTAGTCCCACTCAAACTCATCAAGATGAAACACCCACAAATACTGAGTGTTCTGCCCTGATCTGCCAAGTCTGACACTGTAAATGCAAAAAAGAAGATGGAAAAGGATAAATTTCCATATTCTCCACTGCTAAGTACAGCAGTAAGACTTATTAACTGTAATTTACGCAGCTGTAAGCCACATATGTATGTGCCCGTGTGCTTATCAAAATATAAAATGAGTATAATGTGATATATATGTATTTTATATCATACCCTTGCTGCACCTTTTTTTTTTCATTCATTTGTATTTTCTTGACCATTTTTAGACTTAGTGCCTAGAGATTTACTAGCAGAATTGTTTCATGTTGAACAAAGATAGCCTTTTATTGGTTCTGTTCCTTAGGTCTCTAGTGCTGCCAACAGCTTATTATGAAGGTCTCTAGCACCACCAGCAATGTGGTGAGCACTTCCTTGACATAAAGAGAAGGCAGTCCCTGGGGGTAATAATACTTACCTTCCATACAGTGAAGCTGGGAGGTTAAATTAGCATCTGTGAACTACTTGGAGTTCTTTGAATGGAGGATACCATAGAAATGAAGGCTAAAGCAAAGTACATTGTGATGCAAAAATGTCAACAATCAATGCTATTCAGTAATGGCCATAATTTTTCTATTAGCAACACGTCGAAATGAGACTTGTACTACTTTGGGATCAGTATTCTTTTAGGCTGAAATTTCCTGCATAGGCAATTATATACCCAGGGATATAAATAAGTAGCTCAGCAGACATGATCAGTTACGCAATGACCGTCTACACGCTGATCTCAATCCATGTTTGCCTCTAGAGGCTGTTCTTCTCTTTCAAGCGTAAAGATTTGTAGTCCTCTTTAGCCTCCTATTCTTGAAGGTTCTGCTATGCTTCCTCTTATGTAGTCTCACTCTGGGAGAACAGGATTATCACTTCCCTTATCACAGTTCCTTCTAGAGATCATTTTAGCTATTCTGCCCATTGGAAGCAACGTTTCTTGATCAAACCATGCATGTTACATATACAAGTGTGCATGCTAAAAGAGCATTGCCTTTTTCTAGCTATAGCCTTGCATTCTCTATGTCACCCCAAATTCAGCACAGTATTAGCCCTCACATATGTAATTTCTAATTTGAGGTGGGGTCAACAACTTGTTCCTGTCAGTCTTTGGATCTTAGAAAACCAACACCATCTTCCAGAGCTGCAAAATACTCATGGTACCATCACTTTCAAGGAGAGTGCTGGCACTCAGCACTTCTGAAAAATAGCCTGTCTCATCAGATAGCTAAACAAAGATTGAAAATTTCAGTACTGTTGGGCCTATTCTTCTCATAGGCTGAACTCAATTTGACATCAGGAAATATTTGTCTCATTTTCAGAACTCAAAGTAATTAACAGGTAATTGTTTTCCTCTTAGACTAAGTATTCTACAGCAGCAGGATAAACACAGTTTGGCTTCATTAAGGATGATGCTTAAACATTCCTTACTGTAATTAGTATTCTTTTTTTTTGTATTTTGAGCAGTCAATAATGTGCTTACCCAACTGCACTAAACTCAAGAAGAAATTAACTTTGAATCATATTCTTTAAGTAGTAATTTAATCTACCAACTAAGGTCAGGTGCTGCCTCTCCTGTAAAAATTGTGCTTTCTTGTGGTAACATAACTGTGCAGCCTGTGAGGAAACATTCCTATCCCGGTCTTATGAATAAAATTAACTCATCTCCCCTGTACCAAATATATGACCCTGGTTTTTTACTACTCAAATTTTCAAGAAGTTGAGGATGGCTTTTCTGGGTTTCTCTTCAAGTATAAGCAGTTTTGATGAAATTATGAAATCCCACAACCAGAAGATACAAGAAAAGAAATGAGGAATACCCCAAAGGCAAGAAAACATGGCCTCATTATGTGCACTAGATTGAACTGCTAAAGGAAGAGCAGCTGTGAGCACCAGGATTGCACTGGGCAATGCCTATGCCAAGTATTTACCTGCATAGTGCATGTGCAAACATAGGAGTGGCCAGTTTTCCTTCTGTGCTGGAATATATGTTTTTTCCAATTAAGTGGTTATTACCAGACTGCCCAGAGAGCTGAAGAGTGGTCAGGGGAACTTATATTTATCACTGTTCATTACAGGTCTCTGAGTCAGGACTGGAGATTGCAAAAAGACTGATTACAGTCCTGCCTCTGTGACAGCTGGTGGAAAACCTTTTGGCTTGGATGTAGTTTGAACAAACTATTCTGTGCAAAAGGATGCATATTTCCCTCTACAGAAAGAGTAGCAATGTCTATGTCTGGGCAGGAAAGAAATACTGGAAATAAAATCCTACCTCTTACAGATGCTCCTGATGAACAAAATTATTTGTCTTCTTCTGCTTCCTCTTTTATCAAATGATTTAGCCGATTTGGAGAAGTAGAAAAATTCTTCCCCTTTTTGATACACGTCTATCATGAGATTATGCATGGGCCTCCCTATGAGGACAGAAAGAGGCTTCTAACACTCTAATCCATTTGTCAAGAGTCTTCAAAGAGGACATGAAAATCAGAATTTAAACAGTCTTGTAACACCAGTCTCACCCCTGTCATACACAGAAATGAAAATGACACCCCAGTCTTGCTGGTGGTATTTGATTACAAAGTTTTGAGTCTGACCAAGTTTTTCTACACAGCATCACACTGAAAGTTCGAATATGTTGTTTGCCTGTAATGACTCCTAAATCCTTTTCCAGAGTAAAAGCTTTCCAGCAAGTAATCTTATAGAATTTGCTTCTAGATATATGTACTTAACTGCGTTAAAGTGTTGTTAATGACCCCAGTTTACCAAGGAATCCAAAATCAGAAGGGCTTAGTCTTTTATACAGTTGTGATACAGTCAATATTGTGCAAGACAAATTAAATGTGTAAGTCATAAAGTCAAAAGAAGGAGTGAAGGAGTTGACTGACAACATCATACCACCAAAATGGTTCTCAGGTTGCCACCGTAGGCCAGTACAATCAAAAGTGTCCTCCTGTGGGTGTACAGATTCAGTTGAAGAGCAACTCCAAGCCCAGAAGAGTAGGAAGTGAGAACTCACCACGCCGTACCAGTCACACTGCCACTTCAAAAGCATAGCTGAAGAATTTGGTCTTATATTAGCAGACTGAGCTTTGGGCTCAAAGCCCTTAGCAAAATTATTATGTGCACTGAAAATACGAAACCCATTAAAAGATTAGGGATTAAGTATTGCTAAAAACAGAACAAAAAAATCACTATGATATACATATATGCATGTATAAATTTTAGCATACATTCATATTTCTAATTGCCTAAACCAGCTTCTTTTCAAGTGAACAGAGGTCATATTTGGTCATAAGGTATTACAATTCATAATCTCCCCTCCCTATTAAATACATGCTTATCTTTTTATGCTTAAAACTTTTTTTACCCTCTTGGTTGAAAATTGTACTTTTATTTGACATATGTCTGACATCTATTGAACCTCTGCTGAACAAATCTGTCACTGAAATTGTAACTTCAGAAATTTCTTAGCAGACTTTGACTGTCACTTTTCTGTACAGCTGAGTATTTCTGAGCCTAGAGCGGTGACAGACATGGCAGCCGGTATGTGGCTAAGAGCTGAGTCCTCAAGTTTTGATGGTACCCCACTTCCATGGACCATGAGGCAAATGCATTATACCAAATCCAAATAATCTCCTTCTCATAGGTCAGCTTCTTT
>JAOXXN010000446.1:82568676-82584472 GCA_026770055.1 Myrmophylax atrothorax
AGGAGCTCCATCCCCCCACAAAATACTGTGGGTGCCCCATGGGAGAGGAAATATACTAGCCATCTGGACTAGCTTCACAAGTGCTATTGGACATCAGCCTTGAAATGAATGTAGGTGGAATACTAGAACAGTATTTTCTAGGCTGCTGACAAATGGGGCATTCAGTGGGCATGTGAGGCTTGCAGCTTAGTTGTAGGCATAGTATAGGAAGTGGAAGTGCACAATATTACCAATGACTTCTGAACAAGCCAAGTCTAAATACCCTACTGTTCCACCTTCCTGCCCTGGATAATGTAATCTCATGCTTTATTTTTGATTATATCTGTATCTTAACTTAGTTTAATGAAAGGGATTGGATGCTAAAAGGTCCTGGTGCTATGCTTACGTTGTGTATTTATGCAATTTTTACTCTGGCCATTTGAGCTGAAGCAGCAAGTCAGGCGGTTGCCTTTCCTAGCGTCTGTTTTTTCTAGCTATTGATAAAACTCAAATGTGTTACGGTATTTTTTGTAGAGGAGATTTTGTATGTACATAGACATGATCGTGCTTGAAGACCACCAAGAAAGCAATCCCAGCCTCTCATGTGTACTGAGAACTGCAGGTTGCTGACAGGACGTGTCTGCAGCCTGGGTCTGACTCATGGCAATCAACTCTTTTTGATCATAAGCCAATAAGCAAAATTACCACAGGTAGAAAGCAAGCTGGCAGGAACTCCTGTATTGCAGTAGGGCTGGAGAGCTCTTGACAAGACAGTTGAGCTGTGTGCTTAGCTAAGGTTGCTTTGCTGTCTCAAAGAAGGAATGAAAAAGAAAGCAATGTTCTTTGCTCGTTGTTTTTAGGCATTAATGATACTAGGTTATGGCTGAGATGTGAAACACTCATAAGGGTGCATTGGGGAGTTTGGTGTCCACTTGAGCTAAGATTATTCTGCCAAAGCACCAAAGGACATGTCTTTTCAAGAAAGTGTCTTAAACTTTGCTGTCCTGAAGAGGTGGGACAAGACTGGGACTTGACTACTGACAGTATTGTCCGTCACTTCAGACTGACTCTTGGCTTGGCGTGAGCGCGAATGACACAATGGCAGCGGGTGCTTCCATAGCAGATGGTCAGGGGTTAGCCTGCAGAGCCTGGCAGGCTCCTAGTGCCTCTGGCATAGTTTTGTTATATCTCTTAAGTCACTCTGGTAGTTTACAGAATGTTCTAAAATGGTCCTCCACAGAAGTGAGAGAAAGACATGACTGCTCAAAGCATGAATAAAACATGCTGACTTGTCGCCCACATTCTTTAAATGTATGCAAGTTTACAAGTTTAGAGGAAGGTCCTCAAAATAAGGCAATGATCAGTTACCTTGCCACAGAGCAGGACAGCTCTAACTAGAGTGTACATCTTTACACATATTTGAAGAGCTGACATAGATGCACTTAAGTGGGAGCTCAGACTGTTTTTGAAAGGACTCTTCCTTTCACTTCTCATTTCAGGGAGTGTAGGACTTGTACAAAAGGGGGAAGCCAGCTGGCCTGCTTCCTGGCTCTAAAGGCTGCTGTTTCTCATTACGTACAGGTTGAATGTAGACAAAAGCTTTAAAATACCATTGCATCAGTTCTTTAGCAACCCTGGAGTTTTGAAGTCTAACCTTTTTAAATGGAGACTTGGCTTTGGATTTTGTTGCTTGATTCTGGCATCCAAAGTATGGATATTATGCCTATAGCTCTTAATCTGTTTTATAGCTTCATCTAAACCTATAAATAGGAGAATGTACATTCAGCTAAGGGACAGCAAGCCATAAGTAAGTCAACATATCTAGTGTGCCAGTGTTTTCAAAACACATGTTTTATCATGAGTGATGTTTTATTGCTGGCATGTGAAACTGGTATTTTCATACATGAGCCTTGCTTGTGACTTTCTGGTCTTTCGTTCTATGCCACATAGAGTCTTTATGGTTTTGCTAAGATTGATTTAAACTTCACATTGCTTTATTGTTTCTGAATGGCAAGAGTGTTAGCAGGCAAAGTTTGCTATGTTTGAAGAAATAAGTGAGTTTAAGAGAGCTGCTTCTTGTTTATCAGGCAGCTGGAAATTGCTTAGACGGTATGATGAGAAGCTACCTTTCCAATATAATGCTCCATATCGTGCTAAGGAGTTAATCAATACTTCTGGGTGTTCCATTCTAGAGATCTGACTCAAAACAAAGCTTTGCTGCCTGGATGTGAGCCTGTGTGATGCATTCTAACTTACCCACTCATCAACAGCTTGATAGGAGATTTTAAGTGCCACTGGCAAATGCATCACGCAGAAGCATTGGTGACTTTGAACTGTTAGTAGCAACTTACTGCTGTCAGGTTTTTTTTTAATATTGGTAGTCCTAACTGTGTCTTCTGTCTCTCAGGTGGATGGTCTGTTGTAATTTACAGATGTTTTGGGGTTTGGGTTTTTTTCAACATTAAGAAAGCTGCAGTATGTGAATGGCTGCCAGCTTACGTTGAAGAGTTTAGCCTATTGGTGGTAGGTGTTAGCTTTTTCAAAATTGCTGAGACTTAAACTTGCCTGTCTGTGTGGCAGAAGCAAAGAATATTAACTGATTTAGTACAGGTGAATGGACATAAGGTAATTGCATGTTTGGTTTCGTGTTTTACTTTATTTTTTTAGCAAGGAGAGAGTAAAGCTGTGTCTGATTGTGAAGGACATCAGTCAGTTTGTGACAAAAGCAGTTCTAAGGCACAGCATTCACATTTAAGGCAACCATCTAGTTTTAGGACATCTGATGGTCTTTTTGTTACTTTATTGTAGGTACATAGGTACAAGAAAAAATGGATTGAAATGATGGCAACCATGTTATAAAGTACTTGGTGCTTGGTTGCAGCTGCTTCACTGTGCTTCCAGGAGGTCACACTGTTACACTGGCTGTATGGGAGAGGTGTGCATAGCACTTCATTTCTTTTTCCTACGAATATGTCCATGTTTTCAACAGGACTGCTTGCATGGTTGTGGGCATTTAATTCCTAGTTAAGAATTTCAGGTTAGGTCATCATGTGGCATCCACTGAAATAAAAATGGACTCTGAGAATAATCCTGCTGAGGGAGCAGGAAAAACGTGGACCATGGTCTGGACCTGGAGCCAGATGTGTCAGTGTCCGAGCCTGCCTACTCAACTGTCCTGTTTCCAGCATACAGACTGTAGCTAATCACCATGGCACTGAAGTTGCTTGCACGTTGTCTCATACCCACCCAAGTTAGTCTGTTTGGTTGGTTTTTATGTATTCCCAGTGTGTAACAGCGAAGTAGTGCAGCTGAAACATCAGGCTGCTTCAAATATAGTTTTGGTCTCATTCCGATTTGTAGTAGACTACAAATTGCTGTTCTGGGCAGAGTTGATAGACTAGTAACAGTTTCATTTCTACAAGTTTATTAAAACCAAATAGTTTTCTGAGGAAAGGAGATCATTTGGGGTAGAATTCCCAGAATAAAAGTGACAGCAGCACAGGCACTGAATAGCTCACGTACCGTGCCTCAGTTGATTACCACTTTCTGCCAGATGTGTTTGGAGTGTAAGATCAGCCCAGTATGCAAAGGCTGATTAGAAAACACTGTAGTGCAAAGATTAGGGTAAATGTACCAACGCTCCTGTGGCAGACATGAAATTCTTGTGTTTCTAGTGTGGCTGTACTGTCTGGATAAAAGCTGCACTTGGTCCTGTTACTGATATTCTATTCAGTGGCCAAGTGGTAAGAGTTATGAATTTGTATAATCAACAGGAGTTGGTCACCTTTATGGAAGGGTAATCACAGGTCACAGCTGGAATCCTGGCATCCAGTTGTGGATGTGCCCAGTGTCAACAGGCAATTGGCAGTACTCATTTAAGTAGTTCTTACTGACTTTTATCCTTTTAAGCAATAATCTTGCAACCCTGTACCACCTTTAAACTTGCTTTCTTGTTTGCAACAGGAGCTAGGATGCAGCAGGACTGTCACTTTAATGCTTGCAAGGACGGAGAGAACAATTCCATCCCTTAGAGGAAATTGAATAAATGCTTTAAAGGCTTGGCAGAAGATTGGCTGGTGGCTACAGTTCATGTTTCTTCTCTGAATTAATGTGTATTTTGGTCAAGGCTTCCAGAGTGGAAGTGCGGTATGAAATGTGTTGTAGAATGAGGTCTGATATTTGCCATGCAGGATAAAAGTTCCTTTTCATGCAAATTACTGGTCAATTTTCCCATGTCAATTCCTCCCCTAGAGTTTGGCATCTAAGATGCTATGTTACAATAGGATGGGAAATAGCATTTTTCCAAGACAATGGCTTTCATATTTTAACCTTATAACCATTGATTGGTGTCCACTAAATGCAAATGGAATTTTGCATATCTTAAACTATTAAGAGCTGTGCAAAA
Organism: Myrmophylax atrothorax; assembly: GCA_026770055.1. NCBI lineage: Eukaryota > Metazoa > Chordata > Aves > Passeriformes > Thamnophilidae > Myrmophylax > Myrmophylax atrothorax. The sequence goes on from JAOXXN010000446.1 coordinate 82,573,061, forward strand.
AATGTAGTGCAATGTGTATTTGTGGCTCAGCTCGTATACGCAGTAAATCAAACAAAATAGAGAAGTGGCATATCCAGATCTACTTGATGTTTCAGAAGCATAGCATAAGCAGAACTGCTCAGTTCTTGTCTTTGAGCAGAAAAATGCATATTTCTGTTAAGGTAGTTGGGGAGCAGAATTTGCGTGGAAAGAGGGTTTGGAGTGGGTTCTCTGAGTGAGAGGAAGGGATCATTAAAGCAGTGGTTTTGTCACCTTTCCTCTGCTTTGCTGAACTTTTGCCTGAGACAAATTCTTTGGTATTCAAAGTGAGTGAATTCTGTACAAATGTGATTCAAGACTGAGCTTTTTACGAGTTTGGACAGGGAAAGGATTCCATGCTTAATAACTAATACTGTTCCTAAGTGAAGCAGCTTTAAAAAGCTGTGGTGACTGTAGTTGGGAAGAAAGCAGGCAGCATTCTTGGACTGTGGGGCCTTTTCCCCTTTGTTCAGTGTTCTGGCTTCATTTGTGTGAGACTAAAAAGCTGCTTTCTGTAATATTTTTGTACTAGAAAGTTTGTGTAGCCTATCTTCTGTTGTTCCAGGTGTGTAATTCCTGAGAAAAATTGAAGTTTTTCTTCTTCTGACTAGTTGGATCATGGATGTCAGCAAGGTTTCAGACTTTGTTCATAAAATATACTAATTGCTTCTTAATTAACAGTCTGAAAGACCATACTTAAAACCCTAATGACTGCTGCTTAAATTGGTCTTCTGCAGCTGATCTGAATGTCATCTTTTAGTTGTACTACTGTCAAGGAGAGAACTCTAATGTAAACACTGGAGGTAGTACATGCTGTTCCCACCCAGAGGCAATGGAGCTCTAAGGTCTGGGAACTTTTTTTGTATTCATACTTCATGGAACTTGAAGGAGTTGCTTATGGCAAGATTTTTTTTTCTTTAACACAGTATCATCACACTTTTCTTCCATTATTTGTACTTAGAGAGACAGCTGCCTTAATTGCACCCTTTCAGATCCATTAGAAGACCACCTAACAGTTCACTTTTATTTTCCTCTTTCCAAGACAGCTGAACCTGAACATCTCAGGAGGAAAAGCCATGTGTATAAATAATTAAGGACTAAAAGGAATGCAAATCCAACATAACTGGTTTAATACTGCTAATGATTTGGAGTGGTTTTTACATATGACTTAAAGCCAAATGTCTTGGCCTTGATATGTTGGTTAAGGAAGGATGCAAACTGTGTGGAAGCGCGTTGGAATAAAATCTAGCAATGTTTGTGGGCAGTAGATCTTCTGCTTTGTTTCAAAACAGATAATTGATGATACAGGAGGTGGTGCACTGTAGTATTTAAAAAGGAACAGGGAGATAATAAGATGATTCTAAGGCTAATTAAACTCTCAGTTTGAGAAACTGGAGGATGCTCCAAGAGAAATTTGCTGGTACTCAGTCATTTGGGCTGTCTCTCCACAGACTGTTCGTGTGATTGATGGATTCTGCAATGCGCTTCATAATATGGGTGGCATAGGTGTGCCTCTGAGTAGGCAGAGGGGAGTGTGTGTAAAAGCTGGCCTTTGTGGGGGTGCTGTTGTGTGGTTCAAAGGCTGACTGCCCTGACTTCTCAAACTTCAGGATCTGCAGCAAGTATTTGTCTTCACGAGAGTCTGAGTTACATTTTGGAAGGAGGATGTCTTTAAGTAAGGTTGGAGAGAGGAGTTAGCAGTCCCCTGAGGGCTATAGCTGGCAGAGTCCTTATAGTGCCTGGAGAGCATGTGCTCAGTGGAAGGTTGTGTTTCCATTTGTTGAATTGGCATAGGGATGGAAGTGCCAAGGCAATGCCTGAAAGATGCTGGACTTCGATAAAGGGTAGGCTTGCAGGGGTCAGGGTGGGATGTAGCAACCCTTGAGGCAGACTTTTCGAGAGGAAGGAGAAGACAGCGTGAATTGCTGTTCAGTTGGGGTCAGTGTTACAAGCCAGATTAAGGTGCATGTGGGGGTGAAAAGAATAGACAGTGAACTTTAACCCCGCACATAAATTCCCATGTTTTTTCTGTGGAATTGTTTGATCCTCAAAGCCAACAGCATTAAAATCATCTAATGTTCTCATGAACAATTACTGCAGAAACTGATAACTTTGTTCTGTTTTCCTGTACTGTTTTGTGGTCACTTGTTTATGATCTTTTGTAGACCTGAAAGTTCAGACCTTGCATTGAATAGCACGACACTGTAGTAGCTTCTTGATACAGTCCTGTGTCTTGCAAGGGAGGACTTGTACTGTTAACTTGCCTATTTAATTTTTTTCGTTGAGGCTTTTGAATTCTTACTTTAAGCTGCTCTTGATTAGCCTGGAGTCAGAACAATCCTGCATTTTCTTTTCTATAGGTTCAAGGCATTATTTAAATACATATAAGCAAGAGAAAAACCTTCTGAAGACTATTGTGTAGCATTCAGTGTAATAGTGAGGAAGGTCTGTAAGGGGTTTACTGTCAGATAGATTTGGCAAAGTTTAGGAACTGAATGTATGACATAGCTCAGATGCTGAGGCAGCTTGTGTGTTAATTCAGTCTGGAATGACAGCTGCTCTTAAGTTGGCACTGATATTCCTCTGAATAGAGAGGTCTTGTGCTCTGCTGCTGTTTCTCTGCATACTGAAATGTAAATTGTGAATAATTAATTTTGAACTGGGAGATCCCAGGTCTGTTTATTAAAGAATTGAGGGCCCCCTTAAAAACCCACAACAAAATAAAGATGTATAATCTCTCTTATCTTTAAAAAAAAAAAAAGAGAAAAAAGAAGTCTCAACTAGAAACAACATTTTTAATGAGACTGAAGAAGTCTGAAATTCTGAAACTTTCTTGCTGATTTTTTTTTTTGGGTCTTACGAGCTTAACAATCATTAAAGCTAGTCACATCTTTTAGTGGTCTCTTTAAAGTGTCATGAAGAGCTAAGGTGTCTTAACTTACTTCAGTCTTCCTCAGTTAACCCTCCCTCAGTCTTTCTCAATTTGTCAGGTTTGTCTTTTTGTTCATGGAGATATTAATTGTACTCTAGCTTTACCTCTATTCCCTAAATAGTTTGCAGATGTTTTAAGTCTGGGTCAAAAAGCTGGTCTGTCAAAAAGTCTGAAGCCCGGTATTTAGGGTTCAGTTATGGTGTCAAAGAATTGACAACCATGTATTTCTTCTATGTGCATTGGTTTTGCATCTCCAAACTTGATTAGAAAAGTATATTGAAGTTCAAATTATGATTTGAACAAGGATCCCTAGAGTTAATAAGTATTCAAAATAGCAGCTACCAAAATATGAAGAGAGGAAATAGGAAAAATCATGTACTGTGATATGGCAATTATAATTTAGTCCCACAGTAAACAAATGGATTCGAATGAAGGGTATATAGGTCTTCATTCTCCAACTACTTCCTTTCTATGACAATCACGATGAAGCACTTGCTGCTACTGCAGTATGATTCCTGATTGCTTACTCTGCTTGGAATTTGTATTTGAGCTCAGTGACTGGGTTTGGGGATTAGCTGCCAGTGTACTGGATGGCTGCAGTAGCATAAACTTCATCAGGAAGGAACCTTTAATCCATTTTTTGCCCTGCTTGTGTGTGTCCCAAATGGAATGAACTGTGTAAGATTGCTTCGCATGACTTCTGTTGGGCTGTCCTTCATACGTCACTTCTTAGTATTACCTGTTTCATATTAATGTGTCTACCTGTGATTTCCTTGGAAGATTAAAATTCATTGTCTCTTTTGAAAACTTAAGTTTCTGTCCAACCAGTAAATGTCTGAATCTGTATCTTTTGAAAATGTAGTTTCTAGATTATTTCTTGTTGCATACTTTCTCTTTCCTTGTACCTATTCTTCCTTGCCACATTGAAGTAAAATTATTTTTTCCAAGTCTTATTTTAAAATTTAGCTTAACCTTCAAACTCTGCTGTCAGTTTAAGTTAGCCATGTTGGTGAATTGTTCTGGATGCTGGTGATTACTGGTGAAGATGAGTCTCTGTGGTGTTGGGGAAAGAAACCTAGGAAACTGGAGTACCAGATCTTGTGGCATGGCTAAATGGGAAACAGCTCAGCAAGAATTACCCCCCCACACACCTCCCAATCTCTGTTTTCTGCACTCAGATGATGAGTGACATCTTCATGCATGGTTTAGTTCTTTTCTGTGCACTGAAAGTAGTAGGCTTAAATTTAATCATGCCTCTCTGTTTGGCACACTATAATTACTCATGTCCTAAAACATTCAGAGCTGCAGACGAGATGCTGTACCCTCCAGCAGTTTGGAGAGGAGACAGAAATGACTGACTGACTTAAGAAGCAGTGCTGTGGCAGCCTATAGTAGTGCCTTGTAGCCTCCATTGCCGGCATTGCTGTGGGTGGACTCCTCTGAGGTTTCATTATCTAACATCCACCGATGGAATACGCAATTTAAATGCCTTCCATAGACAGCTACATACTGAAGCCTAGGACTGAAAGCTTCCAAATTTGGTGCGTGTTTCCTTATATTGAAGACAAATCCTGTCATCTGCTGTAAAACCTCCGAACAGGGTAAACAGTGAGCAAACCACTTGTGACTTGCTTCTAGGCTTTTACAAGCTGCTGTCTTCTATAATGCATTAATCAGCAGTACAGAATAAAAGATTATTGGCCTGTTTGTACAATAAGATCAAGGAGAATTGTTGGAGCTCTGTGAGCTTAAACTGCTGTCATTCAATATCATGGTTTTACTGCTGTAATACTTTGCAGAACTGCCTCTGCCAAGGGTAGTATTACTGAGGTTATAGAAGTCAACCTTACATTTCAGAAGGTGTTCTTTAAAAAAAACCAACATCCATAACCAAGACAAAAAACCCATTACAAGTATTTTAAATTCAAACTGGGTGAACAGTTCACATAATTTTTATCTCCTGTCTCATTACAGAAAATAATTCTCTTGGCCTAAACTGGAAGAAAACTTGCAGCTTTTTTGGCCATACAAATGACGATTTTAAACTCAAGCACTGCAGTTTTCCTAAGCTTCTCACTCTGAGCTAGAGATTTCTTGTACCTTGAATAAGTCTGTGTAATAGAATTAAAAATACCCATGAAAATCACTTGCCATGAATTTAAAAAAAACAAACCACAAACCCAATCAAACAAACTAAACCTGAACTTCTGAATGCACAGCAGTGTGGAGTTCTGAACACATCAGGTGGGTCTCAATAGCTGATGTGATTCATCGATCTGTTTAGACAGACCCATCCTTTGGACTTTTCCTGCCCTGCAGTGGCAGAATCAGTAGTTCAAGAGCAGACTGAGCCTTAACTTTCCACTCTTAGGAGTGTTAATGCTCTCCATTGTGTGGGTTTATGTAGGGATAGGAAAGTAAAGTGGTGACCTTACTGCCCAAGTGAACAGAACTCCTGTAGAGTGTTTACAGCAGACTTGCATAGTTTAGATGTGCAAGGATCAGTCTTCTTTTAAGGTAGTATATCTATCAATACTGAATGAGTTGAGTAGTTGAATGAAAATTTCTAGTGTGGGGGTGGGGAAGAAATCATTAAAAATTATTCCTCTGAGGGAAAGTAAAAAATGAGTATTTTCATTAGTAACACAAATATTGCTTAGTCTAGTAGTTAAACTTTTTAACTTTTTCTGCTCAGGTCTTCACACTTAAAGCCTCAGCCCTGCCATTAGGTCTGGATTCTGTGCTCTTCGTGTTGCATGAAATCCTCTCCTGCAGTCTTACTAGGGCTGTGTCTAGCATCACATGGGTTTTGGTCATGCAGTTGCAGTATGCAGTGCCTCAAAATATAGGTAATAGCTTGTAGAAGGTAATTGCTGGCTGCCTAGTGAGAGTCTGTAGGTAACAGGTGATGTAGTAAATTACAGATCCTGTCAGTTAGATGTGTAAGAGATGGTAGTTGGAAGCTTGCTGCCCTACTGTTTATGATTTAACTACTTATCTTAATTTCATGCTTTCTTTTATGCAAGTCTACACCTTTCCAATGTTAAAGACACAAAGCTGTATTTTATTGTTGTTCCCTAATGTCTTTATTTCTTCTGCGTAAGGTGCAGTCGCTTGCAGAAGACTGTTATTCTTCAGTATAAACTAATGTCTGTCCTTGGTTCTTTCCCACTGTTGAAGAGGTCTTAATGCATGCCTGAATGCAATCTTCTGCTGTCTGGGTCTATAGAGACCTTAGGAGATGTGCTGAAGGTTGCTGATGACACTAACCGCTGGGATGATTAGAGTCTCTGTTTCTGGTGGTTTGTCTAATGGCTTATGTGGCTGGGTTCAGTGTGCTTGATGTATCACCTGTAAGTGAAGAATTCAGTATTACTTCTCTAACCCAGCAGTAGTGAACGGCCACAATTAACTTGAAAACCTGCAAGCTTTAAGGTTATGTGATGTTGTGCACCCTAACTTCATCTGAGATAAAAATGGAACAATTTTTTGGTCATAGCTCAGAACAGAATTGTTGGAAAACTAGTGTCCTTGGATGTGTTAGACTAGTGTTTTGTTTTGGTTTTTATTTAAATGTGAAGCGTAAGCACTGAACTTGTTTGTCATAACCATGGCCTGCAGCCTGATGGTCTGAGAACCTGGCCATGCTGCAAACTTTTTCATCTTACTTGTAGCACCTAATGCCTTCCTTTTCTCTTTCCTACAGACTTGATCCAAGCAACTAATGAAACAAATGTGAATATTCCTCAGATGGCTGATACGCTTTTTGAGCGAGCAACGAATAGTAGCTGGGTGGTCGTATTCAAAGCCTTAGTTACCACACATCATCTAATGGTTCATGGAAATGAGGTAACAGCTCTCTCAAGACCACATGGACACTGAGCAGATTCCAAGCCAAAAATATTAGTGATGCAAAGGCATCTCTTCTGAACCAGTAAGGACCTGAGAACAAAGGGCAAGAACGATTCTTGAAGAGAAAACTTACCTTTAACAACATAGTTGAAGGCGTGCCGATTATTTGTCTCCATTTATAAAATCATAACATAAGACCAAGACACAGTTTTGGCTAATATTCTCATCTGATTTCTCTGTTTCAGCCTGTTAGTCCCTGTACTTCATGTAGGGTCTCGAATTAAGGCAGGCCCTCAGCTTGGCTGAAACGGAAGGCTGCTGGATTGAGAAGTCTGGGACTAGCCTGGATATGCTGCTTTATAAGTAGATAAATCTTGTACTCCCTCAAATCTCTTTGAGAATTGACCATTTTTATTGCTCTTTCCACAATCCGGTTTGTATTTTGCACAGAATCTATTTTTTATATGTACCATAGAGTATTTCCTAGAGATTCCAACTAAAAGTAGTTAATCTGAATGTATGGAAAAAGTTTGGAAGAAAGTATTTCAGGCTAAGACAAAAATCTGGGGTTTCATGTTGTATGCTGGAAGTAGACTGTTAATCTTCCTGCTAGGAGGTACAAAGCCTGCAGATACAGCCTGTGATAAGAAAAATAACTTTGTGTTGCAGAGATTTATTCAGTACCTGGCATCTAGAAACACATTGTTCAATCTCAGCAATTTTCTGGACAAAAGTGGTTCTCATGGTAAGCATACTCATGTCTCTAATCTTAACTAGATATAAAATCAGATACTATTGTTAATTTGCTCCTTCATTCATAAGATGTAAATAGTATCAAAATGTGCTACTGAAGTCTTTTTATAAGTACTTTGTAAATACAGGAGCTCAAGTGAACTGAACAACTTCAGAACAATGTTTCTCATCTCCTGCAATATTTTTACTCAAAAGGTGAAACTGTATGAATCCCTTAAGTGCTAATTGAAATCTAGGCTGGATCAGCTCTCTCCTTAACTGTTAAGGGTGTTAAAGTTGAAATAGATAACTTTCTGTTTTGTTTTTTTTTTTGGTTTTTACTTAGTCTTAAGTGGTAATTTGGTTGCTTGGGGGCACTGCGCTTTTTAGGCATTGTCTAAAACTATTTAATGGGCAGGCTGTTGGCACCAAAATAACTGGTTGGTTTTTATTTGACTGGAATTATGAATTTAGAAAGGTGTATGCAGAAATTAAGGACTTGTTCTCTCTAAGTCTTAAAAGGTCTACTTTTCTACTTTTTACTCTGGAATTATTAGTGAGTTTTCCTGTGCCCTCACTTAAGTTGAAAAGCTTATTCCATGGTAGCTCTACTAGAGAAGAGAGAAAGCATAATTCTTCAGCTATCAGAGAATATTTGTAGACTGCATGCAGAGTGCTGGAATGCAACAATAATGGGCAAAACTAAAGCAATGACACATTAGTCCATCTCCTGATGTAGACACGGGACACCAAAAAGACTTTAGCATCTTTTAGATATGGTAACATAGTATGTTTTTTCTATGCAAGACATACTATGTATGTTCAGAGACACTGGCATTTGGCAACAATGAATTCTGTTAAATGCATCCATTTATGTTCTTCACCACTTTCTTTAAACTTAAGTTGCCATTGCATAGATAATAAGATAGCATATCTTAGATAATGAAGCATCAGATTTGGTAGTATTGTGCTTGAGTTGGCAGAGATACTTAATGGTGAGAGATACTAAGGAAAAATGCAGTCAATGACGAAGTTGAGGGGTGTGGATTTTTGCCGAGGTAGCAAAAAGAGACCTGCACTGAAGAGAAGGATGAGCTGTCTTCTTCACACGTTTCTGTAGCTTAGAAGAAGAAACTTTGAAGGACAGACTGTAATACTAACTGCTCAGGTGTCATAGTCCTGGAGGTCACTGAAGTTTGAGGCTGCTCGTACAGTATTATGTGCCTTGAGGATGTCTGATGTAACAATTCAAGGAAAGGACTAATCTCTGTGGATGCCATGACAGTGTCTTTGTTCTGGTAAATCTAGTCAGGGGAATTTTGAAGGTCCACCTAAGAGTTGGAGTGACTAACATATCAGGAGTGTTTAAGTTGAAATTGATCTTTATCCTGGAAGTCATGTACCAGTTAAGTAAAAACATTTTGCTAAATTGATATTTTTCTCTGTTATTAATTAGAGGGGTAGGTTTTGCCTTCAAGTAATGTTACCACATAACTGTGTACACCTACTAGTGTAGGTTTTTCCAGGAACCATGCCACTGGTGCGTTGGATAAATCTGTTGCAGCATAGGACAGTGGTAGAATTTTTTGGTGTATCACTACTGATTCTTCTTCAGAAGCTTGAAGATGTCTTGTGATGCCTTTCCGTATGTGGACTTGCATAATGCAACAGAAATCATATAATCTTAGAGTCTGTTGACTGTTTACTAAAGAACACCCAAACAAGCATGAAAATGAAATGCAAAATGTGTAACTGTTTTTTGCAGGTTATGACATGTCCACCTTTATAAGGCGTTATAGTAGATACTTGAATGAAAAAGCCTTTTCCTACAGACAAATGGCATTTGACTTTGCAAGAGTGAAGAAAGGGTAAGCAAAGTTAAGATACATAAATTAATAGGTTTGCCATGTAATCTTGTTAGTGCTGTTTAAGTTTCTCAGTGACTTTGTTGTTAGGTTCTTTTTGTAGGTACAATGAAACACCAAAGTGGTTTGATTTTTAAAGTATTTGTAATGGTTTAAAAAATGCTGAAAGAAGAGAGGAAGGACTGGGTAGTGAGGCAAATACTGAAGACTAAAGTAAGGTGCCTTGCGGAACTGGGAGCTTTTAGTGCTAGGTGTTAAATCTGACTTATTAAATTTGTGCTACAGCAAGACTCTGTTTAGGATTTGGAGAAAGAAACACTCTGAAACTGTATTTAGGATGTTTCATTATTCTCCAGATACTTTCAGTGACAAAGATGGCTAATTATAAATAAAACCCTAAGTGAATTCTACTATTCCTGCCTTGCTCTATGTTCCTGGAAAGGCTTTCTGTGCATGTTGTTTCTGGTTCTCAGAACAAGGTGCTGTCTGAGAGTGTAGCATAAAATAAGTAAGAACAGTGGCGTGCATTCCCAGAGAGGAGGTGCTGTACCTGTCTGCAGCTAGAACAGGGCAATACATAATGGTGGTTGTGCAGGTTTGTGATACTCAGAGATAAAAATGAACATGCTTGAAGAGTGCTAAAAGACTATGGGTGACAGGTCACAAATGCTACATATCTACGGACACATAGGCAGTGAGTTGTCATTAGTTATTCGTAACAAACTTCATACACAAATGTTTATAGTTCTCTAAGTACTTCTGAGGCAGTCAAGACAAACTCTGTATTGTCTTTGCATAAAGAGATCAATCTCTTGCATTCATCACTCCAACATCACCTGCTGTGAGGGAGGATGGCTGATGAAGGACTCTTCATACCAGCTCTCACAATAATGTGAGAAGCAAGAGAATCAGCCAGTGCTTTTTGAAATGGTGTAGAATGAATTATAGCTGCTTTAAGCATTAATTTAGACAACAGTTCAGTTTGGAGGAAGGGAGAGGGGAAATGCCATGGCTTCTAATCTATATTGCCTCTTGCAGAGCTGAAGGTGTAATGAGAACAATGGCTCCTGAAAAGCTGCTGAAGAGTATGCCAATATTACAGGAACAAATTGATGCACTGCTTGAATTTGATGTATGTATTGAAGCTGAACTAGCATTAACACTAAGCAACAACTTATAACTGCTGCATTGTGGTGAACACATTTCACCTTGTAGGTAATGCTTTACTGATCTGATCATTCCATTGTGTGGGCCAAAAAAATCCCCTTTCAAATGTCCCAGTGAGGTAGTGTGGTGAAGGATGGTCCTTTCCTGTATGTATGAGATGTGCAGATTGCACTTTTGGTTTTGTAAAGACGGAAATTGGCGTTTCATCTTTTGCATCAATGAGGGGAAGAAATGGACAAAGCAGGGAGACTTGAACACTCTTTTTTCTGTCTCTTGGCAACCAACTTCCTTTGGGGAGGAGGGAAAAGCCCATTAAAATACCACATGTGCATTGTTTGGCTTCTTCAAAATCTTTGTCTGATTTTCAGCTATAAACAAAATGGGCTAATGTTTAACCTAGACTGTTCATACAAATAATTGTGTACAATGTATTTATAATGCCTTGAGTGTTAGTGGGATTGTTTATCTGACCTAAGGATAAAGGCAGGAGTCAACTGTTGTTTCAAAGAGGTATTTGAAGGAATTGATCTTGAAGTTCTTCTGTTCTTGGTGGGCAGAAGAATACACTTTGAGATGGAAGGCAGGGCCCACTACAGCTCTCAGAGGAAAGCCTTAGAAATATGTGTCTTGCTAGTGTGTTTTTCATTCCTTAAATGGCATAGGAATCGTGATAGTGCTCTCAGAAGAGGAGATACTTTTAAGAGAAGAAATATCTTTTAATAAATGAGCGCTTATTTTCTTCCCAAGTTAATGTGAGAACTGAAAGGGTTTTCACATCATCAACCCCCACTGTATTACCTCATAAAAGATTGGAGATTTGTTCAGTTCTGCTGTAAGTTGACATCT
>JAOXXN010000446.1:82619936-82640169 GCA_026770055.1 Myrmophylax atrothorax
AATAAGCTTTGTAAGAAAGCAAGTTACTGTTATTAGTATCAAGGTAGAAGAAAGTAAAGTTAAGAAAGTAAAGTATATAAAAATAGAAAGCACATGGTCTTCTTACCTCTACATTGTTCTAGGAGGTAGGAGGAGGCCAGACAAGCTGCTAGAAGTCACCCCAGCAGAGACATGGCATTTCCCCCTCTCTGTTGCAGTTTAAACCGCATCTCTTTTTATACCTTTTTTTTTTAATTCAGGTGGTTGTGTGACTAAAGTCAATCTTTTGGGGGAGTGATGCAGATGCCTGAGAGTGGTGGCTCCTTGAGTGGTTATAGAAGATATCACAAAGGGTAGCCCTGTTATTTTCTTAATACTCCATCCTTTGTTAATCTCATCAGTTTGAAAGCTTTTGTTCTGTGCTGGGAGCACTCCTCCAGAGGGCTGAGGCATTTCCCTGAACCCATCAGGGCTTATCTGGGCTATCACCCCACACCCAGTCAGACTACTAAACTAACAGTTCTCTCTTCCTGAATTCTAGAGAAAAATAAGCCTTTTTTTGCTGGTGTTAGCTGAATGAAAATCATAGCAAGTCAAGCATGTGAATGAAAAGCATATCAAGATAAACTAAAATGTCCTTAGTAATGGTTCTGAGTGTGGCTTAAGTGTATGAAGTTATTCTTTAACTTAAATGAGTCTTTGTGTGTAGTTATTTTTTTTAATTGTAAACTAATTATAGCAGCTATTTCCCTTAGCTTTACAATCTGCTTAAGCTTTTGGTAAAATACAGTGCTACAGTAACTGCTATAGTGTGTTAGCTGTTATGAAATTGGGATGCTTTCTTAAACTGTGCAGAAGGCAAAGGAAAGTGTGCATTTTCTGGAGCCTATTTTGAGTTGTATTTGGCAAATGGACTCTAGTCATGAAGAGAGTGGAGTCTGTCACCCTTGCTTTCTTATGAAGAAGCTAGCTGAGCATCAGCATAAGGACTCATTCAGCTCTCTCATTCTTTGAAGCCTTGTGGTTTTGAGGTTACATATGTGCTGCATAACAGTCCTACTTTCAAGAACAGCTTTGAGAATGCTGGGGACTCTGTGTGGTTTCCAGATGGTTGATGTTAGATTCTTGCTTTTTCTTTTTTTTTTTTTCCAATCTATTTTTTAGGCAGGAGCTGTGCCTCCAGCAAGTGCTGTTCCTGCCGCAGGAGGTACTCCACCTGTCCCGCAGCCAGGAGCAGCATTTGGGATGGTGAGTCTCTTCTGTTGCCCTGCTCTCCTTTTTTCACCCAGACTGCTGCTGACTCTGTGTTGAATTACAGCCCCCAGCAGGTGCAGGTGTGCCCATGATGCCCCAACAGCCAGTTATGTACGGGCAGCCTATGATGAGGCCCCCGTTTGGAGCAGCCACTGGCCCTGGTGTACAGGTAAGCACTGCTGCCAGATAAATGTTTCCTTGCTCTCCATTTCTCTAGAAAGAGATAATGTGTGTGCATTATCTCAGTTCCACTCTAGCTGCAGGTCTGTTACAGGATGAGCTGCCTGGCTTGTAGCAGATCACAAGAACCATCTTGGTTTTTAGCAATTGCCTTGTATGAGACCAGTGAAACAGGTTTGAAAAGTCTCTGGCAGCTAACTACATTCAAGATCTGCCTTTGGGAGATATTTGAGTAAAGCTCAAAGTGGAGTTGATGGGCATTCCTATTCTGTTCACAGCCTACCATAATTTAGGAGAGTTGCATTTAGCTTCTTTTCCTCTCAGCCCACCAAGAGACTCCTCAGAAAACCAACCTGCAGATGAGCAAGCCAAAGGCTCCAGTTCTGGCATGACAGCTGTTTCTCAGTTAATACAACTTGATCTGTTTCAGGCTGATAGCTTGGTAGGTTTCTGTCAGTGCAAAACAACTACTTTCAAATATGGATAACCATAGTGTATGCAACATTAGAGTGCACAGCATCTCTGATTTTAACAGCAATGCACAGGTTTAAATGCCAGGAAGTTTTTTCTAACTTATATTATAGGTATGCAAATGAATAATCTTGATCATAGTCACTGTGTTCTTTTGTAAGTCGGAGATACGACTGCTTCAATCCTTCTTGTTTTTAAACTATGTTTACCTGATCTGACTTTGTGATGTTCACATATTTAGACATAGAGGGGCACAAGTTTGGCCACCTAAAACCAAAGCAAACCTGTTCTTAATTCTACACTAATTAAAAATAAGCAGGAACCATTGTGTCACAAGTTACTGGTTGCAGGGAGATGAACCCTTTCTTTAATATACTGAAAAAATATAACAGAGTATTTAATAGTGAAGTAGGTTGAGTGAGTGGAGCCATGTCATCCTTCCTGTTGAAGGGGGTAATATCAACTGCTTTTCATTTCTAAGAATTTTTTTTAACCTGAGGGTCATAAATTTGCAAGTGCAGCACCATGTATTCACTCTGATGCAAAGCTTTTACCTCCTAGCCAGTAAGTGATACAGCATAACCTATAATTCCCATTCCAGGCTATTTTTTCAAGGTAGAATTTGGTTTTAATAAGTCTAAATAGGAAAGGGCCCTTCCAAAAGAGAGGCAGGAAATGACTTAGCTTCTTTGTAAGTCAGAAGTCCATCTTGTCTTTCAAGTAAGGTGGGAGATGGAAGCTGATGCTGCAGCTATAAAATCTCACTTGTAACCTTGGAAACCAAGACACCTCCTTTTTTTGTCAGATAAAAAGCAATCAACATGTAGCAAACAACACTTTTTAAGTAGGGAACTGTATTCCCAGTGAGGCTTGTCAGGGTTTTCTCTGTAGAAATGGGAAGATCCTGAAGCTGCTCTAAGTAAGAACGTACTTGGTCTTACTTTACCTCGCACCTCAAACTGCCTCTGCACTTATCAAGGACAGTATTATGGGACACAGACAATATTTCTAAGAGTAGTCATGGTGCCAGGGCTACATGTAAAATTCCTCTAGTGCCCTGAGTTAAGGTAGGGATGGGGAAGAGTAAGGACAGATTGGGAGAAACATTTGGCTGCCATAGTGGTCATGGAACTTATAAACTAACATTTTCAGTGGGATAACTGATGATTTTTATACCTACCAAAGGAGGAACCTTGTGTAATCTGTCATGTTTCCAGTACACTTTGGACTCTTACTTGCATTATCAATGTAGAATAATTTGTTCTTAAATGCCAGTTGCCAGGATTTCCAGTTGTGCTCTGCAGCATGCACTCTGCTTACTCTGCACCTTGGGTGTTTAATATCTAACAGTTGCTTATCTTCTGTCTAGGTTGATGATCCTATCGCCATTCTGTCTTACAGGGAGAGAGAGAGATTTGAAGCTATGCTAATTAGCATCTGCAGTGTCTTTAGCCTCATCCATTAAACCTGCCAAACATTGTTAACCCTGTAGTAAGGCTGGAATCTAAACAATGCTTGAGCAAAATGGCACCACATTGAACTTGCAGAAAAATGAGAACTTTGTATGCTTGCAATGTGCTTTCATGAGAACCGTCCATGTCTATCTAATGCCTGTGTATTCTTGTCTACTTTGTTTTTATCCTGCTGTCCTGGCTGGCGTCTGTTAGCTTTCTCCAAGCCCAACTCCTGCTACTCAGAGTCCCAAGAAACCTCCAACAAAGGACCCGTTAGCGGATCTTAACATCAAGGATTTCTTGTAAACAGTAAGGTACTCTGTGACTGCCTGCTTAAGCATGTTACGCTGTGGTACATGTCTGGCACACAGATGTTGTTTAGGCCAGTGGGTTGAATATGAGTGATAAAATTGTAGCTGCAGAGATAGATAGAAACATGAAATGATAATGAAAACTAAAATCTCTGTCCACACTCGAAATTTTAGCCTGAAAGCTTGACTTTTAGCTACTTTTTGCCATTAGTGACTGCCAGGAACCATTGTCTTCAACCCGTAACTTCCATTTTTACCTTGTTTCTATTCAATCTAAGGTTTCAGATTTGGCTTGTTTCCTGAATTTAATACTGATACATACAGAATTATGACATGGTAAAAATACTGGGGGCAGGGAAATGGTGCTGAAGAGGCTTGTTCCAGTCTTGAGGGTGTTGAAGCAGATTTGTATCATAGGTGTGAAGGTATCAAAAGAGGTAAAACTTAATATTCTGGTCATCAAGGGAAGGTTGTTTGCATCTCTTAATTGCTGCCAGCTAGTGTTCTCTGCCACTATACAATTTTTCAAGGCACTGCTTTTCTGAATGCTAAGGCATAAGGTCCTAAGCAGTGTTGTGTAGAGCAGTGGAGAAGAAGAGAGGAGTAAATGTAAAGAAAAAATGGAGAAGAAGCAAAAAGGCAGTACTGCAGAATGGAAGGAAAAAAGGCCAAAGTATTACTGTTAGGGTTTTGGAGAAGGATGCTGAGAGGACCAAGTAGAAATGTCAACTTGAATTAACATTTATGCCATTTGAAAAATAATGCAGAAGTAGGGTAGGCATTTCATAATTAAGACTAGAATAATTTTCCAGGTGAAGGGAGCACAGTCATTACATAACTTTAAAGCCTTCTTCATGAGTCACTTGTCTTTCTTCCTAGAGCTTAATTCTAAGACTTGTTGTAAGCCTCCTCTGCACTGGAGTTGGCAGCAGTGGATGGGATCAGGCTGTTCTTAGCAGGCGTTGCCCAGTCCCACTTCACCCTTCTCCAAATTCCAGCCACACGGAGGTGTATCTGGCACTTGGTGGACATGGCCATGAGTGGGGATGCACCTTCCTTGCTGGGACTCGCTGCTTCCAGCTTGTATTTGTAGTAGAGAGATAACTACTATACAGTAGAGAGATTCATAACAGTCTGTGAGAAGACTACTGCTTCATTAAAAACTGATAGCAACTCCTTGGAGGTGTGAAGTTGAGCAGATTTGGTGCTCTTTCTAGAGTGTGCTTTACTAACTCATTACTCCAGTTTTCATCTAATACTTTTCTGTATTTACAGCTGCAGTTTTTCTGACTGGATGCTAAAAATGTGAGTTTGAAGTCTACAAATGGATGCTCAGAGTTTCCAAGTGAGCCACCAGTACCAAACCTAGCGCTTACTCAGACTTTCTCTTCCTCCTGAAACGTGTAGCACAGCTGTGAAAGTGAACATTAGGAATGTGTACTACCTTAGCTGTTATCCCTACTCTCTCGGAATTTGTGTACTTGGGTTATTTGTGTTTTACAATTTAAGCAATGGATGTATGTTTCTGATGCCTTCTAGTGCTTTTCTGAACCTATCCCATGGGGGCAGATTATGCAGCTGTTGTTTGGTGAGCCATTTGGAGCAATGTTTGTGGTTTTTGAAGGTTTCAATGTATATAACTTTTTGAGGACACCTAAAATTTCCCTAGGACTCAATTTCTCCTTTATCTGTTAAAAAATATAGTGTGATAATACCAGATAGTAAAGAAAATACTTGAGAAATTGTGCAGAATACTTTTTTTTTCCAGTCACAGGAATCTCAATTGTCGTGAAAAAAAATGTTTTATTTTTGTGGCACTGTATATGTTAAGATAATTTAAAGTAATATAACAGAAAACTTCCATAACAAGTACGTTTTCAATGATTTACCAAGAATGAAAATTCATATCTGAAAGAATACCATATTTATTGCTGTTTTTATTTTAAAGTCTATTTTAATTATTTAAGTTTTTGCATTTAAAATTGGCATATTTATCAGTTCTTGCTAAATGCACTGAAAATAAGTAAAGGGTCAGTTTCTCTCCATGTAGTTGGGAAAAAGCAACCATAGTTGTGCTGGCATTAAGGGATTTCAAATAGGAGAGCACTTTTTCGTATATCTGTAGTCAGAGCATTACAAGTAATGTTACTCATCTCTGTTCAGTTCTTATGTACATCTCTTATTTTAGTGCTTACCTGTGTATGCCTTAGGCTAGTGTTTTCTCTCTGCCCCGAATGCGCTGTGAGTAGCTTTTGTACTATTGGTGATTAGATTTAATTCTGATCCAGAGATCCATGCCCTTTACTGTACATACTGTGTTTCTTTAATTTTTATTTGTTCTCATACTGTTTTTTGCTGATGGCTTGGTGTAAGATCTTGACTCTTCAATGAGGTCACTGTTGATCAGTGTTACAAGTGGCTTGGCAGTTCTCTGTAAAAGCATATTGGGTTGGAAAGATATTCACCTGAAGTCTTTCAAATGAACTATTTAATCAATGTATGGTACCATTAAAAGTGGTTGTCTCTGAATTTGCCGTGGGGATAACATACACTGTAATGGGAAAGTTCTATAAAAGCTGATTTCAAAATGGCTTTTCTTTGTATTTCAGTTTAAAAAAATCCCAAACAAAAAAAGAAAAAAACAGAAAAAAACCCCAGTGCATGTGTCCCCTCTGAGATGCAATAAACACCTTGATCAAAGTAAACATCTTGTTGCCAGTTTCATGATTGTTGAGATGTTGAGCACAATAATATACTTTGAGAGGGGAAAAAAGTATATAGGTCCTGACACAGATTGCTGAATCTGCTGCATATGATAATGACTTTTATAGAATCGTAGAATCATTTAGGTTGGAAAAGACATCTGAGATCATGGAGTCCAGCAGTTAACCTAACACTGCCAAACACCACTAAACCATGTCCCTAGGAGCCAATCTACACATCTTTTGAATACCTCCAGGGATGGTGACTACCTTTTCAAACCTGTTCCAATAATTGACAACTCTTTCTGTGAAGAAATTTTTCCTAATATCCAACCTAAACCTCACCTGCTACAACTTGAGGCCATTTCCCCTTGTCCTGTCTCTTGTTACCTGGGAGAGGAGGCCAACCCCCACCTGGCTAGAACCTCCTTTCAAGTAGCTGTACAGAGCAGTAAGGTTCTCCACTCAGCCTCCTTTTCTCCATGCTAAACACCCTCAGCTCCTTCAGACACTCATCATAAGACTTGTGCTCCAGACCCTTCACCAGCTCTGTTGCCCTTCTCTGGACAAGCTCCAGCACCTCAGTGTCCTTCTTGTAATCAGGGGACCAGAACTGGACACAGGACTCAAGGTGTGGACTTAGCAGTGCTGAGTACAGGAGTGGATGATCAGTTCTGATGATCATCCTCCTGACCACACTATTTGTGATACAAGCTAAGATGCCATTGGCCTTTTTGGCCACCTGGGCACACTGCTGGCTCGCGTTAAGCTGCTGTTGACCAGCACCCCCAGATCCTTTTGTCCTGGGCAGCTTTTCAGCCACTCTTCTCTGAGCCTGTAGTGCTGCAGGGGGTTGTTCTGACCCTGGTGCAGGACCCAGCACTTAGCCTTACTGAACCTCAAACCTTTGACTTTGACTCATCAATCCAGCCTGTCCTGATAACTCTGCCTTCCTACTCTCCAGCAGATTGATACTCCCACCCAACTTGGTGTCATCTACAAACTTAGTGAAGGAGCACTCAATCCCCTTGTCCACATAACTGATAAACAGGACTGACCCCAGTATTGAGCCCTGGGGAACAGTATTTGTGACCAGGTGCCAGCTGGATGTGGCACCATTCACCACCATGCTCTGAGCCTTGTGATCCAGCCAGGTTTCTACCCAGTGAACAGTGCACCCCTCTAAGCCATGAACAACCAGCTTTTCTGGAAGAGTGTTGTTGGAAACTGTGTCCAAGGCTTTACTAAGGTAGAGAACATCCACAGCCTTTCCTTCACCCACCAAGTGGATCATGCTGTGGTAGGAGGAGACCACGTCCTTGCTCCTCACAGACTTTTTCCTAACAGCTCTCTGGACAGGGGATACTCCTTTCAAGGGAATTTATCTCTAACCTCACTTTGCCTGCTGATCTATTAGAGACATCTGGACATGTGCAAGGGCCTGTCTCTTCCCACAGAGGTGGCACCAAGACGTTGAGATTCTTTAACTGAAGAGACATAGTCTGGCAGTTTTCTGCACTCATTGCACCAGTTTTGCACACCAATTAATTACCAAGTGTGTGCTAGAGGCTTGTTTTTCAGTTTCTTTCAGGTATCTGAATAACCTCATCGATTTCATCTCACCACCATTCCCAGCTAATTTCAGCTGTGCCACCAAGAGTAGGAATAACCTCTTGGGCATGGGGACTGCCTTGCAGCCAAAGCACAAAGCCCTCCTTGGAAGGATGCTGGGTGGAAGGGTGGGTGGTGGGCAGGGCTGCCCTTTGAGTGCAGCACCCTCGTGTCACAGTGTCACGACCTGGCAATGCAGTATTCACAGCCCCAGGGTAGGATAAAGGGAGCATTCTCCCTTGTCCCTGGCCAGCCAGCCTAGCAGACAGTCCAAAGACGTCTGAGATGAAGTCCTTGAAGAGCTGGTGGAATTACTTGCAGGGAGGAAGACAGGAGGCTGGTCGAGGCTGCTGGAGATTCTTCTGCAAGGCCAGGTCCTGGTAGAGCCACGTTCAAAGTCCGTCTGATGGGTCAAATTCCTGCTCCAGCCCTCAGGTGACACCAGCTCCTCAGGAGATGAGAAGAATCACTGACTCCAGCGGCAAGACCAAGGGAATGCCTTCTTGAGGAACACTGCAGAGCTCAATCCCAAATGCTTTGGAGCATCCAGTGGTATCCTGCCAGGCATGGGAATGAGTCTTGCCTCCAAGGTCAATCAGACGGTTCATGGGGCCATTCTTGGAAGCCCCTGAGGTGTCTCCATCTCCTGGAGCATGACCAGCCTGTGGGATGGGGAGGCAGGCCTTGCTCGCATGTTCAGTGAATAGCTATCACCATTAGGGTTAGAATTCTCCCACAGGGCAAATTGGCACTTGTTCGCAGGGTTTTCTTACCTTCCTCTGTGGCACTGAGCATGACCACCTCTCAGGGCTCCTTTGGGCCATTTTTGCCAGAGGCCTGCGGCCTGTGCTCCACAAAGTGCCCTGTATCTGGGGGGAGGAAGGTTTTACTTGGAGGAGCTGTTGACTCCCTCAAAAGCAGGCGTGCCCTGCAGAAAGAGCTCAACAAATCAGAGGATTGGGCGATCACCAACCATATGAAGTTCAACAAGGGGAAGTGCACCTGGAGTGGGGCAACCCTGAATATATTTACAGATGGGGAGATGAGATGCTGAAAAGCTGCCATAGAAAGGGAGCCGGGGATCCTGGTTGATGGCAGGCTGAATCTGAGTCAGCAGTGTCCTGACAGCCAAGAGAGCCAACCGTGTCCTGGGGGGCATCAGGCACAGCATCACCAGCTGGTCAAGGGAGGCGATTGTCCCACTCTGCTCTGCAGTGGAGCCTCACTTTGAATATTGTGTGCAGTTTGGGGCACCACAATATAAGAAAGACATTAAGCTATTAGAGTGTCCAAAGGAAGGCAATGAAGATGGTGAAGGGCCTGGAGGGGAAGCCGTATGAGGAGCGGCTGAGAGCATGGTCTGTTCCGCCTGGAGAAGAGGAGATTGAGGGGAGACCTCATTGCAGTTACAACTTCCTTGTGAGGGGAAGAGGAGGGGCAGGCACTGTTCTCTTCTCTGTGGTGACCAGTGACAGGACCTGAGAGAATGACCTGAAGTTGTGTCAGGGGAGGTTTAGGTTGGATATTAGAAAAAGGTTCTTCACCCAAAGAGTGGTTGGGTACTGGAACAGACTTCCTGAGGAAGGTCACAACACCCAAGCTTGACAGAGTTCAAGAAGCATTTGGACAATACTCTCAGACACTTAGTGTGACTCTTGGAGATGGCTCTGTGCAGGGCTGGGAGTTACACTTGATGATCCTGTGGGTTCCTTCCAATTTGGCATATTCTGTGACTCCAAGGGTTTTTCCCAGGCGTTGCTTCTTGTTCTCTGCAGCACTGAGAGCACAGTCCCTTGTCAGGGCTCCACTGGGCCCTTCAGGCTCACTTCTTGCCTGCTGCCCTTGCACCTTGCAGGCACCACTCATATCCTGGTGCTCTCTGACTCTCTTTCCTGAGAAGCACAGTGCAGGGGTGTATAGAGGGCAAAAAGTAGGACTGGCTTAGGTAAGTGTAATACTTCGGAAAATACCACATACTTCCTTCTCTTCCTCCTTGTTTTTTGTGAGTTACCAGTCCCAATCCTCATGCTTCAAATTCTCGCACTTCAGATAATGACAACCAGTATATGATGATTTCATCCTAAGATGTGGCACTGATGACAGTCTGTCCTTCTCACAGGCTGCTTTCCTGTTTCTGGCAGTTGCTGATCTTTAAGCAGTACAGGAGAGATCCTTACAAAGCCAGACTAAGCAAAAAGCCACCAGTAAAATGGGGAGTGGGAGAGGAGAATTCTCTAGTTAACCTTTAATGAAGCCTCAGGAGGCTTCATGAAAACTCTTCATTTTATTAAGCTAGAATATTATTGAAACAGTGAAAGTTTATAACACTGGTCCTGATTTCTTTCCTATGAGATATCATTAAACAGCTACTTGTGAGCCAGCATAGCTATAGTCCTACAGGAATTGCTTGTGCTACAGTTTGTCTTAAGGCAGGATGGAAGGAGGGGAAAGTATTTCATATAGTTCAGTGCATTAAAGTTGTTCTGGTATGAGGTGACTAGCTAGAGACCTCTTTGATTTAGTAACAGAATGAATTGCTGAAACAGTACTGAATGCCAAGGGCTGCTTCAAGGTGCTTTATAAACCAGAAAACACTGAAATGACTTGATCATGCTCTGGTAAGGTTTGACTCTTGAACTGAATTTCAAAGACATTGCAAAGTTGTACAACTAATAGGGGAGTTTCATTGCCTAAGAGGGTTTTTCTTGGTTATTCATTTGTACTTTCTAGTACATTGGTATTCTGAATCTATTAAGTTTGGTCCTGGAAAGGTGGATTTTATACCTCAGCCTTGAGTGCTCTGTTGCATCAGGGTGTTCTGACTTGAAAATTGGTAAGGCTCAGCAAATCACTGTTTTCTCACTCTTTGAGAATGAAGACCTGAACAAGGTCAGTAACCAGCCCCAGAAACACTCACCATGGTTTTCACCACCGTGTGTATGTTCTATTTCTTGCCAAATGCAGGGAACACTCAATTTCTTACCACTGTGTTGTGCATGTCTTCTCAAAGTGAGGACAGCATCTTCAGAGGAGCATCATAATCAAACAAGTAAATATATTTAGACCAATTCAGTAGTGTCTAAACTGAGATGATGAACTACTACTCTCTGAATTGCAAATGCATGTTTGCAATGTTGCATATTTCAAAGGGCTAAACCTCAGAATGAGAGCATTCTCCTTGCCAGGTATGTGCCCCTGCCATATATTATTTGACTCTCTACATCAGCTTCATCCATGTCCACAACCCTTGGTCCTCATTTTGTTTAGTCCTGTAGATCTCATGGCCAGCAACTCTGTGTGTGTGTGCGTGTTTTTGCTTGTCATTGACTATCTTGTGAGGAAACAGAAGCCTGGACAGAAAGGAAATTTGGTGAAAGAACATCTGGAAGCATGTTCACTGTTGGAAGTAAACCCAGTGTATTTCCCCAATATTCTGAGTAAGGCTAAACAAAAGTGACTTGCTCTCCTTGGCACAAAGGAATTATAAAATCTGGCTTGCAAGGAAAACACGTGGTTGACTCCTGGCCTGTAGACAAGAACATGTTCCTGTTATCATCTGAGTTTCATCATTCAGGCATGAATGCATCTGTGTCTTGCTATGACTAACCACTTTTCAATACAAGCTATAGGAAAGAGTGGGTGGGGAGGAGAGCTCCCATCTGTGAGAGGAAAAAAACTGTCTTCTTTCCCTGCATTTTTCATGGGGGCAGGTTTCAGACAGCTGGTATGTCCCTTACCCAAGCTCTTGCTGTCCTGTGTGCTGGCTTCTTTACAAGCTGGCACCCCTGGCCACATGAGACTTTTATAGCTTCCCCTTAAGCCATGAGTGCCTTATGGGGTTGTAAAATACCTGGACAGCCTGAACTCACCTTACTGCAGAGGTTTGAACAGGAACCCCAACTTGTTCCGCAGAACTGACTCATTTTTTTGACTGGAGTTAGCATTGCCTCCTACTCCTTTGTTCATTTGGTTTTTATTTTAATTGGCTTTATTTGAAATTTTTAGCTGTAAATGTAGTGTGGCTTGAGTTGAGGGCTTCTGGATTGATGCTGGTGTTTCCTCAGGTAAAAGCGTGTATGGTGTAAACTATTGTCTTTTAAGATCCTAGGGACCACCTTGGCTTTTCAAGCTTGTTGCACAGTCGGGTGGCTACCCAAACTTCCATTCTTAGGATTTAGTAAGGCAGCTGCAAAGGTTAGAGACTTGCCTTAGAAACCAAGCAGGAAAGTCAAGAGCAAAACCTGTGCTGGGGTAAATATGATAGAAAGGGAAGATTTGCTTTGTAAATGCACTTGAGACTTTGTAACATGAGATACTACTTAGTGTTGGGGCGCAGCTTCTAGTTCATGAGTTTTCCAGCAGCCACAGTTGACGTTGTTTCATCTTTCTGGTGTGAATCTTTTCTCCTGCCCCTCCTTCCCCATCTCTCACCCCAGAATAAGAGCTGCATGCTTAGGCAGCTCTTACTCTGCATGGGGGAGAAAAAAACCCCCAATTATTCTTAACACCTAGACAAGCCAAATGAAACTTGCTGTGGTAGAAGTAGTGGCAGTGACACAAGGATAATAGACTGAGTTGGTGGTTCAGATCTTCTAGAACATGAAATATATCAGAAACTGTATTGAAAGAGAATTTTTTTTCCCCTGTATTTTATATTTCTGGTGCTGTGAGCAGTGTGGGAAGTGGCAGACACCAGTGGTAATGAGAGGATGGAATAAGAATTTCAGATGGGATTACAGAAGGAAAGAGGCTATACATATTTTAAAGCAGACAGCACTGCTATTTTTTCTGCTCCAGATCTTGGATCCTAAAGCTTCACCACCTCTTCCCTTTTAATTAAACTCTGCAAATTATGTGGGTAGCAAAGGCCCAAAGCTTGTTCTGTTACTCAGGACATCTCTGAATGCAATTAGAGGTGTAAGAATAGTTGCCTTTGGGAGTTAGCAAAGGTGGTAGACCAGAAGTAGAAACTGAAGCAAGTGAAGAAATGTGTATAGGTGTGGCCTCCACTACAAGGACTAAGGAGAGCAAGTCTCTTCTCTAATGGTGTAGGGGAACCTGTGAAAGGTCTGGTGAATGTCCATCCTACACAGCACTGTAAAACACCTACCTCCAAATGTTCATGGTTGAACATGGTGAAGTTTCAGCTATATTTTTTAAATATAGCTTATCATGATGGAAGAGATTTCTCACTTTACCTACTATCATAAAAACCTAAAGTAGCCATCTTTCTTAAAGGTCTTGCAAAAGCACTCTCCCACTCTGTTGGAAGCAGAGATTTCATACCCCTAAGCACACCAGCAGGTACTTTGAAGGCAGGTTAGTTGTAATAAGTGTAAACTATGCAGGGACTGGTTGGATCCTGGTCACACAGGGTAGGCAGGATCATCCCTTGATCTCTTAAGAACATCACCTTCCTGTAGTCCTTGTCTGTACTTTTGCCAACCAGGCAAAAAGAGGGTGATTGTATGGGAGGGGGGATAGTTATTGCACTGAGGCTAAAGAGACGTAGCCAGGATGGATTCGCTAGGGAATGGTGTGGGGGTTAGATGGTGTGTTCTGGTTCTTGGGGCTGCAGGTTGTCTGTAATTGAGGGAGGGAGTGGGCAGTGGAACATTGGGGGTACAAAGTGACCCCAGGGAGGGAGCCCTTGTTTATGTTCTCAGCTTGTTAGCTGCTGCAGGCCTGCAGCACTGGTATTAAATATCAGCAAACAGATTCTGTGTACAAGAGCAAGTTACAGCTGCAAGCAGATACTAAGCTTTAAAAGAACCAGCATTTCATTCTCTGAGTGTGGCTGTGTTTAAAAGGGTTTTTTTGAAGACCTACTCAGATGTAAGAAGGACAAGTTAAATTCTGAAGTTAATTGTAAGATTATGCTTTATGTGTCTACGATTTGTCTATAATTACATCCTGTCAGTCTGGGGCGATCAATCAAGAGGGGGTTTAGTGATTCTTGCTTACTGGAATAATCCCACACTGCCTCCAGCTAATTATTTTGAATAAATCAAAGAGGAGAATAGTTTACTTCTCTTTTGAAACATGTAAAAACTAAGTTTAGCAGACTAACAAAGGAAGAAAGAGAGGAAAAACAATAATGTTGAGACCAGCATACTGTATAAATAAGGTTGCCTTACTATACAAATTCTGCCTTAGGTTTTAGAGCATCTTTGAATCTACCTTTGCACAAACTAACTTCTGCTGTTCACAGGGCTGAACCCTTTGAGGTTTTGGTCTGTCCACATTTGTAGGAGAACCAAATGTTAGGATCTATTTCTGCGGACATGCCTTTGGGATAAAGCACACCATTCCCTTTGTGCTTGGAAAAAGAGGTTTCCAGCAGTGTACTGAAATCACCACTTCCCAGGTCACTTCCACCCCATCATGCCAGTACCTGGTATCTGTCTAGCATCCCTGCTGTTCAGGCTTGAACAGGCACACCAGCCTTTCTCAGCCCTGCACTTTGCAGAACATGGGCTGTCTTGAATTAAAATACATATTTAAATATACAAATAAATGTATATAATTAAATACATAAAAGTTTGCAGGTAGCTAGTGGCTGCCCTTGCTGGTCCTGTGCCACCAGCATTGTAGTTTGCTTTGTGGACCTTTGCAGCAGTGTGCCTGAAACATTTTCCCATTGCTCAATACTCTATTGTCATTAGCAAGGACAATTCCCCATCTCAAAACCACAATTTTGCCTTTGCTCTACCTCTTTGGGGCTAACATAGGAATAACCTTCACTTACATTGTAAATAAAACACTTTACATCAATGTAGTGTTGCAAATGATTGGTCTAGGAATCTTAAAATTAAGTATTTGATCTCATGTATGAACTCTTTACAGTCCAGATTAGCACAGTTTGCATGAAGAGCCTCTTATGGATGTTTTTCTCTCATTTAATGACCTTTGAAATAGCTGTCAGGCTTAGAGAGTATTTTTTTTCTAGTAGCAAAGTTCAGATTGTCGGCCAGGCCTTGCCATTTGAGACTGAACTTACAGTGGCTGGAAACTTGAACTTGGTAAGTCCAATATTTTGATAGATCTGTCAGAGATAGAGGAGAGATGCAACGGAATGAAATAATTTTCCCCTAGCCAAACTAAACAGCTAGGCTGATTCGATCTAGGCTTTCCTGAGACAGACTCTAGTGTGAAACACAGTATTTTTTGCTTGGCCAAAGCTTTTTATTGCCAATGTTAAAGTTCTGTATAACTGTGCATACTGTTTCACTTGACATTTGGCTTTCTGCCACAGATAAAGAAGACCAACACAGCTTTCTGCATTCCACTGCAAAGGCAATGGATTCAGAGCATATGAAGTTTCCACTTGAAGACTGTTGGTCAGGAAGATAAGATAGAAATCACATATATCTGCTTTATTCTCCTGCTCTAAAACAAAACTTGTGTAATACTAAACAGATTTTTCTAGAAGACCTTCATCACATGACAGCCTTTCCAAACACCACTGCAGAACATCACCACCTTCACCCTGAGATGGGTTTTTTTGCTGTATTACCTGATCCCTCTTTGATGCATGTTGAACTGTTATTTTTTCTGTCCATGGGGATACTCTCTTTGCTCTTTGCAGCAGTAGTGATGGTGTTCAGACAGTTATCATGGTCATTCTTTCGGCTTATGCTGCCTTCAAACTTTCCTTGCAGTCAAGTTTTCTAGATATCTATTCAATCTTGCTGCTCTCTGCACTGTCTTCAGCTGGTCCCCACCTCCATGAAGTGCAGCATCCAAAGCAGGAGACAGCAGCAGGGTGAAAGCACACCTGTACTGTGTGTAAGAGAAATACCATGTCCCAGGGCCTGTGAGAAGCTCCCAGTTATAGATCCAAGTGTGGCATCTGCACTGTCCCCTGCGGGGTTGCATTGTTGGACCACGGTCAGCCTGTGCTCCTCTATTCTCTTAAAGCCTTTCCTGAAGAGCTGTGGTTTAAGTGACTGCCCTTCAGCACACATTTTTTCATAGTGTGAAGCCATTTGGGAAAAAACTCCAAACAACAACAACAAAAACACCCTCAAAAAACTCAACCAAACAAAAAAAACCCCAGAAATAAGAATCTTGAAGTAATTTTAAAAAGGAAGAAATGTGACTGTTTAAATAATTTCAGTATAGAGCATTACTGCTGGGCTCTTCGTGACATTAATAAGGCTCAGCACACTGCTAAATCTTTTCAGAAAAGGAAAAGATCTGGGGAGGAAGGGGAGGCTGTGGACTGAATGTCTCCACATCCTGCTTTTCAGCTGGTTATATTTCTGTGTGCATGGGGAATTATGCTGGTAGAATTCAGCATACTGCAAAGACAGCAGGGCAGAGCAGCTCTGGAGGAGATGGGACTATCCATTCTCCCTCAGACCTTTAAATGCAGGATTCTGTGTTTCTCCCACATGTAGCTTGATCAGGTGCCTGCCAGGAAAAACAGAAACAAGAGGTAGCTACAAGTCTCTGGAGGGTGATGGAAGAGGTGAAGGAGACAGTGCAGTGTGTCACAGGATCAGGGTCTCACACACTGTGACAGCATCATTAGCTCCTCTGCAGACAGTGAGTTCCAAATGTACAGCTACATTATTATGTATGTATTATTTCTCTGGATTGCAAGCTGGAGGTTGCCCCTGCTACAAAAGCATATGGAGCTGGGCATTTGGTGTGAGATGCCCAGCTGTGCAGGTGGGGGTCAGCAGCAAGGCCCTCATTGCAGGGTTAGGAATCTACCCATCTAGAGATGTCTCCCAAGAAACATAATGATGCTGGAAATAGCAGAAGGAAGAATTTAAGGTGCCTCTCTGATAAGGATGGTGGTGGCAGGAACAGATCCAGAGCATAGGTTTCTTTTCCTTGATGGTTGCACCACATTCACAGCACAAGAATGTGGCACAGCTGGCAAGGAAAAGAAACATGTGCAAGGAAAGGAACTAGGCCATGAATATGGAAGGAGCAATAGCGAGAGGCAGGACACAGCTCTGAACTGCTCTGCTCTCATGGAAAATTTTGTGGGTATTAATGGCCATAATATCTGGATCAGGGTTTGGGTTTTTTTTAAAAAACAAAATCTCTTATGAGTAGAGGGTTGATCATCACCATCACTCCTGTCTTTGGATTGCCCCAGGGCATGTAACACTACCTGGTGAAATCCTACTACTGTCATTGGTGGAGCTGCATAAAAAGCCCTCTGCCAAGAAGAGAATGACATTGGCATCTCACTACAATAAAAACAAAACAGAAAAAAAATTCTTTCCATGCACATAGTCAATAAATAGTAGAAAAAAATAATGTCAAATCTTTCTAAGAATGGCTGTGAGCCTTGCAGTTATTTTAGCAATTATCTGCTTCACAGGTTTCCCACCAGTCTTGTATCCCTGAGCTGTATCTTTATCGAGTTTCTACCAGGAGCTGGATGCACAGTGACATTGCCAGACAAGCCTAACAACTTAGAAAAAGTTTGCTTTAAAATTAGAAGGAGGGAGATAGCTTCTGGATCTAGTAATGTGACTTCTTATGTGTCTAAAAACACTTGCCTGGAGGCTTAGTCTTTGCCAAACTGAAAAAGAAAGCTGCATTGTGGCCTTGAAAAGTAGGTGGCTGCATCCCTCTGTCCCAGGACTGTGTAACTTCTGCTCTGTATGCGAGCTCTGACTTCTGTGGCAAGGGATGAGCAAACAAGGGCCAGCATGGGTTTGCCAAACAGGCTTTGCTTACAGCCCTGGCTCCACCTTGAGTATTAAAAAGAGTGATGGAATAGGGATATAATGAAGCATGGAATTTCCTAAGTTCTTTCCAGTATTTACGGTGATTTAAATGTATGCTGTTGAACTGCGTTGGGGGCAGGATGGGGGTGAGGGGAGTGAAGGCAGGGGCCTTGTACATACTGGAATATGAAGACTTTACCCTTTCTGTAGAGTTGTAATGTTCTCTTTTGCAAATGGTATGTAAGGAAATGCTGCAGAAAAGACCTATCTAAAACATCTGTAGCTTTGCTTTGTCCTTGGATTAGCCCTAGAAGGCTGTGCTGCTGCAAAGAGACATTGCCTGAGCAGCAGGTTTAAATAACAGGTGTAATAAAGCTCACCCATTGCCAGCTACTGAGAATTTCCACCAAAATTCTCCAGGTGTTGAGCAGATGTAGACCCCACACACATAAATCTCAGTCAGGGGGTTTTTGCTTTTTCCTTGAAACTGTTATTCCAGTGGATCTTGAGATGGGAGCCATTTATAGCCCAGATAGTATAATTTTATTAATAACATCAAATCATTGCTCTTTTTGCAGTCATTTTAATCAGTGAAATTAAATCATGTTCACCTAAAGAGCAGGATGGGTCTAGGACACTAAACCGTGTGCTTGCTGTTGAGTCCAGAGCCTGTGACCTCTCCCTCAGTTAGCATCCATGGCAGGAGGAGCTGTCAGGGCAGCCCAGGGCTGTTTTGTAAGGATGTCACAAGATTGTTCCTTCAGCTGGCAGCCTGTGTTTACATTGACTCAGAGCTTATGAAAGCATTTCCCAAGGCTAGCTCCAGATTTGATGTGTTGTCTTAGAGCTATGAATGCTCGTTTGCTTTCAGTAATTTTGCCTTTCATTCTCTGTTTGCAGCTCTTACCTTAATAGCACTTTGAAGTGGCTTCTCAAACAGTAACCCAAGTTCCTCATTGTATAGCAATGGTAGGGCATTATTTTATTTTATTTTAGGTGTTTTGTGTTACAGTAGAAACTGAGGTGAAACTCCAAAGTGGGCACAATTTAAAATATTAAAAAGTGGAATTAGCAATGGAGAGAACACAAGGCAGGCAGGAAAGAATGAGATGAAGTTGCAAACAGTGCGTTAAAAACAGTTGTACACAGACAGAAACTAGACTCACTCCAAAGGGCAGGTCTCCAAAGGCAATGTGGGCACAGTGGGACTGTGACGATGCTCTGGCCAACCAAGGCACTGAAGAAGAGATTGGAGCAAGGGGAGCTAATGTGAGAGCTACAGGAAGACCCCACACTGGTGCAGCTCCTGCCTAGGTCCCTGGCTGGCACTGTCCCACTCAGTCAAAGATCTTCCTTTCCTGCAGAGAGTTTGGGATGGGATGAGATGGGATGGGAGGGTGCAATGTGTGTAGTGGGAAAGGCACAGCACGAGATTCACAGGGCAGGGGATGTCTGAGCCTGCACAGCAGTGGTGGTGATACTGGGAGGAGGGGTCTGTGCTCACATCAGGTGCATTTCCTCCAAGGTCTCTGCAGCAGAGCAGGACACAGATTCTCCAGTTGCCTTCATCCCTTGACTGTGTGCGTGCCTGATGTAAAGTGGTTTGAAAACTAAGGAAAGCAGTCTGAAGCAATACCCAGAAGTGAGTAGGGAGTCAATGGAGTTTGCTTCTTGTAGGACTGAGACACATGTTTCCCAGCCATCCCTGCAGGAAGGAGCAGCATCAAGTCCATACATGACTGGAGAAGTGATAGCCAGGATTTTACCCTTCACTTGTCCAGTTCAGAAGTGGTCTGTATGCAAATTTTCTGATTCAAAAAAGAAAATCAAGAACAGGTGCTTTGTTATCCTAATGATAAAGAAGCATTGGGTGGGGCAAAGCTGATATGAAATAATGAGATACAATTAGTGGCAGCTGGTTTTATTTGTGCTTTTTTTAAGGTTGTGAACATTGTTTTCACATAGATTCCTCATTTTATTTAGTCCCAACTGGTAAGAAAAAATTAGTTTCAAGAAGTGAAGGATGCAAGCACATTAGTTGAATAAACAGGATTATTGGCTCACAGATCACTATTGCAACAGGTTAATCTACAAGCAAGAAAGTGTCACATCTGAAGTCAACACTGATGAATGTACTTTCCCTTTTGAGTACTGGCTTTCTTTTTATTCCTTTCTGAAAGAAATAAACACACTTACAGATCATAAATGCCTTGTGTATGGTGCTCTATAACAAGTAAATACATATATTATGAGTCAAATTTCCCCTCAAGGCTGAGCATTGTAAATGAGAGAAGAATGTGATGCAGACTTTGATTATTAGAGCTTACTGTTTCAACTCACCGTTATTAAAAACTGTGTCATACATCCTCCATGTAGACATAGAGCAAAATGTATAAAACCTACAATGTCAGTGGCCACATCCTTGGAGGCCTCTGTTCATGTCCACAAAAGAGGACTGTCTTAGTTTGAGAGGAAAAACCAAAATGTTTACCCACAAGCGGAGGAGGGGATTCCTCCACAATAATCATGTCACTCTTTATCAAATTTAAGAAAAGGAACTTTAATCAGAAAATGGA
>JAOXXN010000446.1:82673584-82689598 GCA_026770055.1 Myrmophylax atrothorax
ATCTCTTTCTTTCTCTTTCTTTTTTCTTCTTTAGTTTCTTTCTTAATTTCTTTCTTTCTCCTTTTCTTTCTTCTTTAGTTTCTTTCTTTCTCTTTCTTCTTTTCTTTCTTCTTAAGTTTCTTTCTTTCTCTCTTTCTCTCCCTCCCTTCCTTACTTCAGTTCCTTTTTTTGTTTCTTACCTTTCTTTTCTTTTTTTCTTTCCTTCCCTTTTTTTATCCAGTATTTCTCATGACAGTTTTATATTTCTTTTGCCTCCTTGTTTTCCACTGTTCTGGAATTCCAGTGCAAGATAATACTATGCACAAAAGGAAAACAAAAGTAAGACTGTACATGATCTTGCAGCTTCTGCAGATGCTACACTGCGCACTGTGAAACGTCTGTGTAAACTTCAGAACTGTCATAACATCCAGCTGCTAACAGAAAACAACTTAAGCAGCAATCTTTAGTTTATAGGCCTATCCTGTCACTTTATGATTTTGAAGAATGCAAAAAAATCCACATAAATGTCATTCATGTTTGACCTGTTCTTACATAAATGAATGGCACAATAAAGAAATCTGCAAGATAATCCTACTGCAGATTCTACCCATGGGAAAGGGCTCTTCTTTTTCCGATTTCACCAGTACTACAACTTCCTCATAATTGTCAGATCTTTGTGCTGTAACACATATATTGTAGCTGAAAACGGGATACAAAATAAATAAGTACAGGGAATTTCATTAGTTGATTTAATCACATAAGTGTTTTCTTTTAGCTGTCTGTGTGGTTAAGTATTTCCTATTAGACTTGTAATTTCAGGTTTCAAGTGAAAAGAGCATGGGGTTTGATCTGAATTGGGAAACTTTCATATTTTTGTATCTGGATATCAAACTCCTCACATAAAAATAAAAGATTTGAAAACATATACTTTAATAATTAAGTGCAAATGCAGAATACCATAATGTATTCAAACATTTTTTATTTTAAAGAGCTATCCACAATTCTTTTAATAGCTATAGCAATTCTGGCAGAGATATCAATCATATGAAAAAAATAAAATAATTAACTAGACAAACAATATCAGCAAATTAAGACCCTTTACAGTTTTGCCAAGGAGAATGTGGCTAGTGAAATTATATACAGGATCAATCATTGAATGTAGTGGGCATGGTAGAAGGAAGTGAGAGAAAACTCATGAGTCTGGAAATACGTGCTTGAGAACATGGACAGGATTAGTAAATAAGAATCTATACCTGCTTCAGGTAGGAAATTCCCCCTTGGCTCCTGTCCCCAGAAGAATGAGAATTCTAGTACTAGAAATCTTTGTCATAGTGTTGGCTGCAGGGGTTGATGGGTAAGGGAAGAAGAAGTGGAAGGAAATAGCTTGTCTGTAAAAGGTCAGCATTAATTCTATGCCAGAAGGGAAAGGGGCTGAAAGGGCTGGTGCAGAGTGTAAGCAAGGAGTCAGGGAACTTGAATGGTGCACAAGAAAGAGACCACTTCAGCATCCTTGTGCCTGCTTAGAAGAGTTCCCAAGGTTAACCACTGCATTTTGTCATTCATTAAAGAAAGAGCCAAACTCCCATTTAATTTACTAAGATCAAGTTTTAATATATTACCTTTGCCTTTAGATTTTTGCTTGTCTACTCTGAATATGGCATTCTGCATTCTCAAGACTAGGCATCTGGGAAAATGGCTTGTTTTCTCAGAGAGTTTTTCTGAAGTTAGATAAACTTTCCTGGCAATTTAGCTCTTGGAGGTGATATATGAAGGCTGACGTATTAGATCTCTCTGACTGCAGAAGACATGCAATTACCTAGGGGAAAAGTGGGAAAGGTTACCACTAGTACCTAAGCATCACCCTTTGAGTCTCTTGAGGTCTTCTGTTTCTAAAAGTAGCCAGAGCCCAGTGTGGGAGAGGAAGAATGTGGAACATTTTCCTGCCATGAGCATGAGTTTCTTGAAGATTTCCTCTCAGCACTCCCTTTCCTTAGAACTCTTACAACATAAGCTAAATCCAAGAAAGGCCTTCAAGAGCAAAGCAGGTAACACAGACAATGCTTGCAGGTGCATTAAGTTAGTCGCTGAGGTAAATTAAAAATGATGGCCATTATGAAGACCTGTAAAAATATATAGCAAGTGTGATGTGCTTGATACTGAGTGTTCAGGCAATTAGAGTGCAGATAAAATCTAGTAGAGGTTACCATAGAGTGATATGAATGGGAAGAAACAATTTCAGCTTAACATATACAGTGGTGCACCCAGAGTAGATGATTATCATTACGGGCTGAAATCATGCCACATAAATAGATACTTCTGTGAAAATACCACCTCAGTGTTGAACAGCTGCCAAAGCAGACAGGAAGTTAGGAATTATTAGGAAAGAATAGAAAAACATTAAAGGAAAACAGTACTATGCTGCCATAAAATAATTTTAAGATGTCCCCACATCTTGAACACAATAAGCAGTTCTCTTCATCCATCTCAGAAATTATATAATAAATCAAGGGAATGGCAACAAAGCAAATGCAAAGTATCAAAGATGTTCAATATGAGAAAATGGAAAACTCATTCTAGGAGGCTTGGGTAAATGCACGGAAGCAAAATTTGTTCCAGGCTTTTAATGTCAGTGCAACTCCCCTAGCTTGGTTAGCTCCTAAGCCAGCATTTACTGAAGAGAGTACTCTGGGAATTGTCACTCAAATGCTTTCTATTAGTCACTATTTTGGTTTTTAACATGGTTTGACTTTTGCTGGCAGCAGAAGAGACAGAGATTACAGTTTTCTTTACAGTGGAAGAAGCTATTGACATATTTTAGACTTAAAAGCAGACCTCTCAATTGAGACATGTGAACTGAGATGGATGATGTCAGCAAATTTTCTCAAAAATGGAACGAGCTATGTGAAAAGACCAGCTCCTGGTACTTCAAGAGAAGGCATATCTTTTTTCTATAGAAGGCACATTAGCTGGTGCAATCTTCTGAATCCTGAAGATTCAGGTCCAACAAAATATTCCATTTGCCATATTTTTTCAAAATTTGAGAAGAAGCCTTTATTTTTTAACATCTATTATGCCATGAATGAAAGGGAATTGTCTCCAGCATATCTGGCTCCTTGCCATTGATCCTAGCAACAAATGCTTCTCTGACAGTGCAGGCAATCATTTCAGTTGCTTATTTCCTGTACTTGCTTTTGTTCACCTTGATGAGTTGCAGAAAACTCTGAGCCAAAGTACTTAATGCACATTTGGAGACTGTTTAGAGCTAAGTGGGGTTTTGGTTTGATCAAGTACAGTTGTTTTAATAGTCTTATTTATTTAAATTCTCTCTTACATGATAGGGTCCAGAGGCTTGAATTAAAAGATTTGCTTCTCATAAAATTCCTCTGCACCTTAGACAAACCTAGTAAACTCACCTAATTTTTGAAGTGAATTTAGATCAAGCTGTAAAGTTGAAGAATCCTGCCTTCTTGAGGTCCACTTGAGCCCTCTTCTGTGGTACCTGAACCTGAAGGAGCATAGAAGCATAGAAGTATTCTGTACTTCTCTGTCCCTATTTGCAGTGCAGTTTCGGTAGCTTCAGCTCAGCTAGTCAAGCACTCTTGAGACATGGAACAGATGAAAGACATCACGAAGCCATCAAGACACATTAGGTGGAGAAGGAAGGTGAGCACAAGGCTCCAAATTACTTGGTAGCTATTGTAACCATTGGGACATTATGTGGATGGGGAGTATTGGTACCATTCAAAATAGTGTCTACGACTGCCTTTTAGAAGCACCCAAACCTGTAGATCTGACTGGAATCAGAAGTTTCAAGCAGAAGAATGACTCAATGCAAACTCCCAAACTTCCCCTGACCACTCCTACAGAGGTGTAGTTCTGGGAGAGGTCAGAAACCACCCTGTGCCCTTTTCTGGTGCAATGGGGAGCTCTAGCAAGCTTAGGCAAAAGCTCAGTGTGGGAGGGTGGAGTCAGACTGGAGATTAAGACCTTGGCCTCCCTCAATTCACGTCTGCTTTTGATGGTGAGCCTTTGGTTAGATGAAGTCATTCTTCATGGATTTTAATAATGAGAACTGCAAAGCAAAAATTAGGGAAAAAAAATACATCTCTCAGGGGAAGTTACATGGCCAGTCTCCAGACACGTTCCCGACAGGGCATTGACCTTTTAACAAAAGAGATGTTTCTGCTCCTTGTGGGAAAAGGAGTTCCCAGTAGAGTCAAAGACTGCAAAGAGAAGTGCTGCCTTCTTTAGGGAGGCATAACAAATACCATCTTCAAACCCCAGGGGCCGCAGAGGGAATCAGGGATTCAGACCCTATATCTGCAGAAAACCTCACTGAGATCAGCACAAGTGCAGATAGCCTATGCAGTTTCTATGGTAAAATCATGGTTTGTTTATTTGTCAGACGAGCTGCAGCATTAATATACTTTCCATTTTTACTGCCTTTCCCATAATCTGCCTGTCCTTCCCACCTGCTAAGAAGATACTTGGAAAAAATCGTAGCTATAGAGGCAATAGCCTCTATGCTGAAAGGGTCAACAAAGAAACCCCCCAAAAAACAAACAAACCAACCCCAAACCCCAAACCAACCAAATAAACAAAAACCCAACAAAAACCCCTCACAAAACTGTCCTTAATGAAAGCTGGAAATGATCAAATATTATCAGCTGAAAGTGTTATTATCTCTTTGTCTTTCCACTTCATCGTGGCCAGATGCCTAGTAATACCTTTTCTTCAAAGTTTAGAAGTTTAACTAAAATCCTTAGGACCGTCAAAATACAATTAATATCCATGTGAAGTGATAGATATGGAACATATGAACACGTTTTAATACTTGATGTATTACAACCTAAGCTAACAATACCCACAGAGATAAATCTGCATAGCTGGACTTTCTGGAACAGTTTGTTTCTTTACATTTGCAATGCTGCATATTATGCTGTTGATCCTGTTGACAGAACAATATCATGATCAAATCAAAACAGAAAGCAAATGGCTTAAGTCAGTCACCACTAGGTGTTTCCTTTACTATTGTCAATGAACAAATGTCACCAATATAAACAAATTAAGAACACGTAGAGTTTTAAAAAGCCAGATACCAACATTACTGCAGTATTATTGATATTAAACTGAAAAATATTAAAAGCTTGGCATTAGCAGATACTGTAACACAAATGAATTACAGTGATCCCTTTGTATGAACCCCAGGCTGGAGACCATCAAACTTTGCACTAGCTGCCAAGGATAGGTTGTATCTTCCCTACCTGTGGATTCCATGACCTACTGACTGTCACCCACTAGATCAGTCACAGGAGGGACCCAGCACAACTGTAAGGTGCAGTGGGAGTCAGTCCTGGCATTTGTAGTGAGCTACATCTTAGCTGTACCTTCTGGCATTGTTTATACAGTTCTC
Source organism: Myrmophylax atrothorax (assembly GCA_026770055.1). Lineage (NCBI taxonomy): Eukaryota > Metazoa > Chordata > Aves > Passeriformes > Thamnophilidae > Myrmophylax > Myrmophylax atrothorax. The sequence continues at coordinate 82,678,977 of JAOXXN010000446.1, forward strand.
AACTAACCACTTTTTTATTGCTTCTGCAAAATATATTACAAACCAGGTGCTGCTCTGTTCTGAAATGTTTGTGCAAGTAGCTTTACACTCATTTGTCAAATAAATTAACCTGGCACATTCCTTAATACCTTTATTTTTTCTAACTAATTGTAAATCATTCATCCTCAGTCAAATGTAATCCTTAATGCTCTGCTGGACTTTAATCAAATAATAAGACTAGTGATACAGAAAATACAATAGGATTTTAAATCACAACAGATTATCTGGATAACATTACAAACGCTGTCTTGTCACATGCCCAAAGATTGCACTTACAAAATGCCTTCTTACTGACCAAGGTGGGTTGAATCTGGCTGGACACCAGGTACTCACAGAAGTCTTTCTATCACTCCCCTCCTCACCTGGGCAGGGCAGAGAAAATAAAAGTAAAGGCTCCTGGGTCAAGATAAGGACAAGGGAGATCACTCAGCAATTACTGCTCATAGGCAAAACAGGCTCAGCCAAGGGAAATTAATTTAATTTATTGTCAATCAAATAAGAGTAGTATAATGAGAAATAAGAACAAATCTAAAAAGCACCTTCCCTCCAGCTCTCCATCTTCTCAGGCTCATCTTCACTCCTGAGTTCTACACCTCCTCACCTCCAGCAGTGCAGGGGGACTTGGAGTGGGGGCTGCAGTCTGTTCATCACATTCTTCTGCCAGTTCTTCCTCTCTTCCTCATACTCTTTCCCTGCTCCATCGTGGAGTCTCTCCCACAGGAGACAGTCCTTCATGAACTTCTACAATGTGCCCTCCCCAAAGGCAGCAGTTCACAGACTGCTCCAGCGTGGTCCCTTCCAGGGAGTTCAGCACTTCAAGAACAGATTGCCCCAGTGTGGGCCCCCTACAGGGTCAGCAAACCTGCTCCAGCATGGGCTCTCTCTCCATGAGGCCACAGGTTCTTCCAGGAGCCTGTTCCAGCACTGGCTTCCCAAGGGATCACAGCCTCCTTCAGGCAGTTCTCTGCTCCAGCGTGGGTTCCTCCATGGGATATCTGCTCCACGGTGGATATTTGCTCCACTGTGGACCTACAGGGGCTGCAGGGTGACAGCCTGCCTCACCATGGCCTTCACAACAGGATCCAGGTGCTCCAGCACCTGGGAGATGTAAGCAGTCACAGGAAAACTGAAACTCAGGAGAGAAATTACTTAGAGGACAAGTGCCCTCACTTTGGAATAGTAGGTAAACAGTATTTGCAAACACCTGAAAATTCATTCCTAAGAAACAAAATTATATGCATAATACAGCATGTCATGCCTTAATAACTTCAGTCTTTTTTGCATGTTTTTGCTTTTCATTCCAGCCTCTCTTGCCTGTCTGGCTTTTCTCATGCAACTGCTTTACAGACTTAAGAAACATCTTCGCAACATTCTCTACAACAACATATTTGCAGACATATTTCAAGATATCTCATGTCCACAGGCAGGCTCTTTGGCAGAAGTTCAAATCCTTTTCAGAGTCTGAACTAGAAAGCTCTACCTGGAAAGGATCTTTTTAATATTTGTTTTCCATTTACACTGAAAACAAATTTGCAGGTTTCCATTGATTGATCAGGGACAAGTGTATCCTGTAGTACCACTACCAAATGAAGATATTGCTGACATTCCGCCCACACAGCTTTTTGCATCACTTCTACATGCTGGTATATAGATTTATGTGGGTCATTACACAGTGCAGGTAATTACTTGAATTAGCAAAAATACAGTGGAAAATAGTTAATTTTAGTTGAATTGAGTTGCCAGCCTGCTTTACTGTGTTGCCTCCCCAAACAGCTATAGCTACAGAAGCAAGTGACTAGGGGTGGCACAACTGCACATCAAACCATGGCTTTAGGGACTACAGTAGGTGAACTATATGCTGTTGTGATAATTCCTTTTTAAGTATGCATTTATTAAATACATGTGTACTTACAGAAATAGTTCACTGATGTTACCAACAGCATGCAAATTCACTCTCTCTCTTGGGGCATGAGAAAGGTTTGTCTTGTCACAGCAGTTCACACCGTGGTGTGGCTGTGGAGAATAAATTTGTTCTCCTGAGAGTAACAGCAGTGCTGGTAATGAAAGCCAAGGTTTTATGGTTGTCCTTAAGAAAACACTTTGAGATCCTAACTCCACAGGAGAAAAGCACAGCTAAGAGGTTCCTCTTCCTCTTTGCTGGTTGCCTGAAATGGCTCACGCTTTAGACCTTTACTTCAATTGGCTGAAGTGAGACAAGCCTATGTAAGGGGGGGGCATAATATGTTAGTGTTTAAAAACCAGAAAGCCACATTTAAAATTAATTTTCCTTTTTCACACTAAAATGCAGTATAGAGATGAGTGCCAATTAAATGATCCAAAATTTTTCTTTTCCTGGAGAATATACCCCAGTGTGTTTGAAATAGTTTGCTGTTCTCTCAGTTCACCAATGAAGTTCCTGGCTTAAAGTTGTGCTATCTTCCAAGAAAAGGTTTGGGTTTTATTGGTACACTAGTAATCACATACATGAATCAATTATTTCACTGTTTTTCTGTACAGTCCACATATGTCTGTGTGCTTAATTATAAAATAATATAGGATTTATTAGATATGGTTTTAATATAGCAACCAAATTCCAAGTTGATTATAGATTGATGAAATAATAGTAAAGTTAAAATGTGTGGGGGGGGGTGGTTTGTTGAGGGTTTTTTGTTTGGTTGGTTTGGTTTGGTTTTTGGGGGAGTTTTTTTGCTATTAATTTTTTTTTGTTATTAATTCAACTTTTACACAGAAATATACAGCTTATCATAATCTTAACATCATTATAGAGCAAAACAGATGAGATATTGTCATTTGAGCTAACTTTAAGGTCCTCCAGTCCAGTGTGATAGTCTCTCTTGCCAGACAACCAAACCAGAAAGACTAGATTATTTCCTTTATTTAGGACTCATCTTCTGACAGGAGCAAAGAACGAACTATCATTCTTGGACCAAAGCTATACATCCTGAAAAGTATTAGACACTGATCTTAGTCCAGTAGCTAAGTATCTAAGGACTTTAATGAATGAGGACCAGAGCGCTCAGCACTTTGCAGGAGGGAGTTTGTAGCGAAGCAGCCTCTGCAGGAGATGGATCACTGCTCTTCAGAAAGGAGCAGGCTGTTACGTGGTTCAGTTAAGAGTGAAAAAAAACCCTGAATATAAAGGCAGATTTAAAGTCTTCACTTCATGAAGAGTCTTTTTAATACATCTTGAATTAAACCTATAGTGTCCAGGAATCTATTGCCATTTGGAAGAAATTATTTTAAGATAGCCAACATATTCTTAGAAACTACAGGGAAAGCTCATCATGCTACAAATTGGTATGAATGCTATCTATAGCTGTAAGGAATAAGATTCAGAAGCTAAAAGTGGGAGACATACTTTAATCCCAAATAAAATAATAGATTTATTAAGAAGCTTGGGCTGAGAAGGAAAGGGGATTGAGAGCCCCTGCAAGGCTGGCAAGAGCTGTAGAGCATCCAGTCTTATTAAGACAACTGCTAACAACTTTAGGACATAAATCATACATACCATGCTAAAACCAGTATGAAGACATTAATGCCTGTCATCAGAAAAAATAAGAAAGAAGAAATGTGAGATTTAAAGTTGTAGTATGGAATCCATGAATAAGATAAAGGATATATACTTAAGTCATAGTGTTTTTTCATTTCTAAAACATGACATAGCTTCTTAAAAATACTTTACAGTAGGTTCCAGGAAAAAAACGAGGCCAGGGGAAAAAAAATAAAAACTGAAGCCATTGCTGAGATAGAATTTCCATTTTATTTCTTTTAAATTTCAATATTAAATTCTAGTTTGAACTGTCTCGCGACTGCTCACAAATTCCTTTAGAAATCCTTGATGGAACACAAAATGTGCTTCCCAGTTATTAAAGAAAGCGGGTCACTGGTTTCTACATTCAGATACATTCAAATAATGTGTCTTTGTAAACTTTAAATATGTCTTATTGCATACAACCTTCAGTAATGAATATGCACTTTGGTGTATATAAAAATAGTGGTTGAGACATCACGATGTTTGATATACTGCACATGCACCATTAATTAATTTTCCCTGACAATTTATATGCATAGCTGTTGGGTTATCCAAATATAAACTTGCACGTAGCCTCAGAACTTGGAGGGTTCACACCCTTTTTAAATGCAAGCAACCTTTCTTCTTCATGAATTCCCATCAGGCCTCTCCAGTGCACTTGCCAGAAGGCTGAAGCTCAGCAGGTGTGGTCTTTCTGTAAATATTTCCCAGTGGAAGTTTAATGTGAACCTCTCACACATATAAAAATATAATACTCAGAGAAATGTTGCTGCATAAGGACCTCAGATTTAAAACTCAGAGGGGAAGGCACTATGTCTTTTTGTATACACTAGCTCTGTGCATAGGAAAGCTGTTAAATCATTTAAAGGCACAGTTCTAGAAAAGGTATTAGCTTATTCTGGAAACCAAAATTAGGATACTCAACAGTCAGTATAATGTTTCACAAAATGGAAGTAAAGAAGTGCAGCTATGTGTTTCCAGATAGGTGACATGAAGCTTTCTCACTTGGTCTGTACAAAATAGTTTGGAGATTAAAAGCTGTGTGTTATTAAAACATATGCTCTCAATGCATCTTTGCACTGTTTTGCTCATTAGGACGCAGTAATTACAGTGGTGCTCTTCTGACAAGATTACATTTCTCACAGCTTCTGTTCCTGATCCAACCATAATGTGACCTTATAGCTAAAACTAAACATACCAACATCTGGCCTGAGAGCAACCATGCTATACTATTTGAACAGAGATATTATTTTAAGAGAAGTTAAAATCAACACTTGTAATATAGGGAAGTTACCCTCCCCCTTTCAGCTGAACAATTTGTTCAAAGGCCTGAGTATGGACTCATTGCACATCCCACGTATCTGATTCTTAGAACAAACAATTCCTTTGAGGTCTAAAATGCACACTGGATTCTGACTCAGTTGAAATAAACATATTTTTAGCAGGAAAGAAATCAAATTAGCTCAATTCTGAGGCACACATGATCAGAGAATTAAAAGCAAGTATGTAGTATAATTTCATTACAAGTGAAAACCCATAGTCAGTTACAAGAACTACAGAGAAAGATGCTGCCTACTCAGTTGTCTATTTTATGGATGCATTACATGGACCATTTTCTCCTGCCTTCTCCAAAACTCCTTTCCAGTACACCTAAATTTCACTAGTTACTGTTTATCTACATCACACAGTGAAAAAAAAAATACTTGGGGACTCTTGCACCAGAAACAATCTTTTTTTTTTTTTTTTAAATTAAGAATTATTCTAGTAACAAAAGGAAAAAAAAGCCCACTAACTTTGGGTTACTATTTTAGGAGGCAAGATCTGTCACCTTATGGCGGTGAAGAACTAATTCATGTGATAAAGAATACTAAAATTTCTCTTTAACGTATAGTAATAGTACCACCTACATCTCTGGTTTCTTCATGTCCAAATCCACCACCTGCAGTCTGTATTACTAAGGATAAACAGGTATTAAACCTTACACCAATGGCACCTGAGCTACACTATGATTTCTGGGAACACAGCCCACATTCATTGTGCCACACTGACTAGACTTGCTTTGGGACAGGTCCACATCACTAGAGGCCTGTTGCCCTTCCTCATCCTTCACGCAAATGTATTTGAAGGTCCTTGTTAAAACCCTTCATGTTTGGTTTTCTATTTGCTTCCTTCAGTTTCTGCTAGGGCATCAACTAGGAAACTTGTTATCTATTCCTGCTTGTAAATTTATGGCAGAATAAGCCGCTAGTGACACTGCAGCATATAGGGCTTGAATATGATAACCACTTCATGGACAGACACAGTAAATTCGTAATTGCCCCTCTGCAGACTAGTACTTCTAACAGAGAATTAGGACAGTACAGTAGGATCACTGTTATGCTTTTTAAATCCTAGTTGATTCATACAGATGAGCAGCTGAGTCATCATCATCACCATCATGGCAGGGCTTCATGAACAAAGATTTGGGCAGGGCTCTCCCCACGTGGCTGTGCCCTTCCAGCCTGCGCAGGGGATTGTTTAGGTGAGGCACAGCATGCGCAGAACTGGCCCCACCGTTTGCTCCTAAGGTTCCTTTGCCATGGCTGAGCGAGCCTGGACGGTGACAGTGAAGTCCTCAGGACTAGAACTTAGCTGGTATTGCCAGGAGGGCTCCCACCCAAGTACTAACCGGGGCTGACCCTGCTCAGCTTCTGCAATCTGATGGGACCGGGCATCAGGGTGGCATTTATTGCCACTGCGCTCCAGAGTACAGCTGTGTGCACACTGTATACATCTCCTACAGTCCTGGTTAGTGTCGGCCAACCAACCATTAAACCAGTTGTGGCAATGGAGGTTCTGTGGTTTGGACAAAGATTATGGGCATTAGAAGTAGAAAAAACTCTGGCTTTCAGAGAATGGGGAGCTCACACTTTGTAGGGAATAAGGATAATATTTGTACCCTTAGTTCAGTTATCACAAATAATGTCACCTGCAGCATTTGTTCACCATCAGGGCTAGTTCATGAGAACTATTCCAAGAACTACAGAAAAGACATATGACACCAGGACTTTGAAAAAGTCTTGTCTTTTCTGACTCATGAAACTTGTTTTCTTTGCCAAACAGAGCTTGGCAAAACACAGCCTGACTGTTCACTTACAGGTGCAGGAGGAAGACAGAGTGAGATGCAGTTTCAAAAGTCTTTGCAATAGCAAGTGAGTGGGTAACAAAATGACGGATTACATTTAATCCAAATATTACGCATACACAATGGATTTCTCTAATTTACTTAAGACCACTTAGGAAAGAGGCCACTGAGCCGTTGTTGCTGTTCTCCTTCCCCTAGCAGTGCCTTCCTTCTGAGGCATGTCACAGCACAGACTGCATGGGCTATGTAGAGGTGGAATTTGCTGGAAATCAAGAACCTTCTATTTTTAGTGAGATTTAAAGGGTTTAGGTAATGTCATACAGGAAGCCCATGGTGTGAGCAATCATTAAAGAGTTATGAGGATTCTACAAGCAGTAATGCTAAGACAAAATAACGAGTAGTGGTATGTAGCTCTATTTTTATTTATTTATTTTACATAAACACTCAGACATATTTTTAGTAATGTTTTTCTTAGGGAAATCTCTTCTTAAAGTATGAATTAATAAAACAGCTCACAATATTAAGCAAGAAGACACCTGATTATTTGCCAGGTAAGATATCTAGTGCTGTGCAATAAAGTTTTTATTGGTCCTCTCCATATACTCTACCAAGAATTTTCCATTTACTCATATTTCTCTCTAGACCTTGTTTATAGCCCAAATTTATTTAATTTTTGGGTAATGTTTCCTGAAATAAATAAACTGTGCCCTTCAACTGTCTCTTGCAGTCAATTATGTTAACTAGGACAGCTATTCTTTGGACATTTTATAAGACACTGAAACTCTCAGCCGAACTAGGCCACTAACTAATTGCTATGCACAGGCAACAACGCCACATTATTTCTGAAACCCTGTCATCATTGTCCTGTAAATGCAAATCCACAGTAATGGTAAATTATCTTGTGCGTGACCACTTTAAACGAGAAAATTTGCTGTTTATACGAAGTCTCTTGTTATTGCCGTTCTTTGGCACAACAGAAAATAACATTAGACATTTTTACAAATTAAGCTCAGAAGAAATAATCTTAACTTTGTAAAAGGACATAATGGTGTTTCGAAAATATTGTCAAAATTCAAAATTACCAGATTAGTTCATCTTCAAAATATTGCGTAGGAAATACAGAATCCTTTTGGGGTTTTGGTATGGGAAGTTAGTTACCTGTGTAGGAGTCCTTGTTAGATGCATGTTAGCTTCATTTTAAGAATTTACAGTATGTGGAACCACTACATTAAAGCTATAGAATCCAGACCTTTGAGGGCCTCTACAGAGCTGTATAGAAGGATCCTTTGGATGACAAGGTGAACAGACCTATCAGTGAATAAATTCATGGGACATTGACCACTACTACCTGAGTAATCACAAGGTGAGAATCACCTCAACAGGGGTTGGAGGGAAATGTTTTTCTTTATGCTCTAGTGAAGTGTGAACTCATAAGCCCTTACTCAAGTGTTCTCTTTTAGTTGCTAAGCTTGGTAAAATGATAAATGGGGGAATCAAGAGCACCCTCAGCAAGCTTACCGTGACACCAAGCTGTGTGGTGCAGTTCACATGCTGCAGGGAAGGGATGGCACAGGGGCCTGGACAGGCTTGAGATGACTCTGTGAACCTCATGAAATTCAGCATGGTCAAGTGTAAGGTCTTGCACCTGGGTTGGGGTAATTCCAAGCACAAATACAGGCTGGGCAGAGAATGGCTTAGGGGGTCTTGGTTGACAAGAATCTCAGCATGACCTGGTGATGTGCACTTGCAGCCCGGACAGCCAACCACATCCTATGCTGAATCACACAAACCATGGCCAGCAGGTCAAGGGAGGTGATTCTCCCCATCTGCTCTCCTAAGACCCCACCTGGAGTATTGTGCCCAGCTTGGGGCCCCAACATAAGATGGACATGGACCTGCTGGAGTGAGTCCAGAGGAGGGACATGAAAAAAAGTCAGAGGGCTGAAGCACCTTTGCTATGAAGACAGGCTGAGAGAGTTGGGCTTGTTCAGCCTGGAGAAAAGGCAGCTCCGGGCAAACCTTACAGCATCATTCCTGTACCCAAAGGGGGCCTACAAAGAAGATGGAAAGGGACCTTTTACATGGGCACGTAGTAATAGGAAAAAGGGGAATGGCTTCAAACTGAACTCTTTCAGGTTTAGATTAGATATTATGAAGAAGCTCACCACTATGAGGGTGGTGAGGCATTGGAATAGGTTGTCCAGAGAAGTTGCAGGTGCCCCATTCCTGGAAGTGTTCCAGACCAGGTTGGGTGAGGCTTTGAGAAGCCTGGTCTAGCAGAAGGTATCGCTGCCCATGGCAAGGAGTTGGAACTGGATGATCTTTAAGGTTTCCTCCAATGCAAACCACTCTATGATTCTGTTATTTTTTCCCTTGCATTTTGTGCTCATGCTGAAGCTTTCTAGGCCTTTTACAGATATTTACAAACCAAGCATCATACCCATTGATGCCCGTGATTCCTTGTACCTACTCTGTACAGAATCCTGTTAAAGCAGAGTGGTAGCAATTCTTTACCTCAAAAAGTACTTCTTCATCCTCCTTCCCTGCTGATTCAGCTGATTTTAACTTTTAATTGGTCTTGTCTAAATGATTTGTACACAAAAAAACTAAACACGGCTGGAATCTCATGCACTAAGCCTCACGTGTTTTGCCAAATGAACTGCATGTAAAGGACCCCACACAGCTGCCTTTGCATAAGTAAGGGCTTCTGATGAACTAGGAACTGTCTTTGAGCTTCTGCCAACATTTTTGTCAGAAGGCTTGTTTTTAACATTGCTAATGATTTGGAAAACAAAACAGAGTTTGTAGAGCAATCTCCAAAATATTTATGGTAATTAGCATGTGGAAAAGAAAAAGCCCTTCACAGGCTTCAGTGTATAGGAGAGGAAGCAGTTAAAAGAGGGAAATTTCTGAGTATGCTTTGTCTGTTGCTGAACTGTTAAAATTACTGTGCCAGACACAGCCATGGAAGCACAATGGAAGTGCACTCATTACTACTATTCCAAAATTATCCTAAAGGTGCTGAAGCTGTTTGAAATTATGTCTGTAATTGGCAGAGCTGAAAGAATTTACCCTCTTTTTATAAACAATGGAAGGAGTCCTGCAGATTTTCCACTCTTATTGCTGGAACATAGATCTGATAAAATAATTGAAGTAAAAATGCTGTTTGGGGCCTTTTTCTAAATCCTATTATTCCTAGCAAGACAGTGAACTCCCAGTATTAAGATACAAATCATACCATAAAGTCATAGTAATTTATTTTTGGCATTGAATAATCTTCAGCTCTGAATTCATTGTTAGTGCAACTAAAACGAAGCCAAGAAAAAATTGCTCTGAGACAGTTAACCAAACAGTCTAAAATTTTTAAAATTCTAATAATCTGAAACATTATTCCACATAATATCTCTAAAATATTTGAGATGGAAGTAAGTGTGCACATCTAAATTTCTAAAACTATGTGCAGTGTTAAATATAGGCATTTGCATCAGTGATGAAAAGATAGCACTATCAAGATTTCCTATCTTTCAAATAAGCAGGCTTGGGAATCTAGAAATATTTTACATTCCTCATCAGCAGCCAATTCAGGAAAGTAATTTTAAAAGGGTATTTCAAGGAAGATTTGCTTAAAACATTTTGTATAGTTTGAAGAGAAGGAATGTGATTTGTCACACCTTTAAGTAGGTCATTTAAATCACTCCAGAGTGCCTGTATATGAGGCATTTTAGATCACCTTTGAAATCTATTACTGCTCACATTGGTTCTGTTCTTGTGGGATTAAGAAACAGCAGTTTAATTTTGGGGGGTGGGGGGTAGTAGAAATTGAAAAATTCTTAGGAAACTGCACTATTTGGACAAACAGTGAAAAAAGAAAAAAAGGTAGGAGATATTGGGGGCAGGGGGAATCAT
>JAOXXN010000446.1:82698427-82710456 GCA_026770055.1 Myrmophylax atrothorax
TGCTGCAACCCCGGGTCGGGCCGGGCCGCGGGTCCGCACCCCTGGGCAGGGCAGTGCAGAGCCGGGCCGCGGGTCCGCACCCCGCGCTCCCCCTCGCACCTGGGCGGCCGCGGAGCTCCGGTGACTCAGCGGCGCCCGGTGACCCCCTCCCGGTGGCGGCGCCTCGCCGCGGCTCTGCCCCCTCCCTCCCTCTTTCTCTCCCTCCCTCCCTCCTGGCAGGATCATCCCACCCCGCCGGGCGGTCACCTCGGCAGGAGGAGCCGCCGCTTCGCCTCCGCTCCCGCAGCGACCTGACAGCAGCGAGCCCCGCTCCGCCGCGCCATGCAGGCAGGGAAGGCAGCCGAGAGCAGGCGGGACGCCGGCCGGCCCCTGCAGCACACCATGAAGAGGGGCTACGAGGTGCTCCGCGACCCCCACCTCAACAAGGTAGGGGCGGCAGGGCAGGTGCGGCGCTGGGCGGCAGCCCGAGCCCTGCCCGCGGCCCCCCGGGCGAGGGACGGCCGTGCCGGGCGCTGCCTGCGCAGCCGAGGCCTCTCTCTCCCCGCCGCCGCCGCCACCTGTCACGGCTGCGCCCGGGCCGGGCCGGGGGCAGCGGCACTTCCTGCGGGCCCCGCGCCGCTTCCTCTGCCCCGGGGGTGGACGGAGCCCTGCGCACCCCCAGCGCCCGCCCCGGCGCGGAGCCATCCCCTCCATCCCCCGGGGACGGGAGGGGAAAGGAGGGGGCAGCAGCAGACGGGAGAAGGATGCTGAAAGTTAAGCCGTTCTGATGCGAGTTCTTGCCACCGTGCTTGTGTTTTCCCGGTACCCTCCTTCTTCTCCAGTCCTCTTTTCCACGGATGCCCCACCTTGTTTCCTGCGGGCAAACCCGGCTGTTCGTGCTTGTCCAGCCTTTTTTCCCCTGGCAGGTGGAAAATGCGTTTTATCACCACTCTTGGAGCTGTAAAATGCAACTGCAGTTTCCTCCCTGCTCTGCATCAGCCAATGCAGCCAATGCAGCCAGCTTTTCTAAGAGATGCCATAGCACAGCAAAACATTTCTGTCACATTTCCAGTTTGCTTAAGAATGGTGATTCAGCTTAGTAAAACTTTCTAAATGTGTAAGACTAATCTGGAAAAATAAAGCTGAGTAGATAAGCGTTTGCACAACTGATAAAGATGCAAAGTTCAGAACAATAAAACAGTTAAATTGTCATTACAAGCTCTGAATTTGCTGCTAAAATGAGAAAGAGTTAAAGGTAAATGATGTGTGGTTTCACCTAGCACATGAAACTTTGGTCAAGCTCTTAGCCCCAAACTTCAACTTGCACATTACCTGTAATGGTGCTGTGACTTGTACATCTGCACTAGAATGTGTGTACAGTCATTTGCCTATTGCTGAGTTGGATAAATTGTCAAAAACTATGTCTCTAGTTTTGCTGGAGAGGTTGACTCATCACTGAAAGCTCCATGTATTAGTTAAATGAATAGTGCTTTTATTGGTGTTGGTGCTTGACTACAGAGTTTTCTTAGAGGCTGTCTTGTGTATGTGTAGGCCTGAGAAGGTCTCCTGAGGTCAGGTTAAAGGAAAATTAACCAAAATATAAAACTCCCAAGAAGAAACTGAGGAGAGGTGTTTTGCTTGGGGTTGCTTTTTAAACAACTGTAATATTCACAGAAAAAATCTGATTCAGCAAAGCCAGGAAGGCCAACCCAATGGAAAACCCACCTGGTTTTATGAAATGAAATGGGGCTTATTCCAAGATGCATCGAATAAAGGGCAGTCAGAGGCATGCTCATTGCTAGGTTCTTCCCTTGCACATCATACATCTTGCCTCTGAACAGCATACCTAAAGGGTGGGTCATGATGAGGTGCTAAAGAGGAAGGGTTTTGTTTGATTTTGTTACAGCAGACAGTGGTTACAGAATATTCTGAGTTGGAAGGAACCCAGAAGGATCGCTGAGTCCAGTTCTTAATTGAATTGCCCGTATGGGGATCGAACCCACAACCTTGGTGGGTGAGCTCTATGTTCGTCCTGGATTGGACTTCGATCTTTTCACACCCCCTAAACTGTGGTGTAGCACATACCTACTGTAGAGGAGAGAAGCAGGGAAAAAACATTGTTCATTACCAGCCACATCTACCCAGTGAACAGAATTCAGTGTCAGAAATGCTCAGCTGAAAAATATGGTCTTCGTGCCTATGAGGAAAATCTGGTCCTGGTCTGGTGAATAATAGGTAATCTAGTTTTCTGACTGAGACAGGTGGGGGTTTTTTTGTGGGTGTGACTGTATTACACCCTAATATACATATATGCATACATATATATATGCACACATACATATATATACACACATATATATACACATACATATACACACACCTCCTAATATGTATATGTTTAATTGCCATATATGTACACTAAATTGAAATATGTTGAGTACTGCCATCATGGTTGCCAGTTTGATAGCTCTTGGCCTGCCTATATGGGTTGGAAGCTGGTACTCCCAGTTCATTTTCCACTGCCAAGGCTGTTAAACAAGCACCAGGTTGCTGAGAATTCAATTTGAAGTAGATAAAATATCTCCTTTAATGATTCTAAAGTACAGGAATTGTTTGGAGTCCTGCAAGGTGCCAGAACTTTCTGCTACCTCCTGGGCCCTGTCGAGGAGTTGCAAATTCTCAGGATCAGCATTTTCTTTTTGATATAGTGCCAGTTTTAATAGTCCTATTTGCCCATAATTGGCAAAAGAAGATTGTAAGCATTAAACAATGGTATCTAGCAGTGACTCATGGAAAAATAAGGCAGATGACATTTTCAGAGTCTCTTAAGACACATGGCCTGTCAAGCAGGTAAAACCGAAGTGTGCTGCAATATGTGGAAGCCTGGGGCTTGCATCCTCATAAAATGCATTAATATTTTCAGAAAACTTGACAATTTTACATGGAACCTTTTATACTTGGACATCTTTAAAAGTAGATGCAAGAAGAAATAAGTGCTAGACTTAAAAAAAAAACCCCACCTCCAAAAATGCCAAAAAGCAAACCCCAAACCCTATCTCCGTTTAGCTGCTCCACTTAGGTGCCCCAGTCATCCAGCAATAAAGCTGGGTTTCTACTCGCTTGTACATCACTTTTTATACTTAATGGCTGGTGAGGGACGAGAGAAAAGGCTGTGCCAAGTTCAGAGTAAACACCCAAATTTCTTCTTTTCTACTTGGACTCTCTTTCTACTTGGATGGCAAAATGTCTAGAACATACTAATCACTGAACTATGTTGATGCCCCTAGACAATGTAGTTCTTTAATCCTTTATGTTTTACTTTGTTAGTAATTCACAAATAAGTACAAACTTCACTGGGGAAAAACTTCATAAAAAATGTTTAGTGGTTTTGTAATTTTTTTTTAATTTGTTTTTATTTCACCCCCAAGCTAAGGAATTTTGGGTCACCAAGTGGTTTGTACCATCTCAGCAGCTGTGATGCATCAAAAATCATGAGGAACAGTAGATTGTAACACACTGAATTTAATTACTTGGGGACATGTGTCCAAGTCTACGGACAATAATTGTGGTTTAGTTTGTCTGAAATTTTAGGTCCATAGTGTTTAAAAGTGCATTTAGAACCTCTTTGGTAGTTGTCTGTCTCTTTCCTTCAGGAAGGTAAACACATTGTAAATAGCGATTACAAGGAAAACAAACACAGTTTCACTTCTTTTCATTGAAATAGGTTGCTTTAGAAAACTTTGGCTGGTGATTATATGCTCTTTAAGCTCATGAGCGACAGGAGAGTGAAAGTAGTTTGTTCTATCCCTACTATCAATTCCATTTATGCTTTATTTACTGTACAAGTTTACAGTTTTAAAGTACAGAATTAGTTTAACATTATACTCTTCTTTTATTTTTTGCCTTTTAATGTTTAAAGACATCATAGTTTTCCATAAGCTGCTTGTTTTCAAAACCTCAGAGTGAAGATATACAAACATACATTTCAGTACAAAACTTTTCCAATAGCCTGTATTAGTTGCCAAATCTAAACACTTCCCTGATTGAGAAACTTTGCCATTGGAGAAGTGCGTTGCTTCCAGGCTGCTTTTGTATTCTTGCAGAGCAATTCATTGAGCAGTAAGTGATTCTATTAAATCTGAGTGCTGTAGGACTTTTGCCCTCCCTCAATGCTTAATTTTAACCCCTCTCCTGACTGACTGCTGCGATCATTGCTGAGTGTAGTGTGCTTGTAAACCATTGGTGCCTCTTTTTCTCTTTTGCTCTATTCAAGTTGCACTAAAGCACTGGAAAATTTCTAAACAGACTCTCCGATGGGGCTGCTGAATATTTGAAAGCTCCCAGTGTCTGTCCCACCTGCAATGGCATTGGTGTTTTATCCTTACACTTCCTATATGTGATGCCCCTGGAACTTAGCAGGTTTTCAGCTAAGCGGTGGCATTAGTTGTTGGCTGAGTTGACTGTCAGTGCACTGATTCGCTGTGAGATTTACTAATGAAGAACCATACTGGAACAAGACCAGATGTCCATTTACCCCAATGTCTTATTTCTAACTGTGGCCAAACTGGATCCTTCAGGAGAAGCGGAAGAGTGAAAGATGCCTCTAGTGAATATTCAGTTCCAGGCTGAGGAAATGAGCAGTTTATTAGAGAGCTACTAAGATATGAATGCTTGTCTTTCCTATCAGATTACACATGCTGTGTGTACTAATTTAATAAAAATCAATTATAGGCTTTTTAGAGAGAATTATGGACTTCACATTTTGCTCCTATGTTTCAGGCAGTGGGAAGAGAATACTTGTGGAGTAGAGATATATTTTGTTCTGTATACAGGTAGTTGCCTCACTAAAATCAAATTTGATTCTGAGAAAAGTATAAATCTGTGATTGGTGTGAGTGACATATAAAAAAAGTTTTACAAGTTTGATGTTAGTTGATGACCCCATAACAGGCCTCAGAAAACCTAAACCTCAGTAAAAAATCAGAAGTATTCCACTGTCCAATAGAGATTTTCTGTCTGATGGGTAAAACAAGCGTTTAAGAAACCCCTATAAATAAATCTATTTCTTTATCAATCACCAAGCAGTTAAAGTATTTTTCCTTCCATTGGTAATGTTCATATTTTCACATCTAAAAGTTGTGTGTGCTTTGGCTGGATCCTCTGGAGTGGCCAGTGTTCACTGAATGTTGCTTTTGTAGGTAGCTGCTCTGAGAAGAAACCTGCTCAAGTTGGGGATGGAAGAGGAAAACACTCCTTAAATGGCGTATTAGAAGTACCTATATTAATTTGTAAAATAGATTTTCTGGAAATTACTTTGTATTGCAAGGGATGATTTCTTATTAAGTGGCAATAGGTATGATAGTGTTTTTTAGATGGGAAGATTGCCAGCTCCATGTGAAAGTAAAGGTATAACTGGAGGGTTTTTTGTTTTTCAGTACAGTTGCTTATCACTCTCACTTGGTTCTATCCCTATCAGATTCTCTAGCAGAGCAGTTCTGATCTTAATAGGGATAAGCACATGTGATTTTTCTGGTCTTTGACAAGAGTACATAGTATAGTGGTTGTGCTAGCACAAAAACCAAATTAGTCTGGTCTTTGAAACTTTTTTTAGAATGAGCTTATATCAAATTTCCCTTTGTGTTTGGTGAGTATTGCATTTTTGGTCTACTACTTTGACCTTTGACACTAGAGTTGCTGTTCTATGAACAGCAATGTAAAATGGGAGTTTCTGCAAGTGTGGGGTTGGTTCATACCAGAACTGTTTGCTCTTTGACAATCAGGACCATAAGTTGCAGGTTGGCAGAACTGCAGCCACCTTGTTTGCGTGGGTTTTGGGCAAGGGTGTGAGCTCAGCAGTGGCTCGCTGGTGGGTACTGTAGGGCAGGGTGAGGAGGTGTCCCATTGGTGGTGTGTTCTTCCTTCTTGCAATCACCTTCTTGAGGCGTGATGAAGGAGTTATGATGCAGGATGTCTTTTGTATGAGTGCTTTTATTTACAGTATGGGTGCAGGGGCTTTAAAAATCATTTCTGTGCTTTTTTTCCACCTTTCTTACTTTTAAGGCAGGTTTGTCCTGCATACTATTAATAATGAAAAAGTCTTGGGAAAAGCACAAAGTATTTCAATCAGATTATTTTTCCTCTGTCTTCTATTTCATGTATACAGTTTGCAGTGTTTATTGCCTCCCATGCTTTGCTCCTGACCTACTAGGTAAGTTTCGGTGCTTGGTGTTATATTCTTTTCTTCCTGCTGGCCTCCAATTCTTTGCTTGCAGTTATGAAAAATAGCACTGAGACAGTGAGTTGGGAACAAAGTTCTGTGACTTGAATGAAAAGCAAATAAAATGAAGGAGAAAAGGTTAGACAGTAAGCTCTATAGCAGTAGTAGCAACTGAATAGTGGGATGAGTTGTCACAGGAAGCTGAAACCTACAATTGTTTTGCAAATTGCTTCGGGCATTAAAAACACTTTTCAGTTGTGTAATTTTCTTTGAACTTCAGTAACTGAACACAAAGTTGATCTTTTTACTTTTGACTGAGGAATCCTATATCCATTGGTTATAAATCCTATTTGAACTGAAACTTTAATTCTGGCACAGAACACCTTGTAAGCACGATCTGTGTATTTAGAATGGGTTAAATGTGCCTTTCTATGCTAGGTTTTGTAGAGATGCTGTCCAGAGAACCTGGAGGATGTTTTTTTAATCTTACTGATGGATGCTGACAATAAATAGCATAAGAGCTCACTGCAAAATTGTACTTGTGTCTAGGTCAAATAAACTGCTGAGAGTATTTGTGCTTTCTGCAGAAAGTATGTCTTGGAATAGAGAAGTTCTTATTTTGCATTATGTACTTTGTGTATAAAATTCTGCTGAATCAGTGCCTTGTATCAAGCTGTCTCTGAAAAAAACAGAAGTTGGAGCTGTAGCAGGCACCAGGTTCTTTACCTTAGTCCTGCTTCCCTTTTGGAGGAGAGAAGGAAGAGAACGGTATGTGACAGCAATGTTTCTTATTAACCCATGACCCCAGGTTAAAATGTGCCATCTTTGCTTTGTCATACTTTCCTTCCTTACCTGCTCATGTTGTCTTTGTATTTGATGCATGATGTCCTTCTGGCTGCAGTTGTCGAGGGCCACAGGAGTTGATGCAGAATTTCATGCCAAAGGTCTCATTGCTCCAGCTCTGATGGCAAAGTGTCCCACTGCTGTTGTGCTAAATGTTACTGCTGATGGAGGTCTGAAACAAAGTATTAATACCCTTCAACTAAGTCCTTCAGTTAGGCTTTCCAGTTTATATTTGAGAATTTTACAGTGGAACAGCTGTTTTGGAGAAGTGTTAAAAGCATCATTTGCTGGAGGATGTGATTCTGAGATTTCAGCCACGGTAGCAAGTCCTCCCTGCAAATCTGAAGAGCTCCTGTAGGGTGTCATTTGTGTTCCCTTGGCTGAAGCAAATGATTGTTGCCTCAGTGCTCTGTGCACATCATGGCTGGAAGAGTAGCGTGGAAAGGGCAGAAAAGAACAGAAATTCCGCTGTTGGTTTGTGTGGCTGTCTAATGAGATCGGTTATGCCATGATGAAAAACAGTAATACATTTTGTCAGTCGGAGGCCATTAGTTAAGCTTTGTTTGAATGTCCTTGTTGTTCATGGAGGGGCTTTCTCTGTCTTTGGTGCTTAGGCACAGCAGGCCAGGCCCGTGACTGGGAATAATTTTACAGAAATTATTTCTATTATCTGGTTTAACACATCAAGGAGGTAAATCTCGTATAGGAAAAAGGCAATACAATGTGGTTGTATTACCAATTTGTAATACATGTCAGCGAAAGTGTTGTGCAAGAAAGCTGCAGACAAACATGAAGCAGTAACCATGTATCTGCAAAGCTGGGATAGGTGGGACTTGGAATTAACTTCCTCATAGACTGTTAGAAGTAGCAAGGCTATGCATTAAATTGTAAGGGACCAGGCAAAGGCTTTGGTGTTTCCAAGTGTTACCTGAAATAGGAATTCACATATTTAAATAAAGGTGCTGATGGTTTCTACTCAGAGGTGGGGAGTGAATTTGGCTTGACACTTGAATATTTTACCTTATCATTCAGGGAGAAGAGTACCGTGCACAGTCACCAGCACTGCTTACTGGAAGGGCTTGCAGTCATCAGAAATCTGCCTTACCCAACTGAGACATTGAGGCGTGTTATTTATTGTTGGTGTCCTAGTCTCAATAACTATGAATTGACTTGTGGTTCTGAAATTGCAACTGTGCAAGCTCTGTGTGGAATGTGCTATATGTCTGTTCATCCTCCCAAAAATCAAAGTCACAGATGAATTCAAAGAAGGTAAGGGAAACCATCTAAGAGGTGCTTTAAGAAAATGTCAAAATAAATTGAATAGTTTTTGTTAATATTCACCCTGTGTAGCCTGCACAGATTGAACTGTTACGTGAGTCACTCTCTTCTTTACCTTCCCCTTTCTCCTCTCAATAGCGAATTCATACCTTTAATTGAGAAGTAAATGATTGCTGTCAAGCATATTTAAATGTCATGAAGTTACAGTTTAGAAATATTTTTCTTCTAGAGTAAATAGTAGAATAATGATATGTTTTAAGAGAAATAAGAAAATTGCTGTGTAGTTGTAATGTGCTGGGTTGTCATTATGACTAATTTTCTTGATTTCATGACATGCAGCAAAATAGTAGGAATTTTAAGATTGCGTCAAAGGATTATCAGTATGATGCACATTCCTGATACCTCAGGAGTTGGGACTGACAGGATCTCCCAGCCATGGAGAATTCAAGAGTTGACCATAATCACAAATAGTAAGATATTAGAGAAAGACCTAAGAACCTGATTCCAATAGTGTAAGCTGAGAGTCAGTGAACATAGAGGGATTCAAGAGGGAGACCTGCCGCGAAACTGGTGTGAAATTAGCTCTGGTGCATTAATCCTTCAAAAGAAACCCCCCAAACAGCCCTTTGTCACTTGGCATGTTTGAGCTCCTTTAACCTCCACAGACTTGTAAAACTTGATTCCTAGCAGCCCTTTTAGAAAGAACTGATGAAATATTAGTAGTTTTCTGAGTAAGTGATTTTGGCTAGTCTGACTAAATTGTTTAAAATTATGAATTGTATAGTATCTCGTTATTTTGATTAATTAAGATGACTTTAAATAGTCCAAATCTGGGTGATTTCAGAGAAAAAAGGTGCTGTGGAGAAAGCTAAATTTGTTTCTGTTAAAAACAGATCTCTAAATTAATTTTGTGTGAGAATTATTTACTTGTGTTCCTCAGTATAGATTATTTTAGGAATTAATGAAAAATAGCCCCTGAATTGCATGCACAAGGAAACAAGTTTTGGTCTTAAGCTTTGCCAGTGTCATTTGTTGCATAATTCCGGAAGCAGAAATCCTGACTTAGAAGAAGGAGGTCACGGGGCACCCTGGAGGCAGTCCTTGCAGGCACTGTGTACTTTCTCTTGAAATCAGTGTCTGTAGTTTACTTCAATACTGTTAGTGCCAATTCCTGGGTGAAACACAATACTCTGAGCAGGACCAGAGGTTGTTTACAATGCAGAGGAAGTGTGGAGTAAACAGTTTTTATATACATAAAGAATACATAACATAGTACTGAAGAAAAAAAGCTCTTACACTCTGAATACTTGTGGCTTTCAGCCAAAGATGTAGAAATATGTCAGCATGTAGTCATCTAGTGTGAGAGTTCAGAAAGCACATTCGTCACCCTTAAAATGTAAACGAGGCATACAGCAACAATGCATTTTATCGTTGCATGTTTATGCCTAGTTTTTACTTATTGTTCAAGTGGCAACTATTACCCATTTCTGGCTTAGAAAAACTGATTTTTTTTACCCCTCTAATTAAGTTTAATATTAAACTAAAGTCACTGTTCTGTCTCTTCTTAACCATCTTATCATTACAAATGGTTTGAGAAATTGTTAAAAATTGATTCAAAGTGATTTTGCTTAAATAGTTGCAGTCTTCTGTTAGTCTTTTAGATTCATCTGTCTTATTAATGAATTGTGTTTATCTTTGGAAGAGAGTAGATCCTATGAGGTATGAAATCATTTTGGTATCCACTTCAGATCGGGTATCACAGTTTAGTTTTCTTTGCCTTATCCCTCACAAGTGATACACTTTTGAGTTTGGCATGGAGATTGGACAGTACAGAACCACTGCTGTGCATGAAAAGAGCAAGAAATACTTAATTCCTTTTTCCACAAAGGCAAAAATAATTCTGTCTTTTTAACAACTAAGACAAAAAATCTTTGCCTTAAATCTGTCCCAGAGAGGAGTGCATAGTGGTGATGATGAAACATGTTATAACATTTTCAGTAGTGATGTCTAGCTGACTTATTGGATTTCTTCCTCCAAATACCTGACTTCAGAAAGCAGATTTAGTGTGTGTGGGATGTATTTATGAAGGAGACAGTAAAGCCGCTTTACCTAAATAGTAAGAAAGAGTTGAATAGTTACAGATAGAAGTCAGAATAGAACACAATATTTCCAAAGTAAAATGAATATCTGAATCTGCCAAGCACTTGATGTTGGTTTGATTTAATATTGATTTGATTTGACTTGAATTTCTTCAAGTCCTATATGATCTTTTTTTTTGGAGTGATCGGACAGGAGCAGCAGTGCACCTGAAGCCTCTTTGTGTTCCTTGGCGGGCAGATGCCTTTTTAAAGGCCTTTATGATGCCCCCGCATCTTTGTTTCTTACACACACACACTTCATTCTGTCTTTGCTTAACATTTGAATAGACTATCTAGTTAATAAACTTAGGTTAAAAATGATAGGGGTTAAAATCCTTCATCAGCTGATGGCTAATTAAATGTATGGTTTCAAAACTCTTAGAAAGGGCTTGTAGGGTTTCATAGGACATTTTTGCCATTGTTAAATGTGTTAAAGTTGCAACTGAGTTTCTTTAGGGCAAGTAGAAGAGCAGTTTAATAAAAACCCCCAAATTTAAGATTCTCTCAAGTGCAAAGTATCAAACTCTAAAGCTGACATGTTCAACAGTTTTAGTCCATAATAAATACATGGAATAAAAAAATCCTTGTTGGGTTTCAAGATACTGTCTATTAAAAAGTAAATTTATCTCCTGCTATTTATAGGAAAATGGAAAAAAACCCTATGAAAATACATTTCAAACTTTTGATTTGGTTCTGTAGCAGTAGTTGAAGTAATTTCTTAAAGTCCTTAGATTTGTGTAGCTTTGTTTTTGCCCTGGCATAAGCAATTGTTAAAAGTCAGAATAAAACACAATATTGCCAAGGTCCTAGGAGAAAGTTCTGGGGGAAGAATGAAGAGCCTTCTGCCACAGGATTGAGCAGGATTGAGATTCAGGCTCTTGGACCTCCTGCAGGAGTGAGACCTTTCAGCAGTTTGTTCTTTCTGCTGCCCAGGCTTTTCAGTCTTCCTCAGATCATATATTTTAGGTGACTGCATGACAAGTTAATCTGCAAGATTTCTCTGAAATTCTTCCCTTACTCTTATCTAGAGTCCATGTGAGACAGTTCTTCTGATTCCAAGATATAACTCCATGTGGGGATGTTTCAAGTTGCCTCTGTCCCAGGAGTGCTTTGAAATTCAGTGATGCAAATTTATGACTAAGGCAATACAATTCTTACAGTCTTGGGAAAGCATAAAATCAGTGTGGTTTATCTCTTTTTGTGTTGTTGCTTTTTCTTAAGATGAGTTCATGCCAAATTCCCCAAGTATGAGGCTTACCAATTGCATTGCTTTCTGTAAATGAGGTCTGGATAAAGCATTGCTCTAGGTCATGTGATAGAAGGTTTGGCATCTGTCTGCTTTTTTGGGTGAGTCAAGGGCCAGGTAAAGAAATAGCTTGCTAATTCTGAATTGTGTTTTTTTACTTCCTATTAGAGCATACAAATTCTTACATTTAGCACAATGCAGCGGTTGAACTAAATATCTCAATTGTGTGTATGTATGTATGGCCAAACTTCACGAACGCAGCTTTGGGCAGGGCTCTCCCCACGTGGCTGTGCCCTTCCAGCCTGCGCAGGGGATTGTTTAGGTGAGGC
>JAOXXN010000446.1:82710556-82723917 GCA_026770055.1 Myrmophylax atrothorax
CGGGATGGGATGGCAGGGAGGCATTGAACTGCCAGGGGACGGTCCCCACTGAGACTCGAACTCGGGTCCTTGGGATTTGGAGTCCGGAGTGCTCTCCTTTACACCACAGGACCACCCTTACATCGATTGTAGGTGAGGATAAATAAATAAATAAATAAATGTGGGTGAGTCTGTGTAAACAGCTATCAGAAAAGGTGTCTTACTGTACTGCTTTTTTTCTTCATTGAAGGTGGCTTGCAGCGCACATCCTCAGCAGCTGTTTGAAAGGAACACTTTATCTAAGCTCAGGAAAAGTAGAGCATCTCACTTTGCATCTTACCTGGGGAAACTTAACCGGTCTGCCTCTGTCTCCTAGCCGCTGGTGTTGCGTTTGCTGTAAGAGGAAAAGTGTTCCAGGTCAAGAGTCTGCGTGAAACTGGAGCCTCTGAGCTCCTGCCAGGCTGTTTGCAGTACTGAGCTCTTGTGCTTCTTGGAGTACGTGGATAAACTCCAAGCAGGAAATAAAATGTGAGTGCTTCCTTCTGAAGTGTAATTCTTAGGAAAAAAAATATTCTGTAGGATAAAGGCACACATCCTTCAAACTAACATTATTTCCTAAACTTCTTACTTTTGTGTAGTTTATGACGGGAAATAGCTGCTTCTCTTTCTGTAGTTACTGAGGTCTCTAACAGTCCTCCAGTGCAGTGGGGATGCAGTGGGAAAAACGCAAGTGAAAAGAATAGATGAATATAGGAAAGTATCATTCAGTTGTCATAATGTTCCTCCAGCAGGTTAAACACAGTGTGTGAGTAACAGACACCCTTTGTGGTTTGCTGTGAGGTACACTTCACAAATCTTTAAAAGCTTTCTTTGTCTTACTTCTGAACTATGTAATGCATATGAGCACACGCAATTCCCCCCCTTAATTAGTGAGCTCTGCTTCATCAAGTGAAACAAAATATTGTAGTAGTCTGGGCACTGGACTCGAAACTAGGTCATGCACTAAGATTATTAAATCTTAATCATTTAGTTTTCTCATCTAAAAAGGGAAATAGCATTTGAGAAATTTTGTGGGTGAAAACTAGTATGAAGTACTTGGTCTTACATAATTAGTCTTTTTAGATAATGTTTACTATACTGGCTTTGTACTGCTCTAATCCAGTTTCTGTTTATGATTTCTTTCCTTGGTGGGGTGAATAATCTTCCAGTTTTTGCCGTAATCAGTCAGCAGGCTGATACTTCTTTAAAAGTCACATCTAAGTAGAGCCATATTGAACCTGTATAGTCCTGATGTATTCTATCCATGTCCTTTTACCTTCTGCTGTATTGCAATTAAAAATAGAGAGGGTATTAATGGATATGGAGTCTCTTGCACATACTGTTTCCTAGATCCATGAAAATCCATTAAAACAGGACTGCAAATCTTGGCCACTGCTGAATGCTGGGGGCAGGGAAAGAAGGATCTGAATAGGCAGGAAGAAATCATCCGTCTGTGTAGCTAAACCTGCTCCTGGCTTCAGGCCATGCTGTGCCACCTTCAGATTAGTTCCAATTAGATGAAGTGGTAGTTGACCCTTGGCTGCCTCCTCTAAGCCTCTTGGTCCTGGGCAGCATTTGAAGGGTTGCATCCATTCCAGCTGAGTGGGGAGAAGAGGTGAGAAAGTGTTCAGTATTTATCACCTGAATGCCTGAGGAAGCTCAGGTCAATATTTTCTGCAAAGAAAGGTATTTCAACCTCCATGTAGCCAGTACTCAGTATTTTTTTAACTCGGTGAAACTTCCTTTCTGCAAGAAGCTCAAATTCGTGTCTCCAGAACTTAAATTCATGTGATGATGTGAATGAAGGCTGACTTTCTAAGAGTATATCTAGCCATCTGAAGTTTTTGCTAGCTGTTGAATAGGCAGAAGTGATACAAATCTGAAACACGCTATTTTCTCACACTTATGATTCTGACGTTGATTCCCTAGAGAAAATGTCCTGCACAGAAAATGTCTAAAAAGGATGAATAAAAACTCCTGCCATACCTTGTATGATGGAGCTGACTATTATTATCAAAGATATCTTTCTAAAAATTTTTGATTCTTTCCTAAAATGTGCTAAAAACAGTGCATGTGTATGTCCTCTAAACAAAAGAAGCTACATAATTTTCTTTATGTATGAATTTTTAATATATTCTTATAAATCTCACCTCTGTAGTGTAAATATCCATCAAAATGTTATTTTCTTTGGAAGATAATGAATGTTTACCAATTATATTTTAATCCTCTTGTATTTTGTATTTCTCTTATGGGTTTCAGCAGTGACCAGAAAGCCTACATGATGAATTAGTGGCTGTGAACCTAATCCTGAAAATAATTGTATAAGTAGCTACAGAAAGGTAATGCTTTTCTGACTGCTCCAACTTGCCAGCCAGTGGAAAATACTTATATGTATCTATGTACTTAAGTACAAAGAAATAATCTTTCAGCTACTATGAGGAAATGTGGCACATGCATAAAACCCCATTTGTTTTGTACTGGCCTGTTACTTGCACTTCATTACTTTGCGTGGGTGAAGCTGCCATGTGGAGAAAAGAGCAATAGTGCAGTAGTTAGACATACAGCTGTAGAGAACCAGAGCGGAATCTGTTATGGTGAATATCTTCTGCATTCCATAAATCTGTTATCTTCAGCAGATCTAATTCCTCATTAATCTGATTTTGGTGCTGTGGATGTTGGAATCGAACTGCAAAAAATGCAGCTGGGATTGAAGGTGGTAGGACTGGAACAGGAATTCTCCCTACCTGTCCTGTCCTTTTTTCAGTTGACATTAAATGTTATTATAGGCAAATGGATTTCTGTTTCCGACAACAAATACATGTTTGCAGGAGCAAAACTGGAATGTCTGGAAACTTCTTTTGAGTCATAGCGTGAAGAGAGCCTCAGCCTCTCTAAATCATGTATGTTGCTATTCCACTCTGCTTGAAATGAGTAGTTAAAGGAAAATGCAAGTTAACAACTGAGTGGTTTTGTTAGATGTGGCATATGGGACTTAAGTATTTGAAGTAATCACAACAGCATGTCCTTGGTTTTAAAAGAATACCTTCGAAACAAAATTACTCCCACTCCTGTAGTTTTCCATGCTAAGGAACTTGCAAAGAGAGTATTTTTATAAGCCTTTTCCATGATTTAACTTGCCCACTTTAGTCTGTGCTCTGACATTTTATCTGTATGTTTTGTCAAAGTGTGTTAGTTTAATTTTAGGGATTTTTTTTTGCTGTGTGTTTATTGCACTGCAGTTGGCCTATCTCAGTAGGCTTTTCAGTGTTTTGGCCCAGATTCATCTGGCTTACACAGATGTGTGAAACCAATGTGTGTTCATTTTTTCCCCTTGCCTGACTCAAAAGAGCTCATCAACAACCATAACAACACATACCATTTGAAATGAAAGTACCTGGCATTCCTCAGCATGAGTTAGTTATTTTTAGTATCTGATGGGAAGACTGCGATGCTTCTTGAAATGATCCTTTTTTCTATGAAGATCACTTCTGAATGCTGCGTAGGAAGAAGCTTGTAATATCATCATGGAGAATGTGAGTGAAATACTATAAAGCCATAGCATTATTCCTGTCAGAAGTGATCTCAGTAGGTCTCTAGTCCAACCATCTACTCAAGGCAGGGTCAGATATGTGGAGAAAACATGTTGCTCAGGGCTATGTCCTATCAGGTCATGAAAATTTCTAAGGATGGAGAGTGTACAGTTTCTCTGGGCAGCTTATGGATGTATTTGTACTCATGGGAGGAATTTTTTTTCCTTATATCCAGTCTGAGCCTCTCTTTTGTCTTGTGCCTGTTGTCTCTTGTCCTTCTGCTGTGTACTGATGTGTAGAGCCTAGCTCTTCTAGGTAGTCTTAGCACAGGTGCTGGAAGGCTGCAGTTGGGTCCCCCAAAACTTTCTCTTCTCCAGGCTAAACAAGCCCAGTTCCCCAAGAGAGCGTGTGCTTCGGCCCCTGATCATCTTGGTGTCCCTTTACTGAACTCACTCCAGTTTATTGATGTCATTCCAGTATTGGGGAGCCAAAATTGGACTCTGCAGTCTAATGAGTGCCAAGTAAAGCAGTAGGATCATTTCCCTCAACCTATGTCCCTCTCAGTATGCTATACTGCTGCTATAATATAGCCTGCAATATCACTGGCTGCCTTTGTCTGTACACACTGGTGGCTCCTGCTCAGTTTACCATCCACCAGGTCCTTTTAAACAGACCTGCATCTCCTCAGCTGGTCAGTCCGTTGCCAGGCTATTTCACTGCAGCCTGTATTGTTTACTTTCTGGGTTGCAGCACTTGGCGTTTTTCCTTGTTGAATTTCACAGTGTGCCTGTCAGCCCATTCCTCCGGGCTAAGTTCCTTTGGATAGCAGCCCTGCTCTTGGGTGTATCCACAGCTGCCCCTGTTTGGTGTCACCTGCAGGCCTGGTGAGAGTATGCTCCATTGCCTCTCTACGTCATTGATAAAGATGCTAAACATGAACTGGGGGGTGCAATATAACCCATTAAGTGGTCCCTTCTGTGCCACATCATCCAACAGCAGTTTTTTAAACCCATCTGGTTGTACATCCATCTGCGCTGTAATATCCAATATGCAAAGATTTTTTGGGCTCCAGTTTCAAAAGCCTTGCTAGAGGTGAGATAAATGACTTGTTCTGTCTCCCCTTGTCCATAAATGCAGTCATTTTACCAAAGAAGGCAATCAGATTGGTGAGGGATAATTTACCCTTGGCTTAAGTCCAGTCTGTAATGTCCTAATTGCCTTCCTCAGTTACCTTAGGATCTTGAACTATGCTAGTCCATGGTCACTTCACCTAAGGCTGGCTTATTGTATCCCCAGTCAAGTGTTTCTAATTTGTGGAGAGCCAGTCCAGCTCTGCATCACCGCTGGCTGGCTCACATGTCTCCTGTATCATCCCTGACACTTTCCAGTAATCTCCTGGATTGTTTGTGTCCTGTCATGCTGCTCTTCTAGCAGAGGTGAAGGAGATTAAGGGCTACCATAAGAACAGAGGGCTGTGATCTGGAGACTCCTCTTGTACCTACTGGAGGAACAAGAACAGTTTCTCAGCCTAATACTTGGTTACTATTGTTGGTATCTACTGCAGTCAGAGATTTCAGTTCTCAGCTAAGCTTTCATATTCTTTCCATATCAATAGCAGGAGGAGAAAGAAATATTCGCATACACATGGTGTGTGTGCATGATCTCTGTGTCAAACTTGTATGTTCCATTGAATACAAGTCTCTTGGCAATATTGTGCAGGTTTTGGAATGCTGTAAGAAAAGAGAAGCTGTTGTGTTTCTGATCCCTCTGCTACTGTTTATGGACTTTGGAAAGTGCTATCACACTTCTGTAAAGGAAATACAGAAAAACTAGAGCAGCCCCTCAAAAGTCTGGAGAAAAACCTATTCAGGCAAACCAAAAGCAGTGCTTTATTGTTAGAGCTGTTTGTGTGAGTACCTGTTGCCACGGGAAGGTCTAGCAGAACTCTCTCATCCCATCCTGCTCTTTCTGGCTCAAGAGGAGGCCATCTGGGGCTGTTTCTGAAGCACAATTGTTAATAGTAATTTCAAGGAATTCTTCTAATAAGTACGAAAGTGAACAATCCCATTGTCACTAAACTTTAATTCCCAGGTTGAAAACCTTCTGGCTGGGTCTACAGAGCAACTAAGCTATGATAATTTTGTTTTTATTATTTTCCATGCCCCAGCTGCTTTCACTTTCTTCAGCTCATTTAGATCTCTCAGAGGTTTTGGTGCATGGAAATCAAACTGCAAGCCACAGTCCAAGTGTGCTGCAAAGAAGACATAAATGAAAAGTTTGAAAAGCCTCCACACCAACTGTTTCAAGCTGTCATCTGCTCCAATTGAGTGAATTGTTAAAGCAGGTCCTACATCTGTTACTAAATAAAGTAAGCTAGCAGCAGCAACTTGAAACCTTCCTGGCTAGCAACCTACAAATAGGTTGCTGTGGTTGAGAGTTCAAAGCAGCTAGAAAGGATGGTCTGTCTTGCTGTCATAACTGATTTCACTCACTTGGAAAAGAGGACAATCTTTCATGCTAAATTTCTGTCTCTGATTTTTGGAATCTTTCATTCTCCTTTTTTTCCTTTCCATTTTCAGCTGTCAGCTGTTCCCATGCCACATACATTTCTCGAAGTTGTTTTGCAGCTTTGATGTTTGTTTGGATTCTGAATGGTTTTTGGATGCCCTAATAGTAGCCTAGAAACTGAGACCCAGAATCACAGAATAATTTAGGTTGAAAGGCACCCCTGAGCTTGTCTGGTCCAACCTTTTGCTCAAAGCAGGGATGTTTAATACTGCAATGTGTGTGAGTGGAATGAAACCAGATCAAAAGGAGTCTGGTGGACCTGTAGCTTAGAGGACATGGCGATGCTTATTTGCTTTTATCTTTGGGTTCTTAAAAAGCTTGCACCATTGCACTGAAGGCTTGCTGAATGTGCTGTCTGCTTCAAAGAAGGTTTAAAGCAATCTCTATGGCACTGACTAGCTAACTGACCACTCTCCTTACTGTGCTCTTAGCCTGCTCAAACAGACTGGGGCTCTACATTCAGTAATTTCAGCGACTGGAGGAGAAACTCATCTTCTAGAGCTTTGCTAGCTATGGAGCTTACCAGTGGGAGCTTACAAGACATAAGAATAAAATTAGGCTAAGAATAAAGAAGACTTACTTGGGCTGCACTTGACCTAATCAATGATAATAGAGTAGAAATAGCAGAAAACCCCCGTGGTGAGTCAGAATCTCCCACTGAACATGAACCTCTTCTAGGGAAGAAAGTCAAAATCTCTTGCTGTTCTTGGAGGTGTACACTGTTTTTTTCAATTTGCAGTTGTTCTGAGTCATGTGTAATTCTTATGACTGCACAATTCAGAATAATTTAATCATATTATTCTTGCTTATGTTAACTTGTCAGTGGAAATATAACAAGTAAATCATAAAAAAGAATGTGACATTTTCCTCTTTATTCTGTTGGAGAGAAAACCAGAACACTTGCAGTAGCCTTTCCTCATATTAGAATAGTTTCCACACCAATCTCTTAGATCTTAATTAAAGTAATGTGCTTACATGTATAAATTTGCAAACAGTATGCAAGTAGTAAACATTGCACTTTATGTCCTGTATTTTCAATAGCAAATAGCATTAATCTGTAGATCAGATACCCAGAGTGTACAATGTCAATGATTTATTTAGGAGATTTTGAGCCTTGCAGCTATTTAAAAATTATTTTAACTTTTTATTTCTTTGTTTTGTTTTCTTTGGTAATAAGCAGGAGATTTGAGGTTTTTTGTGTTGTGTTGAGGAGTTTTTTTGTACTTTTGAGCTAACTGTTGTCTGATCCTATGAACTGAATGTCTGCTTACAGCTCAGGCATATTAGCATAGTAGGTGAACTCCTGGAACCCATCTTGTAATTGCTTTTTATCCAAAAAGAATTCACTTCAAGTGCTCCAAGACTGTTCCACAATATGAGTCAAAACAGTGAGTGGTGACAACCAGGAAACTTGATTTAAAAGCCTGCATCCTGTTCAAACAAATTACATCTAATGTGCATGCACCTGTGTTATGGGTTCACCTAGGTGGGCCTAAATTTAGGTTTTAAAGTCCAGACTAGGCCTGGAATTGTCAGGTGGGACTTTTTGTGGAGTAAAAATATTTTGTAGTATGTTTTAAATGTAGACAGATGTATGCTATTGTTTAAATCCATGCAAGAGAAGACAAAAGCCTTTTTGAGAATTTCACTTGTTATCAGATGCAATATATGATGATGTTGTGACTCCGAGTTAGTGCTGACATACTGTAGTTTTTTTCTGCTTGAGCAACTGTCCTTCTCATAACAAAGAAGTGAGAGAATGTCACCTGTAAGTAAATAAGATGAGTGAGATTAGACATGTACCAAAATGTGGGCGGCGCTTTCCTGAGAGTGTCCTGTTATTTCCCTTCCAAGCTACCGTCTGCTCCAGTTAAGTGAGTTGTTAAAACTAGCAGAGGCATCTTAAGGTGCTGCTGACTCTCTACCTACAGACAGTTCGCCACAGTTGAGAGAAATACATGATTTCATAGAATGTAATAATGAAAGACTGAAAAAATTGACATGTAGACCTGCCTATATACAACATGCTTTTGTGTCTTTCCACTTAAAGATAGAAATAGCTTAGAGAAAAGCTCAGTTGGGAGCAGTGCTTACTCTATGTGGATATGAATATTGAGTCTAGTTCTTTAAGGTCATCCAAAAGTTTTATGCTCTGAATCAGACTGTTGAAAATATTTCTGCTGCACTTGCTTTACCTGGCATTCTAAAAATTAAGTGGGGTCCAGTGTCCATAGATACCAGAGACCAGCTAGCTACTAGCTACTACATAGGATTCAGAACTGCTATAGAGATTGGTAGTGCCAGCAATCTCTCCTGTATTTCTTCTCAGCTTCAAGAGTTGGCTCTTCTCTTTCCTTCATGACAAAAGTTGTTAAACCTTTAGCAAGCTTATATTCCTTTCCTTGACTGTTATCTAATCACTTTGGATGAATTGTCTTTTTGTGTGCTTCCTCCAGCATATTTGGGAGGAAAAAACAAAGTACATATAGTGACATAGTAACTAAACCTAATGCTGAAATTCCTGTGGCTCCTGCTGTTGTAGGATGGCTACTGCCATCTTCCTATGTAATGTCTCACTAAAGTACTATTTAATGAGATATTAAAAAGAATTGAATAGCTGACTGCCTTTATGCTGTTAAACTAGTAGTATCTTGCTATAAACTCTCTTTTGCTATTGGTTAGTGCCAATTCAGATGCAAACAGTGGCATCTGATCTGGAGTTCAAATGGGGAAGATTCTCCCAGCCTCACTCCCCTGCTGCTGACGGGCTGCCAGGATGCTAGTCTGTCTGCAGCTCCTCATCCTGGCATCACATATAGTATTTAAATTCACAAACTCTGCTGGTTTGGGAAAAAATTTGTAGTCTCTCCATTTTTCTGCATATTTATTCAAAGCAAAAAAAAATGCATAAAATGAATTAATAAAGGGATCTTAGAGCTTGTTTTAGCAAAATATGGAAATGAAGAACAAAGAACCAGCTTTTCAGGTAAACTGTGTTCTGATAGCCTGTAAGACCATCCACAGGCCATCTTGTCCATGAATTATCCTAGCAAGTATTGGAAAGAACATGCAATAGTATTTATATGTCAGCAATATATTCCCTATTTTTATTTTGTTTCACTGATGGTGTGTGTACCTAGGAAAAACCTTAAAGTTAGAAAGTCCTATGTTAAGAGTATCATCTGGAAAATTGTTTTTGCATGGTTCTCTAAATCTTCATGATGGTTAGACACTAATCATTGACAAAATTTAAAACATACTTGTAGGATGTAGAGCAGGTCTGCATAGGGGCTTTGAGGTAGATTTCAAAAACAAGGCAGAACACAAATTGTGTACATTCCGAAGTGTCACAGCCTGAAAGGGTTCCAGAAAGTTTTCGTATTGTAAGAGTAGTTAGGTTTGCTCTTGTATTTCTACAAAAGAAAGCTGATGAAGTGCATGCAAGAATCACTTCATTCAAGGGGCTGGAACGCTTCAGGCTTTGTAAGTATGTTCTACTGGGAAAGTGTCCTGACTGGTGGTGTGTTTTCCCTTCCCTGCTTCAAATGCTGTCTGTTCTCTTTCAGCAAGGAAAGTAACAATGCTTTTCATTTCAGACATGGTACTACATTAACCAGGGTTATATATTAGTTTCCATTTAATTTAGTCACAGTGCATGACCAGATTCAATCTAGTTGTGTGTGTGTGTGTGTGTGTGTGTGTGTGTGTTTAAAGGGTGGCTTGCACAGAAACAAGCTCCACAGACTGAAATTATTTAACCAGACATCCTTTCTTTTTTTTTTTTTCATGGCAACGATGTGAAGAGCTCCTGAAGGCTCTCATGGGGAGGGATGGGCGGTGGTTTTGTGGAGGGCTGCACCGGAGCCTCTGCCAGCGCAGCTGGGTCAGTGGAGCCCTCTCATGGAGGTGGGATGGGTGCCTGCAGGAGGAGGTTTCCCGTCAGCGTAGCTGTCTCTGACAACATCAGCTGATCTTGCAAAAGGATTCTTCTGCTGGCACATCCATCGGGCTCACATTTCTGCTTGGCTGGAGTTTGTGACTTCCTGCGTGAGACCCACCCTGGCACAACTATCCCTGTTGGCTTAACGTGAGCTGGTCCTGTGTTGGACAGGAGCAGGCATAGATGTCCACCAGGTCTTGATATCTGCAGGATATGAGCTGAAACAATGTGAGAGAGAGGGGTCTGTCTCTCTCTTCCACACCCTTCCACTTTGCTGAAACTTCTTACCATCCAGCAAAAGATGAAGTTTGAAGAGGAAATTTGTTAGAACCTCTTACTCTATTTTCACATTTTCATTTTAAGAAATAATATTTACAGTTGTCTTTGAAGAAATACTTCTGCAACAGTTTTGTGTTGGCTTTTTTTCTTTTTAATTTTTGAAGAATTATTGCAAACTATCCTTTCAATTTCCAAAAGCCTTTATTTAGAAACAAAATACAAACCCAAACAAACCCCATGATCCAGAAAATCCAGTCAAGGACCTCATGGGAGTAGAGGTTGAAGGAAGGACAGACCAAGCCCAGGGAAGATAAGGAAAGAAAACATATCTCAACAAAATGAGATGAGCCTTCAAAGAGAAGGTTAAAATTATCCCTTTTCTCATTTATTATTAGATAAAATAAAAAGTAAACAACTAGTTTTGGAGACTGCATACATTTTGAGAAACTAAAAGAACAGTCCAAATCCAAAACAAACAAAAAGAGGACAGGGTTTGGAGATAGCATTTTAAGACAGAGTGTATAATAATTTGATTTTATGAAGATTAAACTGCAAATAATATAAAATTGCTTTGCTCTTGGATGAAAAAATGGTAACTTATTTCCTAGTGTAAGAAAGCATAAGCTACAGCAGTTTCATACAGTTTTTGGCTGAAGAATTTGTTATACTTGCTGGCGATCCAGGGTGAGACACTCATATGGGTATCACAGTGGAGTAAATGATACATGGCTTGTTCTGAATTTTATTTGTATGAAGGGAGATTTAAAAGCAATGTTAAGAGGTTCTCAGTTCAGACCACTACTTTTATGCTCTCTGTACAATTTTTGTTCCACAAGAAAGCATAACAAAATTTTTATTTCAAATAATGAAATACTGAGGTTAAAGCATAATGGCCTGAACAATTTAGCATGTGTATGAATAAGCTGTATAATGAGACAGACTGCGCTATCAGCAAGCCTGAGGACTATACATGCTAGAAGGCAGGCTGCTTTGTGGAGTGACCTAGAAATGATGGAAAATGGGCTGACAGGAACTTCATGAAGTTTGGTAAAGGCAGCTGAGCTGCCCAGCAATTAGGATGCAATAACCCTGTGCAACAAAACAGTCTGGGAAACAAGTGGAGAAAAAACAGCCCAGTCAAAAAAGGTCTGGGTGACTTGGTGGCATGGTGACAGGGTCAGAGGCAAAAAAGACAAGTTGAAATATGTGAAATTTGAAATAGTTCTGAGGAAAAATAAAATCGTGCCTTGAGGATAGTCAAGTGCAGACAGGAGCTGCTTAGAGAGAAGTGGAATCTCCATGGTTGCAGAGACTCAGTAATCACCTGGCGATGACTCTGAGCTCCCTGACCAGAGGGACCTACACTTCAGTAGGGCCTGGACTAGAAGGCCTCCTTACGTCCTTTCTAAGCTGCATGATTCTCTTTTATTTGTGGTTGTCGTGAACTATATGCATATAATATAGTTTGGACTTTGTGGATGACTGGATTATACATGTTTATTCTTCTAAAATAATGTCTAGTTGTTACCATTGTCCTCTGTTTTAAAAAATAGAATTTTTCAAATTATTCACAGTAGTGACAGCTGACTTCTAGGGAGCAATGAAAACTAATTTAGATGGGTAAGGATGGTTCAGATGGTTAGGTTTTATGTGCTTACTGGTTTTATGAGTTACATGGGACTGTAAATTACCTGGTTAAAAACAGTATCTCTCTTTTCACTTTACTACAGCCAAAGTGCCATCTATGTGCAGGGTTAGATGCTGCAAGAGGAAATTAACCCCATAAATCCCGTTATTTCTTATCTGTTGTTCTGCCTTTCATCTTCCAACTCAATAGTGAATTTCTGTCTGTTTTTACAGGTATTATTGAAGGACTTGTAGAGTTTAAAGTGTTGTCATCTATGGTTTTATGTCTCCCATGGACATTTTATCAACTTAAGGACAGCATTTTTTTCTAAATCAACCACTTTAGAAGTAAAGTGTATTATTGCTTTAATGGGGACATAAGCTGCCAGGACAATACTTAGTGATGCGATACTTCATTACAACTACCCATCTGTAACTAAAACATTTTTTGAGTGCTCTTGTCAAAGGGGGGAACAACTTTGTGTTTTTTCACTCAGTATATATGCCTGAAAGAATAAGCCTGTGTAGGGCATAGGAACTGTGGCCTCTTCAAACTGTCTAATGTTGGCATGTGGACATTTTTGTATCCAGTTCTGAAGTAAGCTTGGGATGTATTTTAGCTGTTTCCCCTCTGTAGAAGAAAAAAAAAGAAGAAAAATCAAACAACAGAAACCAGCTTAGACCTAGTTCCTCTCCAGTGATATCTATGACACTGTGCTAACCTAAGCAGATATTCTCAATTTCTGATCAGCCATTTCAGAGCCCAGCATGTGGTTGGATTTGTGGGATGGTGATGGAGGAAGAAGGGGACTTTTATAATCATGTGATTTCTGTTAATTGGTTCCTGTTTTATTCAAGCTGCCAACACTATTATCTATGAAATTTACCAATGCATTTCTTTATTAAAAAACCCCACCCCTGAAGTCAGACCATATGCTTGAGAAGCTTTTGGAAGGCAAAGTGTTATTTCCTAAAAGGAATAAGCACTGATGACTTTTATATTACTGTTGTGTATTTGTCTGAAGGGAAGTGTGTGAAAAGATACCTAATGGTGTAGATAAAAGGTTTGCTCTAATGGGTTAGAAGGTATGCTGAAAGGTATGCTGAAATCTTTGGGATTTTCTTGGTGGACTTCTGCCAAGGTTTCACCTGAAACAAACAAATAAACAAAAATGTTTTATTTTGGAAGGGCTGTGAATTTTCTGTAATGTAAAATTCCTCTTACAAGGGTAGTGAGTTGAGGGGTTTTGGTTCTGAATACACAGATTTCTTGGACGATGTAGGTGATAGCAAAGAATGAGAAGGCATTCAAACTTGACACAGTTGTGAGTACACAATCTACTGATCTGCAGAGCTACATGAGCCCAGCCAAGAGGTTCTCCTTACCTACTTTTAGGTAA
>JAOXXN010000446.1:82724017-82744855 GCA_026770055.1 Myrmophylax atrothorax
CCCAGCCAAGAGGTTCTCCTGACCTACTTTTAGGTAACAGATCCTAAACTTGGCTATCACTGACACTTTAGAAATGCAAACATCAGATACTATAGTATCATAGGTAATAACCCAAACAAAAGCTTTGTGACTTAATTACTTTGTTTTAAAATTGTATTTTCCTTCTGTTATTTTTGCCAGAAGATGTTTCTTCTTTAGTGAATTGTGTACTCTGTGGAGGAATTTACCGAGTTCATGAAGAATATCTTTGTATGTATAACAGGATAAATGTGGATTCTGTATGCATAAATCCAGAATTTTCTAATTATCTGTGTTTATGTGAGTTGCATATGTACCTTTCACAACCTGTGTCCCTACTTGAGAATGTAAGTTAGAAATCGTTAAATGCTGCTCAGCTCATTCTCCCACATGTAGAATAAAGTAAGGGTATCTAATAGGGTTTTTTCTACAGTTTTCTATAGTATTACCAATAATAGAATTGCTTAAGACCTTGAAGAAAAGCATTCATTTTGCAGAGGACTGGTAAATAGTTCTGGTTCAGCACAATAATTTAAAGGTTCCAGCTTTAAAAACTTGCCCAGCTGGAAGATTCTTCCCCCATGGATATCGTATTTTGGGTACCTGTTTTGTTTGAGGGACCCTCATATTCCCCTTTAAGTGTGTGATTTGTGATTCCCATTGAAACCCAGCCGAGGCTCTGGATTCATCTTCGTGAGGTTCCAGTGGGATAGTGCTGCCCACCTCTGCCTGGGAAAAGAAATGTTGCCTTTTGCAGTGTGATTTAAGCTTTCCATCCAGGCATAATTAGGAGCAAACAGCAAGGTAAGGTTCATTGTGAGTGTAGCGTGTGTAAAGTAGATTGTAGCAGTCCAGAGCTCTTCTGGCACAATTACTTGCAGCACCTGTTTTTTCCTTCTTGTATTCTTCTGAGCTTCGTTTCTTCAGCCTTCACATTTGCATTCGTGCATGTTCTCTGATCTTAGTGTTCTATGCACAGGTTGGACTTGCTCTATTTTGTCCATGACTCCTACCTTTGAGCTGTCTTTCAGTTATTCATAGAAAATAAATCTGCTACTGTTTCACCTGCTTAGCTGGCTTTTCATTCCCCATCTGCTTGGGCCTTCTGCTTAACTTTTCCATTTCCACTGCTTTCCGTCACATCAGTTCAGCACTCTTTCTCTGCCTACTATTGCTGCTTCTTCAGCAGCTCCCAACAACTCCTTAATGTGCCTTTTCTGCTTTTACTTTTTTTCTAGAAATATCAGCTACTTCTCTTGGCTGCCATGAGAGGCAGATAGACATCATTAAATTGGGTCAGTGTCCCCAGGAAGGCTAGTGACTTTGCAGTATTGAAACTTGTTTCCTGTGAGAAGTACTTTCCTATACTATAAAGAAGCCAGTTTTTCTTCTGAATCTTGTAAATAAATCCTGAAGTTCAATGTACGTAAATCACATTTCCTACTAGAAAAACAAGCTTTGGAAAATAAGTTTTTGGAAAATCTTGCATATTATAGCTTAGGCATATGTTCTTATTTTGGATGCCAGCACTGATGAAAGAAATCTGTTCCTTTCAAGGATTGTTTTGCTATGCTGAGAGACTTAAAACTGTTGCTTCTGTACAGCAACAGAAACTGCTTTTAAGATTAACACTTCTGGGGAAGGAGAGCAAACTAGTCCCTCTAAAAAACCAGCCAACTCCCACTTCACACAGCAAGCAGTGTTACCTTTGCCAAAACAGTCCGGACCAGTGGTGAAAAAAAAGATTTTGGTTTGTTGTGAAGCTTGTCATCAGTACATAGTTACCTGGAGTGATTGTGATTATCTGAAGGCTTCTATACCTGCATGTGAAATGGTCTGAACAGCATCTGGCAGTATTACTGTGGTGTAAGTAGTCAAGGTACAGACAACCCCTGTGAATGTGGTCTACTTTTGCATTTAAAGTTACTATCATAAGCTGTCTAAGGCCCCTAAAAGGCAGCTTCAGTGACTAAAGCTAAAGAGCAGATTTTGTGTTCTTTGAAACACCGTTGGTTCAATTTGTTTTGCTGTTTGAGTTGAGAAAATAAGTATGTGTGTTTTCTTGTATAAGCTTTTCAAAAAGCCTTTTTTTTTATCCTTTCATCTTTTAGAGAAAAAGCATGACACTCTGGAAAGGAAAATTTTGCCTTGGTGTCATAATGAGTCTATGTTGTGTTTTACTGTTACTGTTTCTTTTCTCATCTCCCTATTTCTTGCCCTTGAAAACAGGGCAGATCCTTAACATACTCACATGGGAGTTCCTGTAATAGTGTGCAACAAATGCATTAGAAGATTATGTGCTGCCAGACTGGAAATAAAATATGCTCTCAAATATGTGTAGAAATAGTAAAACTAATAAAAGAAAATCCCCAGTGATGGCTACAGCTACATTACCTGCACTAGACAAACTGGTAGTTCTGTATTATGCTTCTCTTCATCAGCTGGTCTTTTAACCCTCGGGTACTTGGTGAACACTAAACTTTGTTTAATTAAAATGGCAAAGAAATGGCTGAACTTTTCACGTAAAACCACCAACCCCCCAAAATCTGCATAACAATGTCCATAAAGTTAATGTGCCCCAAAGGGAGCTTTCCCTTGGGTGGTCAGGGAGGTTAAGGCAAGAGGTGATGCTTGCTCAAGACGTGTGGATCCACTGCATCATGGATTTCAGCTGGGACTTCGGTGGAGAGGATTGGGTTTTTTTAATAATAGCCATGATTATTTGTGGACTTTTTTGCATATTTTCATCTTTTGTAATGAGAATATACTATTTGAACTTTAGGAACTAATAAAGTATGTTAATGTGTTAATTTGTAATGTGGAGGTTAATAAACAAATAGAATGCAAGTCTATTTCTGAGTTGATTTTGTTACTGTATTTTTTGTTCAAATTTGCATGAAAGGGGATAAGTATTGGTGTTACTTCTGTGATTGACATTACTCTGATTGTTCACAGGTTTCAAGAAGTGGACAGACTTACTTTGTAGTTAACTGGTTACGAAACAGATGAAAATTGATGATCCATCATTTTTCTTAACCTGAGCAGATCTCTCACTGTTGCCTAAAATATGTTGCAAATAGGTGTCTTAAGCTTAAGGACCCCATGTAAGATTTTAAAAACTCTGTTAGAAGTTGTTGTTTTTGTGAAATGCCTTAGCTATTAGTCTGAAGATCTGTTTTGCCAGTTTCTATGAAAACTTCTTCCTCTTCTGTGTTCCTGGTTGCTCTGTACTGTGTTGTGTAGATGATGTGCTTATAGGTCTGCTAGCTCAGGGTGTCCAGAACAAGCTTACATCAAGGGCAGTGGTTAATGCCCACTCCAGATTGTTTAGGATTAAACAAGATATTTGTTCACATTTTGTACAAGTGATGGAGCTGGCACCATAGTTTCTTTTAGGAAAGGCAGCAGTTACTCAGTTATGGATCTATAATGGGTCTGCATAATTAAATACTAGCAAACTGGAATGAAAAGTTTAATTGAGGAGCAACATTTCCTTCAGATTCGAATAGTCTTGTGTTTATGTTTACTGCCAGGATACATTTTTGGAATATCAGCCAAGAAAATTGTTTTCTTAATGGTTTGGGGTTTTTGGTTTATTTTTGTTTTCATGTTCTTTTAGACTTGAGTTTCTGAGAGGCACAGTTAGAAAGGAGGGCAACTAAATACTTTGTTTGCTTTGAAAACAGTAGCAACTTGAAATTAATAGGGTTTACTGGGAGGAAATTGTTATAATTTTTTCACCTTCCTGAGTTTTCTTTCAGGTAGAGCTCTTCCATGCCTGATAGCAAATTCAGATGGTTTTATATTGGCTGGTTTCCTTGACTACCATTCAGATTTTATTTCCATAATGCTCACTTTTCTTCAGTCTAGTGTTTGCTTTGATGAGCCAAGCTCTTTTGGAGGGCAGTCAAATAAAAAGAAAAGTGATATACCCCCTTTTATCACGACTTTTTCCATGATTTATTTCAGTCTGATCTTTTCTATGCAAACAGATACTATTGATACACAGGTTGTATCCTGGCAAAAGCAGAGCTGGATGAATGCATCTGGTACAGCAGTTTTAAGTGGAATTGTACTGCCATTAGTAGGTATCGTCCTTCAAGCATCTATCTTTTTGCATACTCTGGAGGGCTACAGCATGACTTTGCCTTCTCCCTATAACTCATCAAG
Organism: Myrmophylax atrothorax; assembly: GCA_026770055.1. Classification (NCBI taxonomy): domain Eukaryota; kingdom Metazoa; phylum Chordata; class Aves; order Passeriformes; family Thamnophilidae; genus Myrmophylax; species Myrmophylax atrothorax. Next base: position 82,728,206 of record JAOXXN010000446.1, read on the forward strand.
TAACAGTTTTAGGTTGCAAAATCAGAACTCACACTAACATTCTGGACTACCTGTATCTTATTTTTCCTGTTGAGTTTGTTTTAAATGTCAGTCTGATCCCTAACTGTATTTTCCTCCTGCCTTAATCTGAAGTGATAGAACCAAAAAAGCTGTGGCAAAGTTTAGATAAGCTTACAATTTGCAGGAAGATGTATAACTGTGTGACAAAATTCTATGCACTCTTCTATCCCTTAGCTGCTATTTCAGGCCTGTGGTTTTAGTAAGGAGTGTAGCTACTGGTGGCTATTCTGAGTGTTTAAGAATTCAAAATGGAAGAAAGACTATGTCATGACAAGAGGTGTTTCATGGTTACATACTGAGCAAAAGTAACAGACAATGTATGAAAGAAAAGATAACTCGAATATCTCTACATTCTTTCACTATGTATTGGGTTTGTGTGGGTTTTGGTAGCCAGGGGAGGAGTGAGGGGCTAAAGGGGTGGCTTCTGTGAGAACCTGCCAGAAGCTTCCCCCATGTCTGACAGAGACAGTGCCAGCCAGCTCTGAGACAGGCCCACTGCTGGACAAGGCTGAGCCCGTCAGTGAAGGTGGCAGTGCCTCTGGGATAATGTACTCAAAGAAAGAGGAAAAAGTTACTGGACAGAACAGAACTACAGCTAACCCCCCTGGTTAACATCTTCTGCTGGAAATGCTGTTTGGTCACCAGTAATCGAGAGGCCTCTGTCCTAAAGCCTGTTCAGGTTTTTTTTTAAGTTTGTAAAAAGAGTAATAAGCTGTTCCTATGCACGACTTTAAATGCTCACTTTGGGATTAAAGAAGAGAATCTGTTGCTATCCTCTTGTCTGCTTACTTGAAATCATAAACTGGCAAGGGTTTTTTGTCACTTTGTTCATGATAACATGAATTTTCAGCAAGAAGGAAAAGACACTTATTCCCAAGACAATGTTGCAAGTAGGAGGCTTATTGTTACAGTAAAAATGGAATGATTACCTGCTGGATAACAATTAAGGCTGTGCTTATAGATCAGGTGCGTTCAGAGTGTAGATTTTGCATGTTACTTTAGATCAGTTTTATTGTACTGCCAACTTCTGAGGAAAAAATGCCAAGGCTGAATGAAACAAGCTCCCCAAACGAAGGGTTTGGATAGGCTTTGCTCGTTTCATATATACGTGTATTACCAGCTCTTAAACTTAGATGATTAAAGGAAAAGTAAGTTACAGTCTGTAGGACGGGAAATGATCAATAGGTGTGCATCATACTCGATGGCTGTGTATGACTGAAGGGCTTACAGGTCATATCACCAGACTGTGGTAATAGAAATCTGGAGTTAACTATGGCAATGGAAAGTATTCATCTCATGCATTTTGTCTGAAATAGTTGTATATGTTATAGAACTAAAAAAGGGAAAGGCTACCACCTAGGGTACCTCTCAGTCTTTCCTCATAGTCTGGGGAGAGTGCCCAGAGGGCTAATTTTTGAGTAGACACGTAACTTTTAGACACAGTGAAACAGTACTCTACCCATAAATAATCTGATAATCTGTGTGACTGGTGTCACTCGATACAGTTCAGTGCCCTTGGCTCGCAGGTCAGACTTTTGTAGTTCACCAGGCTGGCCAGTCTCCCTGTCACCACTTTGATGCAGTAGGGAGAATCCTTCCAAGCTAATGATACTGTTCCAGTGTTGTTCCCAGTCTTTCAGCTTGAGGACCTCACAGGTTGGAGCTGCTGTGAATCAAGGAAAAGCACCTATCCAGTACGAAACTGGGAGGGGGGAAGAAGACAGGCTTACTGCAGCCACCTGTGTGTCAGCATCTGCAAGCCAAGTAGGCACTTAATAGCTTGCTCATTAGAGGAGAGATTAACTTCTTTTGGTGTTGCCATTTGTAGGAAGATGCTTGAAAATACAATTTTAATATATGCTAATCTGTGTGGAAAACCTTTTTTTTTTAAGTGCCCACTATAAAAACCTTCAAGTCTGCATCATTTTTTGCAATAGTTCTGCAGAAATCTGCCTTCTGCCATCTATGTCTGCTCGCATCCTTTTGTGTTGCATTATTTTAGGCTGTTCCTTTAGATTTGATATATACTATTGTGGTACTAGAAGACCACAGTATTGAGCTTGGTCTCTCCTCTCTTGTATGCAACTCTATATGACAGTATTTAAAATACTTGTGTTAATTGTTTATCAAGCTAGTGAAAAGAAATTAGTTGCTTAGTCCTGTCAGAAGCCCAGAATACAGTAGCTGGTAATCTGTTTAGTCTCTGAAAGGCAACAATAAAATCTGTTAAGCATATCAGGTTTATCAAATCCCCTCAGGATTTCAGGGCTTGCTAACCTGTATTTGGTTAAGTACTTATTTCAGACAGATGGAATTTTTGGCAGTTACTGAAATTCCTTTCCTACCTACATTGAAATCATGCCTGACTCTCAAATAACACCTGATTTTGCAAATGTAAATACTGCATTTTTGGAGACAGCATGCCTGGTGACTGTACTTTATTTGTAAAAATCATTACAGTTAGAGAGCTATGATTTGGCATTTTGTTTGGAATCTTCTGGTTAACTCTATTTTATGTCAGCTAATATTGTCTTCATCTAAATTCTCTTCATAAATGGGGTTTCCATGTTAGCTATTCCACTGATAGCATTGCAGGCATCCTGTGAGTAGAGTTATATATTAGAGATACAGGGTGCTGACTTACAGCATCTGCTGTGCAGGTCAATTAATATTTTAAGTAGAATTGCAAGGATGGTCTAGTAAAACTTGGTGACATCTTTATTTTTAAAAAATCGCTATTGTGAATTAAATTATAATTCAATATACTGTTATATAAATTGTCTATCCTAAAATAAAACTGCACTTTGATACATCTTTAGAAGACACTGTTGACAAAGGTAGTAATAAATGAGATTATTACCATTTCGAGATTAATTTACCTTGATTCATCCAGGGGATTAGAGCTCTAAAGTGGCCTACAACAAGTGGTTTTAATCCATGACATAGATAATCTGTGTTGAAAATTAACATCTGCCATAAGAACATGCTCAACAAGTTTGTAAGTGATGTGGTGAACTGTAAGTGATGTGGAGACTGCTGTCTCTTTCCAGAGTGGTTCCTGTAGCCAGAGCTTTCCCAAATAGGCATCTTTGAAAGTCAGTACATCCCAAAGGAGTTTTAAATGAATAAAGATGACTCAGAAATAGCCAGGGACAAAAAAAACTCCCAAACCCCAACATCTGAATATTTGTTCAGCTTCTCTGGCTCTGCAGGTTAAGCTGTGTTTCATTCTGCTGTTTGGTCTTGTATGCTAGGGGCAACCAAGAGAGCCAAGACTGATCTCTCTGCACCGGTGGGATGTCCCTGCGAGGGAATTGAGTCAAGGGAGACACAGATCACAACCAGTGCTTGTTAGAGGGCCTCTTATTAGTTTAGCTGCTGTAACAAACAGAATTGGGGTGTGGCTGTTAGTAGTGGATAACTGCACCCATTGATCCAGGTCCCAGGTGGGAGCTGCAATAGGGAGGAGCAGCCTCCCCCTTTGCTGGGAAGCAAGGCTTGTACTTACATACCTTCAAGCTGGGTGTTCAGAGAGTCCCTCAGGGTGCCTTGGTTCATCAGGTATCTCTCCACAGCCCTTGCCTGAGTGTGGCAGCCACCGCCTTTCTGGGAGTGTGTGCTGGGAGTCTTGTGTGGGGCTGTTGGCTCTGGGTGTGATGAGTTTATTGGTTCTTGTGGAGTCAGCAACATGACCAGGCTCTGAAGCTGTGCAGATCTTGGGACAGTTCACACACTGCCTCTGTACAGGCACAGGGTCACCTCCTGTGTCTGGAAAATTGCTCCATCTGCAGACATGGGGACCTATGGAGGACATTCACACCAGCTCATGCCTGCTGGTCTGCAGAAATGTTCTTGCATGAAAAGTGGGATTCTAGGCATCTCTGCAGACCTTACTCTCTAACACACCTCTCCCTGAGTATCTAAATCATTTCATATGCCGGTGGTGTGAGACATACGGATCTGTCAGTTTGGGGAGGCGGGGTGTTGCTATCCCCTTATGTGTTGTGCTTTGTAAATTATTTTATGGCTTTAAAATTACATGAAATCTTCTTTTGAGGCAGCCAGCTCTGACTGAAAGCGTATGAAGGCAGCTCTAGCAATTTGTTTGGTTGCTTTGAGATTAAAAATCCTTGTAATAATATGAATGATTCAGGGTAAGATGAGTTTTTAGTGCATTATGGATTGAGTCAAAAGGACAGTTGGGGCTTGATGTAGCAGCCCACGTACAGGCAACTAGTGCCCCTTGAGATGCAGAGTGTTGTGCGTGGCTGTCATCTGGTGCTGTGAAAGCCTCTTATGCAGTTGATTTAGTTGATACTATTGCCATAATGAGCAATGCTGATGGCTGCCAGTACCTTTGAGCCTCCCAGCTGACAGTAAGTGCTTATGTGTGAAAATCTGAATTTGGTCTATAGACAGTAAAGTAAATGGAGCAATTTGGATTAGTGACTGCAAGGTATGTATTTGTATTTTACTTGATACGGTACATCCTATAATTATCATGGGAGGATAGGTGCCTGGATTGCATATGAACAGCTAAATTTAGAATCTTAACTAGACCCACCCTGTCATCCTACATTATACCACAATATGCAATATATTTTTATATATTATTTTCTTGGTGACTTATTTACACTGTTTGTTTGTTAGTCTGCTGTTTGTGTAATACAGCCTTCTCAAAGTTAAGGTGAGGAGGGGTTATGCAGTGCAAAAAGATTTTACTGTGTATATGTACAATAAAACAAATAGTTTCTTAGCTTGCTTTCAGATAATTGTTTACAGTAGGTTAAAGGATTGCTAAAATAAGAATGCTGTAATGTGTAATTTCTAATTTGCTGGTCTGAATCACACTTGTATGCAATCACAGGATCAGCTCACTGCACGGCTGCCAAGCTGCCCACACGTTCCCATGATGAATTTGCCAAGAGAAGTATGATCTCCTTCTGGCCTCCTGCTTTTTTTTTTTGACTCATAAGTCCATGGGTGTGTGTATTAGCTACTGTATTTATTTGTACTTTATTTGTTGGAAGCTGGTTTAGACTTTTGTTTCAGCTTCCCCTGTTGACTTGACTTTTTTAAGTTTGCTTTTGAAAATCCTATGGACTTAGAATTGGGCTATGAATATAGTCCAGGTCACTTGGCTTTCCTTAAAACTATAAAAAATTATGTGTTCCAACACACTGCAGCAGATCTATGACTCTAGAAAAACAGCTTTGAAATATAAATCCCAAATGCCAAAATACAGTTCTTCAACTTAAAATACTTAAAAGCTGTGTTTTAAAAAAAGTGCATAAAACAAAGCCTGTGCCTTTTGGCATTTTATAGGTGAAACAAGAACAGTTCCTTCTTTTCTTGTATGTTCAGAGCTGTGCCCATGAACTGTAGGGATTTTTTTCTGTTTGCCTTCAGCATGCCTCACAGTCTCACAAGTCCTGATGGAGGCTTCTCCTGTGCACAAGGGCTTATCCAAAGGAGCACAAGTACTGTGTCTAACAGAGTTCTGCTGTTCACACTTCACCAGTACTCCTTTTCTAGTTTTCTCCTTCTTTGTCCCAGCCAGAGTACTTGTATGTGCCTGGCTTTTCAAACTCCAGTGAAAACAGTTAGCAGGATTTGCTGCTATTTTGGGATCTCAGCTGTAGGCTAAGGCCTATACAAGACGTGTGTGTTAGGTACTGTGGAAACACAAGAAAACCACAGTTCCTCTGCCAAAGAAGCTAATGTTAATTACTGGCTTTTCTACTGATTTTTAAACCTTAATGATAAATGCATAATTCAGAACTCACCAGTATGCCTCACTAAATGCCCAAAGGAGAACCTGAGCATAGTTTTGGGGGGAAATAACTACTTTTTTGAAAGATGGCAGTTCTGTCACACAGTGACTTTTCTATTTACAGTCTAATGCTACTTTAAAATAATGAGTGCATTATAAATGATTACTGATTTTCTTTGCTTCTGAAAATTCATTGAAATTTTGTCTGTGTGGGTTGCCCCAGAGGATTGCAACAGAAAATTTGTATTTTCACTTTGTTTTAATTTCTTTACTCTGTGCTGGACCTCTTCAAACTGTGGTAACTTTCTGCTGATGATCATATCCTTTCTTCTTATCAACTTGTATATGTCATCTTTATAAGTACCATTTGAAAAGATTTCTTTTTTACTCTAAAGTTTTAATTCGATTTTTTTTAAAACAATTGAATTCTGCTGTTCAAGCCTATCTTTTGTGCATAGTCTACACCAAATCATTCCTGAGAAGAAATTTGAAGCACAGAATTAATGTAAATTGGCAGTTTGCAGAGATACCTTTTAATTTGGGTCAGAAAGACCTTAACAGAAAACTGTATGTGAATTTGCACCATGAAAAAATTACTCCCTCTCCTTACCTACAGAGGTACTTGATGTGACCAGTCTGGCCTAAGGCACTGCTTGCAGAAGAGATGTTTGCCCTGATAGCTGCATTAGCTGCCTCTGCTTGTAATGTTATTTTGGCAGTCAGGACAAGTATGGATCGAGAAACTAGCAGGAACGTCCTTAGCCGTGTGTGGTGTCCCAACACCAGTCTCTTGCCATGAACCACATTTGTTTTCAGCAGAATGATTTCATTTTGGAGTGTGTGTTCACATTAGTTATTCTAAGTATTTCCTGGTGTATTGTGCCTTGAAATGAGTGTTGGACATGGAGTATTAAAAGTATTTATCTGGTTTCTCTGAAGTAATGTTTGGATAATAACAACACAAAATGGAGGGGAAATGTTTGTAAAAACTTCTTTTTTGCCCATTTGTAAGGTGATTTTTTTTTTGTAAAACCCAAATTATATAAAATAGCTCAAAGGGATTTGCAGATCATTAAACTCTCAAATGTAGCTTAAAATGCTTGTAATATCATATGTTCTATATTTTTATAGAGATTTTATAAACATTTCTTTGAATGTGTAAAATTTTGCTGGGTTGTGTTTTGGGGTTTTTTTTCTTATCCTGATCTTAAAGACCTTACAACATTTGGTGCCTGTGACTGCCTAGAATGTTTTCCTTAAAAGAAATCAGCTTTATTAATTTTGACTTGGATTCCTCTGTAACAGTACTAGAGCAGTATGAGAAGCCAAAAGTGCTGAAGGCAAAATCTTGACCAAAAAAAGAATTGGTTGCAAACAGTTATGAATACCAAACATCGTGCTTTTCTAAGGGCTGCATCTGGTTATGCAGGTGAATTTCTCCTGGAGACAATCTTGTGCATGAAGTGGTGTGAGCAGTATGGGATGATGTATGACTGGCAACTAGTAGTGATGCCACTGATTTTTAATTTGGGACATACTGGGGAAAAAACTACTCTGCAATAACTGGAAAATTATTTCAGTCTTTCAGCCCAAAGCATTTGTCTTATTTGCATGTTCTTGTTTGTTTTGAAGAATATGGAATTTCAGGGTTCTGTAAATCCATTTGTTCAAGAAATGGATTCAGATCAGGAGCAGACACGTGTTGCAGGCAGCTGTGGGGTGTTTGCAGAGCTCTGTGTGGCAGAGCAATCCCCGTCCTCTGCTCAGGGTTACCAACTGCTGCGGTGGGGGTGGCGAGGTGCCAGCTCTCCTCTTTCCGGCCATGGCAGCAGATGTTGTGCATATCTGAGTCCCTCAGATTCCTTTGTGGTTTTTTGATGTCATTGAAATCACTTTTATGATTTAGGTATGCAGAATGAGCTTTTTAACAGAGGATTTTTTTCTTTTTGATGGACTCTGAGACAATGATGAACCTACTTGTCTGTCCCTGAAATACGTTAGAGACTCTTCCTCCAGAAATATCTTAGATAAGAAATCCAGAGATTTCTTTCTTGTAGAATAAATGATACTTCCAGATATACTTCCTTGCTGCAAGTTTTTACCTTCCTCTTCATTTCTTCCTTCCCCCTGCACTGATACAGTCAGCTCAGATATGCCTGTGGGTACTTGAGCTTGGTGTTGGTGGTTGTGTCTCCTGAATCCCAGGGGTGACCTGAAGTCTTGTGGGCCTTGGTCTATTCTGCCAGGGACTGAGGAAAGAGTCAGTGAGTTAAAGAACGTTGGATGTAGACATGGTTTCCTCTTCTAAGCCCGCCTCCTTCTGCATGCTGTAAATTTAATGCTTTTGTGGCATACCTGCAGTGAGGCCAACAGAAGGAAATCAGTCTTTTTTTTCCTAAATGAGTAGGAGTTTTTAAAAATGGAAGTTTTGGTCTACTAGAACAAAAGAGGGCTAGATCTTGGAAGAAACTGGAGAAGGATCCCTGCAATGAATACTGGCTACCCTTTAGTAAAGCTGAACCTCATTAGTGCATGGACAGGATGTACATATTGCTTTAGTACACTCTCTTTTTCTTGAGAAATTCATAAACACATTGTAATTATGTGAGCTTCAGATATTCTATCTGAACAAAAGCTATTTCAGTTCAATCTAATTTGTATTAAGATATAGGACATGTCTCTGTTAACTGTGAACAGAGGCAGAGACAGCACTGCTTGAAAATTTCGTCAAAGGCCAGTGAAAAAAGCTGTCATACAAGAGGAGTCTGTCCTGTTTATTCTATTTTATAGGTTTTCAGTACTGCAGCTGAACAAGAGAATTGATGTGAATGTAACTGGACTAGAACAACATTGGAGATGAGGGGCTTTGGGGGAAAAGAGAGTCTGGGCAGAGGACATATCATGAGTTGATAAACTGATAGAGATCACATAATGAAAGAACACTGAGCAATGTGCAGTAATAAAAATCACTGCTACAATTACAAAACTTCCCCACATTACAATAAAGAATTAAATGTATTTGCAATGAGTTAAACTTTGTAGAAAAAAACCCCCCAGACTCAGAGAGTTTTCTGTGTGCAGCTGAAAATATGAAAGGCTATTTATGCCTAAGGAGCAATAACAAACCCAACCCAAAGTTTAGACCAAAAGGTTTGTGAAAAAGGAAGATAATGAGGTGGCTGAAGAACAACTTGGTTTTACCAAAACCAGAGCATATAAAGAAGCACATAGAACACAACTCTTAAAGAATTGCAAGCTCTTAACTGGGAGGGTTAGTAATAACTGTATTTTTCATCTCTGTGATGTGTATAAGGCATAAAGCAGTGAATAAACCAAAACTAAGGAGGTAAACTTTAATACTTATGGTAGGAATATCTTGCCCTTTTGCTGCTTTTAGATTGTCCCACTGTTGCTCTTCTTGGAAAATGTGTTTGTAGTACAGACTGCAAAATTAAAATGTCCACATCGTTTATTATAGTTGGGACGCTAGATGATGGAAATCTGTCCCATGCAGGTGAGCACAAAATAACACCTCTCAGGAAGGGAGAAGAGTGTGTAAACCAAGCTGGACCTAGAGCCCTCTCTGCTGGATGGCTGGGAAACAACAATTCGAACAGGAAAAAACAAGTTTTGATGCAGAAAAGAAAATCTGAGGAGCTAGTGCAATAAATTTAGACATAAACCATAAATCCTAGGTAGTTAAGGTCTTCCCGTACTATAAGCAGATGAAATATCATACACTTACTGCATAAAATGGCCTTCTCTTATTAAATTGTTGGGTGATACATTTTAATGATAATTCTTTTCTTTTGAGTGTATATGAGATCTGAGGGGGGGGGGAAGGAATTAATATTCCTTCTTAGAAATTTTAAAAATTCATATTATCTGTACCAAAGAGTATTCATGTAAAGGGTTTTCAAACCATATATACCATAGGAGGTATAGATGTGTGCTGTGTTTTTGTACCAAAGCTCCAAAGAAATGAACACTTACTATAGAAGCTGTAGTAACATGTGAAAAATAGGCTATTCCAAGATGTAACATTATGTGTCTGTTTTAAAATAAAATACATTTTCCAGTATGAGGGGAAACCCTATCATAGTAATTAAAGTCTGTATCTTATTCCTGAAGTGAAGGCAAACACAGACTATTAGAATTATTTTTGGCATTCCATTAAACTAATGGAAATGGGAAAGGAGAGAGGCAAAGAGTAATTGGATTGCCACTTTATTGCCAGCCCTGAAAGATCCACTAAAACTATGCAGCTCCCTGAAGTCCAGTCATTTGGAACTGATTCTGAAGTGTGTGTGTGTGTGAGCACATATGTATAGCCTTTATGTGGGTTGGTTAAGCCAAAAAAAGTCTACTGGAGATAAGAGGGATCAACTTTGAATAAACTTGTGAGGAGCACTGACTCTCCCTTCTCCCATGGTCTTTCAAAGTATGATAGCAGCTGAAGACACTCATGATGTATCTGGTCACACAAAGTTCATTAGGGTTAAAAAAAATGCAGGCTTTGTGTATGCTTTTGGAAACCTTTGGAAATCTTGTATAGAGGGAGAACTATACAGCAAAACAGTTATTGACCTTTATTAAACTTGGTTCCCCTTCGTTTTTGTCTCGTGGGAGAAGCACGTTCTGGAAATGTTTGATGTTTTGTAAAGTATTCATTGTGAAATATTTCTTTTTTTTTGAGTCATCATTTCACTTAAGAGTAACAACTTGATTAATGGCATTACAGAGCAGATAGTGTGATTGAGTTGCTTTAGGGGGGTTTTTTCCTACTTTTTTTTTCAAGTCACAATGACCTAACCACTTGAAAATTTAGATTAAAAATGGTGTAAGAAGTGTTCTAAACTAGTAAGGCACAGTAAGATTTTTACAGTATATTTTTGTTCTGTAAGAATAAGTACTGTGAGGTGACTATTTCTGAAAATGACAGAAAAGCCCAAACAGAAACCACAAGAAAAAAATCAAAAAACAAACAACATCCCCCCCAAACAAAACGAAAAAAACCCCCCACACACGTAAAAAAAGAAAAAAAACAAAAACCCCAAAAAGAAGCGTGTGGAGGTAATCCAACTAACGGAGACGAATTTCTCATGTTGTATCACTAGCTAGGTGCTGTGTGAAAGGCAGGAATGACATTATGTAAAGGACTGAATTTGTTCTCTTGAAAAGGCAAGAGTAGTGCAAATGTAGAGTGAAGGATGCCTTTTGTATTTGTGCTCTTGCTTTACCTGGTTTTTCCTGTCACTTGTTCACCCAGCTAATTTTAATGGTAATATGAACAAAGACATTTTAAAAGTCTATTTATAGAGGTTGTTGTGGGAGTACCTCAGGACTATTTATTTTCCACAGGAGAACGATGGCAGAAACATTACATTGCCAGTTTTAACTCTTTAGTAGGTCTCAAAGTGTTCTCTCAATTATTTTTTGCATAAGAAACAAAGTATTTTCTATATAGTTGTATGACAGATACAGGATATTAGGCAACTGTCTAATGATTTGTTTATATGTGTGTATACACACACACGTATCTTTTGGTAGAGGAATAAGTGCTACCTAACCCCTACTACATGAACTTGTGAATATGTTTAAGCTACACAATAAGCATATTGCTCAGATTATAGACAGTTTTAGTGTTAACCTAAGACAGGCCTCAAAGACACTCGTGTGTCTGCCAGTACTGACTGGAGTGCAAGCAGTGCAGCATCAGGATGCTAAAGGGGAGCTGTAACGTGTCTGTGGAGCCACCAACCAGTGGCTACAGTGTGAAACATGCATATATTTCATAGGTCATATATGGAAGAAAGGCCCCTGAAATGTCTTTTTATCCTCTAAAACTGTCAAAGATCTGATCCTGTCCGTCAGCCCTTCCTGGCTGTACCACAGCAAAGTAAAACTTAGCAGTCAATTCCTAAACCCATTTAGTGTCCTAAACCCACAGTCACGTTTCTGCTGTAAAGGCATCATCTTTCTCACAGTAGCTTGGGTACTTTCTGAAGAGTTTTAGGCAGACCAACCTCACTAAAAAGAAGCAAATGAGTGGTTGAGAATATACACCTGATCTCTTCAGCTGTACCTCAGTCATTTTGTGGGGAATGGTCTTGTGGTGTCAGGAGACCGTAACTCATTCTGTGCTGGAATGGTGTTATTGCACTGTACAGATCTGTTCTCCTATGACTCAATAAAACCTTTTTCCAAAAGAATTACACAATTTTAAATACTATTTAATTTTAAATAGTTTTTCTGATGCTACCTTTACCTGTGCTATAGTTTACTGCAGAATTTTCTTAAATTAATTGTCTCTTATCTATACATGGTTTTTATTTTTATTTTTTCAGGGCATGGCTTTTACCTTGGAGGAGAGGCAACAGTTGAATATTCATGGATTATTGCCACCTTGCTTTCTTGGTCAAGATGCTCAGGTTTATACAATTCTTAAGAATTTTGAAAGGCTGACATGTGACCTAGACAGGTAAAGTATGGCTATGAAACTTTACCCTAGTTATCAAACCATGAGGTTTTTACTTTTTTTTTTTTTTTTACGGTACTACAGAGGAGGTTTGGGGATTTTTTTTCAAGCTATGGTGGTTATTGGGAACCAGTCACTTTGCAGAAAACTTGCTTTATCATGTTAAAAGAAAGAAAAGAAAAATATGTCTGTCTTGGAGGTGGGGGAGGAGAGAATAGTTTTTTAAAAGTACAATTCAGGTGTGATAGACACAAATAATACATAAAGAATTATAATCTGTTTACAAACAAACTTAAATAAAAGGTTTTACAGAAGCCATTTCCTTCAGATAAAATTTTTGCAAATCCGTCCCTATTAAGCTTAAGATCTGGAAATACTTAACAAAAACTTCGTGTCTTTCTTTCCAACCTATGAATCTTCTTTTGCATGTTCTCTTTTCCAAATAAGCAGTTGGGTAAGGAAGAAGTTTGTTTCCTGCTTCTGTGACTGGACATCCTTAAAACAGAAGCGCTAACATTAAATTATTACATTCTTGTGTCTTGAGCATTAGGCTCTAACTTGCCATTTTAGACCATAAAGCCAGTTTTTATTATAATGTCTGTTTTAGTATAAAGGTTATACTGTACCGTGCAGCTTTGTAGTACAAATTTATTATTGTTACTTTGGTTTTAGTAATGTACTTCATCTGAAAAAACTAGCAAGTGTTTGGTTCATGGAAATAGCTCTAAACTATTACAGGTTAGGCACTTTTCTTACTAATGTGTTCACTAGTCAAAAATACTTAAATTAAGATTTTAGTAATTAACATATTAAAAAATAAAGCCTTGTTTATTTCCTGGTCTTATTCCATGGCATGTGGTAGTGGTATTTTCTCAGCCATAATTTTTGGTCCAGGTATTTTTATCTTCTCCTTATAGTCTGAATAAACAGTGTGGTCCCACTTACAGTGCTGGATAAGCTGTGGTGGGATCTCCATCCATGAGAGACACTCAAAACCTGACTCCACATGGTCCTGGGCAAACTGCTCTAGCTGACTCTGCATTGAGCAGGGGATGAGACGAGGCGATCTCCAGAGGTCCCTTCCAACCTGAGCTAGCATATGCTTTCATAACTCAAGTCCACAGTAGTTAAGAAGTAAGCTTTCCTGGGTAATCTTGGATCAATGCAAATATGTGTAAATTAAATCAGGTTGCCCCTTAAGCACATAAAATTATATAAATCCGCAAGTACCCCCAAATGAAATTGTTTCTTTAAGACATCGTATTTATGTTCTGTATGAACACCCAGCAGATCGAAATTCACTATTCATGCCATGGGATGCTTTGTTAAAAGATATTTTCATCATATATTAGTGAGGCTTGATATAGCTGTGGTGTTTTCTCCATTTTGTAGCAAAATGCAGTAACTTCTGTTACATATGTACATCTGCATTTAAGAGCACTCATGGAAAGACTTGGAAACATCTGCACACGAAAGATCTTTCCTTTGAAGACTGTCAACAGTGAAGTCTTGGGCTCCTTTGCAGATAAAATTCTTGTGTGAATTGAGTGTGCAAAATGTGATTTGCAGCTGCGTTTGTAAGTCAAGTGTCTGACAATTTTATTGGAGTATGTCTATAAAGACCCTGCTCAGAGAACATGTGCATTACATGTGTGTGAGCTCAGACTCTTGCCTCCTATGTTTATACTTGTATCAAAAAATTTTAAAGAAACAAGTGACTGGGATCCTGCCATAATGACTCCTTGAATAGCTTCACTGATGGAGAAAGCCAGAAGACATTGATTGTTTTAGCTGGAACTTGAAAAGAAATCTCAAGTGCTCCCTGTACAGGCATGTATTCAAGGACAGCCTTGCATAAGAGCATGCAGTAAGTGCCTTCTACTGAGTGTAGATGTCCTAATTCTAGGAAAAAAACCCCATGTTTCTTGGAGTTTGCTTCTTGCATAGTCTCTGCTCCCACTGAAACAGTGATTGAGAAGAGAGAAAGGGAAGCCAGAGCCTGGATTTGACAGTGAGTGTATACCTGTGTGTTTTATCTCCAAATACAAAATATTAAGTACAAGCATTTAGATATTGCGGAGATGGAAGCTTTATAAGTACCTTAGGCAGAAGGGTATTGCCTGGTGAAACATAAATGCTGTGTATGAGAGCATCTTACTTTAGCAGGATGGTAGCTTTGATCGGAAAGAGGGTGTGTGAAAATTCGTAAAGTAAGCTGATATATCTTCCCATGGCATGACATATTTTGGCGTGGCTGAAACTCATTGGCTGACTTGCAGCATGAAATTGCTGTACTCTGAAATACCAAGAGTTCATACACAAAATGAATGTGGAGCAGCAGCAAATGTGTTGCCCGGTATGCTTGGCAAAAGGGATGCCAGTAAGAGGAAATAATTCTATTCCTTTAACTTAATTTGGAAAAGTCATGATAGATTCTGCAAATAATTTAATAATTTTTCCTTCCCTGCATGTTCTAATTGTCTTCTTGCTGAAAATTGTTGCCCCTGACACAGCCATGTCTTCTGGCTGGGCTTTTCTTTCTTCATAGAGTCACACTGGTAAAATGTTATACTGGATGTGTGAATATTATGAGGGAGCCATCAAATAACTTTTTCAGGCAATGCCATGTTATTCTATTTTTTCTTAAAGTTATCTGTCTTTAATGCATTTTTGCATTAAAAGTGATGCAAAGTAATGGAGCTAAGTATCTTACATGGGTTAAAAATAATAGCCATTCCTCCCACCTTTCCTTATTTGCTCTCATGTTTTGTAAGATAAGAGCAAAGAAATTTTGAGTTTGGGGTTTTTCACCTTTCCATTTTGTCTTGTAAAATGCATGCCGGTGTAGTTGGGCCAATTATCCTAAGAAATCATCAGTAATTTTCCACTAGTTATAGGTAAAGTTTTCTTTTGGGTTCGGATGATACCTGGTTTATATCATTTTGTTGCTACTTCATTCCCTTCGTAATAGCAGACTAGGTTGAAAAGTTCTTAGCTGACGTGAAGGAAAGGGAGGAAAAGTGACACATTTCACATGCTGAAATGTGAATGCTTGGCAGTCTCCTCTGTCTGACTTGGGTTTTGTCCTCTGCAACTCTTCTCTGAAATCTTCATTCAGGGCTACTTGTCTGAGGATAGATATTATTTTCCTCCCTTTTTATAGCACAAGTGATTGTTCTCAGTGTTTTATTGCTTGTTTTCACTATGTTTTTAATTAAATGTGGGTTTCAATAAAAGACTCCATTAAATACTGAATTTTAAATACTTCTGAAACATAATGCTGAAAATCACTTCAAGCTTTTAGTTGTGTAGATTGCTTAGATATTGCTAAAAGATGCATACTTGTTGTCTAATGTGTTATAACCAACACCACATTGAGAATGAAGCATTTTTTGTTGTCCCCTTATAGAGAATTTTTGAGAAAGAGTGTACCCCTAACTAAGCAAGTTGCTGTGCTGAATACGAAAAGACATTAAAAATCCATTGAAAAGTATTTTTCACTTTATAATAATATTTCTTATACTGATTTGGATATGGTCAATTATGTAATATTTGAAAATATGATTATAAGAGGTATGAAGTTATTACCTTTGCACATTCTTTAGCATATCTTGAATGTAAAAGTGGCATGAGAAATACAAATAAAAAAATAAACCCTCTAGTTTAATGCTACAGGACAATATAAACAAAATGGAGAGTTTTAACAAACAAGTTTTTGATTTTCAGCCCTTGAGGAAGCCATTTCCTAGACTTTTCCTTTGTAAAAGATTTCTTAACCACATTTAAAATCTAGGCTTGATCTGAGTAATAAGAAAGGATGAGGAAAAGATATTTTCAGGTCTTAAGTAGCCACACCTGATTTTAAAGGAAAGAGATAAAATAAATAAAATACTGGCAACTGCTTCAAAACAGTGCTGTGGCTTCCATGGTGCTTGCAGGCTCCAGTAAAGATGCATAATATTCTCTAACATCCCTTTAAATATTCTCTGGAAACAAAATTATTGTTTTTATGTGTATTGACAACTACATGTGCATGAACTTGTATTTCAAGGTCAATGTTGGGACAGGTGTCCTGAGGAGACAGGTTTTAATGAAGAAGAATTCAAGGACATTGGAAGATATACTGTATCATAATGAAATACTGGGAAAATGAAAGACTAGTTGGGAAATGTAATAATATGAAAGTAAATTAGTATGTAATGTATATTTGTAGCTGAGAACTGGGCGGTCCCGTGGTGTAATGGAGAGCACTCTGGACTCCAAATCCCAAGGACCTGAGTTCCAGTCTCAGTGGGACCGTCCCCTGGCAGTTCAATGCCTCCCTGCCATCCCATCCCGT
>JAOXXN010000446.1:82763736-82781017 GCA_026770055.1 Myrmophylax atrothorax
GCTGGAGAATCTACCACCTCCCTGGGCAAGCCATTCCAATTCCTGACCGCTCTCTCTGTAAAGAACTGCTTCCTGATATCCAACCTAAACCTCCCCTGGCAGAGCTTAAGCCCGTGCCCCCTTGTCCTACTACTGGTTGCCTGAGAGAAGAGACCAATCCCCACCTGGCTACAGCCTCCTTTCGGGTAGTTGTAGAGAGTGACAAGGTCTCCCCTGAGCTTCCTCTTCTCCAGGCTAAACAACCCCAGGTCCCTCAGTCTTTCCTCGTAGGACTTGTGCTCATGATGGTATTTATTAACATTATATTCAAATGGATAATTTGGTGTTACTTCTGGATTGAAATGCATATATTATTTTGTCCAATTTAATTGTGTAGCTTGTCTCATTCTAGATTCTTCTTGTGGCTGTGCTGTGACAGCCAAAAAGTAACTACAATGTCTGCTAGGTAACCAAATTGTTAGCTGCCTTTTCAGCTTGTCAGACCTATCCCACTTATGCAGTAGGTGCTTTTCCTGGACATAGCATGACCTCCTGGAAAACAAAAAAACCCACATAGTGCTACTTTTTTGGTGGTTGCCTCCAGGTAGAATTGCCAGCAAGTTCAGTCCCAGTAACGTAGGATGAATATTCTTGTGGCTGACACCTTTGCAAGCCAGGATTCTACTTGCAACCTTGTGTAGCTTCTTGCAGAGGACACTCTAAATGAGAAGAGTGCTTTAGCTAAAGAAGTGAAGGATGTGAAAAGCAGATCTAGGTAAAAGAATAAATAATTCTTATCTCTTACTCTATGCCCTTAAATCTAGGGGTATCTTCTCCATCAGGCCAGTGTGTCCAGAAACATTTTACTAAACTACATAAAGAATGGAGGAAAGGAGAGAAGGGGAGTCAAATGCTTTTGACGTGACTCTGTTTACACTTCAGCCTCTATTTTCCATTGTTGCTTGAATGTGATCCTACTTGGACAGATTTCTGAAGTATGCTCTCAATACTTATTCAAAGTCCTTACAAATGTTCTAACAAAATTCCTTCTGGAGCAGCCTCCCTGCCTTTATTTTCCTCTGCTGGGGCATTTACTCCATGGAGACCTCTCTCCCTAGCTTGCAAGGAAGAGGTCATTTCAGCACACTGGGCTGAACTCTGTCTCTTTAGAAAATCAATACAAAATCTTGCTTCATTTAACACAAATCTGTTAGTTTGATGTACACAGAGGATGGAGACAAGGAGAGGAGCGATCCTGCAAGATAGCTTTCTTCCAGCACTCTTCACTGCCTTTCACACGCTCATTTCTGATGGTTGTCTGTGTCTGAGGCTAGCCATTTTGATAAGCTGTGGTTTATAATTGAACAGTTTCCAGAGTGTTTTATGTAATGACTCACTGTACAATATATCAGAAAGGAAGTGTCCGCATTTATTTTTCTTTGCTGCTTTATGCCATTTCACTTGTAGGAGCATCTTTTTGTAGGTAGCTGGCTCACAAATAGATATGCTTGTGTGCTGTAAATACCAGAACTTTTCAAAAGTGCTTTAAATATTAACTCTCCTGTCCCTAAGGACCTGTCGCTTCCACTGAGGGGGAGGAATTAATTTGCCGACAGGCATTACTTATTAAGAAACAAGCAATAGATGATAATATCCAGCCTGGTGTATTAGTTCTGAGCTTAGGGAATGGACACAGAAGGAGAATTAGTTAGAAATTCCAGAATGAGAGGATTTCTAATTCTAGGGGACAATGCATAAAATTAAACACTTTGGTTGATTACACTGTGTCATACATTGCTTTTTGTCCAAAATAACAAATAATTTCAGTTGAAAGTTTGTGACCCCAAATATGGGAAGAAGACACTTAAATATGTAATGAAATGTACAAATTCAATCCAAAAATATAGTTCACATGATAATTTATATATAAACATATAATCTAATATGTTTGAAATATATAAATGTAAGAAATTAAATGTTTGGACTAATTTTGGTGTATTGATTAGCATACATTTAATATTGCAGGAAATTTTTTGTTTGACTTGGATCAGCTGCAGTCCTGTCTGAAAAATGTTTCCTTGAATTACTAGTTATTTTTAGACCTGCATGACCATGTACTCACTTCTGTGAATATGGTGATATTTTAGTACTCCTAGATTTCAATTTTTTTTCAGTAATCTTCTCTAAATTTTACTTCATAATGGTAGATGAAGTACTTTAGAGTAATTCCAGAAGACGACTCCTTAGACCTACTAGTGTGAAGTTGAATGACAAGGAGACATCTTTGGCATTTACTTCTCCACTGATGTTCTCTTTGTGGGTTGTGAAAGATTCAGTCTAACGGCAGAGTATTTTTCCACTATTTCACATGAGAAAAGTGGATAAGAAGTGAAATTAAATTACCTCTGAGTGGACTTGAATGTCTATCTGCCTGTCAAGTGAAAAAAAAAAATGCTGAAGAGGAGGATAAGGTACTATATCAAATTTGCTTCTATAATAAACAGAAGAAGAAACAGAAGAAGAAATGAGAATGAAGTTTTCTGTCATTTTGTTTTAAACTCTTCTGTACTAGTAGAACTAAAGGCAAATTTGCAAACACGCTTCAAAGGAAAGATTTGGTCTGCTCAGCACTGAGGATTTTCTCTCACTGTAGAGAAGATAATTTCCCACTTCAGTGTCAAAGGGTAATCTAATTAAATAGGCAGAATGTTTTCCAAACACATAACTAATTGCTCTTGAATTATTTTAGCTGATGATAATATGTGGCTTATTTCAGGTTTTGTTCATAGCTTAAAACTTTGTCCTGTTCTTGTTGGTAAGTATTAGGACTGTTGAGACACTAGTGATCATTGTCATATGCAAAACTCATTTTGTTGTCAGGGATGACTAATGAACACATTTGAACAGATGAAGTGCTTAGTGAACTTTAAAAGTGGTTTTCAGAAAGAACTCATGCACATTCTTCCTGCTCAGTGAAACTTCACTGAGTTACATGTTCTCTGACTTCTACTAAATACAGGCGTTTCAACAAAACTGAGCTCTTACTGAATGGAATCTGTGAATGTTGAGCACACATTTACGTAGAGTTCGGCTACTATTGAATTGATTTATATTTTATTTATATTACATTGATTTATAATCATTTAATTGCCTTTTTATATGAAAAGCATTTTTTTATTTGCAGAGGTCTTTTTATTTCCATCCATGACCGGGGTCACATTGCTACAATGCTTAAATCCTGGCCTGAAAGTGTCATCAAGGTAAGTCCAGTTTTAGTTGCATGACAAAGATGATGTTGTTTTGTACCCAAGGTGAGTTGTTTAAGATATTTTTATAAGGTTTGTATCAGTTAAGATGTCAATGGTTTCTTAACTCATTTTTTAAACAGAAAGAATGCCGTTAAAGCCAAAGTTTGAGGCAATTAAACCCTTTCTTGTTTAGCTGTAGACATCCTTTACTTATGAATTTGTCAGTTACATTGAATGTTATGCATGAAAAAATCACTGAAGGCTTTTCTGCATTTCAGGGAATCAGAATCACAGAGCATTTGAGGTAGGAAGGCACCTCTGGAGATCATCTAGTCTGTTCTCCTGCTTAAGCAAGGTCAGCTAGGACAGGACTATGTCCAGCCCTTGGGATTTTGAGTATCTCCAAGGATGGAGACTCCACAAGAGCTCTTGGCAAACCAGTCTAGTGTTTGAGATAATAGTTCTCCACTTATGCTTGATGAGCTCTCTCACAAAAAATATTGAATTTCCAGATAAAATGGCTTGTCACAGAGTTATGACAAGGACATCTTTGTGTTGTCAGCTGCTTGTCATACTGAGCACTTCTGTCCTCTACTATGAAAAATCTTTCCATATAGGACAGACAGTTTTTTTGAGGTTTACCTAAATTATTGTATTTTTTTCAGTGAAAACATATGCTTCCTTATATGTATAAGTATGATATATTTGCACAAGGGAAGAAATACATCTTTAACGGGTAAGAACCAGGTGGTTGCAGACAGCCCTGTCAAAGGCCAGGAGGAGTGACTGGCTCTGGTTCTTCTGAAAACAGACATGACAAAACCCAGGGGTCTGGGGTTCTTCTTTTTGAGTGGATAACTTCCTTTCCCTTCCTATTCTGTTTTCATACTGTTGACAGAAAAATGTAAGAGGGAACAATGCCAGTTTCCTTGTAATGTAATACTAAGTACCTCTCTTGTGTATTCTTAAAAGTTTTATATGAAAGTCCCATTTACAGTGAAGCAAGAGTCTAAAATAATGTGACAAAACCATAGTGAAATACAATAAAACAATTCTGTGCCTTTGTTGTAGTATTGATTTGTTTGTACCTGCTAGAATTTTTACATGAAAATTAAAAAATGATGGTAAGACAATAATGGAATATTTAGTACATACAACCAAAGAAGTGATTTTTTTCTGGGGCTTTTCTCTCTTCCTCCAGGCTATTGTGGTGACCGATGGAGAACGTATTATTGGCCTTGGAGACCTTGGTTGTTATGGAATGGGCATTCCTGTTGGCAAACTGGCACTTTATACAGCATGTGGAGGCGTAAAACCTCATGAGTGTCTACCAGTGATGTTGGATGTGGGAACAGATAATGAGGTAAATCCCTTTCTGGGGTATAGTGAATACTAGGTGTGCATGTCTAGGTACTTCAGCTGTACATTAATTTTAGTTATAGAAAGCACAGTAACACATAAATTTTCTCCAAATGAGGTCCTAGTGCTTCAAGTAGGTGGATCTTACCCTATTTAACTTGGCTTCCCATTTTTGTGAAATGCAGAGATTTAAAGTTGTTGAAAATTGTCTCTTTGCTTTCCAGTGCTTCTGGGATTACTAGTTAATTACTTGGCCCCTATTCTTCCTTATTTGCTTTTGTCTGAAAGAATGTTTGGATATTTGAAGACTTTGAATGATGGCAAATAAAAAACCAAACACCTGCAATATCATGATGCTTTTGTAGATGTAAACACATGCAAATGTTAAACCTTATGCATGATAAATTTATCAAAGATTTATGTGTATTATAGCTAAATATAGCATTCCTGTGCCAGTAAATTTAGCTAGGGCTTCTAGATTGTTGGTTTGGGTGTGTGCATGTTCAGCTTTATACACACACCTCCACCCCTGCCCCACTGGGGTAATTTAGACAATACATCATTAAAACATTACTGAACCAGAAATGCCTGCTAACCTTTCTCTCTGTACCCCCAGCAACCCCTTCTAAAGTGGACAAACTTACTTGTGAGATGTATCTGAACACTGTAGCATGTAGCCATATCAAATAATGTACAAGTCTCATTACCTATGAAATGTTTTTATTTCTGTTTTTTTTTCATTTTGGAATATGGCTTCATATATTAGGACTATAGGGAAGGAGACCTCTGAATTCTGCTGTTGATTTATGAACAGATGGGGCTTTGTGGCTATACCCCTTGACTGATGAGACTACATGGGCCTGATAGTATTCATTAATGGGAGCTTAGATGTAGTTCCCAGGCTCCTTTAGTCAAATTCGGCAAACTTGGGGCATCAGCTCCCTTAATTGCTTCCAACACCCTTCCTCTCACCCAGCAGCACATCCCTGTTCCCTCTTTAAACCCTGCGTTCCTGTAGCCTGGTGATGAGTCACTGTAGAGAACTGAAATGACTGAAAAGCATTCAACTTTTTCTTGCTAAGCTGAGTGTATTAAGTCAAGTTGCTGTGGAATTGCACTGCCATTCCTTATCTTAAGATCTAAACCTCTTGGAAAAATAACTGTATTTTTATGCTATATTTTCTTAGTCTAGCCAGGATTTTCCATAATAAGACGCAATAGAAATCACTCTCACGACTTGAGCACATATAAATAATAATTATGCTGAACATGTTTTTTGAAATGTGCAGATGTTTTCCATTTAGATTAGTTCCTTCTCCCGTTCTGTGGGGGCCTCGCTGCTTTAAAAGAAGTTTTAAAAAATGTACTTTTGGCAACTGCTATGCAGAGGTGCACAACCTGTGAATTCTCCAGAAAGATTAAGTCTTGCCCTAAAGCAGATTGCAAAAAACCCCCAAACTTCACAAGTTCTCATTCTGGATTGCTGTGTCGTATACAGGACTCAAAACAGTAACTTTGAGGAGCAACTTGCTCAATTTCAGATATTTACTAAAATCCTTGTAACTGTTACTTTTAGCAGAGGTATCTTTAGGTAGGATGTTATCCTGTTACTCCTAAAACCAAAGAAATAAAAGAGAAGCAAATAAAGCATTTTTATACAAATGCCTAGGTAATAAGTGAGAGAAATGAGAACTGCTTATTTATGGATAGAAATTAACCTAATAGAAAGTCTGGTGTGTCCAAACTAGTAATTTGCTCCATATAATCAGTGTGGAACTGAGTGTCCAAAAGAAGTGGTGCTGACTGTTGCCAAAAATAATATACCTGTTTTGTAAATTATTGATAAATTGGAGGCAAGTAATTATTGAGGGACATTTTTATCCAAAAATATTATTTGGACTACTATTAATAACTTACTTACTGTGACCACCTCACTAAAAGTTGTGCCTCACTCAGTAGCCATGTATTTTGTAGGTGTGAGGATGGTGCTTCTCTAGGTGGGATACGTACTCAGACACTACTCTCAGTGCTGATACAAAATTGTGCTTGGAAATCCTGAGGTAATATGATCCCTGGATCCTGAGTGTTCATCTAATATTGTAGAGATATATGTTAAATTACCGTGAAATGGTTAAAGAAATAGACTGTAGAAGAAAAAGGAATAGTTGCCAAGGTACAAACAGCTGCAACTTAATGGAGACCTACCCAAAACACATGTACTCAGCACTGGAAGTGGGATGGTTTAAGGATGATGGAAATAACCAGGCTGGATCAAGGGGAAATATTTAAACATTAAAATGTGAGTGATGATTGTTTTCTACTTAAAAGATGTTATTAAACTCTCACGAAATAAACAATGTTGAGGCAAGTCTGGAGGTTAAAAATCAGCCTGGCTTACAGGGATGTGAAAACTGGCTGTTTAATACAACAAAACAAACAGCAAAACCTCATAATAGAAACAAAGTTCAAAAACTGTGTTTATAGGCAGTAAAAAAGCAAAAAACACTAAAGAAAAGCAACTTAGTGAGAATAATTATGAATAGTAATAATGAGATTTTCTGTTGTTCCTGATGCTGTTCCTTAATGGTGGTCTGTATGGACATATTAAATTGTCACCATAATATGGTAGATATTTTTTAAATGTCAGTTTTATCTATCTTGGCAAGAAATTTTATTTTCCATTTCATTAACAGCAAATGAATATGTTGAACTTCTTTAGAAGTTTGTCAAGATCCTTAAATCAGAATGTCCAAATAACGTTTTGGCCAGTTCTTTTTAAAAAAAACTCTGGTAAAAGCATTCTGTACCATGCTGAGTTGGGCAGGGAGGAAGTACTAATTTTCCTTAGTTATGTCTGGAATGAATTGAGAAGTTCAGGAAGATTGGATTAAAGGTAAGGCTCTTATTTAAAATACAATGGTCTGGTCTAATGTGAGTTTACAGATTTTGGGTTGGCTCCTATTTTTTACTTTCATAAGACATTTGAATTCATAGTGTTTCTTTTAAAAGACATTGGAGTTCATAGTGTACCTTTTTAAACTAGACCAATGAAAAAGCAAAGCAGAGCTCCTCTATTACTGGAGAAAATACAATTTAAAATATGTATTTATGTGAGGAATAATAAAATACTTGTGCATTTATGGTATCTCAGGGGGTTTTTTTCAGCTCTGCGATGTTTAATATCTTTATCTATGACTTGGAGGCAATATTTTTATTGTTCAAGGGTCACAAAAGAGACATTGTTTAGTTACAGTACTATTATCCAGCCAAAGCAGGAAGACTGATGGCTTGTTTTATATAGAAGTCAAACCAGTGGTGAAAAGGTTTATTCTGACCATAAAAATCTTAATCTAATACTGGATGATTAGCAGAGGAATGAAAACTCTGTTTATTTGATACCTTAGAAGAAAAGCTCTGACAAGTTCATTGCTGCCAGAGCGATTCTAAACTGATCACATGTGTAAATTCAATACTGGCAATGGCCAGTTGTGAGAGCTTTAGAAACACTGTGTGCTTGCACTTAAACCATTTACCATAAATTTCAGTCTAAGTAGAAAACATTCAATTCTTTTAGTACCTTCACGCAATATGGAAAAGCCAGGACAGCTCGGATTGAAAGGACTTCCTACACAGGCAGTTTTTAGTGGAAGACATCTTGGTGCTCCCAGCAGCAGGACAGTGCCACACACCAGCCATCAGAGTTGCCCAGCTGTCCAAGGTCACTCCAGCTGCAGCTGTGATGGCTGCAAGAAGCTGGGCTCAGAAACATTGGAAATGTGTATCTGATCTGGGCTTTATTCATGTAGCTGTTGGTCTCTCCTCCCAAGTGACAAGAGATTTGATGAGAGAAAGTGACCTCAGGTTGCACCAGGGGAGGTTTAGGTTTGATCCTAGAAACAATTTCTTCATGGAAGGGGTTGTCAAGCATTGGAATGGGCTGCCCAGGGAAGTGGTTGAGTCAGCACCCCAGAGGTACTTAAAAGTTATGTAGCTGTGGTGCTTGGGGACATGGTTTACTGGTGGACTTGGCAGTGCTGGGTTAATGGTTGGACTTGATGATCTTAAAGGCCTTTTCCAACCTAAACAAGTCTATGATTCTATGCTTTAAGTACCGAAAAGTGGACTAGAGAATAAACATGCAGGGCAGCTTCTCCTCCTTCATCTGTGATACTTCAGGGACTTGTGGGCTGCTATTTAAAGTTGTTTCCTGCATGCTTGCTTCAGAATATTTTCCCCTTAACTTACTAACATACTGAAATGCAGGAATGTGATGGTTCTCACAGTTGCCCTAAATAGCTCAATGACCATGACTGGGCTGGCAGTTCTGACTCCTCTGGAAGAATGACAGGCATCCATGGAGGAATATGAAATCCTGAAAAGCTGAGGGGCAAATTCAGGTTTAGTTATTCAACTTGTCCTAGTTAGCTTTCTGCATTTCCCTAAATTATTTTCAGTTGTCATAAGAACTGGTACTAGCCTTCCAAGATTCATATTCTTGACGAATACCTTCCTATGAATGCGCAAATGGAAGCTGGTGAGAAAACAGAAACAAACCTGTTTTTTTTATTTAAATTCCAGCCAAAATAGAAAGCTGGAAAACAGAAAGCTGAGTATAGAGGAAACTTGCAATTTCATACCTTTTCAATCTAAATATATAAATGTATCAGAAAAATGTAAATTGTGTACAGCTGCAGGGATTTCTGTCTATAAAAGATAATCACAATTTGTGTTCATGTGCAGAGCAGTGGCAGTTTTACCCTTTTTTTTTAATGTAGTAAATATGTAATGAAATGGTTATGCTCTCTGGTTTTAAAAAGGTCCTTTTTTTTCCTCTTGCATGATGATTGTTAGAACTGGAGACAGCATTTCAGTGACAGTTTTACTGTACAGTAGTGGTAACACTTCCTGAATTCTATGAGTGGAGATTGGTCCTGTCTATATAAAATTTATTTTTTTTTTTATCTGGTGCATATATGAG
This sequence comes from Myrmophylax atrothorax, assembly GCA_026770055.1. Classification (NCBI taxonomy): domain Eukaryota; kingdom Metazoa; phylum Chordata; class Aves; order Passeriformes; family Thamnophilidae; genus Myrmophylax; species Myrmophylax atrothorax. The sequence continues at coordinate 82,773,301 of JAOXXN010000446.1, forward strand.
AATCACATTTCAAGGTTTTATTCTCCAGCATGTTCCCTAGTAGTTTTGAGTGTTTCTGCAATACAAATGACAGTTTATATGATCAAAACAGGTTTCTAGGTGCACAGCTTTTCATTCAGGTATCCTAAAATGTTACTGACCAAATTAACCTGGTGGATGAAAAGAGACTTTTTTTCTTTGCCTCACAAAACAGTCAGGACAAGCAAGGTGCTCAGAGGTAGTGCTGTGGCCCAGTGGTACTGAGTTCCAGATGTGAAAATTTGTAAAACTATTGATGAAATAAATCTTCTGTGTTTTTATCTTTTGGCTGCTGCCTGTCCATGCCAGTCTGGTAGGAGGTAATTGCTCTTCTTTCACCAGTTAAATTCTATTTTATAAAGTGGATTTTTTTCCCATCTTAGATCTTGCTGCTAGATCCTTCCCTGGTAGCACATGGACAGCACTTGAACAAAGGAGAAAATACATGAATATTCCTTTTCCTTCCCCTTTCCTCACTTCCAGTTGGCAAATAAATAGTGTGATCGCATGTTGCTTTTCTTAGAGTCAATGTCATGAGTCATTTTTTCTATTCTCTTTTCACTGTTCAGAAGTGCTGAAAAGTAAAATAATTTCTGAATGTACACTTCTGTTTAGCCCATTGCACAGAAGAAAAAAATTGGTAGTCTCCTTTTAAATCTACTAAGTTATTTGAAGTGGACTGAATATGTGTTAGAAAAGGGAATGGACAACTGCATCTGTTTTTATGGATGCACATTCTAAAACTGGGGGCATTTGGTGTCATCTTTCCAGGGTGTTTCAAAATATTCCACCTCTAAAATAAATGTAGCATCAGCAATCACTCCTAAATATGCTTTATTTCAACAACAGGAACACCCAATACTGTGACAGCATCCATATTACACTTGCAGACTTGAGGAATGAGCTGGAGAAGGGATGATACAAAAGCCACCATTTCCTCTCAGTGCAGAGTCTGGTGGGTGACATGTTTGTGGATCACAACTATCTGACAGCTGACATTCTGTAATTTTTGAGAGCTTTCCTTTTCTTGCTCTTTAATGCTCTTATTGAATAGTTACAATATATCTGGTAATACATTCACAACTTGAAAATTTCAAAAGTTGTTTTTACTCAGTTTTTTAACTTGGGTTGAGAATTTGTAACTGTAGTAATAAATCTAGATTTACCCAAGATACTGAGGCTTCCAGTGTGTTTAAGTCTTTTAAAGAATACCTTTTGGATGATCTCTGAGTTTGTCTTCTATTTTGTCCCAATCTTCTGCAATTTTTTTTTTAATTACTCTTTCTTTTGTTTCTGCTGCCTTACTATGTATTTCCTTGGTTTTATTAAACTTGCAGTAGAAGACTGTGTATAAATGTCTTGTGCTTCCTAGGGGATGCATTCTACTAATGAGTATTAAGAGAGCTGAAATATAAAACATTGCCTACCCCTTTTATGAAGTAATTGTATACAAAGGCAAACAGCGTTTCCTGCCATATTTAGAGCTGTTAAAAGCTTTGACTTATTTGCAAATGTAGAAGATCATTTGCTGTTCTTTATCATGGTGTTCCCAAGGGAATGTATTGCATCACCTCCCTTTTTTCATTTTGCTGCTTTTCTCATGTTTTGTTAGACATAAATCAGCATCTATGATTTACCAGCACTTTTTCCAATAAAATTCAAATATAAACGGACTTGGCTTTTAAACATTTGTTCTCTTTAAATATTTTTCTCAGTTTCAGAGTATGTACACTGTCAGCATTTTGTTTAATTCTGCATTAACTTGTAATGGCCTTTATTCTCTACTATAACAGTAGGAAGACATTCTGTTTTTATATGACTACTGTTACAATGCTCATGTCCATTTGCCCTAATACAGGGATGAAAAATACCTTGATCTACATCTCCTGTCAATAGCAAAAATACTTACTACTTGTTTTTAAAAAATAAAAAGCCAGTGAGGAGGATTTTTTTCAGCAGGGACTTACTCATCATACAAAAAAAGGCTACTGCCATTTTAAAAATTCATTCAGTTTTTTTAGTACAATTAAATTAAAGGAGATTTGCAAGTTCATTATTATCTTTTTGATATGCATGTTGTATAAAATAATATTATATATATATTAAGTGCTAAACTTACATTCACCATCATTCTATATTACCTTTGCTTAAAGTTCTCTTACGGTTTCTTATAATATTAGTGTTCGCAATCTTGTAACCATCCAGCCTTTCCATATTGCCTGTGTACTCAACCCACATCTACCCAAATCTAGACTTTTCAAGTATATCCACTTAGGCAGCAACACTTCTTCCTGGTTTTGTTTTTGGTTTTTTTAATATTTTTCATACCTAATGGAATGTCCAGTTATAATCTTGCATTTGAATTGTTCATCATGAGAATCTGGGGCCCCTTCACCAAACTAGGTAAGCTCAGAATGACTGAAAAAGATGCAGAGCTTGACAGTCACCTGGACCTGAACTAATCCTCCTAGGCTAATTTTATGAAGAGCAACACGTGTTGCTTCCTGTAGAGGAGCTGTCTCAAATTTGTCCAATGAATTGTGTTTTAAAATGTTTTTTAGTCTATTTTTTCACCTCTTGACTATAAAAAGAGCCTAGACTGGCTGAGATGTTGAAGTATCCAGTACAGGTTCTTGAGTTAGCTAACATGAATTCTTACTCCATTTGCACTTCCCTTACCTCTCTTCATCTGACATGTGGTTTGTCTGTGTCTTGGGAGACTTTTACAGAGATGAAAACTTGGGTTTGATGTTATGTCAACCTCTTATAAAACAAACTCTTTTTATGTCTGAGAAGTGTCATTCTACTGCTCTTTGAGAAATGACATTCTACTGCTTAGGGCGTGAGAAGACCTCAGCAATTGTCTGCCACTTTTGATCCATTGTGATCCTTTAAACTTTGTCATTTTGGCTAGGAGTATATGGTATTCTTTTTCTAAGACTGTTGATTTATTTTTGTAAAATTTGCTATTGTGAATATTTCTTTTGTGAAGTGTTCCACTTCTTTAGACCATGGAAAATGTGACAAAGTTAGGTGGTGCTTCAGATTTCCGCATTTTCCAAACAGCATATTGGCAATGATTTTTAAGACCTGAGAAGCTGAAGATGGGAGGGTTTTAGCAGAAGGAACATAGGTGGTGACCCAGGATTTAAGTCTCAGTTTCAGCTGCCATTAGAAAGAATGAGCTGTGTACTAATGTTACTGTCAGTTCTGTCAGTCCATTTAATTTCTTCTTACTTCACTTTTCAGCACAAGGGGATCTATGAAAGAGGGCAGAAATGAATATCTGAAAATGCTTATTTTGGATAGCAAGCATGAATATTCACAGACCAAACCGATGGCAGACTTTATTTCAAGATACATTAGACATTTCCAATTATTCGTGCTCAGAAGGCAAAAACAGATAGTGTTTGTTTTGGTTGGCTTTCATGTAACTGCCAGCTCTCAGCCTCCTCAGCAATTTCACAGGCAATGGAGAACACAACAGAAGGAACAAGCATGAATGTAGCTATTATGAAAAAAGGTGGGATAATACACATCATTTATGGCTCCACAGAGGACAGCTTAGTGTCTGGGACAAAGCATGTCACCCAGTAATCATAAATGTGTTCTTACAAATGTTGGCCTTGTACTAGCAGGTCTACTGCGCGCACAGCATTATTTTTCCCTTTTTTCTTTTGGTGCTGGGACAGATATATAGCTGAGATGCCAGCACCAAAATAATATCAACACATTATTTTCATAATTGCCAGTCAGTCAAAGGGACACTGTTAATGTGACTTGTTGATGTAGGAAGAGGTCCAATCCATTTGGCTCTAGTAAAGAAAATGTCTGAGTGTCAGCACAGGAGACAGGAATGTCAGGGTCAAAGATATTTTGATGAAGGACTGTGTGGGAGTACCTTATGGAAGTAAATTAAATAAATTAGATATAAGTTTAATAAAAGTGAAAAGAGATCACAACAAGTGATGGAGATTTATAGTTACATGTGAATGGGAAAGAAATCAAAACAAAATATCACAACTGTTGGTATAGAAATGAGATGTACTGGTAACAGAACAAGGTTTTGAGTTTTGTAAATTGTATCTGTTGCTATGTTAAAATTCTGTTCAATTACTTATCTGATGGACTCAAGACAATGTGTTGTCATAATGTGTGAGCTGATACAATATTATCAAAATCCTCTTTATTAATAGAATATTAAAGAAGAATGAAAAATATCTTTGAGGGTTTTTTAAAGTTTGTTATCTTTGTTGTTTATCACACGAAGGAAGATTATTAAGATGGCATTCTTCTGAATATTGCTAGTTAATAACAAAACTTTACTGATGTCCTCTTCAAAACAATGTCTTTGCTCTTCTCTGATTCACTTTATTGATTTTTTGTTTGTTTGTTTTTTCTTAAATTTTTGTCTCATTTTGAAAACTGCATGACTCCTTACATTCAGACGTTTCAGCTACCTGTCCCAAGCAAAATTTGGAAATACGAGTGCATGAAAATAAAATGAATGATGTGTGTTTATTGCTTCACAAAAATGATATAGGAAACTTTGATGTAGCCACAGTGTTTGAACAACCTCAAGCATCTGTATCTTTTCATTCTCTCTTAAGCTAAAATAAATAATTTATTAAGATAGCAACACTCCTGCTAACTTTTCAGGAAAAAAAAACTTCTCCAGCTTCTATAAAGCATTTCACTGAGGCTAGACTTGATTTTAGGGTACTGTGTAGGCTACCATGAGTCCTGTTTTGGCTCTTCTTAAAGATTATTGTTTGGCCAGCTTCCATGATTTATTATAAGCATGTGCTAATAGACCTTCAAGTACGTTTTAGCATGTCATCCCTCAGGTTTTTTGAGAGCAATAAACTTTGGAAGTTTAGTTGTGGTAATCTATTTCTATAGCTTCCATTTCCCATTATGCATCAGCTGTATTTCAAAATGTAATATTGAGGGTATTGTTTCTTGATGTGTTGCAGGACACGTGATTGAGATTTTAGCCATACAAATGCTGAGTTCATGAAGAAGAAATGATAGTCATTAACTGTATGGGGGCTGGGGAAGGTCAGTTATGTGGGGAGATTAATGGTTCATCTGACCCTTTTCTGTGTTTTGGTAAAAGCTTTTACAGAAAGTAGATATCAGGAGTTTTAGGAGTTTTCTTGTCAGGTAGTCTGAAAATTATATGAATAAAATACATGAGATTTCTAATATTTCTTTGCTTTCTGATTATTATTTCTATGTTAAAGTATTAGTGATTGCATGCAGCATAATGTGTTGAAGTTGGATTCTTCAGGACTATTGTTTTCTCAATAGGCAAATGATTACATTTTTCAAGAAATGCCACTGGCATGCAGACAACCATTTGTTTTCAGTTTTACTGTGTAAAAGAGTTATGCATGCTAAAATTGTGTCTGATGAAATGTTCCTCTGAAACCATGGTTCTGAGCGTCTTCCAAGTTCCAACTCAAATTACAGGCATTTGGGGAATTGGCATCATTGCTATCCCTGCAGACAGATGTTAACATCAGGAGAGATCTCTCAGACTGTTAAACATAATACAGAATATTTATCTTGCTATTTTTTTTTCTTAAACTACACAATAAATTAGGGCTCTCTGTTCTCCTTACTGACTGCTAGAGACAGTTCTGGCAGTGGATTGTAGAGCAGAATCATTTAAGTTTGAAAAGACCTTTGAGATCATTGAGTTCCACCATTATCCCAGCACTGCCAAGTCCACCACTAAACCATGGCCTAAGTGCCACATCTACATGGCTTTTAAATATCTCCAGGGCTGGTGTCTCAACCACTTCCCTGGGCAGCCTGTTCCAATGCTTGACAATGCTTTCTGTGGAGAAGCCTTTTTATTCCACCCATGGTCATAGCACCCTGTTCATCAAAGTGTGCCATTTTTTTCTGATTGACACAAGTATAAATGAAGAAAATTTGAAGATTAGAAATTATTTCCCCTTCCTCCTGGTAATCACATGCCTTAGTTATGACTTGCTTGGCATAGCTGCTACTTGATGTAGAAGTTAAATGTTGATTTAAAGGAAGGACCTGATGTGTCCATGTGGTGGTGGTACACGAGCATGGTGTTTTGAAAAGAGTGCTATTTTAGTGCTGTAAGGATTAGCCTGATAAGAAATTTATTATTTTAGTTTTGAAGCTAACTTTCTCTGAACAGATGTTGGCACAGTTGTATGTTTACAATTGAAAAACATTTTGGGTTTTCATTTTCTAGTATAGAAAACTGTCAAACTAACTTCCTAGCTGTGAAGGAAGGTTTGGGGTTTTTTTCTTCAATTACAGAACTTTCATAAAGAACATCTAATCCAGTCCTCACGAAAACATCTGCTTTTCTCCTTATGAACCTGTGCTGCAGATTCAGTGATGGCTGTTCTTTGATACTCACTTCTAATAGTTTTTAAAAGTTAAACTGGTTAGAAATCATCAATGTAAGCTGTTTCACCTGCAAAAAAACCCAAGGTTCCAATGGCATTTAAATCTCAGGGAAATACCATTATTTTTTTTGCTTTATATGTTGACTAGCAAAGTTGTAGTTGAGGTATGCTTCACAACTCAGCTATTCCCAGGTCTTTCCTAATGGAAACTGCCATAAAGAACAAGGTTCATAGAACAATTGTTGCTAGATTATCCAATTAGCTTTACTGCAAGGATTTTTTTAATAGCAGCAGTAACTTACTGAAAAAAACTGTCATTGTTGTGTGAATTCATTACTATGTACTGGAAAAGTGAGCAGGTGAAACAAAAGCCAAATAGCTCTGAAAAAATATAGCTTATCTGATGTTGGGTGTATTACTGCTTTGAAACATTTTTAGTATTCATTATCAGGTATGACAATATATAGTTAGACTAGCTATACTGTGTATTACTTGTAATTTTCAGAGCAAATCAAGAAAAGAAGTTCAGATGTCTCTTTGAGTTCCAGGTTGTTTGGAATGGAAAATTCAGAAAGGGACTTCCTTAGGCATATCCGTCATTGATGGGCCGCTGGCTGTAACCAGGGTGCTCTGTTTCAGGTGCTCAGAAATCTGAATTACACCTAAAAATCATGAGATGAGCTTTCTATAAAAGTGTGATTTCTATAGAGTATTTTATAATTTCCAGTACTTTGGAGGTAATCCAGGAGAATGACTTAGATGTACCTACAGACTCAGACTAGAAGGCAACACTGCTTCCTGCCCCTCACCATCAATATCCCTCGAACTTGTCACCCATCAATTGATTCAACAAACTGGACTCAAACACCAGTGCATTGCCTGACTTGAAGAGGAGACAGCACAGCAGCCTCCTGAAAAGTCAAGTGCCTCTTACTGCTACAATTTCTGTCTTTGTATTTTGCTCTTGGTGCTCCCTGGGTAATGATGGCTCACACAGCTTGCGCTGGTGAGCCAGCCGTGTGCCCAGGTGGCCAAGAGGGCCAATGGGATCCTGTCCTGTATCAAAAATAGTGTGGCCAGCAGGACCAGGGCAGTGATTCTTCCCCTGTGCTCTGCATTGGTGAGGCCACACCTTGAGTGTTGTGTTCAATTCTGGGCCCCTCAGTTCAGGAAAGATACTGAGGTGCTGGAGAGGGTCCAGAGAAGAGCAACAAGGCTGGTGAAGGGACTGGAGCACAAGTCCTATGGAGAGAGGCTGAGGGAGCTGGGGGTGTTTAGCCTGGAGAAGAGGAGGCTCA
>JAOXXN010000446.1:82781117-82791230 GCA_026770055.1 Myrmophylax atrothorax
GGACTGGAGTTGGACCAAGGGTTGGACTTGATGATCTCAGAGGTCTTTTCCAACCCAATCGATTCTATGATTCTGTGGTTTGTGTATCTGGGATGTGTTTGTGGACTGCCTGGTCTTCTGCTTTGTGTGCTCACTCATGGGAACGAGTTGGATTTCATGGGAGAGCCCCTCTGGTGTGCTGACAAGGGATGGAGAGAAGTGGACAGAGTGGGCTGGAGGGCTGGCGCCCACCTGGCACAGAGCCCTCGATCTGCCCGCAGCCCTCACACACTGGGGGCTTTGTGCAGTGCCGCATCCACGCGCCGGAAACATCCCACAGAATGTCCTTGGCACAGCCTGGCTTTGTGCAGCCTTTTGCTTGGGGACAGGCTGTGGTAATTTCATAGCGTGTTAGAAGGTTCCTGCATGAAGCATTCTTTCCAGCCATTAGAGGGATTTTTATGTTGTTAAAGTTCTCTGGAGCTGACAGTTTTTCAGCTGGGTGAAGCTGTCTGTGTGTGTGGGAAATAGCCAGAATGTAAGCAATAAGGTTCAGTGAGATTCAAAGCTACAACTGGTAATTCCTCTTCAGGTTAAGAAATGAGTAAACTTCCTGAGCAGGAGGAAGTACAGGATGTAAAGGCCACATTGATACTTAAACAACCTTATGAAAGTAAAGAACAAGTTGAAATGAATAAATGAAGCCTGTCTTCAAGGAGAAATAACTGAAAACATGTAGTCTTAAGTGGGCAAAACTGTAGTATCACTATGCATGTATTTTTTTAGCACAACTTTAACTTCTTTTAAACAGAATTTGAAATATTGTAACTTCATATCTGTTACATTAGGATATTGCTTCATCAGAGTATTAATAAATATTTATATGCTGAACCGTCTCAAAAATTCATAATACTCTTTAGTAATAATTTTATTCCACGGAAGTTGTTCCCTTCAAGCACTGCACTCAAGATTGATGACAAAGGAACACCCTGAATGTATTATCTTTTAATCTCTTGGCTATTTCAGGTCTAGAATTTTGTATGAACAAACAATGGACAATATTCAGTGATGTTTTTAGGCATACAGATGGGAAAATATTAATTATAGTACAGCTGTTGTCTGCATACACAGTTGTGTTTGTCTCTGAAGTACTGGCAGCCACTTGCTTTTGGCAAAGTGGACACAGCTGGGCTCAACTTTTTAAACTCTTGTCCAATGTGTGTGGGTTTTCCTCCTTTATTTATAGCTAGAATGACCCATTGTGATATCCATTTTTTGGCCTCATCTTTTGGGACCTTTTGTGACATCCTATTGTAGGGAGGATCCCATGGAGGAAACCGAGGTGCAAAGAGAGCTACAGCTCTGTATGCCAGTGCCTGTCTGTTGTGGTACCCAGATAAAGCGTTAGCTGAGAGTCACAGTGATGAGATCTCCTTCTTTGGGGGAGACAGAGAGAATAAGGACCCTTTTTTTCTTGTGCAAGAAGCCACTTGCAAACAGTGCAAATGTGTTGACAAAACTCTGGTGTTTAGATAGAAGGGGCCATGATCTCTTCTTCATAAGTATGTCATGTGGCCAGTGTAGTTCAAAGGAAACAAAATTGTTTAAAAATCTTTAGCTCTCTGATTATGAAACTTCTTTTTGCGAAGTATTCTACACCCAAAACCCCAATTAGTAGCATTCCACTCATCCAAAATTCACTTAGCATTTGGAAACACAGAATTTGTTAGATGTTTTAAGGGCATCATCCTGTATTTCAGACTTCAAAGTAAGCTTATTCTAAAAAAATAAAGGCTTCCCAGTCTAATATAAATTGAAGTCTTATACACTCTTTCAAATGCCATGAAAAACACTTTGCAGCTGTAAGCAGTTCTTTAAGGACAGAAAATTGTGATTCAGCATGTTAGTGCTTACAAACCAAAAATTTCAATGAACATGGATTGATTACTGGGTAGTGAGTATTGATAGAAGCTGAAGTTATGTCCAAAACATTGGCATTGTTCCTAACTGGCTAACTCTTCTATTGGAAAATGTTTCACATCAAGTGGAACAGAAAACAAAAAAAGGTTTGGAATGTCCCAACTTTCCTGGAGAATAGAAATTCCACTGTGCTCACCAGCCCTTCCCCAGCCTGTGAAAACTGAGACAAGATGAACATGACAGAAAGAATTTACAGTGTATTAATATAACAAAATATTAACACTTGGAAAAGCAGCAGCATTCCCCTAGTTTTCTTGGTAACTGTACGCCCTGTTGGACCAATCATACTCTGAAATGTGTTTAATTTCTGGCATATGGCATGTCTTTATCCCAAAGCTTCAGATGTCCCAAACAGAGGTAGTTCTCCTTTAACTTTGTAACTGTGGCTCTAATGCAAATCATTTCCCGTGGCAGAAGTGCTAGAGGGTTTTGACATTTTAATGGCCAGAGGTTAGTTGCTGCTCTGAAGCATTACCAGACACCAAACTCTGTCTAGGTGGCACTGATCGGTTCTGAACGCTCACTGCTGCCATCTTTGTCTGGAAAAGCTCAGTGCCTTGCAGTTCTTCACCTCCAATTTTCCATGAAAGTCTTCCCTAAAATGTACCTGTTCCAATGAAAAGTCTTGGTGCCAAGTTTGAGAACAGATGGCATTTCATTGTGTTTGTGCTCAACTGATGAAATACTTAAGTGTACAGTTTTCTGTTTCTTGCTGTTTGGCTTTTATAGCTAAATCAGCGCCAGGTGCACAGCTCAAGCCTTGAACTTTGATGGTTTGCTGATCTCTTTAAGTGTGCATAAGTAAGATGGTATAAACAGCTTGCATTTTTCTTAAAACCCCAAGGTTATTGCAGTTTTAATACACTCAGGTGGTGCTTCAAAGAACTTGTTATTCTGCACAGCTAATTCTAAATAGATCTACATGATATTTCCACTACCAGAACTTCATATTTCTGTTTAAGTGTGAATGTACCACATTGGTAAACCTAAATGTTTTAGAACTTCTTGTTTTTAAGCCTTAGAATAAGTGTGTCTAAAAATAAACTGGCATCAACCTTTTTAGTATCATGTAATATGCATAACAAACGCAGTAAACTGAAAAAAGCAGAGTTATGTTTTGAAGGAGATTTGATTTCCAAAGGAACAAAACAAATTTTAACCTTTGACAACAAGCTGGGTGACAAAAGAAACCAAAGTCATTGAGGAGAAATACCTAATCATCATGTCAGCTTGACATAATCGATTGTAGGATGGAACTTTTTTTCGGTAATCTGTTTTGAAAACCATGAAATAGTCGATAGCAAATGTTAATTTCTCAAGATGTGTGAACCCTCTAAAAAACCCCAAAGCACCATGGACCTGGTTTGCATGGTGTTGACCTGAATAAAGGGATAATGTGCTTAAGCAGCTTATTCATTCTTCAGTGCCCTTTGGAAAGGGAGCGGCTCCACAATGGTTTGCCACGCAGGGCGCAGACGTGACCACTGTTCTTTTCACTCGCTGAATGTTTCATTCTTTTGTCTCCGCCCCGGGTTTCTTCATACGTTGTTCCAAACAGGACTATAAAGGAACTTTTTGGGGCTATTTCTTGTCAAACTGTAACGTTTGTTAAGCAGAATGCACTGAGCTGTAAAGGAATTTTGAACTCCTGTGTATATAGCTGGCCAAGCTTTTCATCAGAGATGTGTTGCTGAATTAATTGTCTCTGCTTGGGAGACTTCTCAGGTTAGAGGTTTAAACATACTCCAGAAACACTGTCATAATAATATTCCACATTAAATTTCAGCATCAAAGATATATGAATAAATTCAAGCTGTGGTCTTACAAAGGGAGCTGCCTTTGGAGTTCTGAGTTTTAATGTTGACTATAGAATTAAATGCTCACAGACATGAAAGATGCAGAAGTAGCAAAGGGAGTGTAAGAGCCCGTGTTGCAAGGCAGACTCGTCTTTTTTAGCACTTTTTGAACAGAGTAACTGTGATGCCTGTTTCTCGTGAACTTTCACAGAATCACTGCCCATCTAAGCTGGCTTCTTGAAGGAATTAGCTTGACTCAGCCTGGCTGCAAAGTGTTTTGGAAAAGTCTTCAGAATTTAAAAGATAAAGGAACCAAAGGTTTTTGTTTGAGGTTTTGGTTTGGTTTTTTTTTTTTCATTTTAAGCATTGTTTTACAAAATGAGAAAAAATGACAAACCTTGCTTGATAAAAAGCTTGTGGAAGCTCTTGTAAAAGAGCAAATCAATTTAGGAAGAAGAATTACAGGAGTTGAAAAGGGATTAAGTTATTTACACTGAATTGGACAATGGAACATGCGGTACGCTTGCACAGGACATGCAGTATGAGAAGCCTGCTGGCATGGAAAGCTGCAGCAATGAGATTGTAGAAATGGGATTTCTCTTTCTGAGTCCTACTGTGATGTTCCTGTCAGAGGCTCCTGAGGCTTGGCAGTTCTTTCCAACTTTCTGTGCTCAGTCTGGTGGGAAGCACGAGGCAACTCACATGGGCTTTCCAAACTTGCCTGAAGCTTTCACATTGCTGAACAGTTCATTTGTATTTCCTGTTAATTTATCTTCCAGGGATAAAAAATTATCCTTGATTTTTCAGAGTTTGCTAAGGTAATTTTAAGTAATGGGAAACTCAAAATCGAAATGAAAACATAATTCCAGAAATTGTTCTTGACAACAAAGTTTGAAATGATTGTGTAAGAAAAGAAGACCATACAAAAGGGACAATGACTTTGAAAGATACCAGATCAAATTCTTGCCAGTTTTTCCTGCAGTATCTGGAGTAGATACAGAACGATGATTTTGATTTTGATGCTGGAATACTTAGAAAAATGTAAATACACAGGTAAAATTATTACAGCCTAAAAATATGCTACTTAAACATGAATGCTACAATGAGTTAGTGAAGGAAATAAATAAAATACTTCCAGTGTAATGACTTCACCTTCATTTACAAAGTAATTTTAATTTTTAGCTTTATTCAATTGTCAGTTCAAAAAGTTTAACTAACAGCTTCCAAAAGGCTGTAAGTAATATGTTAGAAACTGTTTTGAATGGATGATTTTAGCAACACTTTTAGAAAATTCAGCTTTTAAATCTCCTTGGTTTTTTTTTAAACATTTTAATCTTATATCCTTCCTTTTTTGTGGGAGGTAAGAGGAAAGTGAGGGAGAGACAAACATTTCTGTCTGTAGGTGTGCATCAGGATACTCCCAGGGGAAGGCAGAATACGACCAAAGGTTTTAAATTTTATACTGATTCAAATCAATCTTGAACAGGATCTTCTGACCCAGAAGATAATTTTCAGTTCTCCAACATAAAAAATTTGGAGGGGCAGTGTAGGCATTTCTCTAAACTTCAGAAATTTCATTTCTGATTTGCTGTCTGAAGCAGGCTTAGAACGCTTTCCAGCCTTTTTGCTTCATGTTGCATGCTGAAGGCTCTCTCTTGGAAGGAGAGGTTATCCATATTTTTCTTTACAGTGTGTTTCTACTTAAGCTGGTTTACAACATAAGAAGTAATAGCAAAGAGTGTCTTTATATCTGAGTTCCTGTGAGAGCCATTAAAAGTGTGAGACTGGGGAATTACTGTAGCTAAAGTGGATTGTCAAAAGTGATTTCAAAACACTTTAACACATTTAGTAATTTGTAAGTTATAATTTGGAAATGTATCCGACCAAACCAGAACCTTCTAGTAGTGAAGACATTGAATAATACAGGCTCGATGTTTTTATGGACCTAGGTGAAAATCTGCATCATAAATCTAAAGAAAGCAAAAATACAAGATTTAAGCATAGGCAAATTCAGAAATCATATCCATGTGGATAACTGAAGTGGATAATGTTGGAATCTAAACTGATAATCTAAAAAGCATGGAAGGAAAAGGTCAAAGACTTGGTTATGTTTTGGCATTTGAATTTTAGAAAGCACATTTTCTGAATATCAGCTCATCAACAAGGTTGAAATGATGGTCTCTGGGAGATATTTACGGAACATGATGATAGATGTAAAGAAAATGGCTTTTTTAAAATGTCACAGCACTGTCAGGTTATAAAGGAAAAATAGAAAAGTACTAACTAAAGCTTCAAAAGATACTTTTGAGACCTGACTTCCCAGAGTAAACTTTACCTTTTCACTTGGAAACACTTCCTTTGAGACTAGGGTATCCCTTTTCTTTGATACAAAAGGGTGTTTCTTTAATCTCTTTATGTTTCTTCAGTCTTTATGTAGGTGTGGCTAAATGGATATGTACTTCATATGCTTGGGTTAATCCTCAAACACTGTGTTGTTGTCCCTTTCTTACTAAATAAGAGTGTAGTATTGTAACTTGCTCATATAATAGCTCAGACATTTTTTTTTAACAGACACTGCTGAAAGATCCTTTGTATATTGGGCTGAGACACAAGAGAATTAGAGGTCAAGCCTACGATGATCTTCTTGATGAATTCATGGAAGCTGTGACTTCAAGGTAAGTGATATATCTGTGCTAGTCCTTGATGAATTCCACTGTGAACTTCACCTTGCCAGAAATAAAGGTCAGTAGCTTATGAAAGGAAGACAGAATTGTGAGGCTCCAAATAATGTTTATTTTGAGTGTAGTATTTTATGAATTTGTAACTGCCTTTACTTTTACCTTTAATATTGCAGATATATGAATTCCCTGCATGAGTGGTAAAACTCATCTTGCAATGGATGAACTAGTTTTTCAAACTTCTTTTTCAAGATTGGAGTTGCTAAGTATTTGCCTAATAGTTTTCTGTGCATAGCACTGTGCCTACATGATTGTCTTTGGGATTCCATATGTGAGATGTTACCAGCCTTACAGAAGCTATCATACTTGGCAACCACTGTCTCTGCCCCCACCAAAACCATACTAGGACTAAACTTACACTCAGTGTGTTACTTTTAAATGTCATGGTATGGACCTATACCAAGTCAGCTCTTTCACTTGCTTCTTTTTTCCTGTACAGAAAGTAGTTACATTTATTGTCATACCATGATGCATAAAATAGTTCTTCCATGTCCAATAATGTTTGCTCATCTTTTCCTTGTTTGTTAAAATGTTTGGAGTTCTAGCCCAGCATTCAATGTGTATGCCTAAAATAGCTCAAGTGCCAGGACCTGTAGCAGAATGTGTTTTCTGCATCTCAAAGTTGGGGCTGAACTGTGGAACCTGGATATACTTTCCAGCAACTCAGTCTTCCCTCGTGCCTCTCTGCGTTTTGACTTAATATTGGGACCTTACCTGGACATGCACGACCTCAGTTCTTTCTGCCTTAGTTGCTCTACAAAAGAAACTTGGCCAAGCAGGTGGTATTAATTTCTGTGCCTGAAACAAATATTCCTTCATGTATTATTGTACCTTTCCCCATCATCCCTAGTTAGCTGACACTCCCTTGTTGATAATCTTCCTATGAAGGTTGCTAGTTTGGCTCTACCCTGTAGTGTGTTTCCTCCTCTGCTGAATATTTCATTTCAGATAAAATTGATGCACCTTCCTAATAGATCCACCTCCCTAAAAGAAGATTCAGAGCGTTAAGAGATGGCTCTCTGGTCCATATTTTGAGAATCTCTAGCATAATGCATTCCCTAACACACCTCTTCTTTAAAATGAACTACTGTTCTTCATACTGAAGGAAATCATCAGAGTCAAGCAGCAGATTATCTCAGTAATGTTTAAAGGTCTGGTTGACATGTTCTCTTTACTTAAATATCTTCAAAGCTCTGTAATTTTGAGCAATTTTGAGCAATTTGTGTTTGCTTGACCTTCTGAAAGATCACTTTGTTCTCAGCTAAATCTCTTGTGGTCAGCAGTGGTGTAATTTATTTCTTGTTTGAAGTGGAGCACTTAATTTTAATTCAAACTTAGTGTAGTTTACTTGGCTGTAATGTGACATCTATGCTGATTGTGAGACTCATTTGCTAAGGTGAAGGGAAAAGTGATGCAGTTAAGTCAAAATCAAGTCCATTTGCTCAATACTTTCATATGTTCCTAAGTTTGAATTTGTGTTTAATGTGCCACTTGCTGCTGATTCTGGCATAGAGAGTCTGCCTGTTAATGATGCAGGTCATGATTCCCTTGCCAGGCATTGTGGTGATCTAGGTAATTGTATACTTTGGTTAAATGATAGTTATTTTTTCCTTATGAAAGTTTCTATTATGTTTTTCCTCTTTTCACTTTTCTTAGCCTTCTGCTGGCTGTTTCACCGAGGGGAGTATTTGCTTCGCTAATCTTAGATGCATGTTTGGTCTGTTAAATTTTAGGTTAGTCATATTTATTGTTAGTTATTGCCATGGTGCTCCAAAAGAAGCTTTCTTATTTAGCATTGCCTAATCAATTCTGGGAATGGAAGAAGTTCTGGAGAAATCAGTGGTCATGTTTTCAGTACATTTCCAGGACATACATAACCATGAACATTGTAAAGCAAAAGGCTGTCATATATTTTTAATAAGCCTAAGTTAAAGGCACGGTGATGACAGATATTTTCAAGTTGGAAAACTGTGTGAAATACTTATTTTAGATCTTTTTCACCTCCATAATTCTCCAGAGAGGCCAAATGCTAACAGAAGTAAGAGCCAGGTTTTAAGAGCACTGCCTGGGAGCAACAAGGAGTAGGCAGCTGTCAGGGTGGTGCTCTTTGCATAGGCTTTTCATTGGCTTCCAGGGAATTTTCCTAGACGTGCACATCATCTTGATTGATTGGTAAATTTTGAAAACCTAGATTTTTATAAGCTGCTGCAGCATAATTTATAGAATTTCGTGTTGAAACATCTCCTTTATACAGTAAATGTCATAATGTGTAATAATGAAAATGCTTTATAAAAACTTACAGTTTCATCAACTGCAATACTTTCCTTTTCTAAGCCACCACCGCTATTCACCCCCCAAAAGTTCTTCCTATGAAATAAAATTATTTATGAAAGGGTCAGGATTAAAAAAATAAAGCAAAATACAAACCCAACAAATCCACAACTTAAACTATCCTTTACTGAAAGATTTTGGTACAGTATCCAGTGTGCTATCATGGCAGAATGGAACTAGTACATTGTGATTTTTCCCAGGTGTGAGAAGGCAGAAGCATATGGAAACTATCTAGATTTCTGTTGACATAAATCCAGTGAACAGCTTTTATTTATTTACTTATGTATACATTTATCTGTTTCTGTATTTCTTACCAGTGCCAGCAGCTGCCCTCTCTGAGGGCAGGTACTGTAATTTCTCTGGACATTACCAGATGTTTCTTGCTCTTGTGTCAGAGCAGTAATTTAGGGGAACAGGAGTATTCTAAGTAGAAGGAATGTTTTATAACATGAGGAAAAAAATTGAGTTGTCTTCATCAGTGAAGAATATAAATCAAACTGGAATTCAGAAACGTTGGTTAAATTTCTGCCCTGTGGAGAAATGGGTCATAAAACATTTTATACAAAGAAGCAATTTTTTCCAAATGACAAGTTGTTGTTAAGTATCTGTGTTTACAGAGGAAATTCTGAGAGGAGGGATTTCTAAACAAAACTTTAGTAGCTAGAATTTATCCACCAAGGCTTTCTGTGTAATCAGAGAAAATAACTCTGTATTTTTAGTCCAGTCCTATTTCTTCCCTACTTGACTGTGATGATGCAAAGAGAAATATATCAGTGGTCGAGAGGTGTTCAGGTACAACAGTGAAGGGATTATGGAAATGATTGAGGGGAAAATATGTAGAATGGAGATGGAACAAGAAATGAAAGAAGAGGGGAAAAAACACCTTTTCAATAACAGGGATTTGAATTGTCTAATGAAAGAAGTAGATTTAAAGGGGATGGAAATTTTTTCCGTATTTCAAATGATATTTCATTTTCACAAATCTGGTAAAGATAACTCCACCCTGAGCCCCTCCAAAAAATGTCAGAATAGGGAAGGACAGCATCATACCAGCTTGCTTTCTGCTGCAGATAATTGCCAATGGGAGTCATTGGACATTGGGCGGGGACAATACTGACTTGCACCTCTGGCCTGTGAACAGATAGGAAACTTAGAAAATGGAAAAGAATCTCATGGAATTCCTGTAGGTCATTTCCTTGCCTGCCTACCACAACCCCTAAGAGTTGGGTGGAATATTCTGTTAGCAGCTAAACTCCATGGATTTGTGATGGGTAAAAGCAACCTTGTAT
>JAOXXN010000446.1:82810930-82826311 GCA_026770055.1 Myrmophylax atrothorax
CAGTTTTGGTCCTTGGTTTAGAAATTTACGTTTGGACACATTGATATAAATATATTTCTGTCTTTGCCCAGCTTACAAAATAGTAGCCTGTTTCATCCTTTAAAAGTACTTCAGTCTTTATGTTGTGTAAACTTTATTATATTTTGTTCATATTACGCTTTTGTTCTTATGGATATTTAATAACTTTGTACATAAGCATTAGTTCCTGTAGTGCTTACCAAAAGGATAAATGCTTCTCTTTTTTTTCCTTCCCATCTCCCTTTATTTAGTTGCCCCTGGATATTTAGTTGCATAGTTTAACTGTCAAGTAATCTTATGAATGCAAATAGTGTGATGTGGAAAAAGGATCAAATGCTTAAGAAATATTGCAGAAAAACATCCTAGAACCTATGTAGATGGTGTTCTTGGAAAAGAGTCAAAAGAGAACCTGGAAGCTGGATGTCATTTGGGCCTGTATCGGACTCAAGATGTAGACTACAGAAGTTGTGGCGCACTGATCGAGTTTTTCTGGAGTAATGCCTTCCCTAAAGACAGTGGGACTGACTTCAGGTGGTCATAATTGTCAAGTTTATTTCTTCATATGTAAAAAATCTTTGGTCAGAATGGTGGCATAAACTGCCTAATCACAGCAGCATTAGGAAGAATTTTAAACACACATTAGGTAAGTTCAGCTTTTGTCTGGGCAGATTTCTTTTTTGAATGCAGTATTGGGCACCACACACTTACACTCTTGATACCAAAGTAGCGCATGTTCCATGCTTCTTTCTTTCTCCTTTGAGTCAGAGTGGAACTGAAAAGTTGCCTGGTATAGGTCACAGTATCATAGAATCATAGGTCAAAGATGGACTGCAAGTTTTCATGTTGTTAACTGCAACAGCTTAAAATCAGTAATTGTAAAACATGCAGAAGCATTATTTTGAAACCTGCTTTCCTCAGTCTTGGGAAAATATTAGAGACTTAAAGAACCAGCTTCTTTACCATCAAGTACCATAAGAATAGGTAGTTCCAAATTGCTTCTTGGATATCCTTCCTAAAGTCCCAAGTTTTTGTCTGATCCCTGCAGTTCCCCACTGGAGTTTATCCTGAAATAAATGTACTAAAGGTGAATCTTTTCTACACAGTGAAATAACTCCATTGCGAAGTACAGGGGTTTCCATTTTGAGGTACATACTTAGTTGAGATTACAGTGTGAAGGCAGTTATGGCATGTCATGTTCGCTGTGGGAATGCTGTGGAAGAAGGAAATTTGTACTTCAGATACAACCAGGTGATGTGTCAGGTACCTCCAGCTGGAGGCATTCAGCTCCTCACAGTTAGTGTGGTGTAGAAAGCCAGTGAAGTTGTAATCCAGAAGAGGAAAGTTGAGGAAAGCTTTAGAAATGTAACTGTTTATATAGGAGTGTTGTGTGTGTGTGTGTATATGTATGTATGTGTATGTATATATATATGCATATATATGTATGTGTGTATATATATGTGTGTGTGTATGTGTGTATATATATATATATATATAAGAAACCCCTTTCTGCCCTCCTCCTTGAACTAGTGATGCTGAGTAAAGACCAGTATCAAGTGTAGGCATAACAGAGGTACTGGTTTTGTGTACAGTAAATTACTTTCTTCGTAAGAACAGTATGGATCACCTAGATATAGTTCTAAAGACATTAATGTAAATGGAAGTGGATTTGACACTAAAAGCCAAATACTATCCTATTGTCATTTTCATTAACTTTTATTGCTTACTTATGAATTATTTCTCACACTGCAAGATTTGTGTTGACTAATTGGAGAAGAAATAGGTTTTTGTATTATTATGTCAAATAATCAATGCCCCACACATCACATGGTTAGTTAGGTTTTTTCATCCATATTCACCTGGAGTGCTGTATCAGAGAGAGAGACTGGAGCATGACTAGTGAAGGGCCACTAATGCTGGAGCAGCTCCTGTGAGGAGAGGCTGAGAGCTGGGGCTGTTTAGTCCGGTGAAGCAGCAGCTCAGAGGGTGTGTACAAATATCAGGAGGGTTTAAACAATCATAGTATTGATTGGGTTGGAAAAGACCTCAGAGATCATCAAGTCCAACCCTTGGTCCAACTCCAGTCCATTTACTAGATGATGGCACCCAGTGCCATGTCCAATCTCAGTTTACAAATCTCCAGGGATGTGGAATCCACCACCTCTCTGGGCAGCCCATTCCAATGCCTGAGCACTGTCTCTGGAAAGCATTTTTTTCTGCTATCCAACTTCAATTTCCCCTGGCAGAGCTTGAGCCCGTGCCCCCTTGTCCTAGTGCTGACTGCCTGGGAGAAGGAGCCAAGCTGTTTTTAAGTGGTGCCCCATGACAGGACAAGAGAAAATAGGAATAAACATTGTGCTTAAATGTAAGAGAAGTTTCATCTGTAGGAAAAAAAAAAAAAACAACAAACCCATTTTACTGTCCAAGTGTCACAGCATTGACACAGGTTGCCCAGAGAGGTTGTGGAGTGTCTGTCCCTGCAGATATCCAGGAGCTGTCTGGATGTGGTCCTGCACAGCTTGCTTGAACTGATCCTGCTTGAGCGGGTGGGTGGGTAAGATGATCTCCAGAGGTGCCTGCCAGCCTCAGCCGTTCTGTGTTTCTGTGATATTCCACTATAATATTCACAGTTCCTCAAGTCAAACAGCACACTCTCTAAATAATGCCTTGAAAATAGTACATTCTCCATTTCTTCAGTCTAGCCTCCAATATGCTTCTTTTCTCTCAAGCGTAATTTGTGTTGCAGGTTCATAAGGTATTTAATGCCTCAAAAACACCATCAGGAATTTGGAATGGGAGAGGTTTCTTTCATAAACGATCGAACAGATATTATGGAGTGTATTTCATCTATCAGAATTGCTTTAAGTATTCCTGTTATGACCTCCCTTTGACGTTTCTGAAAGCTCGTTACTTCTTTGCCTTTTAACAGTCAAGGTGAAGGCTGTTAGTGGTGGAATTGAGATTTCCATCTGTTTCATTGTAGTTTAAGTAGCAGGCAGAAAGAGCAGATGTGCTGCCCCAGGCTTTCTACTAATTTGGCTATCCAACTCCCTCTTTTATTTTATGGAAAATGTCTATAAACTCATACAAATATCATCTAATATGTAAGGAAGTGCAGTCATCTTGGTTTACCCTCCTAAGGCTACTTAGCAATCTTTAGATTCTGGCAAAAGATACAGTATCTTTTCCAAAAAGACATTGAATTTGCTATAAATCACTCAGGCCTGATTCAGTGAGGCATCAAAGCAGGCATTTAAGTTAAAGCAAGGGAGCGGTCCTGATGACCTGAGCTGGAATTCTCATGTATTTAAGTAAATATTTTAATAAATTAGCCTTTTTGAAGTATTATTTTTAAATACTATTAGACTAAGTTAAATAAATACAATTTAAAAATTATTGGGAAACTTTCTGGTGTAAAATCAGCCAAAGTTCTCATTTCATTTTTGTTGCTGTAATGCAGATGCTTCCCCCTTTTTCAAAGGTGAGGCAAATTAGTGTCTAGGCAGTGAATATGTGAAAGTTCATTCTCAAGAAAATAAAATGCATCTTATTTAAGCAAAATGCCACCTTAAAGTACACACAATCAATGCAAATCTAATTTGTCCAGCCAAAATGAAACCTTTGCCTTTTCCAAGTGCAGCTCTCATTTTAATACAGAAGTCTGAGAACTTGTCCATGCTTAAGGAATCCAGACTTCTTGGAATAGATGGTTCCACTAATCACAGTAATTATGAATAGTAATATATATAAAACAGTATTCATACTAAAAGATCTCTAGAGGACTTACCTGTGACAGCCCTGTGTGATTGTTGACCATTGTTCAAATGCTGCTGTGCTTACTTCTTTTTGATAACTTTTGCAAAATCTAGAGCATTAAAAATCTGATTAGTAAAGTGTTCAGGTGCATTCCAATACCAGGGCAAACCTCAGAACTGTGACTTTATGATGTTTTTCTTGGCAAAGTAAAGTTCCTGACAATCTAAGCCAGACAGGAATAGTCACTGATTCAAAGATTGCAGTTGTAAAGTAATCAGGAAACACCCATTTGAAAGTCGATTCAAGTGATTTTTAAGCTGTGTAAAATGACTTGTCAGACAGTGTAGTGTATTTTATACTCTTTGTTTTTTTGATAACAGTATTTCTTTTTGGTTTAATGCAAAACCATTTAATAAATAAAATAAAATAAAATAAAATAAAATAAATAAAAAATAAAATGAAATAAAATAAAATAAAATAAAATAAAATAAAATAAAATAAAATAAAATAAAATAAAATGTAGGCTTGAAAGGCTTAACAAAGACTACTCTATATTCTGGGATGGCAAAAAGTGACGCACACCTTTAGCTACAGCTAAAGATTTGTGAGGAATAAAGCTACTTACTCTTTCCATCTGAGACAGATTTCTTTCTTGATTCTCTGTTTTTCTGATTTAGCCTGCTCAAACACTTGACCAATCCATCTCTTCAGTACCCTTCCCTTCCTCAGCCAAAAGTGTCACTGTGCCAAGTCTCTAAAGAAGAATTGAAGGGGATGAAAAGAAAAAAAAATCGTGGATCATCTGTTTCAAATCTGCACTCATCTCTTTTAAGTGAATGTAAAACTAAAGGTAATTTGAGATTGTTCTTTGGTCTAAGTCACAGTTAAAGCAGCTAAGTGGTAATGCTGAAAAAAGCAGTAGAATAGCTAGGAGAGGTAGAGTTACATTTTCAGGCTCCCAGAGTTTTGCTTTTGGCTTAGGTGAGGTCAGGATTAGGTAACAAGTAAACTAATACAAATTCATGAGAGAGCATCACAGTAATTCAGTTTGCTGTTTACTTATTTGCATGGAACATTTATTTTCTTAAGGAGGATAACTACCAAAATTTACAACATGGTTTTCTTCCTTTTCAGATATAACCTGAGAGTTAGGCAAGCCCAGACACCTCTGTATGTGGAAGTTTGTGTGATGTGGTTTTTCATGGCAGTGATCTAATCTGCTGGGCCTGGTGTTTGTGTATGTCAAGAACTGATTGTAAGAGAGTTTGGGTCATGTCTGACTTTGTGGAATTTCAAAAGTGTAATTTATTTGTATAATGTGCATTATGGCATATCTCCAGTACTGTGCTATCCAGCCACCTGCCTGCTGAGGGGACTGTTTCACAGCGGAGAGGAGGAAGCTTGACACAACTCACTATAGGAATTTGGTTTGACAGCACTCAGTAAAGTTCTTATGGGACAGAGAGGTGGATTATGTTAAAAGTGTTTATAAACAAGTTGGTTTTACTTATTCAGTTTCATACCTACATACTCCAAGTATCAGCATCTGTGTGTTCATGTGGTCTGACCAGGACAGCTCATCTGTGACACTGAAGGCAAAATGGCCCTGGTTGCCGAGTCCTCAGTGCTTCTTCTGGGCTTCTGGTGATGAGTGGTGATAAACTTGATTTTTTAAGGTCTTCTGTGCCTTTAGGATCCAACAGCTATATTGGCATGGTCCTTTTGCTTCTAGGTATTCCTTACTTCATCCTCCATAAATTTTTTTGTGTCTGCTGTCCATTTTTCTGGATGTCCTCATGTTGACTTTCTTCAGATTGCAATATGACGTCTTGCTGTGCCCATAGGACAAGGAGTGGCATACGTGATGTGCTGTCACAGTGATTGTTGCTCTTCTGCTGTTGTCAGGGTGCAGGATTGTGGTCCCAGAGTTGGCTATGCTGTGGCCTTACCATGTAAATGAGACATTTTTAATTTTCCTGCAGTCAGTTTTGTCCTTCCTTATCCATGTGTGCCACTGTTTTCACCTTTGTTTTGCTGCTGCTCCCAACAGTGCACACATTTCCATTCACACATCATTATTAGCACCCTCACTAATTCTGTTACAAGGCTCTGCACATGTGAACGGGAAGAGTCCAAGTTATGATCAAGCCTGGTTCCTGACAACATGGTTGTGTGTAGTACTTTAGAGCAAATATCAAAATCAAAAATAAAATACAAATAGACTTGCAACAAGAAGAAAAAAAACTTTACAATTATGGTAACTGAAAGTTAATTATTCATAGTCTTTATATATTACAGCCCGGAGGCATCTGAGAATTACTTCAATCAGGTATTGAAAATCTAGTTTAGGTTCTCTGGTGACCATCTGTATTAATCCTTTAACAGCACTTTGAAAATGCACAAACAGAGAGTATATGTTTAGAACTGTTTCCAGCTTATTGTTTCAGTAGGATAGACTTCTAAGACTTCAATTTAAAGAGCAAGTAGTCCTTGCTGCAGTGTGTGATGCAACCAAGCTGATGACAAATCAAGTTAAAAGACTATCTTTTACTTGTAGTAACTGTTTATGTTAGTATACTACAAAACCTTTTGAATTAATTACCTTTTTTTGTAAGAGAAGCCCTTTATGTCTATAGTGCCTGCTGTGAGCAAAGAATCTGGTTTTGCTTCTCTGCTCATGAACAAAAACTTCTAGGGCCTTCAGCCTCAAGACCTTCCTAAGCCTAAGCCTTGCTATTCCCAGTGCCTGTGAAGTCCATACATGTAGCGGTGCTGTTGGCTGGGAGGAAAAAGGGAGAAAATTATGATTCATTTCCAGCCTGTTCTCCTCGCTACTCGTGAGATAGAAAGGCCATGGAATTGAATACCAAATCTGCTCAGGACAGGGAAAGATGCAAGCAAAAGAGTGTTAGAAGCACTGGTACAGAGCAAGGCTGCCCTGCAAACATGAGAGCTCTGTGGTTGTGCCAGGGGATGGTAACATGGAAAGGTTTTGTAGAATTGTATTTCCGTAACCGAACGTTAATGAAACAAGGGTCTGCTGATGCTAAATGCTGCCATCTCTCCTGTCTCTGTGCCTACTTTGGATATGTACTGAGCTCACTGGGGCAAGGATTGGTTTGGAAACAGAAAACGGCTGTGAAAAGTAGTCCTATGAAAGCCAATGCTTTTTGTAGATAAAATAAAACCCCAATGGCTGCCTACAGGGGAATGAAAAAAAGAAGTTTAAATAGAGTAATTCATGTGGTAGGTAGAGATGCTGACAGTTTCTATTAAGTTCTTTAGAAAATCTCTTCCTGTGAAGAATGTCCTGTCTGACTTGCTGGTCCAATTCAGGACAGAGAAAGTTATTTGTAATTTAATGATACCTTTTCTGGGAAGGTATTTGCATTGTGGTACTGGCTAGAGCTCAGTGCACCTTGGACAGATTTTTGTCCTGTGCAGCTGTGGCACATCAGGCTGTTAGAAAGGCAGCATGAGTAGTAACATCTGCTGCAGAGAGGCTGGGGTGCTTACTGGAGGGTATCTCATCTCATCCACCTTTTCCCACAGAACATAAATGAAACAATTATTGTGGAAAATCTCGGTCATTCAAACTGTGTTAAATTTACTCAGTGGGTTAAAATTGTAGTGGAAGAGGTGGTAGCATGGATGTATGACCTCATTGCTGCAGTTTAGTTGCTTTAGTTGCTTTGTGAAATGAAGTTAAAGATAGCTTGGGACAGAGGAGGAGGAAAAGACATCCAGGTCCTAAGAGCTGTCAGGAGGAGGGGTGGGAACGCATTCTTTCATGAAAGCCCTGTCACAAAGAGGAGTTTGTGGCATTGCCTTTAGGCTTTACATCTGTTTTGAGCAGTGGGATATATGGTAATGAGCAAGATTACAGCATTTGGAGCAGGGAGGGAGGAGATGATTTCCACATCGTCCTGGTGCACTATAAATAGTTCTGGCTGGCAGAGTGGCTGCATGACGCATGAGACAAGGGAGAGAACACCAGTGTTGTTATCACTTTGGTTTACTCCTTCCTAGGAATGGATGGCAGCAACCACTTCTGATGGTTTCTAAGGGTTTTTCAGTTTCAGGCACGTATGAACCAAAAAAAAAAAAAAAAAAAAGTCAAATAGGATTTTGGAAGCTCAAAAACCTAAAAAACAACCACTTATTCCTTCAGGAAGGTTTCCAAAACAATGGCTGGCAGTAAGAACAAATGATCTAAATATATTTCCAGAAAAAATTCTTAGCTGTCGATGTAAGCATGGATTTTGCTGATCATATGGTTTGAATTCAAAATGATGCCCAAACTTTTATAGCTCCCATGGGATTCTTGAGGGTTTTCCCTGTTTGAAGTACTTAAGAGCATTAAGTTGCCAAAATGCTGGTACTGTGTATTTGGGATGGTCAAAGAGCTTTGGACATTTTTCTCCAGCCTGTTACATAAAGATATACTCTGTAGAATTACTTGAAAGATCTACATTGTTGTAACAGAAAACTGTACATAAGTTTATTTATAAATGGAATAAACTAAGCTAAGACTGTCACAAAAATATGTTGTAAGTTGGGAGAAGTATTGGAAACATTGTTTTCTGGCAACCACACGTTATTCACTAAGATGGTTCTTTTTAATCCATTGTCCAGCATTTGCTTTCAATACTTGATGACAAATTGGATGGTGCATGCTTGCTACCTCTCTTGTCCACATTTTCTCTTCATAGCAAAAAAAGGAAATATGGCTTTGAACTTCTGTCCAGTTGGATCCTGATTCAAACTGCCTGTGTGACTTGGAGCAGGAATCTGAGATACAAGTACACAGAAAGGCGTGGGTGACAAAACAGGATTTATAAGGGCGAACAGTGGTGTGGATTATCACTTTCTAGGGACAATTTATGTTTGTTTAGTCAGCTACTGCAGTGACACATCTTAAACAGGCAGAAGAGAGGAATTCACAGCTACACAACACTTGCCTGCAAAAATCAGCAGTTCTAGCTAGTACTCAAGCAAAGATATTGCTATCAGAGAAGTGTTTTTCAGAGCACAACAATAGTTAAGAATTCATTAGGGCATTTCTTATAGTTGCACACTGAGAAGGAATGTCTCCCAGATTTTTGGGTTTTTAAATTTAGTTTTGGTACTGTAGGATTGGATCCTATAATTTCTTCAGGTGTTCTGGTTAAGACAATTTGTGCCCACTGGATAGGTTCTTTCTTCTATTTATTTGTATCACCTTTCAGTATGAAAATGCAGGTTAGTTATGTCTTCCTCCAGTTCCCCAGTTATCCCTTACGTGCCCTTAGGTCAAAAGTAGTGATAGCTACTGTTGTCTCAGTTTTGAGCAAGCAGTAAGGCATGATGTGTATGTGATTCATCTGTGCACCATTGTCACCAACCACAGTGTCCACTAATGTCTGCTCCTGTGATTCTACTGTAGGTGACACATTAAAATGTTTTTAGGTTACACTGTAAATGTGTATGCCTTCAGATTTCAAATAGGAAGATGGAATTGTCCTAAAGTATATGATGTTTAAGTATAAGCAGTACACAGGTTATCATCCTTATTTATCATGTTTAATAGGTAGTCGACTACTTTTAAAATATGGAGAAGTACCTGTTGCAGCATTTTGTGTCATGGCAATTCCTTGTAATTTTGCCTCATAATCCTGTTCTGCCTGAAGTTGCTGGCTTTTAAGATGCTTTCTTGAACAGTCAACCACAACCATTCAATGGTGGTTTAAATCTGTTTTGTTTGTAGCAAATCTGTTACTTTATCTGAACAGGCCTCATCAATCACTCTGAATCATCTGAAGATACTCAGTGAAGTCAATCTGTGCCGTCTCTGTATCAAATACTGATGATAGGTGTTAAGATGGTCACATTTTAGGATAGCTATATGCTTTGATTTCCAATTCCATAATGTTTCAGAGATCATAGGAGTCACAGAACTGGAATGGACCACAGTTGCTCAAATATGAGTGGTTTGGAAGGCACAACAGGATTTGATGAGTGCACATGGGCAAGGAATAAAGTGCTGGGTTCCCTTCTCATCCAGCAGTGGTCTGCCATACCCACATATGGAGAGGTGCACTTCCAAACTGAAAACTTGGAATGACAGCAGAGTATGAAGTGCAAACAGAAAGGACCTGTTCTGCTTCTGTTAGGGTTGATTTGAACAATTTCCCTTTATAGTGGAGAAACCATGAGCTAAAACTGTCCACTGGGGTGTGAAAGGGTTGGAAGGATATTGCAGCGTAACACAGAAAAGAAAGTGGATCTCAGCTGTTGGCTGTGAATGTTTGTCTTGGGTTTTGGCTCAATTTTTGCTCAAAGTCATTGTGATAATAAGATGTGGAAGTCATAGAAGAACTGATGGCTGTTTTGGTATGTTTGCTGCTTCCAGAACTGTGTGGCACCTTTGTAGCTAATCCCTTATTGTAAGGGGATTTTCTGGAATGCCAGATATTATATGTTTTGTATTACCTCATTGGTATGTCTCATCTGTTAGTGATTTTGAGAATGGGAGTACTCCAAGCAGAGAAACACTGTAATTTTCTTGTCCCTCATGAGTCCCCACTGGCTGGATTTGGCTAGATTTCTTCAAGGACACAGACCTCAAAGTTCGCGTGTTCTTAAGAGGTACTTTTGGTCACAGGCAGTACTGAAGTCTCGAGTTTTTACCTGGATATCATGTACTGAACTTGCAGTGAAGAAGAATGGTGCTTAGAAATTTTTCTGCTATGATACCAAAATCTCAGAGGCCCAGAGTTAGACTGCCTGCTTTTTCCCATTTTAATTAAACAGCCATGGTATCTGGCTCAGAGAGTCAGCATGGATAGTGTGCATAGTATAGAATGTGCATTTTCTACAGGGACACTTATTTAATACAACTCACAGGAAGTTTTGGTCTGTGTTTGTAAAGGTAATGGATAAGAAAATGGAGAAAAATCAAAGGCAGATGAGAAGATGGAATGTTATATATGGTAAAATAAAGAAACAGACCAGCTTAATGACATCCAAGAAACACATATAACCAAGATCCAGGATTCCAGAGTGTTAATCTCATTAGTTTCATATTATTATGCAACTGTCAGCTCCTGGACCCTTATGTCATCACAGAAATTCATTGCAGAAACTTAATCAGGTTAGAAATTTGAATTAATTATTGAAAGTAGCTCTAGTTTCTTATTTGAACCCAGTTATAATTTACAGTACTGGATTACTGACTTGCCAAATTCTCTTTTAAACAGTTGCCTGTCATGTTGATGAAAAAGTCCAGGTTTTTCCATAAAACTTGAAGATGTATTTATTTTCAGCAGGGATTACCATTTCTGCCAGTGGAATCCCTACAGATTTGGCTAATTGTAATATGGCTGTAAATATGTGATTTCCATGGAAATTAATTTAGTCACAGAAATTTTTGTCTTTTTTTCATACTGATGGCTTTGCTTAGTGTGGTTGCCAAACACATACGTGGTTTAAAGAAAAACTTGATTAATATATTTATATTGAACTGCTCAGTATATTACTATTTATTCTGAACTGCTCAGTACATGTGTGTATTGCTTTTCTGGATGAAGCATGAATTGCTTGACTGTCTCTCATGGATTTGTGTTGTTAGACAATAAGGAAAACCTCCTTTAGCTCAATCAGGATGTGTGCTTTTGCTTTCTTGCTCTGTTAGACACTAATAGTAGTAATTTCATAGCAACACCTTAATGCAATATTTTTTTAGTTTTAATCAAGGCATTTCTTAGTCTGTGCAAATTGCCATTAGGTTTATTTTTGAAATACTTTTTTCTAAAAATATCTTTTCATGTAATATTATTCCAGGGTGGGATAATGTCTATGTGATATTTCCAGATCCAGACTTGTGTAGACAGACTATATTTTAAAATTTTCATGTTTTAATCTTTTTTCCCCCCTCTGAGATTGACAGTATTCAAGTTATATTTGGTTTTTTCCTGTTGTCAATGTCTGTAAGCTTGAATTCAGTCTTTATATAGTTTTTGTCTAGAAATGTCTTCATTGTTTTTTGAGGTTTTGTGGGTTTTTTGCTTTTGTTTTAAGAAAGTATTTGAAAATGCCATATGTGAATGGCAGGCAAGGAATCCGGAGACAGTACTAATAAAAAAACTATCTGACTGGAGGCTATTTACAAGAGCATGTAGTGACAAGACAAGGGGGAATGGCTTCAAACTGAAAGAGAGGAGCTTTGGATTAGATATTAGGAAAAATTATTTACTGTGAGGGTGATGAAGCACTGGAATAGGTTGCCCAGAGAATTTGTGGATGCCCCATCTCTGGAAGCGTTCAAAGCCAGGTTGGATGAAGCTCTGAGAAACCTGATCTAGACAAAAGGTGCCCCTGGCAGTGGAGTTGGAACTACGTGATCTCTAAGGTCCCTTCCAACCCAAACCATTTTATGATTCTGTGACTCTCTGATATATAGTAGTAGTATTAATATAATTTACCTTCTTATTAGCTTTCATTTTAGGAGTAACCTTTATGGCACATCAGGGCAATTGTTTACTTGTTAGGTATTGGCATGTAAGTCTTGTGCCTGGAGTCTTCAGTTTCCCTATTAAAAAAAAAATCGAATCACAGTTATAGAGTGGTTTGTGTTGGAAGAGACCCTTAAAGTCCATCCAGTCCAACTACCCTGCAGTGAGCAGGGACATATTCAACTAGGTCAGGTTGCTCAGAGTTCCATCCAACCTGACCTTGATTGTTTCCACATACATACTCCTGTGTTCCTCTCTTTGTATTTTTTGATGTATTTAAGATGCCTTGTGCCTGTTGAAGTCATAATAGGCAACTACCTATGCTAGAAATTGTACACTAGTGATTGGCATTAACTTTGAGACTGTTACCATGAAGTTCATCTAGTTACTTTTCCTATGCTGTTGAACTGACTTACACAGTCATATCACCTAAAGGATAGAAATTGTTCAGCTGATACAACTACAGGCTGTGTTTGGAAAACGCAGTATATGGAGATTTCAAAGTCGGAAATGACAATTTGAATGGTTCCATTACCTACAAGGATGAGAAAAAGTTAAAATGGAAGATAACATTGATTTTTAGAATATTATTTAAGAAACAGGAGATGTAAGAAATGTAGATGGCCTCGTTTTTGCGTATACCCAAAGTTTTAATGTATGTTAGCCAAGTGTAACTCAACTCAAATTTGCAGCTATGACTTTCCTTCCTTAAGTTGTTCTCACATGTTTATTGTTTGCCTAGATTAACCATGGCTTTGATCAATACTTTTTTTATAATGAGGCATCATGTTGTGAGTGATTACATGGCTCTGATCTGCATAATGACAATAAAATAAAATCCATGTTCTGAATGTGTTACCTTTTTACTATCTTCCTTAGGGGATCAGCTTTTTTTGTTCATTAGCTAATTGTTCAGGGAAGACTTCTGTGGAGATTTCTGCAGAGAGATGAAGGCTTTCTCCACTGATCTTTTGTTCATAAATTAGAACTGAGTAAATATTACTAGTAGTATAATTATGCCTTCTAGTTAATCTCTATGAATGTGAAGATGGAAAATATAACAGAAACATATCGGTAGATTTATGAATCATATTATACATGTATTCAAAATATTACTGCAAATGTTAATAGTTTTTTCATATATAACTTCGAATTTTTTTAACGTCATGCATAATTTTTTGTCTTTTAGATACGGCATGAACTGCCTCATTCAGTTTGAGGATTTTGCTAATGCTAATGCATTCCGCCTCCTGCATAAGTACCGTAACAAGTACTGCACTTTCAATGATGACATTCAAGGTAATACTCTTTCTCTACTCTTAGCTAATGTGCTAATAAGTGCTAATTTCCAGAGGGAAACGAATCTATCAGCTTTTTTGTGGTATTTGTAGATGCACAGGTCACATCTTGGGTAGGGTTTCCTCAGCGTGGGTTTCTGGTGAGCTGTGGTTTGCACTTGAGCTTCTCCCTCTCATTTACACCTCATTCTCTATGTGAATGGCTTCCATCATATAAATTATTGACTTCAGCTCTTTGAGCAAATGTCAAAGCTCAAGCCTGGACTGTACTTCCCTCAGTTGTTTTTTGTTGCTGCAGTGACAACTGCTCCACTGTTCCTCCATGCAACTGGCTTGATAAATGTCAAACTGTATTTCAGTTCTTAAACTGACAACTCAGTTAAATATTCATGTAATTTTCCTTGCAGTCTTATTCAGTTTTAAAGGAAATGATCCTGCTGACTCTGTTTTCTCATCTGAATCATTTGTGCAGCTGGCAAAAGATAAATATCTGGGATGGGAAATGTAAGTGAGGGGGATTCCCCAGTGCTCAATCTAGACAGGGATCTCGTCTCTACCCTCCCAGGAAAAAAGACAAGCAGGGCTATGTGGCCTATGCTACTGCTTGGGTTGCCTTATATCCAGACAGGAAAAGAGCACTGGAAAATAACTTTCTCCAGAGCAGTAAGTGCCCTGGATCCCTTCCTTGTGAGGAGGCTGAAGTCAGAAAAACTGCTGCAGAGAGGTACCCAAGGAGGACCCTGGTCACTCAGTTGCCTCTTACTCCCTCATGTTTCCTTGGGTTGATGGAGGACCTCAACAGTGACAGGATCAAAAATGGGACTTTAGTAGTCTTCGTTTCCCACAGTTTTCAGTGACACTTTAACCCAACCATGAGGAGCTTGAGTTTTCCAGAAGTTGTTGTTTTGAATGGTGCTTGGAATCTAGGTCTTATTTGCAGGATGAAAGTCCTTAGCCCAGATCAGACAGGGACTCAATTAGAATGTCGTTACAAAGAAGTGGAAGGGAAGCTTTTCAGCAGAAGTGTACCAACTGTGGGTAAACTTAGCTGACAAAGTCTTTTGTGTCTCTGTTTGCATTTTCAAACCCATACATTCTCTCCCATGCACCTTGGAACGAGATGTCGTATCTGCATAATTACCTTCAGTATAGGATGTCATCTTCCCCTATAATATGGAAGTAGAATAACAGCCCAAATATAGTGCCAGTGATCTTTTATCCCTCTCTCTATTCCAATTTTATGAACCCTAAGGATCTTTCACCTCACAACTTTGATGGGGATGGATGGTGCTAACTTCTTTAAAAATCCTTAGTGATTTTCAGATTCCAAATGGCATTTTTCCATGCTGCTTGAAAGAGTAGTTTTCTCTGTACATAAGTTGTATTCTTTGCCCTTAGAGCACTGAAGCTGACAAGTAGTGTCAGGCCAATAAAAGAAAGAAACACAACACTACATCTAATTTGCCTTTGTCTTCTGGAGATAGTGCTTACCTGATATTTTAGACAGTTTCTCCTAGTCCTAATATTTTTCAAGAGAAAGCTACTTTAAGATCAAAAGAAATGTTTATTATGTTTCTTGGAAAGGCTTTTTTCAGGAGGATTTTTTCACTGATATCACTAGGATATCTAGAGAAAGGATTCCTACTCATCTTTGTGATAAAACGAGTACCATTAAGTATATAAAATCTAAAAAAGTTAATATATGGTCCTGAGGGCAGTCCCGTGGTGTAATGGAGAGCATCCGGACTCCGAATCCCAAGGACCTGAGTTCCAGTCTCAGTGGGGACCGTCCCCTGGCAGTTCAATGCCTCCCTGCCATC
>JAOXXN010000446.1:82834771-82857396 GCA_026770055.1 Myrmophylax atrothorax
GTGTTATATGGCTTAGAGGCTGCAACCCCCTCTAGATGTGCAACACTTACCCACAGCGTTTCATCTGGGAGATTGCCTGCAAGCACTCTGACATGATAGGGAAAGAATTCAAACTGAAAGATCTCAAGCTGATGAGCTTCTCAGGTAAGTATGTTGCTATTTCAGCTTATTTGATTTCTGAAGATTTTAATGCATATTATTTTTTGATACAAATTTTTCAGTATAAATTTCTAAGTGACACTCAAGTGAAGGTTGTACTTATCTACAGTGTGGCTAGCTGTCATCTCTTGTATGAAGCCTTCAACCCCATGAAAGCTTCTTTAATTTCATTAAGTATTTGGTGCCACATTTGTAGTTTTCAGAATTACTCGTATCAATGTCTGGTATGTCAATGCCTTAGTGGATCAAGACTATCCATCTCTTTGGAGTTTCTTCTCCTGGGTTTGCTCCATGTTCAATAGGCAGATGAATCCATGGTCTAATGTTTGGGGGTTTTTTAGTATTGTCAGTGTGTTTGTTGCTGCAAAGAGATAATGGTAGATGTCATCCTTCCTGGAGGAGCTCATTTTTAATAAAACAACTTATTTCTTTACAAAAAATGGGAATCTCACTTACTTCTCAGTGAACAAGAAACAGAATCAAGCCCATAAATATGTATATTTAATATAAATATTAGTGTATGTATAATGAGTCAGTAATCAGAAATACTGAATGGCCTCTTTGCTCGTTTTGTTGCCTGGTCTGCAATGTGTACCCATATGACGTTTGATCTGTTGGATGAAATGTTGTAAAATCCAGTAAGAATTATACACATTTCAGCAAAATATTGATAAGTGAGTTTTCCTCGCTGCTACTTTCACTGGGAGCACAGCCAAGTCTAGAGTTACAACACACATGAATAGTAGGTAAAAGGAGACTTACACTCCTGATGGACATTTTTAAAAAAGATAAAAGCTAGAAATCTTTTAGGACTGTGTTGTACTGTGTGGCGTGCAGACTGTGATTTCCTTTGGTTTAAATTACAAAGGTTTCAAAGAAGAAAAAGTATTTAATGCATTCTGAGGTGAATATCATAGAATGATAGAATGGTTTGAGTTGGAAGGCACCTCAAAGTTCATCTAGTTCCATCCCTTCTGCCATGGGCAGGGAACCTTCCACAAGACCAGGTTGCTCAGAGCCCCATCCAGCCTGGCCTTGAACACTTCAGGGCTGTAAGTGCTATTATGTGGAGTAAATGTTAGTTCCAGCATTTTCTAGGTTAAACATTTATTGCACTCTCCACACTCGAAGTGCCATCTGAAGATTTATCTGTACTATGATTTATCTATATGATTTATCTCTGCTATTTTTCTACATTATGGTTTCCAATTATCAAATGGTAGCAACAGTTCATTATGATTACTTGATGAAAAAGTAATGATTCAGTTTTATTGTTAAATGAAATGAAGAAACTTATCTAAATAGTGGGTAACAGGGAAACAAGTGACCAGGGGACTTCTTTTGTTTTTCATACTACTTTTCTTCTTTTTCCTTCAGGCTGCACTAGGGATAGCAAACCTCGTTGTTATGGCTATGGAAAAAGAAGGGGTGTCCAAAGAGGCAGCTACCAAAAGGATATGGTTGGTTGACTCGAAGGGATTAGTAGTAAAGGTAATACGATTTTTTTCATTCCTTTATATATCATGATATTACTTGCACTCTGTAGATAAAGACATATTCTCTGTGAAAGCAACTACAAAAATATATCTCTCTAGGCATAGCAAGTTGTTTTTCTTTTCTAGATGTTATTGAATTAATGACAGACTTCCATGTTGCTTTAGGGTGGGGGATGATTAGGCTTGGAGTTCCTGCTCTATTTCTATTAGAGATGAGCACATAATGAAAATAATTTTTGAGCAGTTCATTAAAAAACATGTAAAGAAAGAAATGTTCAACTTAGAGGTTTAGTATTTCCCATGTTAATGTGACTACTATTTTTGAGCACAGTCTTGCACAAAAACATACACATACGTTATTAGTGTGGCAGGCAAGTCATTCTTCTGCAAGGACTGAGATACATTGCAACAAATGGTTTCTCTGCACCCTGATACAGCTCATGTTGCAGATGTTGTGGTCTGCAGTGCTATCAACACTGGTCAGAATTTGAAGTTGCTGAGAGACTTCATCAGTCACCCTTACCTCATTCCTTCCCTGTGCCAAAATAAAGAAACATATGAATTCCATGTGCCAGAATAAAGAAACTGGTATGTTTTAAAAGGTAGTTATGTATTAAATGGTTTGTGAGCTACTTAAAGGAAATGGATGAGTGGCCAGTTGGCTTTGCTTTTTCACCTTACTGGTTGGTTTGCAGTATTTGTGGTCATGTTTGTTGGTACCACACTCCTGTGAGGTGTTCTTTAGCTATCTGATATTAAAGATCTTCTGTGGTTCATATACTTTTGCATCAGGAGGATGCATTCCACAGTCAGTATCCATTGGCTTATTGAACAGCATCACAGCACCTTTCACTCATACTGTTAAAGGGAAAATAGTGGGGTCACAGATGCTGAGGTGGGAGAGTATTATGAGGTCATATTGGGCATCCCTTGCCAAAAAGCACAAAAGTAGCCTGTCCAGGTACAGAAAAATGCAGGTATTTGCCAGTATCTAGGATACAGGTGGGTTTGGTTTGGAGTTTTTTTGTACTTTTCTTTTTGTTCGTTTGTCTATTTTGAATAAGGGGTTTTAGTCCTTTTGGTTTTCATCTAATAATCTTAAAGTGATTTTGCATCCAAACATAGATGACTGAGTGGCTGTGTTTATTGTCTGTGGCTGTTGAAATCTTGAAGTTGCCAAAGAGGAATGGTGTGTTGCACTATTTCTTCCACCACAGCGGCTGGGATTATCAAATAATACAGTTGAGCTAAAATCATCTCTTGGTAGTCATAGAATCATAGAATCAGCTGGGTTGGAAGAGACCTCTGAGGTCATGAAGTCCAACCCTTGAAACAACACCACTGTGATTACTAGATCATGGCACTCAGTGCCACATCCAGTCTCATCTTAAAAACCACCAAGGATGGTGAGCCCACCACCTCTCTGGGCAGGCCATTCCAATGCTTGATTACTCTCTCTGTAAACAGTTTCTTTCTGATATCCAGTCTAAACCTCCCCTGGCACAGCTTAAGCCCTCTTGTTCTGCTGTTGGTTGCCTGAGAGAAGAGACCAACCCCCACCTGGCTACAACCCCCTTTCAGGTAGTTATAGAGAGTGATGAGGTATTGTTAAGAAACAAACTGACAGGGGCAGAAGTGTAGGAACTTCACAGCCCTAAGGCAGTAAAAGAGGTCTCAGCTGCATGTCTGTCCAGTTGAGGTGGTTAACCAGCCTTTCTTCTTCCCCTTCATTTCTTTTCCCTGCTTCTTTACACCTCTCACTGCTAATTTGCTAGTCAGCTGAGAAGCTGGGTTGTTGCTCTTGGTACACAGTGACTGATTCCTTTCACAGGTTCTAAATTTTTAGTGCCTTGGTGACTGCATACTTTCCTCACCACCTCCTCGCTTCTGCGCTCTCAAGCAGTGCCAAAACCACTCAGTGTCTCACACAGCCTCCATGTTCCTTTCCTCTGCTTATTCTTCTTGGTGGAGCTTTAATTTGGGTTTTGTCCAAAAAGCAGTACACTGAATCTCATGTCCTGCCTGGAGTATATTTGTGAACTGTTTGTGATAGCCAGACATAACATCTGTCTGAGGTGGATTAGGGCAGAATTTGTGGCCAGATGTTGACGCAAGCAGCAGGAGCCGGCGGTGCAGGTTTCAGGTCACTGCTTGTGTTCCTGGAAGACCTGAAAGCACCAATTTTCCCATCTAGCCATTCTGGGGGCTTAAAAGTGAGTGGGTGCTTACTGCTGCACTCTGTTTGTGAAGAGCCTGCTGGGCCTAGAAGCTGGAGATCTGTCAGTGCCTGACCTGGGCATAAGGAAACGTGTCCTTGGTTCAGGGCTCTGCAAGTCCCCTCTTGGCTTTCTTCTGCTGTGAAGTGTTCCCCTGAAAAGTAAGAAAAATAAAAGAAAAATGCCCTCCCCCCAAAAGAAAGTAAATACAATGTAAGCCTCTTGAGGCTTGAGATTCAACTACTGGGAAGTCATATATACAGCAAGTAAATATGAAGCTATCCCTGGTTCCTTTTTCTGGCCTGAGGCAGAATGCTGTGATTTAGGTCCTCTTAGGAAATTATTTTGGCTTTAGCTAATTGCAGAAAAGTGCTGCAAGGCTTGTAAGACTTTCCAAACCCCTAGAAATGAGATAAGTCAAATGGGGGAAATTTATGAGAAAACTGTACAATCAGAAGGGACTCTATTGTTAACCATTTCATTATTGCAAAGTTAAGGATTGCTAAGCTGCAGAATAGATCACCTTTTGCGTAGGCTGAACCAACACTTGCACTACTAAGGATGTGTATTAATGGAAATCTGTTCCACAAGAGTCTCTTCGTATTTGCCTCACAATAATCTGCTTGATCAAAAGAGTTTTAATTGAAGCAGAGAGACCTTTCAGTCCTAGGAATATTCTGATCTGTTGCTATAGCAGTATGAGAAATAACAGAATCTCTGAATACTCAGCAATTACTTTGTCCAACTAAACTAATTTTTACATCATTTATATGCTATGCTGGCCTTTGATCATTAATTTTGCAACGCATGATTATAGATTTAAACATTGTTTCTCCTTTCATCTACTTTCTATAGTATTTCAACCAGTTCTAACCAAAGAAAAATAACCTTAGAACTATTGCCGACCTAACTGCAGTTTCCACCTTTTTCTTCTTCCCCCACCCTCAAAATCTGCCACGAAGTCACTTATCAGGCCTTTGTTGCTGAATTTTTCCTTTGTGGCTTTATAATTTTAGTTCAAATGCAGCTGTGTTTTCATATTCCTGTTAATTTTATTCCCCCCCCTCCAGGAGAACCATCTGTTTTCATTAAACCAAGCCTGATGAACAACTTTTCTGCTATGTTGTGGTGAAAGAACTGCTGATGAAGGCTGTGTTTATTATACTGTCTATAGTATAGTGTTCTATACTTCATTCTAGAGACCTTATAGCATTGTTGGTATCGGTTTGTGATTGTATGCTCTTTTAAAATTGATCCAGAATGCTTTCACTATTTGAAATTAGTTGTTTTCCAGAAGTAGGTGAAGAAGGTTTGCAGATCATAGTGTCATTAGAATTTTGCCACACTCAAAACTACATGACTTTTTGAAACATCCTGTCTTGAGTATCCCAGTGCATTCAGATGGAAATGTTAATGTTTAATTAAAAGACACTTTTAAAGTTGCTTCTGCACTCTTGTGTACTTGAAGATACACCAGGTTTTGGCAGTGGGGAGGCTACAGGGGTGGCTTCTGTAAGGAGCTGCTGGAAGCTTCTCCCATGTCCAGCAAAGCCAATGCCTGCCAGCTTCAAGACAGACTTGCCACTGGCCAAGGCCAAGCTGATCAGGAATGACAATAACACATCTCTGATAACATACTTAAGAAGGAAAGGAAAAAGTTAATGTGCAGATCAAATAGCAGCTAGAGAAGAACAGAGGGAGAGTATGTGAGAGGAACAGCTGTGCAGACACCAAGGTCAGTGGAGAAGGAGGGGCAGGAGGTGTTCCAGGCACCAGGGCTGAGATTGCCCTGCAGCTCGTGATGAGGACCATGGTAAAGGAGGCTGTCCTCCTGCAGCCCATGGAGGACCACGGGGATGCAGAGATCCCTCTGCAGCCTGTGGAGGAGACTCACCCCAGAGCAGGTGGATATCCAAAAGAGGGCTGAGAACCCATGGGAAACCTGTGCTGGAGCAGGCTCCTTGCAGGGACCTGTGGGTAGAGGAGCCCATGCTGGAGCCCAGTTAGCTCAGTCAGTAGAGCATGAGACTCTTAATCTCTGGTCATCTTAATCTCAGTTTTTATATCTGAGCTGACATCATCTGGAATGGAATATCCCTTTGGTTAATTTGGGTCAGCTGGCCTAGCTGTTTCCCCTCCCCAGAGTCTTGCCCATCCAAGCCCCTCGATGTGGGGGAATGTTGGAGACAGTGTGATGATGCTGTGCCAGTGCCGCTCAGCAGGAGCCAAGGCACTGCAGTGTTACCAACACCCTTCTAGCTACCAATGCAAAGCACAGCACTGTGAGGGCTGCTATGGGGAAATGAACTCCATCTCAGACAGACCCAATAGAGAACATGATACATAAGCAGTTGGGACTCTTTTTTAATTCTGAATTCTGTCCCATGATCACATGCTGTCTGATTGATGAATAAATCTTTACCAATATAACAAGACTGATGGATAATGTCTTCCATATTCCTTTCCATTCCCATATTCTCAGTGTTCCCATATTGTTTTTGTATTAATCACACAGATTGAATAAATGTGTGATGAACACATTTTGTATCTTCTTTAAAGCTGCTGTAGTGTCATGTTTAGCTATATTAGTGGCTAAATCTTCACCCATGAACTTCAAAGACAGTAAATTCTTTTGTGTCAAGTAGCTGAGAAAAAGCAGAATGTGATAATCAGTTTTAGGATGTTCATGAGGTTCACCATTGTCTGAGCATTTCAGTAATGTGCTGCAAAGGCTTCTAATTTTTTTTTTTAAGGCAATACCAAGAACAGGGTAGGGGGATAGGCAAGATGGTTCTTCTTGTAACTTCCTAGGCATGTGGTGCAAATAATAAGGCATTCTTTATAGTTAAAGGGACTCAGTAGAAACCCCCCTGTCCTCTGCCAAGGGCGGCTGCTCCTGTGCTGAGATTGGACATGCTGATGGGAATGTTCCTGGGCTACCAAACATGCTTTTCTTGCAGTGAAGTTTGTCTGTAATTTGCAAGGCAGCATTAGATTTTTATACACCACATCATCTCTAGTGCCCCAAAGAAGTTCCTTTGCATAGGCATGAATGTTACCCTTAATTTTAAAGAGTATGTCAAATTGGACCAGTGTTGTTTCTGACAGTCTGCTACTCTGTTCTTTCTAGCTCAGCACAGTAATTCTTGTGTCTAGTTGAGCGATTTGTGTTTTAAATGTCCCTTGGATGTGTGATCTTATCCCCTGCATGGCGAGCACAAGAACATCCACTGAGGTCTAATGGTTGAAGGCCTCAGAAGATTGATCTTTTTAAGAGGAAGACTGAAACAGATCCCAAAGTTTCTCAGTTTCTGTGGTCCTAATTAATTAAAATAGAGATAACCAGGTAAACCTGTAGATAATCCCCTAAAATAATTTCATTTTCCCTCTTCCCCCATTTCATTATCCCTGGCAATCTCATTGGGAAAAGATCCTCAGAAGCAATTAACTGGCAGTGGATATGACCTTGATTAAAGTTTATGGTCTGGTCAAAGCTGGGTACATACATAGTTCAAGTCTGCTTCGAGAATGATGGAAGAGAAAGAGGGACATTTCTGACTGACACCAGAATTTCAGTGCCATGCAGGTGTGGTCACTCCTATAAGAGTCAGTAGACCTCATATAAGTGAAAGAGTCTTTAGAGCTCCCAACTAAATATTGTAATATTGGACTGAATTCCATCCAGATTGATTGTTACTGGGATTTTTTAAATTATTTTATCAATAATCACTCTTTTAAAAAGTTTCTATTTTATCCTAGATACTAATTTAATAATGGTTTTAATGTTAACTTTTACATACCACTTAATGTTCTGACTGCCTGTTAGCCAACTTTTAATAATTTCTAGCTTTCTTTTTATCAACAGTCCATTATTCAGACGCTTCTGTTCTTGATCAGTTCTTTTATGGCTGACTGCAACTGGCTAGGACCTTTGAGCCAAAAAAAAATTGATTTACATTCTAGCAAAGATGCAATGCCTTGGGTATCTCCAAAGCACCAGGATCACTCAGAGCACTTTCTGCCTTATTTTACTCATGTGACATCCCAGCTAAGCAATCCTTGTTTGCTTTATTGGTTATTCTGATGTCTGGGAAATTAATATGTGCACTTTCATCTTTCATTTATCGTGTTCTATATGAAGTATAAGTTTTGCAAAAAGGAAAGGCATTAATTTGTCTCTGAACACTCATGGCATTACTCATGCACAGTGAGGAATGTACGAAAACATGTGAAGACAAGGCAAAAGGATGATTGGTGAGGTGTTCCTCTTAAAGTGACACCACCAAAATCCATTAACTTAGCATGTAACTCTTTGACACTGTGTGCATTAGAAGTACTGATGAGATAGTACCTAATTTGGACAGTTTATGATTTTTTTTGTCATGCTCTGTTATTGAAATGAATGATTGTTTTGCTCAATTTTCAGTTGTTCTGTGGATTTGTGATTTGCTCCACTTCTCAGATCTTATCTTTTTGCAATAATTGTCTTTACAACTTTTGTCCCGCCTGTTAACCTTGTTAACCCATTAACCATACGCATACGTGCTTATTTACATGGAAAAGGTACTTTATAAATGTTACAGGACTTAAACAGCCCTGATTTTCTAACAATGTGTTTTAAAGTCAACACCACAATTACATTTCTTACCTAAATTGTATCTTTTACTGCCAGCCATTATGACATTATCTCTTCAGTGCTGTGTTTTTTCACACAGTTGGCAACAAGCTGTTGCGTGTCCAAGTTGCCTGGTCTGGTTTTAACATGCTTTCTTCGCCTTTAGGTGTTAGATGATGGGCCTGATCAGGAGGCACTGTCTCTATAATTAGAGCCTTGGTGATTTGGAAGGGCTTCTACGTCTCTGTTTTTTGGTTCCTAAATGAGGTGGCACAGGAGTGCCTGTCACCTGCAGGAACTGGATTTGTTAACCCCTGACCTGTGAGTCCATGTCCATACCTCCACTTTTTTAATTTTGGGACTCCTTGTACCTGATGCTGTCCTGCAGTTCTGGCCAGGGGGGCAGCTTGGCCTGTCACCTCCCAGCAGCTCCCTCTGCCTCTCCTTTCCCTTCCCTTTCATGACTTTGTGGGACTCCCCAGGGAGGTCCCTCAGCTCCCAGCGCTGTCTGCAGTCCCTGCCTAGAGCTCTCCAGATGGTTCACCAGCAACCTTCAGACCACAGATTTACTTGTGGTGAAAGATAAAAAGCCATGTGGAGACCGTCTTCCAAAAGGGAGATGTTTCACCACCTTCTCCCATGACTCTTAACCACATTTTTTTTTCACAAATGCTTTTTTGTTTGTTTTGCTCTTTACTCTGCAGTGGGAAACTCACAGAAAAAATGCAAATAAAACCAAAACATTTGCAGTTGGAAATACTCTACTTACTGATGGACTGGATTGCTTTCTAGTCGACAGTTCTCATGTCTTTTGTGGTTCTCATGTCTTCACTATTTAAGAACCTCAAACGAATTTATTAATTTATCTGTGTACTGATCTCTCTGTTCCCTTGTTTAAATAAGCTGCAGTTGACACAGTCAAATGGAGACAAATGTTTATATAAATAGATTGTGCCTCCCTGGTTGTGAGATGGGACGAGTGCCAGCGCTGCCTCTAATATGGGACAGTGCAGTCATCAGGGTGCTCAGGCTTATTCGCAGCTGCCTCCCAGCTGATGGAAACAGCAATTCCTGGAGAGCTTCCAGCCCTGCCTCTCGCCTCGCTGGCATAGAGCTGCTCTGCTCTTCAGCCATGGTTCATGGGGCAGCCCCAACAGAACCTGCTCAAATGGGCCATGGCATTACACTTCACATTGGTGGTACTTGCAAGATTTGCCTCCTGTTCTGTAATATCCCATATAGATGTCTGCTGTGCAGTCTGGACTCCTGTTTTTACAGCTGTTTTCTATGAATTTTCTCAGGGTTTTATTGATGGGTCATTTTTGTTTGTTATCTGAGCCTCAATTTGGCTATAATATGATGATATGAGTAACTTTATGTGAAAACTGTGATATGCATTTGCTTGAAACCTGATCCGTGTTGATCAGACACTAAAACTAAAATCTTCAGAACCTTTCCCTAGAGCTAAGAACTGCTTTCATTTCAAATCCAAAATATGAGGAATTTTTTTGGTAAAACTGTTAACTACTGAGTCCTGTTACTTGCTTTGGCTCCTTGAACTGAAAGGTCCTGTAGTCCAAGTGACGATGTTTTACTGTTTGTAATAATAATATATAATGGCAATGACTCTGATCCATTAAGGAGTAGAGACATTTTAGCATTGCCAAGATCTTTCATACGTAATGTCACAATCAGAGAATGCTGCTATTGTTTCTTTATCTCTGTACTTCATCTGCTGATTTAACATTGTAATTCATTTGCTAATAAAGAATTTAGCTCATGTTGCTTTCCATCTGAGATAGCACAGTGACTTCTAATATATGTGTTTTTGATGCTTTGTTCTTTTTTGTTCAAATCTGAAATATACCATACGTTCTTGGTACAGAATTACACTGTGATAGAGGCAATAGTTTCGTCCTCCAGAGTAATTTCTGAACTTTTCACTGAGTTTTTGTACTTAAGGTTTATTAATCTTTTTGAGTGTTATTCTCAACCTTCAGCGTTCTAGTGAAAATGTCTTGCATAGTTCATTCAGGCAGCCTGATTATGCTTTAAGGATACTATGATTGTCATCATAATACTTCATCTTTTAGTAGTTTTTTAGTTGGTTAGTTTGGGGTTTTTTTTGATTGTGTTTTTGTTTTGTTTTGCTTTTTTTTTTAATTCAAGGAAATTCATTATAATACCCCTAGCAAGTTACTTATTCCATAAAAGATAAGAAAATCATATAAGAATATATAGCCTTGCAAAGGATAAGGAAATGGTTTTTTACTTCTTTCTTGAGATGCTGAATACATTTGGGAATTAGAAGCAAGAAGAACATATAGTCTCTTTTTCTAACTTGAGCTTCTCTCTGTTGAAAGAG
Source organism: Myrmophylax atrothorax (assembly GCA_026770055.1). Lineage (NCBI taxonomy): Eukaryota > Metazoa > Chordata > Aves > Passeriformes > Thamnophilidae > Myrmophylax > Myrmophylax atrothorax. Next base: position 82,845,623 of record JAOXXN010000446.1, read on the forward strand.
TTTGTGTGTTTGTATCTTCCCCTCTGAATAGCTGCACTGGTGTCACATTAAATCTGTTAGTTCACCTGTGGAGTTAATTGTGACAAGACTCTCTTTTTGGAATTGGGGAGTATCACATGATGGAGGAAAGATGCATATATCTTTATGTATATCTACATCTCCGTATGTTATACATAACAGAAAACATAATACAACTTAAGACAGCTGATGTCTGGCCTAGATGAGTCTTCATACAGCTATTTGAAGCACAGTGCAATAACATCTGATGAGAACCCCTGGAAAAAATCTCTCCCCTGTTTGGCTACCATTGAAGTCCTTCAGTGACACAATGAGACTGTATGAAGGCTTGGTGTTCTGAAAAGAGGTGTCTTTAAATGGCTGAGTTTTCTGAGCCCTTGACTTTGAATGGAATTAATTTTTAATAATGCTAAAAGAGAAAGACAGTGGACTTAGAAGACAAATCCCAGTGGGACAGAAGATAATGTTCCTAGTTAAGAGACTCAGAGCTTCATACACCAGAGCTCATTCAAATTCTTTCTTAGTATGGAGTATTTCACCTTTTTTCTTTTTTCTGTTAGAAGAAGAAAGGAAATACCAGTGAGCTGTGTGCCATGTTAGTACCTTAGGATTATGGAGATGCAAGGAGATCAGAGCAATTTTTGATTTATGCTGCCTTGTGTTGGTCCTCTACAGTTTATTTCCTAGCAGCCAGAGTACAAAAGCTGAATAGCCATGGCTGGAAATGGGAACGTCAGGAGACAGACTCTGCTTCTGGAAGATATTTCAGTCACAACAGCTCAACACTGACACGTCCATCCACATTGCATCTCTCCAGTGTCAGGAGGGAGACAAGACAGCAAACCACACAAATCCAGATTGAGACTTCTGCATTTTGGCTTCATCCTCTTCTTTCTGCTGAGTGACAAAAACTCTGTAATTTCTTACTCCAGCTATAGGCATTCAGAGATGGATGTCTGGAAGCTTGTACTAAGTGGACCAGAAGTCCTTTAGTTTGAGGTTAGAAGCACAAAACTGAATTGTTTCTTCCTGCAAGCCATTACTTGGCCACTTGGCAGAGCACAGAGGAAAGCAAGCCATGCTCATGCTGCTGCCTCTCTAGTTGGTGGAGAACAGAACTTAAGAATGTGTCAATCTGGGGAACAGAAAAATACTACCTAAAGGACTGTCCTCTGAATTACTGGAGTTTTGTAACCAAATCAACTGTCTAGTCTTTAAATCTTGGACACAGTTTTTAGGGAGGTGTTAGGTGGCTTCTTTAGGATCACTGAATTAACAATTAAAATATATTTCTGACACCTCTCGTGTGAGGAAAGGCTGAGAGAATTTGGATTGTTCAGCCTGGAGAACAGAAGGCTCCAGGGAGATCTTCTAGCAGCCTTATGTACCTAAAGGGACCTACAAGAAAGCTGGAGACGGACTTGTTACAAGGGCATGGAGTACTAGGACGAGGGATTATAGCTTTAAACTGAAAGAGGGTCAATTCACATTAGACATCAGGAAGAAATTTTTTTACAATGAGGGTGGTGAGGGCATGGCACAGGTTGCCCAGAGAAGCTCTGGGTGCCCCATCCCTGAAGGTGTTCAAGGCCAGGCTGGATGAGCAACCTGGTCTGGTGGAAGGTGTCCCTGCTCATGGTAGGGGGGTTGGACTAGATGACCGTTAAAAAATCCCTTCCAAGCCAAACCATTCCATGATTCTAATCTATTTTAAAATATATATTTAAAAAACGCTTAACCGTAGAATTTCTTTTAGAAGCATTTTCCAAGCAAAAATCTCTATGTGTATAGCTGTTGTTATTTTTGCTAAGCCACATAATTTAATATTTCATTCTTAGTCAATATACTAGAAAAATATTTACTTGGAGACATGATTCATTCTGACTAATGGGATCAAGCTAATTCAGACCGAAGCTGAGTGAATAAATAAATTTAAAATTCTCTGGGTTTTGACTTGGTTTGGGGTTTTTGTTTGTTTTTTTTTGTTTTGGGTTTGTTCAGGGTTTTTTTTCAGAAGGGTGAAATTAAGAGCAAGTAGAAATTAAGATAAGGCAGAAGTGAATCTGACCTAAGCTGACCCATCTGGCTAGCACTAATCTCGCTAGTTTGTGGCCTGCAAAATGCCTGAGTATTCAGTGGCCTGAGTGCTCCTTCGTAGCTAATTAAATGAGAGATTATTGTCAACATCAGGACTTTGAATCCTTGGTGTTGCATCAGTAAGTGTTTTAACAGCTCTGTCATTATCTTAATTTTAAAATACTAAAGTACCTCCTCAAAAGCCAATCAAGTGTAAAACTGTATGCTTTATGAAGGATTTTGGTTGTTTTTATTTTTTTGCTAAAAATGAAAGAATATCAACATTTTTATCTATTCAGATGTCAGCCTGACCTCTTGGCTGTTACACGCTGTGAAAAAATCAAAGGCCCCCTTTCCCGAGCGATCTGCCCAGATCAGCAGATCCTGGAGGTGCTCAGAACTACCAGCCTGGGCAGCCTGAAAAATGAGCTGGTCACAGCTCTTGGCAGTGATTTCTTTTTTCTTGGTAGCCCAAGGCAGTTTTCTAGAGGTTGGGTTTTTTTAAGGCCATCAAAAACTGGCTTCCTCAACAGCAGCATGATAAGCCATTAAGGAACCAGCTGAAGAAGCAGCCTGGGATTGGAAGGTAGCCCAGAGCACCCATTCCTGGGTCCCCAGGAAATCTGCCTCCAAGTCCAGCTAGTGGTTTAGAATGAAAAGTGGCTTTTATTGTAGTATTTGGAGTTATTCCTGGCAACAAGCTTTTGGCCTGGATGTCATAAATGCCTTTTTTTTAACTTGCTAACTAAAAAGTAAGCTTCATATTTTTTCCTCTGAAAACTTTATGGAAAATCCCTGCTTTCAAATGAGATGGGTGTAAAGCATGTGTGCAGACTGTGGGGACATCTGCTGGGATGCTGGGAAATGGCAGACTGTAAAATGTGTATTCATGGGGGAATGATTTGAGCAGGAATATGCCAAAAATTATTATTAATATTGGGTTGAAAATTGAACATTTTATCCACAAAGGAAACCAAATGCCCATATCTCAGTATTTCTGTGCTAATGGCTCTAGGAGAACACTTAAGACCTGCATAAGCCAATCCAGTCATAAAAATCTGTAGAAGAGAAATCTCTGGAAATTCCTTGTAATCACAGATGAGCCTAGAGAAGGTGGCATCCTGTGGGGCAGACCAGCTCAGTCAGCCCCAACCACATAACAGCCTTCTGTGGCTTCCCATGGTACCCTTGGGATGGAAGCGCATTCCTTGCAGCTGGAAATGAGAAACAGCCTTTTCTTCTGCCCACCAGCTCTTGCAGTGGCTGTCCCAGGACCAGCAGAGGAGCTTTTGTGATGGGATTGGCACAGCCGCTCGTTGCCACATTGCAGAATTGTGGTCTGAAATGTTGCATCAGCTTTCTTGGTTTTGTTAAAATTGAGCAAACATGCCATTAAAAAAATCTTGACTTATATCCAATGGTATATGCAGCCCTAAATTGAACCAAAATTCTCAAAATCATGCTTTGTTGGAATCAGGAAATGAATTCTGTTCCAATACTTCAGAGTATTCTTAATAAACTTGCATAATTAAGGAAACTTTCATCTTACCAGTTGGAAAAGGTGTGGCTGAGGAACTGATACGAATCTGTTCTTGCTATTTGGTCAAAATTACATTTAGCATTCTGAGGCATTCACTGTCACCACCCAAGCTCGCTTGGCCATGGCAGATGAACCTTAGGACTGAAACGGTGGGGCCAGTTCTGCGCACGCTGTGCCTCACCTAAACAATCCGCTGCGCAGGCTGGAAGGGCACAGCCACGTGGGGAGAGCCCTGCCCAAATCTGCGTTCACAAAGCCCAGCCGTGATGATGATACTTATCATTCATTTTTTCTCGTGTGCTTCCCTGTATATATGTTTAATACACTTCTTTTTGTCTGAAATTGTAAGGTGTTTGAGGGGCTGGAACCTTCTTTTAGGTTCGTGTTTGAAAAGTGCTTTTGCAGTGATGTTTCCTACAGGCACAAGACTAAAATGAGGGGTGGAGGTGTATGCATTTAAACTCTTCTGCTGAAGTTTTCAGGTGCCTGTGTACAGACAGAGCTCCATGTATTGAGACAACTAAGATAATTTTCACAAATTCTGGCTCCTTCTTGCCCTGCACTCCACATTACCTACAGTGAGCTCAAATCCTCTTTGCAGCTCAGTCCATGTCAATGATACTCTATAGCCCTTTCTCCTACATCTATCATATTCCATTTGGAAACTTTAGTGGGCATTGGTGGGTGGAAATTGCCGGTATAGATCAGGGTGAAAGTTGTTTCACAGCTGGGTCAATTTTGTTAATGTAAAAACGGTGCACCAGACATCTGCTTAGAATCATTATTATTCCATCCTTAATAATGAATGGTTTAAATAATGTGAAGAAAAATATAGGCTCCCCTACAGTCTATATACTCACTCCATACAGTCTCTGTTCTTTTAAGGCAAGAGCAAAACTGAAAAACCTGGAAGAAACTATTTTTGTGTTGCTAATAATCCCTGCCTCCCTAGCATATCTGTACTGTTTGCTCTATAAATATATTTATGCTTTATAATTAGTAATTTTAAGCATTTGACTAACTGTTAACATGTAAAACTGCTTTAAGAATGCTTCAAAGAAGAAAATAATGATGCTTTCATATAATTGTTAATACAGTGGTGTTCTACAGCTGCTTTGAATTTAAAGTAAAATTATTGAATTTATCTACTGCTTACAGCAATAGATTAGTCCTAAATTACCCTAAGCATGCTAGCTGTATACAGTGTAACTTTGTCTGACATGATAGATGCAAAAGTAAAAATGGACGTGTTAAACTGGATACCTTGTAAACTGATATCCCAGAATATTAGGTTCCATTAAACTTAAAATAAATATATTTTTCTTTTTGTTCCTTACTCAGGGGCGTGCCTCATTAACATCTGAGAAGCAGCGTTTTGCCCATGAACACGCTGAAATGAAGAATCTAGAAGATATTGTTAGAGACATAAAACCATCCGTGCTAATAGGTAATTTCTTTGACTTTAAAGCAATGACCTTATTCTTTGTTGAATAAAAATGGGGATGTGGCTTTGTCTGAAGACAAGATCAGGTTCCTCTGAACAGAGTTCACCTTTGTGTGTTTGGAGAAAACACTGGGTGCATAATGGACTCTATTAAGTTACTGAACAAATAGTAACTATCCCAGCATGTAACACTGCTTTCCCCCTGAGCCACCCATTTTAAAGAGGGAATAATCTGAGTTGATTTAAACAGCTGATGGAGGACCTTACTACCTTCCTAAATTATTTCTGATTTAATGTGGATGGCATAATACAAATAACCTCAAACTTAGTGAGAAAACCAAGCTAAGCACACATGAACTGCATGAATATGAGCGTGCTGTATCTGAGTCTTCCTTCATATTTAGGTCCTTAGCCAGCAGTCCTTCAGGCAGACCAAAATGCAGATTTTATGAAGACTTTTTCTTTTGTAAAAGCTGCCGGACTGTGATCTCGGTCAGATTGCTCAGCTTTCTGGAGTTTGGTTGTTGCATTTCAGTGACAGTTTCAGGAATGAACTGCAAGTACTCTTGAATAATTTCTTTTTTTATACATAAGACTTGAAGATTATCTGGCTAATAAAATCATTCATCAGATGCTAGAAAAACTGAAGTGCCCCAGTGAAAATTATCCTACATTTTAAGAGCCACCTTTTTGACTATGCCTAGACTACATGGTCCTTGTTCAGTAAAATCTGCTTTTGACGATGAGGTAAATGAAGTTTATCTTTTCCTGTGCTACAGGAAGATATGGCTGTAGGACAAAGACTAAGTGGTCTGAAGAATTTAATTAGTAGAATACAAGGCTGAAAAAGCTAGAGGAACAGAATAGATTAAATGATCTGTGATGATTTGTATAGATAAAGATGTGTGGATGCTTAGGGAAAATTTGCTTATGAAATATGGATGTTTTCTGTGTGTCATTTTTATATATAAAACTATGTGACTGTCCCTCAAGGTTGCTTTCTCTTATCAGTTCTCTATAACGAAGGCTCTTCCATCAGAAACAGCAACGGAAATTAATGTTGGGGCTTTTTGCTTTCAGTGACTACCATTCAGTATCTTCCCCAGGGTATCAGGAGCCTTTTGTTTTAACTTTGTATTTGAAGATAGTTGTCATTCCAGAAGCAGTTTTAGAAACCATCAAACATTTGACAACTGAAGATTTGATCAGAAACTAAGGTAGCTAACAGGCTCTTATACAAGGGGGTCAAAATCATGACTGCCATGACTGTTCATCCAACATCCAGCTGCTCTAGCAGAGCTTTTGCATCTAAGCATCCTTGTCCATTCATAGAAGGTGAAATACAGAAAGCTCAGAGTTGCAAAAAACAGTACTGTAAGACAGATGATACCATACTTCATGTGGAATCAGTCAGAAAATACTCTGAGGCACCTTAAAGAAATGTTAGTCCTGAAGCACGACCTTCTAGCCAGCTCTGTGAAGCGAGGGCCCCTTTCCCCTCCCTCCAAGGACCTTGTGCTTTCCTCAGGCACGTACCAAGCTGTGCTTTTAGACTGGGCAATGTCGGGGTGCTCATTTGAGCATGAGTGCTGAGAGGTTACAGTAGGGATCCAAGTTCCAGGCTCTCCTCTCCCAGCCTAGGTTTTACTCCATTCCCAGTCCCCCATGAGAGGGAAAATGAGCTCTTTTCCCTGCTTTCAAAAGCAGAATGGGGTGTCAGGTACTGCGAGCACTAAGCAAGAAGGAGATTACTTTTTCTCCAAATTAGGTGAGAGGGACCTCTTGGAAAATAAAGATGCTTAATTTTACTCCAAGACCTGTTTATTTGTTTTTCACTGAAGGTGTAGGGATGAAGAACCTTATCCTTGGATTCTCAGCTCTCGTAGATTAGTCATAAACATGGTTATAGCTGGCAAATATCAAAAATATCTCACACCCCCCTTTTTGGTTGTGAAGTGTCTGAGGTCCAAGATATAATACTGGCTGCATGGCTGCAGTGCAGCAGAATGCAACCTAAGTTAGATACTTTCATGCTGCAAGACTGGCATTCAGCCCTGCGAAAAGCATTTTTAAGTGTGGACAGAAGAGGGAGTAGAAAACTGTCTCTGGTGGGATGAAAAGGGATGTCTTAAAAAAAATTGTTGCTGTCAGGGAAGGCTTCGACTCAAAATTGGGATTATTTGTCAGCTCAGCTCAGCAGAGACTTTACTTGTCATGTCAGAAAAGACTGAAATCTGACACACTGGATTTGGGAGAAACTATCCAGTCTGTTGCATAAGACTTCAGGAGCCAGAATTGCATCTATCTGTTCCTTACTGGACTTAACCTGCAGGTTGGGAGATACATTTTTATTTTATATAAAGGGCCTCAGAAAAGTGAAAGGAGAAATTCACCAAATCATAGAGGAGTGAATAGGTTCTGCTTTATGTTAGGTATAGTACCGAAGTTTCACTGTTGCAAAATCTTTTATACAAAACTTAATTTTAATCACATGTTAGGAAAAAGGTTGAACTCCATTTTAAAGAGGGAGATAGGCAGTAAAAAGAGCTCTGTTCTTTTACAAGAACCTTGAAGTCATTTCATTTGCCTACTGTTATGTGTGTGCTTTTCTTCTTTAGGAGTTGCTGCAATTGGTGGTGCTTTTACTAAACAAATCCTTCAGGATATGGCTGCTTTAAATGAACGTCCTATAATCTTTGCTCTCAGCAATCCTACCAGCAAAGCAGAATGCACTGCTGAGCAGTGCTACAAATATACAGAGGTAACCAAACATTAACATCTCTCCTGTATACATTGTGAAAAGTAAATCACAAATTAAATTAGATTTCAAATGGGAGGAGGACAGAGGGTGCAGTAGAAAGTACTAACCATGTCTCTGTGCATAGTTAAAATGAGTTAAATTAAGTAACACGTTTTTCAGATTTTATCAGAACAACTGCACTGAATTCACTACATGTTTGCACACTCATAAAAACATTTAATAGCTTTTAATGGCAAGACTCATAACCTTTATTATAACTGAAGCATCAGTAGCCATCAATCATAAAAGCCTTATGCCTGTTTTTGACTGGACCACTTTGTGGAATATATACACACAGTGGCATGCTTTTCATTTGAGATTTCATAAATGCTCTTTAGGATAAGAAGATACTTCAATACATGAAACAGAGTCTTTAAAATCATTCTTTATTTAGAACTGGAGTAATTGACTCCTCTTACAAAGATTTCTATTGTAGAAATGTAAGTGAAAATTAAGAGAACTGTGCTTGCTTATTTATTATTGTATTATAGAAATGCTAATAACAATGTTATCCTGTAGTTCAGTCTAGAATTTGAAATGTATGAGTACTTGACTTGTATGTGTTTCTTAGTGAATTGTGTTTGGATTTCTTGTCAAATGCAGAGCAGTTTGAAGGACGGTCTCTCAGTGTTTAAAAGACAAATTTAGCGTGTCTGTTCCCCAGGGCACAGAGGGAATTACAGCACAGTGCAGGTGCCAGGGATGCAGCCGACATGAAGGGTTGGTTATGGTGTGGGTAACCACATCTGGTACACAGAGCAAAAGACACACTGAAGTGTTTGATCTGTCACCAAAACACATAATGAGCTGGCCATGATAACAGTGCATGAGACCAAACCAAACAGAATATTCTTCTGAAGAGCTGGGTAGCAACAGTGGTATATTTTAAAATGCACATTTCCATTTCTCTAAAACAGGCATAGGTATTTCTGATACAAAGTGCCTCTGAAGTATTTAACAGTGACATTTATCACTTTAGCAGTGCTAGCATAAATAAAGGCTGGCTTTGAAGTATTTAACAGTGACATTTATCACTTAAGCAGTGCTAGCATAAATAAAGGCTGACTTTTCTTTCCCAACTAAATTCACTGTTTAAATTTAAGGGTGCCCCTCTGCAGCGAGGCAGGAGCCAGGGGCCTCTGCAGTGGCACTCCACTCTTCAGTCCACACTGCAGAAATTGCTTCTCTCTCCCTGTGCATCAGGAATGATGTGGGGAGAACCAGCAGTGCTGTGGGAGAGTCACCTCTGTGGTGCCTCTCCTGCCACCCCTGAGCAGCACCAGAAGGTCCCACACAGGCTACAGCACAAACTAAGTTAGAGCCAGTTCTCTTTTACTCAGGACAAGTGTTACGATGTAACTTGCACCCCTACAACTAAATTCTCTAATTCCCCCAAAGAGGCTGCTCTTCACACTGCCTGCATGCACCAGTCTGGGCGTGGTGCCTGCCCCCTGTCAGCCACAGTCCTGCTGGGCATCCCCCAAAAATCTGCTGGGAAACGTTCTCATGGTTCATCAGTGCTGGCCAGTGCCTGAGTTGGTGTGCCCACCCTGCTCAGTGTATTACAAAGAAGGGAACCACAAGGTGCAGGCAGAGGAGGTCCCATGCTAACATGTGCTGCAGGTTACACCATGGGATGATGTTCCTGGGGCAGAGCTTGCCCCTCTGTTGTTCTCTTGAGCTGTGGAGTGGGCCCGAGGGCCTGAAATGCAGGATTGGGAAGAACAGAGCGCTGTGACTGTCCACAGCTCCTCAGAAATTGGCCCACCCAAAGATGTAACATTTAATTGCCTCAGTGTCATTTTTGTGGCTGCTTTGCTGTTGGGAAAAACAATCCAGTAGCATCACCCATTGCTACCACATCAGTATTGTCCACTTTGCGTTTTGTAGTTCCAGATGGATACCTGCTTCCCATGTCCCCTTCTTCTGGCATGGACACACAAAGTGAATAACAAGTCCTGCCTTTCAGTTTCTCCCCTTCTGAGCTGTATGGATAGCTCTTACCTGCATAAGGCAGCTGTTACTCTCTGACCTCAGACATTCACAGAGAACCACCCGTGATCCATAGGATGAGCATCCTGCTGTTCTTGAGACGTATTCAGTCAAATTGCTCTAACACCCTCAGAAAAGATACTAAATAGATGCAACCCAGCTTCCTCAGTGGGAAACATTTAGAAGATGTGTGAAATATTTCAACAGCAATCTCTCAACTAACCTGCTTTTTTTGGCTTTCTTGTTACAATTTAGGGACGTGGCATTTTTGCCAGTGGAAGTCCTTTTGATCCTGTCACTCTTCCAAGTGGACAAACTCTCTATCCTGGACAGGGTAACAATTCCTATGTGTTCCCAGGAGTTGCCCTTGGTGTTATTTCATGTGGACTGAGACATATTGATGAGGACGTATTCCTCACAACTGCTGAGGTACTGTATTCAAAATTATTTAAATTCCTTTATTTAGTAACTTAGTATTAATGAGCAGTTAAACAGAAACAGCTAAATTTTATCTTTAAAATTGGAAAAATACTGCTTCCTTTGTAAGGCCTTTATATGCAAGGTGTGTTGTTTTTTATAAATCCTATTTTAATAAGTTATTTTAAAAAAGTTAATACTTGGCCTAAGGTCATCTGACATAAACTTCAGTATTGCATTATTACAGGTAAATGCACATACTTACAGTTTGCATGCACAGGCACATAGGTTTGACTTTAGATTGAAAGGATTATTATTATTCATGTTAGTAGCTTTGAGGTGACTCGTGTGTGTGTGTGTTTTGCTTACAAAAATAGATTGAATTTCTTTCAATTTTATTTTTTTTAACTGAGTAGAGGTGTTGGCATCATTTTTGTGGACCTCCCTTGTCAACAGGTGAAAGTTCTCCATTGCCTTGTGGTTCTTTGTACCACAGTTCTACACAAATGCCATGTTATTCTTCCCATTTGCTTTCCTATCATTTCCTCTGTTGGTTCTTTTCTTTCTTCAGGCATTTTTTATGATCTTTGATCCAACATATTCTCTCTCCTCCTTTATCTCCACTCAGTGGGCAAGAGATGAACAGAAAAGCCAACACTTCTGGTTCTGGGAGCCATTCAGCACCTACTTCCAGTGATTGCTCCAAATCTGACATCCACTGTCTTACATGATGATATCTATCACAGGATTGTATCTTCAACACATATGGGAGAAGAGTCTGGCCTTTATTATTTTAGAATCTTTTATTCAAACAAAATAAATTGGCACCAGGGGTTGAAATCAAATGCTTAACACATTTTATTTTTTACAAAATATCCCTCAAAACAGTAAGTCTTTCTGCAGCTGTTTCTCACTTGAGAAAATTTGAAGTTTCTGTGGTTTTCTGAGTCCAGCATCTTTGTTGCTCGTCTGCTACAGTGTCATTGCACCCTTACCACTCCTGCCTCTGACTCACTCTTTCTTCTTTTTCTTCATTGTCCTGGAGTTTCTGTCTCCTCCTTTGCTTCTGTTGGTCCTGCTCTTGGCTGGTACCAAGATCAATGTAACAAGCCTCACAGGACTCAGCTTCCTTCTATCCAGAGTGATGAGGGTTATCCCTGTGAAATGTCCTAGCTACTCAACTCCCGGGAACATGTTCCCAAGCGCATCCTGCTCAGAAAGAGGCCAGGTTCAGGGATTAGAAAGCCCTGGGCACTGCATGCTGGTCTGACCGTGTCCATGCAAAGTAATTAAAAGCCTGATGCTTTTGGTTTTTTTAAAGGGTAAGGAATTAAGGAAGAAGGGTATCCTCAGTTTACCATGTTAGCTCTATCTGACCCAGGTTCACAGTCCAGTTCATACCAGGAAAGGTATTGAGGTGCTGGAGCAGGTCCAGAGAAGAGCAACAAGGCTGGTGAAGGGACTGGAGCACAAGTCCTATGGGGAGA
>JAOXXN010000446.1:82877513-82889165 GCA_026770055.1 Myrmophylax atrothorax
GCACTGAGTGCCATGATCTGGTAAACAGACTGGAGTTGGACCAAGGGTTGGACTTGATGATCTCGGAGGTCTTTTCCATCCCAATCGATTCTATGATTCGCCTCTGTCTGTGGGTGATGTGTGTGGTTTGTTTGTGGTGTGTGGATGACTGCTCAGTGGTGACTGGGTGTGTGAGAAAAGGGGTGGGTGCTCCACTGCTGCTAAGTTTTTAATCTTGTGCCATCACTGACATTCAGCCCTTATTTGCAAAATTTAGAGATGTCACAACACAGTAGGTCTGGAACTGTTTTTCATATACATCTAGGGAGGTGTAGCACCATTAATGTTTAGACAACCTGCATTTTTGAAGTTAGTATTTATATTTTTGATCTGAATGCACTTTTCAGTTGTCATTCAGTTGCCATTCAGTACAGATTCCCTGTTGCACGTCACTTTGTCTGAGAGCATTATTTTTGTGTGTGTTCCACAGGGCCAATTTCTGCATGAGATCCACACTGAGACTAATTTAAACATTTGGTGTCTTTTTCTGTCTCTAACTTGCATTTGTAACTCTGTGTGCACTAGGGCTAGACATGAAGCCCAGTGAGAGATGCTGCTCATTTGATGGCGATGCAGATAGAATTGTTTATTACTATAAGGATGCAACTGGCCATTTTCACCTCATCGATGGAGATAAAATAGCAACTTTAATTAGTATCTTCCTTAAAGAACTTCTTGCCAAGGTAACTTTAACAGGTGAAGTGAATGGTGGCACTTTAATTTGTAAAGTGTAAAACAATCTAAGGAACTTGGTTGTAGCAGTCAAGGATTTGTGTGTTATCATGCCAAAACCACCCTCTACCACATCACATCCTCTCCACATGGGGGATAGAAGGAAAAGCTTTACTTTTCTTTCAGAAGTCCTGTTGGACTAAGTGTCTATGATATTAAACCTAGACAAGGTAGCCTGGTTTTATTTTCTTGGGGAGCAGCTCATTTCTGTGGCAGAGAAGCTGGGCAGTGAGGAGAGCCTGTGCTTGCCACCAACCTGTGCTTGCTTTGCACTGGATGTTTTGACTTTTTCTGCTTGTGTATGTAGCCTCATGTAGACCCATGTCTCTGGCCTGTGCACAGAGCTAGCTAAATCTGAAAAAGAGGTTTGGAAAGTCTGAGCTTGGAGACCAGTTTCATCCAGCCACAAGAAAAAACAAAACACAATATACAAAGACTTAAACAGAATTCATGTTGTTTTAAACATACAGAAGTTCTCTGTGAGCTCGTGCCTTCCTCCGATGCCCAGGAGTTTGAAGTGAATGTTTAACTCTGATTATCCTTCAGTTTATTGTACCTGTTGGGCTGTGTGCCCACTGGACAGTAAAGTGCTTGGCTTCTTGGTTTGCCTCAGGTGAGACAGAACTTCAAGATGGCCGTGGTACAAACAGCATATGCCAATGGGAGTTCAACACGGTACCTTGAGGAAACACTGAAGGTATTCTCCAGATTTTTTCCTTGGTAGTTTTCTGCAAATGTTGTTTAATACAAATTTGTTTACTTTTAAAATAAATGCTTCTGTAACATGTTTGCTAGGAAAACTTAAGTTGGGAGAAAATAAATTGTTCCTTCAAACCTGCAGAACTGACTAAATTCTTGGTGGCAAAGGAGACCCAAGGGAGCAAAGCTGAAAAAGTTCTAGTCAGCTTTTACTAATTTAAAAAGAGTTAAACAAAATCCCTGTCACTTCTCAAACAAGTTGAGGAATCCATAGCTTTGCAACAAAGTGAGTTGGTAAAGGCTCCCTTACTTGGAGAGTGATTAACTTTCTGTGACAAGCTAAATGTCTTACACTGCAGAAATTGAGTGGAGGTATTACGTCGGTTTGTATAGCAATCAGGTGTGTTCCCCTGAACCATAAGCTGAATTGGGTTTTTCGAAGTTTGGAGTTTATTTCTTTATTTCTTTAATTAGCCTGTATTTACAGTCTCATAAATGACATCTTTTTTAATTGAGTCTGCAGAAATAGTGGAGAATTTTAGCTCTGGGGAGTCAGTGGCTGTGAAACATGGGTTACTTTGTAACAGTCTGTCCAGGTTGGTGCTCAGTTTCCTGGCTTCACCTGCAGTTCCTGCCCTCTGATGACAGTCTGTCACATTGTTGTCATTCTATTCTATCCTTGGGCTGCAGGTACCTGTGCACTGTGTCAAAACAGGAGTGAAACACTTGCATCACAAAGCCCAGGAGTTTGACGTTGGTGTTTATTTTGAGGCAAATGGACATGGTACAGTAAGTATGAGCATGTGACACATATGATCAGCCACTGGGTACAAAATTTTAGTTAGATTAGCTGGAGAAGAATGTCTTTTCACTCTGCTTACTTTTATAAACTGGATTTTGTTGTTTGAAACAGACTTGTTTTCCCCTGCTGTCTTTATCATAGCATTGCCACCAGCTCCTCTGTGGCTTATGTGGCATAGGAATTTGTGGTAGCAAATATTAATGATGGTTATTTGGCCTTAGATGGTAAAGGATTTTTCCTGATTGCTGCACTTATCCTAGTTTGATCTTGACATGCTTTCATCTTTTTATTCTAGGTGTTATTTAGTAAAGCTGCTGAAACTAAAATAAGGCAATTAGTGAAAGAGGAGAAAGATGATGAAAAAAGAGAAGCAGCGAAGGTGCTTGAAAACATGATTGACCTCATTAATCAGGTAAAAACTGAGAGAAATGAATCCCTTTGTTGGCAGTCATGAGGCTAATCCTGTTTGTTCCTGCCAGGCTACTGCTGGGAACTGCTGGAGCAGGAAATCGTGTGCCATGAGAGAAGGGACCAAGTAGAGGAGAGTGGGACCAGTCTGTGGAAAGATGTGATACTTTCTTAGAGTGGATGCAGAATGTGTTTATCTGGTGCAGTCTGCTGGCTGCAGGGCCTAAAGAGGAAGTGGGATAGCACGGGCACCTAGTGCTAGAATGTGACTTGATGATTCAACAAGTAGTAATCTTTCATCTGAAGTTTTTCACTAAGGTGTGCAGTACAGGAGGGGTGAAGGTGTTCCAGTGCCTGGGGACTCCTTGCCTTAGCACAGATATTACTTTTCTGTGGTGGTGCCAAAGACCCGGAACAATGGTGAGGTGCCAGTCCTTAGGAGAGGTGAGGACTAGCACTTGCCCCTGGCAGAGCTGTGCACATGTGCTGCTGTTCTGCTATCAGGGGCATAACAGTACAGCGAAAAACCAAAACATTCTTCCCCCCTCCAACCAAACCGGCCAAGCTCGGCTACACACACTGGGCAAGTCAACCTACCTGGCTGTACTTTTACTCACTCTCTTCAGCTGGAAGCTGGGTCAGCTGCCTTCCTTTATTCACAGCTGACTGCTGTAATGTTTATTCCCTTCCTGTTAACAGACCGTTGGCGATGCCATCTCGGACATGCTGGTTATTGAGGCAATCCTGGCTTTGAAAGGTCTGACTGTGCAGCAGTGGGATGCCATCTACACTGACCTTCCCAACCGGCTGCTCAAGGTTCAGGTCAGTTACACTCCATGCTGGCTCAGGCTACAGCAGCCTCTTGGGACCCTGCTGTGGGCATCTTTTGCCTGCAGATATTTAGATAAGCTTTATTTTAAAGCTGAAACAGCTTTAAACGGCAGAAGTTGGCCAAACAAGCCATGAAACCACCCCAAGTAGGGACCAGAATTTCACCTGGACTAAAATAAAAATTCAGCTTACAAAAATGATGAAATAATAACCAACTATGTTAAATGGAAAAACCTGACCAAAACTCTTCAAATTTTAACTTAGAATTTCCTTCTTAACTTTCAAATTAGAAAAATCCTATTTTTTGAAGGCTCCTGCCTGCTGGGCAGCTGGATTTTTCTTGCTATGCCACTTTGTATAACCTGAATGTTCAAGCTCTTGCTTCTTTATCCTCTCCAATATTCAGATGAAGAGCTTGAGCAGAACAGGCTGCCAGGTGGTAGCGTTCCATTAGGCACAGTAAGGAAGCTCTGGGCACTAAATTAATCAGAGGAGAGAGTTTAAGCTTTCTGATCTATTGGGAGAAGCTGCAGCTTCACTTCAGAGACTGGCCAAGGAGGCATGTTCAGAACTGACCCTTTTTCCAAACTCAGCAGCTGAGCCCTATCAGGAAGTGGTTAATACATGCTGAGCAGGGATCCCAAGTGCTTGAGTAGCCCTTTATTAACTCCCAAATTGAACTCTTCCTCAGGCAGCACAACATATCCATGAATTTGTCTTACCCATGACTCAAATGAATTGCCTGTTTCTGGTGCCGCAGGTTGCAGACAGGCGCGTTATTGACACAACGGATGCAGAAAGACGTGCAGTGACACCTCCAGGACTGCAGGAGAAGATTGATGCCCTTGTAAAGAAGTACAAACTGTCACGAGCGTTTGTCCGTCCGTCAGGAACAGAGGACGTCGTTAGAATATATGCTGAAGCAGACACACAGGTCAGAGCTTAAACAGCTTGCTTATGTTAAACAATCTTCTGCTGAGTCACAGAGGAAGTATGTTTACATACTCGTCATTTAATCACACTTAACAAATGCTAGATTTGGAAAAAAGACTTAATGACCACAAAAAGTCTCTTTGGAGTTTCTTTTATTTAGAAAAGTAATGTATCATGTTCTCACTGTTTATCTTTAAAAGGAAAATATAAGTGTTTATAAAGGCAGATTTCACACTAGATGGTTTTGAAAAGACAATCAGCCTTCTGAGAGCTCAGGGTTAAGAAGAAAGTTACCAAAGCAGTCCCTAACTGCATGATTTCATAAGAGGCAAAATAGAAAAAAGATTCTGGGATTCTGGTTGCTGTTAAGTTAGTCCACATCTGAACTTAAGGTTGACAGCAAAAGCAGTGGTCCTGGTCTCCCCCTTCACATGTTCCTGCCTGGCTCTCCGTGCCAGCATGATGGCAATGGCAGAAGATACCTCAGGCTGATGGAGCGATATAGGGAACACGGCATTTGCCGAAAAATGCTTGCCTTAGTATTTGCTCTAACCTCATGCTGACAGCAGCATAACTGAGTTTTCCAACATTCCACAGGAGAATGCGGATGCCCTCGCCCATGAAGTGAGCCTGGCCGTTTACCACCTTGCTGGTGGGAAAGGAGCACCACCCCAGCCCATATAACGAATGGTACAGCAGCAGTTAAAGTACACAGTTTCTCTTATCTTTGAATATTCCTTTTTTTTACCATGTGCTAGTGTGCATATACCCAACCCTTCCTGGCAGGAGCCAGCATTGATCAGAACTGAGGAATACTATTCTGCTTATTCTTTACCTCCTTTAGCAACTTACCTCTTAATGAGAAGCAAAGCTGCCCACGCCCAGCCTATTTAATTGTCACATTGTGCCTGAAATGCACCTCCCGCACCCTCAGAGCAGTGGCCATGGCTGGTGCTCTGTGGTGACTGCTCACAGTGGCTGCAGCACAGTGCCTGCTGCAGGAACATCATCCCCACCTCCCACAGCAGCCCAATCATCTGTGGGCAAACAGCATAAGGCACAGGCTGTCACTAGTCTTGAGATTCGGTTCACCTCAGTTTGAGGGGGAAAACAATAAGATTAAAAAGAACATTTGCAAATAATAACCTATTATTGCAATATTAACTTCATGAGATATTTCATGAAATTAATTAGAAAGTGATTTGCAGTTAGAAGTGCGATTAAAATATTAAGAAGGAAGGGACAGTGACAAGTTTGTCTGCTGTGGCCCTTCCAGCTCCCCAGCACCATGAAGGGGCTGGGCCAAGGGGATGCAATGTTTCAAACACACAAATATCCTTCTCGGCTTGATGCGGTTCAGGGTCTCTACCTCTGTTCATTGTAGTCCTGTATTAACTCCTGACACAATGGCATTTTTCAGATTGTTAAATAAGCACAAGTTCTAACAGACTGAAAAAAAAAAGACAAAAATAAACTGGAAACAAATTGAAAAAATGTGCACCTTGTATTTTTTTTAGTTTTTTTTTTAAGACAGAGCTCAAGACAAGAAAACATTTACTGTAAATAGTAGGCACCATAATCAATATGAGCCACCAATATTTAAACTTGATTCAGGCCACACCCAGAACTTTTCTTATTTACAAATATTTAACTTAAATACAACATTAAATATTTCATTACATACAAAGTAAGAAAAGAATACTATACAACTGGGAAAGATACAGTATTTCATTTAAATAGTTACACTTCATATAGATTGAGTAGTACCAGTTTGGTTCATGATTTTATGACGCCTTCAAGAAAATCCTTCTCAACCATTTCTTCTATCTTCTGTCTTGCTTTGCTGGAGAAGGTCTTTAGGTTCTCCATTTTTATGTCCTTACTTGGAAAACAGTTGGGGTAAAGGACAGGGCTCCCTGAGTGTCCAACACATCTGCTTGTGACTTTGCTGTTAAAAACTTGGCTGAGTACATTGAAGAAAGGCAAAAGCTGCTCAATGCTGCGAACGGCATAGATGGTTAAAAGCAAGTGACCAGGTTCCCAGCTTAGTGTTTTCCCTGAGCCATCCTCCTCTGGGTTTTTCTGTAAATAGAGAAACATGGCAAATAATGCAGGACAAAACATAAAAAGACAGGTAAAAATAAAAGAGTAATGTGCAATAAAGTATTTTTCTATGGTCCAAAAGTATTTGTTCTATCAACAAAACACACATATGCTGGAGTTCAGCTAAGCACAGGAGATCCCTTGCTCCTCCTCACCACGTCCAGCAGCGGCTGTGGCTGGGATTGTACAGGTGTTAGTCAGTCAGCTGGTGCTGACAGGAAAGCTGCAGTGAGAGTTGAGTCCAATGCCTCAGCCCAGGGCTGTCCCAAAGCAGGGCAGCCCCTGCTGTGCTGCCTGCAGAGCTGCTCCTGCTGCAGCACCCCAGGGGATAAACACAAATGGCCCCCCAGCTGCTGACAGAGCTGCTGACAGCTGGCACTGTGGCTGCTCCGGGAAGTTGTGAGCTACTTCATCTGCTTTCCAAAGAAGGCTCCTCTCCAGTGACACTCACACTTCACCCTGCTGCAGCTTCAGTGATGATAAACACCAGAGGAAGTTAAAAGAGGTAGAAAGCATTTTCACTTTGCAGCTTGAGTTCAGAGTTTTCAGGAAGAGCAAAAGCAAAGCTGTTTTTAGTATCAGAAATAACAGACACGGAGGTTCTGAGAGACACTTGAAGTTGTCCTCAAAGGAAAATGGTTCAGTTACTCATTGCATGTTCTCAGTAGAATTCAGTTATGCTCCTTCTATTTCGTGGGGTAATTTCACGGGAGAGAATTTCAGGAACCCCACAAGCAAAGGCAGCAGTCACATACGATGCTCACTGGCAGTGTCAGCACACTGCTGTAATCCTGTTTAGGGTTGCCTTAAATACCTGTATACTGAAATACCTGAGCACCAACATCCAGGTGCTTATATGGTAGCCTTCACTCATTTCCTTTGTGAGTTAAAAAACACATTCAAATCTAGACAATAAACTACTAACACTACTACAAACACCTTGTTTGTACTGTTACTGACAAACTAGTACAGGAGAGCTTCTACCATGAAGTAGAATTCCAGCAATACTGGATTTTGTTCTGTCACGAAGGAGAAAAGCACAAAGACCCCACCAAGAAGACCCACCAAAGAAAACCACCTCCTGATCCACCCCTGACCAGCCCCTCTGTCCTGCTGCCCTGGCAGTGCCTCTTGCTGGGTGGGGGTCAAAGACCCCTGCAGAGTACAGAGCTCCTGCAGAACAGGCAGGAGAATTAAAGGAGAACAAAGGGGAAAGACCAGCAGTGGGAACAGAGTGCAAGGTAAGGGTTACTGACTGCACAGCCTTTGAGCAAACATTTTCTTCAAAAGATGATACTTCAGCAAATACGGGTTTTACCCTTTAAATGAAGCAATTCCTGCAATTCAGGAGCCTACATGACACATTTCACAAAATCCAATCAGCTTACTATGAATGTATTTAATATTTTAATCTGGTGGCTTGGCTCCCTGCCACAGGAGATCACTACTACAGCTCTAAAAGACTCCAAACAGGAAAGGCTCACATTTAACGAGAACAAAGGGAAGACTGGATTTCCAGCATAGAAGGAATTGTTGATGCCTCTTCTTGTAATGAAGCTACTAGTTTTTAGTTTCTCCTTGAAAAACTTGACACTGGATTCACAGAAGAGAAACTTCTCCATACTGGTTCTGTACTGTGCTTAGCATTACCCAGTGGGGAGCATGGACTGCCTCCAGCACCCAGCAAGTGTTGGTGTTACACACCGCCCAGCCAAAGGGGGTGCATGTGCACACGCTGACTCTCTCTGAGCGATGCATGCAACCCTTCCAGGCCATTTCCTCATGGCCATATCTGCTAAGCAAACACCACTAATTCCACAGATACTTAAACCAACAGTTAATTTGACAGGAACTGGTTAGGGATTGTGTGTTTGATAAAAATTATTTTATGATTTAATTTTATAATGATTTGTGAGCGTAATTCTTTGAACTAACATTAGTTTTTTGTAATCTGTCTCATATGGGAAATCAGCTTAAATTTTTTTTAAGTTATCTATAAAAATAACAGTCCTTAGGATTCTTTCACCTCAGAAATTTCTCAGTTTTGTTCTGTAACAGATCTGACCTCTCAGTTCTTACTGAACACTAAGTAGTGCCCAGGTACTTGAGGTGATGGTGTTATTATGGCAAGCTTGTTTCACAACTCAAGCATCAAAGGCCACCCTCACCTGATGCTTGGCCATCTCCATTCCCTCCAAAACCACCGTCTTAAAGTCCTCCTGTTTGTCCTGTGGAAGGAAAGAGGAGAACTTTCAGACTGCATTTCAGATATGAAAACAACACTTTGCCGTGAAGGCCGTGCAGTTGCTTGGTTGGGCACTGGAAAAATCACCCGCCCCAATGAGTTGGCAGACTCGAGCTAGTGTGGCCAAGACACTGTTAGACAGAAACAGCACTGCCAGTTTGTTCTTCTGTTTATTTTCAGCAGTGCTGAGGAACGTTTTAAAGCACGTCTCCCTCAGATAACACAGACTGAGAAATACCATACTACATGAATCTCAGCATTAGTCAGACTGCCCTGAAAAAAAATTAAGATCCATTCCATTTTGCTCACAGTTATTTTCTAAGAAAAGACCACAGCTATATGCAATAGTATTCTCCTCTGCATCAAGTAGAAATGACCTGAAGTCAACATTCATTATCTCATGTTTATCTCAGCCTACCTATGGTTCAGTGTGCAACTGCTGCCATGACTAAGGGGTTCCAGAAATTCCAGGAAGTTTCCCATAACTCTTGAAGAATATTGTGCAAGTTCTGACTTCAGAAGTCTATCTCAACATACAGTACTTACCAGCAGCATGCATATCTTACACATCATACATACTTTATAATTCATGTGCAGAGATCACTTGGAGTGTGACAACTTTCTAACAGACACAGCACACTACACTGAACACCAGGGTAAGAGGCTGTGCCTGATGAGCAGTCAGTTAAAACTGATTAGTCCTTCAGACATGCAAGAAGAGAAACTTAGTCTCCTCTTCATGGTTCAAAAGTGATAAAATGAAGAATGCAGATATGCTTCAGATACTTGTTTTATCCCCTGTAGTTGTGAGCCTTGCTTGAATAGTTCAGCTCTTCCTGGCACTAAGTTATCCCTAAATTTTATGTAGCCACTTGTATCTCAGCAGTAGTTTCTTTATTCAGTGAAAACACTAATTGGAGATTGTAAATGCAGTAGCTACAGCAGCTGCCAGTGTTACAGCCCTGACAGCGCCATCCATTTGGAGGGAAATCTGAGCATAAAACTTCAAAGCTTTCTCCCATATGGCTTTGCTCTTCCTCATTGCTTTCCCAGCTGACCCAGCAACCTTTGCCAGTGAAGTGCTGCCCATGGGGGCTCTGTGCTCACAGCAGGGGCAGAAAAGCACCTGACAGCATTGGTCTTGCTTTGTGGCAGAAGGAATCTCCCTGGGACAAAGCTTGGCCAGCTTCCAGCAGCTTCACCAGCGGATTAGGCCTCTGCCTCACCCAAACTGGGGTTTTATGTGCAAAAACATGACAACCCTAATTCTGCTCCCACTCTACAAACCATGCAGCCAATATTTTCCCAGAGCTGTTTCTACTGATCTTTGCCTTCTCCTGTTCATCATAAGCAGCTTCAGGGAAGAAACCCACCCCCACCCCCTGCACAGTCTCAGCACTCTTGGTTCTGTTATGTTTAGGAATGTAATAGTTTTCAAAATATTTAAATGTGATTAACAAAAATGTTTTTCTACTTGAAAAGGTAGTTAGTTAACTAGTATCTAGATATATGACTGACTGTCTGAAAGGGATTTTATGTTAACATATTAGAAAATGAAATATATTTTACCTTTTACAAAAACAATACTTGTACTTGGAAAATCCAAAGGGTTTATTACCATAGGTTTTTAGGGTTTTTTACTATGGTTTGGGGTTTTAAAGCAGGTTTGGAGATTTTCTGTTGCCTGTTTTGTTTGGATTTTTAGTTGGTTGGTTTGTGGGATTTTTTTGGTTTGGTTTGGGGTTGTTTGTTTTCATTTGGGCTTTGGGTTTGTTTGTTTATTTTCGATATCTACATGTGGTTTTTCCCTGATGCTGACTTGCGATTCCTTCAGTGGGAATCGCCCACACCAGATAAAGTTCTTTCCATTCTTCATTATTTAACAAAAGTAAAATCCCAAAGGGAAACACTGCTGCACAGGAGTTCCTGCACGGGAAGCCTTCCAGTGAAAAGCAAAACTGGAAGAAAGCCACACACCTTTGCTTTTTTTCGCAGCAGTTTTGCCAGACGCACCACGTACGGTTTGAATTCCCTCTGATGTGTGCCCTGTCTTCGCACTTCCAAGCCCGAATCATCTGATGCTTCTGGAATAAAAGCCCAGCGATACCTGTAACAGGATAACACAAGCAGACATTATTCTTACTGAATATGTAGGTTCTTCTGCTGGATCTTAAAACATGAGTCGATGAGGAAATCTAGTGAAGTATCAGAGAAGGAGCAAGAAAAAAAAAGCCCAGCAAATCAATGCCCACAAAAGAACACCAGTATTAGACAAGAAAGAGTAAGAAAGGCACATTCTGAAAAGCAGGAGGTAACATGGTCTTGAATTTTTCCTTTAGAGTTTCTTATTTAGGGATGCCAAGAGAAAGATACGGCAGGAAAGCTTAAACCAGTGGTATTCACAATCTCATTGTGTGCAAGAGAACTGAAACCACTTCTGAATTATAAAAAATATAAATTGCTGAGATTTTACTGCACATTTGCAATGCATACACACAAAATGTTCTCAACATACCATGTTGAGAACAAAAACTCATTTATTTTACCTATTCATAGGCCAATTAGGCCAAGTGGACCATTATGTTACCTCCACCTTGCTTCACTGCAAGGACGGGCTACTTGTATTATAAATACAAAGGAAAACAAAGTTTCTGTCCTTAAATTGTCAATCCAAGCCACCATGAGAACTCCATAAAAACCAGTATGATCCAGCATGACTATTTTTTTTTCTGAAATTCACAGTAATGTTCTAAATAAAATGAGGTTGACTAATAACAAGGATTAGGACAGACTGGAGAATTGGACAAGAATTCTGAGCCAAATCCCCAGCAAAAAAAAAAAAAAAAAAAAAAATAAGGAA
>JAOXXN010000446.1:82889558-82906946 GCA_026770055.1 Myrmophylax atrothorax
CCACCTGTGTAAGTCGTTTCCAGACCAGCAACAGATGGGCCAGAAGTTCTAAAATAAATCAGAGAAGGCAGATGAGTCATAACAACCTTCTGCCACAATGAAAACTTTATCTTTCTTACTTGCCTTTGTGAACACACAAATCTATTTATCAGCTTCATTCTGAATTCATAAATCAAACCAGAACAGTGCGAGTCTATGCTATGGAGTTTCATATGCACGCACACACACACACACACACACACGTGTGTATATGTGAAAAAAGGTTAATATATAATAAATGTGTTGCACTGCATCCTATTCCCATCAGACATCCAAATTAAGAGAAAGTTTAAAATTTCCAGTCATGCCAATATTACTTTATTTGGAGGAAAAATTCCCCAAATAAACAAAGAAAATCTAGGCAAAATGTGAACAAGACTTGGGCAAATAATTTTGGTTCAATTGAGAAATCTGCTACTGCTGCTACCATTGACTGAAATTGGATCACACTGTGCAGAAGGTAGATGGGATAAAAATGGACAATGAAACAAGAAAAATTATCTACCTCACTTTTATGTCTTTCTAATGTGAGAAGAAACTATATCTTTTAGACAAAAAAAAGTGCATCAATCTTATTTAGAATCAGTGTATGACATAGAAAAGGTATAAAGTCATGCCATGAATAATTTAATTGCAGCAGCAGAGTCATTTTATCCAGGAAGACACTGTAAGAACTCACACATTTGTATTGTATAATTCACCTTAGTGACTTCTGAGAAATCTGACAGTGGGACTTCTTTTGTTTTGTCCTGAACAGTATGTCCCTGGTACTGCAGTCAGACTGAACTACCTTTTATGTGTCCCTTTCATTTGAGCTCAACAAGTCTTTCTAAGACCAATTATTCTAAAGAATGACTCATTACCATGCCAAAGGGACTGTTATAAGTTAAATAAGCAGGAAGTTTGTAAGTTTACCTGGAAATGTCTTCATCAGCAGTGAGCTCCTGTTCCATCAGTAAAAACACCTGCACCTGAAGATCAAATGCTACAATTTTAACAATTGTATTTTAATGGACTGTTACTCAAGAAAACACTATAGGGAGGCCTGATTATTAAGTTTTAGACAAACTGGAGCTTTATTTCTGTTTCTGGAAGATGAAATAACCCCTTGAACTATGAGTGGACACTGCTACTCTAAAGCACTTTCATCCCCCCTTACCTATAGCCTGAGTAGCACAGGGGCCATAAGAAACTGTCTCTTTTATGGCCAGGAAAGCTCTCAAAGGTTAACCCCTTCCACTGCTTAGAAAGAGAGCAAGACCTAAAGGAAATGGGAATGAATAATCATTTAATGGAGCAGTCAAGCTCAGATGTGAATTCCCAGAAGCAACACAGAACTGTTGACTGAAAGTAGTTCTAAGACTGTGGTAACTTGTGCAAAGGTGAGGGGACAGCACAGAAATCAGAAGGCCACACTGAGCAGAATGAGTTTTCTAGAACTTAAACTATTGACAGGTTTAAAAATCACATGCATCTATTGCTAAAACGATGCAACTGATCTTTGAAATATTTTATATAGCTTTTCTTCTTCTATTGCTTGGATCTGTGGTTAACCAAGTGGAACATTAGCATCTGCAGATTGAAAAGAGGAATCATCACAGCAGTGATTCACTATCTGTGTTATCCAGTCCCTTTAGAACAGGCTAAGATAACAGGCTAAATGCATCACAGGATGCACTAACTACTCTCCTCCATTCCCACTGCCAAAGCTGAAACTCAAAAGAGGGTGTCAAACAATCAGCACTGGCGACTTCAGAGGTAGCAGCTCTGAAAATGGATGTTCTTACTTTTTTTTTTTACGCAGAGTAAAGCAAGACAAAGAAGAAATCTGAGTCAAGCCTTTTATAAATCTAGTAAAAATATTTAGCTTGATCTTAATGACCATCAATTACCAATGGAACATGGATTCTGACTCCTTTCCACAGGTTCCCATCCCCACTTCTTCCTTCAGGAAGAAGGCTGAATGACCAGGAAAGTAGAAACAGGAACATTAAGAAAGAAGAGCAGGAGTGGGAATGGTGGAGAGGGTATGTAAGCAGAAACTGAAGTAGGAGTCAGCAAGGAACAGTGAGGGCAAATGTAAATCTAATTCAGGAGACAACTGAACAGTTTAAATAGTGTAAGCCAACAGATAATTCAATTTGGTTAAAAAAACAGACATCAGGACTATGAAAATAAGTCAGCCTTCAATTTCTGTCCATTGTACATCCACAATCTCTAGAAGAGATTTTCTTAAAAATATTGAGGAAGAGTGTGGCTGTGTCTCAGATATGCACTAGCCTTCCAAATAATGAATGCCAACGGCAACTCACCAGTTCAGTGATCATGGTTGGCCAAAGTGAGGTAAGGTGCTGCGGAGACATTCTTAAAAGCAATACTCTGAAAAACAGGAACACTTGGGAATGAAGGGTGGGCACCTGTGGCAACCGGAGACTTTCTACCAGCCTTTCTGAAACAAAAAGCCAAGAAGGATTCCTCAGTTCAGAGTAATTCCAATAATTCCTTCTCTCATTTACTCCCAATTCTAACTATTTTTTAAGTATCTGCAATGTTACTATTTCAGTACTTTAGCAGTTTTATTCTGCCAATATAGAAGAATAATCACTTTCACCAAGCAAAGAACAACAGAGAGAACCCTCAAAACTGTGCAGTTGCCTGTTTTGTTTAAGTTCTCTCCTTAAATGCAATAGTGCCTCTGCTTTGCTCATCTTATGTGGAGTTTCACCCATTACAACAAGGAGTTAACAGATTCCAAACAACACAGCAACAGCTGCAACAGCCAGGATTATTACTGCTATTGTTATTATTATTAAAAGGCTGCACTATCACACTACATGGGAACTTACCAAGGGACAATATGGTCTTATTTAACTATAATCACCTCTAAGCATTCAGCATATACAGAGGCAGATACATAAAGAAATTTTTCAGTCAAACCAACACACATGCATGTTGCAGTTCAGACTAGAAAAACCACCTGATACCATGAACATAGGGCTCTCAGCTACTGACTTGACTGGCAATTTCAAAAAACACCCAAAAAAACATCCAAACTAGTTGGAAAAAAAGATCCTGGAACAAATGAAACAAGAAAAATGATGCAATTGATTTTCCATATGTAAGAAGAGACTTAAGTGTCCACCCTGGTGGCACAAAAAGATGATATATCTAGAAGATGTTGCTGTAGCTATTTGCATCACCTTAAAATAAACCCAAGCAGATGACAGATCAGTGAAACAATGAGGATAAAAGTCAACTGGTAATTACAAAGTCTGCATAGTTTGTAGTCATTTAAGGCTGGAGACATTTTAACCAAAATCTGCAGAAACACGGACACAGTACCACACAGTGATACTCCGGGGACAAATTTACCAGCTGTTACTCAGTCACACAAACATTCCACAGTTAACAGCAGAGTCCAGGAGTCCACTAAATGATACGTTTTTACTGACCTTGTATGTCTGGCAGGTATTTCTGGTATTGGTCTATCTCACTGCTGAAAATGGCGAAGGCGAGTCTCTTCAGGAGCATCGCGCGCTGCTCCAGCTCCGCGTCCCGGTTGGCAAACAGGTTCAGGGAACTGCTCTGAGCCACAGCCACTCGCGCTGAGAGAGAAAAGGAAAAGTGCAGGGAAGAACTTAAAAATTCCCCTTCTTTTTTCACTTTAATAACTTCTATTTTCTTTGCACTAATGGAGTTCAAAAGCAGATGTTAAGAAGATGTATGTTCTGCAATTTGTACTTTTAACCACAGTGATTTAAAATACATGTTGTAAGAAAACTTGTAAGTATACACATGGCTGGGATTAGGGGCTTTGGGGAGGGAGTTTAGCCAGTTTTAGAACAAAATTTGCATGTATAGATGCTCAGAAGTTTCAAATGTGCAGAATCAATATTTTCATAAGCAGAGTTAGTGTCAGATCTTAAAAAAACCCAACAAAACAATAAACAAACAAAAAACCTCATCAAAACAAAACCCAGCAAACAAAAATCACCTCCACCCACTTTGCCTAATAAATTTTTCAGTATAGGCAAAATTCACTGTGTGCCAGGATGGTCTCAAATTCCCTCAGTTCAAGTTATCTTATTTATGGATCTACAGAAGCAAATACTTGAAGAAAACATGAAACACATTGAATAAATCAAACAAACTGGAATAAATGTTGAACAAATCTTCAAGATAATTTTTCCCATTTATTTAGCATTTAGATTGGAGAAAAGTCACTACTACATCAATAAATACTTACTCATCAAATCTCTGAATGTGGTTTTGTCATGTGTCATCAAATTATCCATAATAGCTCTCCAGCTAAAACAGGAAGATTGTACAGAAATCAGAAATGCAAGAAAAAAAGCAAGAATTTTTAGGAATATTTACAGAGCTTTTTCTGCTCTTTTAATTCAGGCTACAACTTCCAATTCAAGCTCTCTGCCTCACAGGTACCAACTACTTGGTGCAATTTGATCTGAAACTGTATTTCTTAAACCCCCTTGGTTAAAGAAAATAAGAGATGCCATCCAGAGTGACCTGGACAGGCTTGGGAGGTAGACCCATGTGAAATTCATGAAGTTCAACAAGGTCGTGCATAAGGGTCAGAGCAATACCAAGCAAAAGTGCCTGCTGGGCAGAAAATGGATTGAGAGCAGCCCTGAGGAGGAGTTGGGATGTTGGTGGATGAAAAACTGGACTTGAGCAGGCTATGTGCACTCACAGCCCAGAATAGAAGCCGCATCCTGGGCTGCACCAAAAGAAGTGTGGCCAGTGGGTCACCAGAGGTGATTTTGGCCCTTTATTTTGTTCTGGTGAGAGTCCATCTGGAATACTGCATCCAGCTCTGGAACCCCCAACACAAGAAGGACATGCACCTGCTTGAGTGGGTCACAGACGGATCACAGCGGGCTGGAGCACCTCTCCTGTGAAGGCCAGGCTGAGTAAGTTGGGGTTGTTCAGCCTGGAGAAGAGAAGTCTCCAGGGAGACATTAGAGCCCCTGCCAGTGCCTAAAGAGGGCCTACAAGAGAGCTGGAAAGGGACTTTTTACAAGGGCAGAGTGATAGGACAAGGGGCATGTCTCTAAGCTGAAAGAGTGCAGATTTAGATTAGATATTAGGAAGACACTCTTTACAGTGAGGGTGGTGAGGCACTGGCACAGGCTGCCCAGAGATGCTGTGGATGCCCCATCCCTGGAAGTGTTCCAGGCCAGGTTGGATGGGGCTCTGAGCAACCTGGGCAAGTGGAAGGTGTCCCTGCCCATGGCAGGAGGGGTTGGAACGAGGTGATCTTTAAAGTCCCTTTCAATGCAAACCATTCTATGATTCTAGAAAATGCTACCCATTTCTTCCTCACAGAAAACATTTTTTTTCAATTTGATGATTATTTTTTAAAATACATTTGTGTATAAA
Source organism: Myrmophylax atrothorax (assembly GCA_026770055.1). Classification (NCBI taxonomy): domain Eukaryota; kingdom Metazoa; phylum Chordata; class Aves; order Passeriformes; family Thamnophilidae; genus Myrmophylax; species Myrmophylax atrothorax. The sequence continues at coordinate 82,894,998 of JAOXXN010000446.1, forward strand.
AATATATCTTATGTAAGCAAGTTTCACATTTCATGTGGTAATCTAAATCACAGAACATCTCTATTTCTCTCAACAGATTATCTGTTGGGAAATTTTGGTCCACATGTTAGCAGTATACACAAAATTTGTGAGGAGTATTGACATAAAGAGGAAAAAGAGAGTCTTACTGGTTGACACACGAAGCATCCATCTGGAAGAAACTGGAATCCATAAAGAGGTCAAATGCTTCTTTTTTCCATGCTCTCCTGGTATACTGATACCCACTAAGACTGCTTAATAACTGGACACAGGCTCGATAGCTGGATGCGTTGTGAGCACTAAACAAAAATAAGTCAACATAAACCAATTTTGAATTGTGGTTTTACAGAAGGTCTGGTAGACATCCAATCCTTATCATGCTTGTTTCAACTTAATTGTCACCCTCCAAATTTCAACTGGCTGTAGAGATCTACATCAATTCAATAAACTGTAAAGATACCTGTGATTACGAAGGTAGGGCACAACATAGTGCATAATATTTACAAGCAGAGGAATAACCCTCTCTTTTTCATCACTATAGAAAACCATATCCAGGAGATGAGCCAAAACCTACAAAAGGAGAGGAAGATCTGTTATCATGCATTCTTAAATTGCTTTTTATCTACTATTCAGCATTTTTTTTGTGTAATATTCTTGACTGAGGATTCAAGTTTATGATAGAAATGATCAAATTACCATACTAAGTCCAGAAAATAAAAATCCCATAATTTTTAAAACAAATTAAGGTAAAAGCACAGATGCATAAATACTGGTCAGAGCATTCTACAGAGTAAGCTACAAAGAAAGAAAAAATTCAAAGGCTGATTCTGATTATCAGCATTAAATAAGATATACCACTTAAGTAAGATTTAACACACAAAGTTTGCCACCAAAAAAGCTTCCTATACTGCACATCTCAAAGGCCATGTCTTATGTTTCATCCACGTCGATAGATCTTTGTAGCTGGGTAAGTAACAAAGTTTTACAGATTTTTACATGACAGGACCCAGAATCCATTCACATCAGTGTTTCCCAGGAAATCTCCTTCCCCTAGCTTCTGGTCCCAAGTTTTTCCTAATATAGAAGTTTTTCATAAGACAGTATTCATTACATCCAAGGAGACATTTACCTCGGAAAGCAAGGTCAATGCATGGACACTGTAAACAGATGGAGTTATATTTGAAGTTTCCATTGCTGGAGACAACATATCTAAATGCAGACAATAACAGAAAAAGTCCAAAATTAGTATTCTTAAGCTATTGTTTACCTTATAGCACATTTTAAAAACATATACTTTGAAGATGCACAAACTTTTGCCAGATCCACTGTATAACACACTAATGCTGGATCAATACTGAAGCATTTTGAACGTAGCAAAGTTGCTCTCTTTGTTGATTTTGGCCTGATAATAATGTTTTGTTTTAAAAAAAGATGAAAATGAAACTACCTTCAACATCTGATTCTAAGTTGTTTCCATCAACCATAATCTTTGGAGAAGGCTTAACCTCTAGGTTTCGTCTTAGCCAAGTAGTCTGTTCCAAGGAAGAACCAGCAATTGCTCCAATGGCATCCACTATCTTGTGCGTTACATCCTGGTAGGAAAAAAACCCAAGCATTTTAAGAACTTCGTGCAGAAGGACTTGATTTGTTGTCCAGATAAGCAGAAAATCATATAACCAAATACAGAACTGCCTTCCAATCCCTTCTGTTCTATATTACCAGTGATTAGTAACTTCACAGAAAATAAGGAATTTTTGAACAGATGATAAATATAAGAAGATACTAAAGAGTTATTTCATGCTACAACTGATATTAAACATTCTACTACACTCAAGCTTATAGTTCCAACCTCCCTGCCATGAACATGGACACATTTATCTAGGCCAGGTTGCTCAGAGCTCTGTCCCACCTGGCTTTAAACACTTCCAGAGATAAGACATTCAGAGCTTCTGTCGGTAACCTGTTCCAGTGCCTCACCACCCTCATAGCAGAGATTTTTTTCCCCAATATCTAATTGAAACCTACACTCTCTCAGTTTGAAGCCATTTCCCCTTGTCCTGTCAAGTACATGCTCTTGTAAAAATTCCCACTCCATCTTTCTCGTAAGCTCCCTTCAGGTACTGGAAGGCTGCAATTAGGTCCCAAAGCCTTCTCTTTTTCAGGCTGAACAAACCCAATTCTCTCAGCCTTTTCTCATAAGAGAGGTGCTCCATCCTTCTAATCATCTTGGTGGCTCTCCTCTGGACTTGCTCCAAGAGGTCAACACCTTCCTGTGCTGGGATGTAGATGATCTTTAAGGACCCTTCCAACCCTGGCCATTGAATGATTCTATTATTTATTGTTCAGTACTTTCAAAAGACAGGGACAAAAAATTTCTTACCTGGAGATCTCTCTGATCTTTTTTGTTCTCCAGACTTGGGTTTTTCATTATGAACTCATTAAGAACACTGAAAAATATACAAGTAAATATGGATTTTCTTCTCATAATATATTATCTGGTAATTTTAAGAGTTAGGACACATCTGAAGATGTTTTTTGCACACTATTACTTATTTATTAAACCTTCAGTGATTGCTATTTATCAATATTTGAGAAAACACTCTTTCAAGTTCCTTAAGCTAACTTTGGTCATATCGTAAGAGTTTACCAAGAACATGTTTTACCTGACTACATACCAAAGCCTCTTTACAGACAGTTTACTAGGGAGGATGAATTCAAAATATTAGACAAAATGGTCCCTGAAGCTTTATGAAGAAAATCATATTCAAAATTTTATTTCTAACACTCCACAAACCGTTTTCATGCTGGTAATAAAGCCCATTCTAGTGGGCTGCAAATTTTCACATACCTAAGAAATAGTCATTGTAAGAAAAATCAGAAACTTACACCTGCTGCTTCAAGAGTCTGAATCAGTCAAATAATCAGTAAGGGAAGATCACAGCTCATATTATATTATAATATAAAATTTAATTTATGTAACCATTCCTCAGAGAACAGAACTCATGCAATAACGCTACTAGTCAAAAGCAAGTGACAGAGATTTGAAAACGCTTCAGTATGATTTCATACACTTACATTTGAGCTTAATTGGAAACTGCAAATGCCAACAGCACTTACCCAAGTATGAGAAACTGTCCAGGAGCTGGAAGACCAACCTGGATGGAATCTTTTAACAGCAGCAGCAGTGCTGCCCAGCTGTCTACTAAGCTGGTCACTGGAATCCTAAGAGACAGAGCAGCAATATCAATGAAAACAGCATCATCTCCCTCAGGTATTCCCCCATTTGCTTTCTACCTCACAATTCTCCTGTTAGATGTTGTGAATCAATATTCTTACAGAATCTTTGGTTTTTCACGTAATGCTACATGGCTACATGAAGTCATTAAGAAACAGGAAGGCAGAAGGGCAGCATACTCAAAATACAGGCATTTCATTCCAAGGCTGAAGCGGCACCAATGAGTTACAGCCCAACTAAGATCAGCTTTCCTTGGGCAGGGGGCAGATTACCTGCAGGATTTTTAGCTGGGGGAAGAAAGGTGATGCAGAACTAGGGAACTAAAAAATATATCACTTTATGATACCTACAGTTCAAATTGCATTACATGGGGTATTTCTCATCCTAGAGATTACGGAAAGATGTAAAATATTCAAATTTTCCATCTGCTCCTTGATGGCAGAAATAAAATTAAACTTTTCTCACCTTTGAGTATAGGCATAAAAAAACTGCAACATGCAGACTTCCAGTGAAAGATGTTTCTAGAAAAAAAGTATGAAAGTGTGTCATCAGGAAGAAGTAAGCAACCTTTTTTTCCAGGGCAAAATAGACAATGCTGTAATGTCTGAGTGTCTGAATATCCAGCTTAATTCACTAGTATATTACAGATGTCCATTTAGACATCTTTCTATAAGGTTAATCATGTCCATTTTTTTTAATTCCCTCTTTTCCCCACTTCCCTTTCCCACCTGAGAAAAATCAACCTGATGCTAGGGCATGCACCTGTTCCTGTAATATAAGCAGCGTACAGAAGAAGGTCTTGTACAGTGTTTTGTACTGTGTTTACTACAATCCTGCAGAAAACAGGATTCTGGAGTTATTCAGTAAACAGCAATGACTTAGGAAGGTATGATTCCCCTCCAAAAGTTCTTCCATCTATTAGATACTGTGCAAATTTTCAGACTTTGCTGCTCAGCTTTGTGTGAAGCAGCCCTGTCATCAGTGTTTCTAAGCTTCAATAAGAGGACATTAAAAAATCCATAGCACCTCTACAGCTTTCATACCTTGTCCTTTGCTATGGCTGGAGGCTGCTTCAAAACTTCTTTCACTGTTTGTATGACAGTCTCTGTTCTCATAACACTGATGGATCGAACCAGCTCGACCAGTAGAAGTTGTTCTTCACCTGCTGTAGGTATAACCTGAAACAATCAAATGTGTGTCACAGATTACCATCACACACAATGGCTATGCCAAAATTAAGGCAGCTGGCCCCATGGGATTGCCATGATAATAGCTAACACTTCATCTGCAGACTTGGTATCACTTACTCTTCTCCTGAAGAATTCAGGAAGATTATACCATTCTAAAATGGTAACTCCCTAATAGTACAGCTGCTAATTAGAAATATAAATGTTGTCCGTATTTCACTGCAATTTTTCCACTGGAATGTCTGAACTTTTTCTTCCTGCTTCTAAATCACTGAAAGCTATTACCACTACTTGAAATGACCACTGTATAACAAACATATCAAACATACCTTTGTCCTAGAAGTATTTTTGTTTTGCCTCCTTTCATTCCATACAAATGCAATGGCAGCCATGAAGTGAACTCCATGATTCATTGAAATTGGACCCAAAAGTTCAAGAATCTGCTGCCTCAAATTCTGAAATGTGAAAGCAGAACACATGTTCATTTAGACAAGCACCTCAGCATTATGTTTAAAACAACTAGCTAAAAGGCCGTATTTGATGGCAACTATTGCCAACTTCTATAAAAATGGAATACTACACCAGATAAGCTGAATTTAAACTGAACTTTTCATATACAGGACATGTTTATTAATTTTTGAATAATACAGATTTGGGTAAATTGAAGGAAAGCTGGGAGGTACAAAAAATTTGATTTACTATTTAACCAGAGTACAAAAGTTTCTTTTTTTCACAGAAGATACATAATATTATAGACCATCAAGAAGTTATCCCAGTCCTTTCAGTGGATAGGAAACACTATAGGCAGCAAAATATGACTATGGATGCTGTCTGTGCAAAGACAAGGAGTCTTATTCCTTCAACCTGCATAACAAAGGTTGAAAAGTATGTAACAGCAACAGCACCATCACAAACAATATCAGAGTATTCAAATTAACTGAGGAAACCTTATTGTAAATAATTTCAAATTAAATTATGTTTTCCTATTTAGCACCATGAAATATAAGAAGTTTGAACCGATAAGAAGGTGAGGCAGCATTCTCAGTATAATTTGACTCCTTATCAGGTCCTCTTTATGATCACTAGCTCACTGTCTGCTCCAACATTTCCCCATGCAGTGACATCATTGTATGGGAATTGAATGAATAAAGGAACTATTTCACAAGTGTACTTATATAGTACTAGATGTCTAAAGAGGAGAGTTCTCTTTTATTAAGATTTTACATTACTGCTGCATATCCTTTTGAGGGGTAAAAGGGTGGCTTAAATCTGTTCAGGACGAATTTCATTTTCTTTGCAGGAAACAGAGGTGAGACATTATTGTCTTAAACCAATACAGTCGAGTTTAAAAGCAGATTCAATACTCATTTATTAAAGGACTTTGTGGGCTGAGTGAGTAGATGAGGACAAAGGAGAGTTAAGGGAATGGAACTGAAATTATTTTGACAGAGGTATTAATGAACAACATAAATGATATTATCCCTGATATTCTGACCTTCGTTGATCCGAGATTAATAGTGGTAACAGATGCAGCAGCAGCAGCAGTAGTTTTCTCTGAAGAATCTGCAAGATGCAGGATGCTCCACAGCAAAGTCACAGAAGACATGATCATGTGCAAGATAGATAGTATCCCATTGCGTGCTTCAACCAAGTGCTTCTGATCTACATTAACCAAAAGCTAGTGGATTTTCAGGGGAGAGAAGAAGAGCATTAAATATCTACATAAACAGTACAATTAAAAGAGTGTAAACTGAGACTTGACACAGGAGTTTTCAATCTTAACTCTTTTTCAAAGCAATTTTTCAGTAAGTTTTACAGCGCATACAGGTTTTGATTCTATTAAAATAACAGTTACAGAATCTTTTGACTCAGTTGTGCAGTATCAAATGTATTCTGAACATATGAGGCCTCGTCTTCAGCAATCAATTTGGTATCATCTGCTTATTTCTTTGCAAAACAACTATTTCAGAATTTTAAGTGTAACAAATAATCTAGGCAAAATTATTTAGTTACACAAACAAAAACTACTTTTTCAGTAACTTGTAAATGAATGGAAGGCAAAGGGGTATAAAATGAGAAAGAAGTGTAAAAACAAGACTACAGAGAGAAAAGGGCAAAAGCCTCTTACAAAATCTGGGCCAAATTCTTAACTGAGACTATGCTCAGAATATCAGATCTAAAAATATTGCTTGACTTAAAGGACAAATTGTGAATATACAGAAGGAGCAGAATGATAATGTTTTGACATATTGCAAGATGAACACAGTCCAGGCAGAAAGTAATAGGATAAGCATCAGTCTGGGAAGTTCCACAAAATAATAGCAGCTTTAAAAAGTGGAAATTTAGAGATTTGAAAGTAAAGGAATTTGTACTTTAGCTATTTTGGGGTAACAAAAACAAACACCAATACAAGCAAACAAATCTTAAAAGTATAAATCATACAAAATTGTTTTTCTATTTGAGATGTGCATATTATCAATAAAAACACACAACTAAACCAATATATTTGGTGTTTTTCCCACTCAGATCTTCCTATCTGCTAATACAATCACAGTACTTAATTTGACATGTACTGCACAGGAATCTCTCAGACACCAAATAAATTTACCTGATGATACTGTGTGGATGGATCCAGGAGGCAGTAATGAATTATTGTTGTGATCCCTTCTAGTAAAGTAAGAACCATATCTGGGGGAGCGACTGATGCCATCCAGAGAGGCCTAAAAGAAGTGATTCATTTTTTTAAAATGGGTTAATCTGATGATACAGTAATTCCACCCAATCACATGTACTGAAAAAGGTTATAGAACTCTACACATACATACCTATTATCAGATAATCCTGTTTCATATTTATACTGCTGAACTAAATTATCCAAGTTCCTGCAGAGCTGAAGAGTCACTGAAACAACCACCCTTTGAAGAACTTTTCCCATGTAAGGCAATGTAGAAGTGATAAGGCCAATCCACTGGGGATGCATTTTACAGGCACAGTGCTGGTGTAAAGCTCGTATCACTGCGCAGAGAAACATGCCTTGGCAGGTTATGGGCTGGGAATGTAAGTACTGAAGAGAAGTCATCGGCTGCTGGGGACTGATGTGCTCCAAGTCTGTTATGACAAAGTCAAACCCTGTTTCATTTTCTTCAGGCACAGTCATTACTCTGTGTTCCAGCACTATCAGCCGCTGAAGCACTTTTAAAAGCTGTGACTGCAGAGTACTGCCATTGTCAAACTCATCTTCAGAAAAATTTATAAGGCTGTCTTCAGAGAAACCTTCTTCTACAGCCACTATGTTTTTTCCAGCTATCTTTTCACTGTGCCACTTCTGTGCACTGAAGATAGAAGACAGCAGGCAATGTAGGATCACTTTCTGAACCTTGCATTTGGACAACATGTCTGAAATAAAACTAGGAAAGCCTTTGGCAGAGCTTTCAATCACTTTTGCCAACTCAGCAAAGAGAAGTGTCAGAATTTCTATACTCATCATTTGCATATTGCGGTTTCCTATGAGATCCTGCGAGGTGACCTTCACATGAGTTGGATAGTGGCTCCGCATGTAGTACAAACAGAGGGAGATAAGAATTTCTATGTACATAGAGCTTCGAAAGTTATGGTTAGAATCAACGGGGATGTGACTGTAGAAATCCTTGCCCATAACAGATATCCGATGCCTGGCTAGAAGATTCTGGAGCAACGAAAGCTGAGGAGTGTATGCATTGTTGACACTGGTAGTGGAGATGGCACTTACAAAAGCTGAAGGATTTGTTTTCAGAATTGCTTTAATTGCAGAAAAAGCATACAATGTCCTTGAAGAGTCATACAGCTGGAGATAAAGCAGCACGTGTTGATACAGTGGATGGATATTGAAGTTAGGAGATTTTCGCATTCCTGGGGACCCCACATCACTTTCTATTTCTGAAATTTCTCCTTCTCCACAACTGTACCAATTCTCTAAATCAAGACCATCACTAAAGAAGACATTTGTTTGCTTAAGCTTTTCTGTTTGTGCTTTCTTCTTCTCTTCATCTTTCTTTTTGGCTATTTTCACCTTCGGTTTTGCACCTGGTTGCTTACCAGCCTCCTTAACAATTGTTTCTTTTTCTGACATTTTCTCTGGTAGCTTTCCTTTAAAGCTGAACTGAATACTACTGTGGCTTCGCTTTCTGGACTTTGATTCAGTGGAAGAAAGAGTGAGATCAGAGAAGGACTGCTGGCTTTCTGCAATACAAGGTGAAGAGTTATTTCTTGAAATTTCATCTCCTAAGCTCTCAAGTCCAGTCTCAGTTGAGGCTGATAGCAACTGTGAGCTGTCATTACTAAGCAAACTACTCTGACTACTTTCAATATTTTGATCATCATTTTTTGTCACCTCTACAGGGTTATCCAAAGGACTGAAATTACATGAAGTATCCTCAGAGTGTATACTATCTTTAGCTAGTTCCACCTCTTCTCCAAGACCCCTTACAACTTTGCATATAAGATCTGTAACCACTTGTTGCACTATTTCATCAGGTGAGTCTTCTTTCAGAGTCTGAGAGCTATCTTGAGCACTCAGGCTTTCCGTTTCCACTTCATAACTGATGTTGTCTCCAGTAGATGACTGAGAACAGCCTGAGTCAGAACTCTGCAGTATTTCAACTTGATGGTCAGGAAGGTCAAAATCAGACACAACCATTGGTATGGTCTCACTGCTGGTACTTAACAAGGAAAGCCTGTCACTCAGAGGGTTGACAGTCAGGCTGAAGTTCTCCATTTCATCCATAACAAGTTGTTTTTCATTGCCTTCTTTAGGTATAATAAGTTGTCCTTGGCTTACAGGCACATGGGAAAATGCTTAAAGAACACAAAAAAATGTATAGACATAAGATTTTGGTTTTCAGAGTAAGAATTTAGAATTAAAATTTAGATTTTAAACTATTATTCAGACTTCAGATTATAAAGACACAGTAAACAGTCTCTCCATTTCACAGCAGAAAAAAGATGCAAAAAAAATATGCAAACAACATATTCATGCAAACAAAGCAAGATTATTTTAGCAGCGCACCTTCGCAAAACCCCATAATTCTATAATGAAATATTATGCAGTTTTATCTACTTTTGGTTTTATTTAAAAAGTACTAAAATTGCACAATATGTGCAAATACCTTCAAACCTTACTGGTATGTTTTCAGCCAACCCTAAGTCAATAGTCGTATCTCATAAAGTATTTCATTTCTTGGTTAAGCTTTAAGCCATATTCTTAAGTTCTACTGAGGCCCAGTAAGACATAAGAAAATGCACTGCATTAGAATACTTGCAAACAACTTAATTTGACAACAATAAAACTTCAGTGATACTTGAGACACCCAAACCTGAACTAGGAAAACCCACACCAACACACATATATAAACAGTAGCTATTTGAGCACTTGCTTTTTGAGTTGCACTCAAAAATTTCTATGTTTTTAATGTTGCATGTAAACAACAGGCAAAGAAATTAATAAGGAACTTCCTACAGTCTTCTTGTGTACGTACCATCAGCACAGCTAAACTTCTGCATGAACTGCTTTTCATTTTCTTCTTCAGGATGACTGGGAGATTTAGTCCAGTAACATTCAGCCTGTACTCGCTGAACAGAAACTCGCTGAGTTTTTGGATGGAGAAGCAATAGGAGCAAAGGTTCAAGAACCCTTGCAATATCATGTCTTTGAAGCACTTGATTTAACCAGGCTTGTCCCACCGACCATGTGGAACCATCCAAGCTATTGAGGCTGTCTAGCATAATAAACAAAGATCTAGAATAGAAAGAAAAATGAATCTAGCAGAAATTTTACACTGCTCACAGATTAATCCCATTTTAATCTGATATATTACAAATTTTAACATTTCAGTACATACTCCAGTGTCTTCTCTATGTAAACAGTATTTTCTTTTTGAATCCAAGCTTCGCAACCTGAAGCTTTATATTTCATCTAGTCTAATGAAGAAATGGTCAGGAAGAGCTAGTATGAAAGTCAGTTAAGATAGTTGGTCTAATAGTAGCAGTTGTATAGTCAGTTCAAGTATGTGTACAGATGCTAATATAACAAGCTTTTGACGCCTTCTGAGTGACAGTGCCATTAAAAGATATACCTTTAAAAGCCAACTCACAAGGATACATGGAAAAGATCATTTATTCAAAGATCTTGGCTTCAACAGCAGAGAGGAGAAATACACTTGACAATTCCTCAGTTCCTACTGCCATTATTTTCTTATTTTAGTAGTTTTAGCCTTTAGAATCCTTTCCAGACTCGGGGGAAAAGAATATAAGACCTTGAATTTTACCTACTGTTTTACATGTTCCAGTAGTACATGCTCATAAGCTCTTAGCTGCATGCACAGAATTTATCACCACTTATGCAATGAGTGCCAGTATCAAGCCAAAGAAATAACAACATTTTGACTCCACTTCCTACAGTTAAGTATGCATTAGGAAATATAAATAAGCACTTTTCCCCAACACTTGTGCTAGCTAAGGAAGATAAAAACTAGTTCAGAGTCTGGATCATTCAGTTTTAAGAAAGCAGTCTGATACCAGAACACAAAATAGAAATCCCCTGCTGCTTGCCATAAGTGACCTCTTACACAAAACACACAAAACAGATTAAGCAAGAGAATTTTCATATTTTAGCACTTGTTTGCAATTTTTTTCTCAAGTCTTCTTAGTTTTACTGTTACTTTCATTTCATATAATTCACTTCTGGGTTAACTGGTCTCTCCTGCTTTTGTTTTCTTCAAAACACAGCGAGAACTCAGATATTAAGTTCAATATACACTACAGTCATTTTAACCACAGTGATAGTCAATGAATCACGGAACTGTTCCTTCCCAACTCTTTATAGCTTCCAGAAAAATTCCCAGCTTACATAATCATTATTGTGAAAACAATTTTGTCTAACAAATTCATTTCTTTTCCTATTTCCTTGCTCTCTGAGTTACATTGTAGTTCTCCAATTTGTAAGCACCCTATGTTGCCAATATAATGCAGGTAAAATTTTTGAAGCAAAACTATTTCAACTGAATCATGTTTGCAATCACCAACCTGTCAAAGGTGCGGCCAAAGGAAGAAGATTTGTTAATATGAAGGTCTCTGGTGAGATGCCACAGCACTGCAAACTTGGAGTGAGCTTCCATTCTTACCTTCTGTGGACAAAATCGTAAGTTAGATCTAACAGAATGTAACAACATCTGATAAGAAATGGAAAAAGAAAGAGTCACAGAGCAGCTTAAAAGATACAATGAAATTATTAAAATGATCTTCTTTGGCTATGGGTTCAAACACTATTTTTTAATTTTAAAACCAGTAATAGCCAACAATAGGTCTCTGTGAGCAATTTAGTACCATGAAAGGATTCTCCCCCATCTTGACCTTAACTAACTTAGCTTTAAAATCTACCTTGAAAAATGTTATAAATACTTAGTGTGGAGCTGGAACAATATTTATTTTACTTTCACAAGTTGCACAACTCTGTTTGCAGTAAGGTTATCTTGG
>JAOXXN010000446.1:82956625-82972038 GCA_026770055.1 Myrmophylax atrothorax
AAAAAGCATGGTTTGTGTTGCAGTACTCCCACTCTGTTGCAATACCCTGTGGGGTGCCTATCTTCAAATGTGCTGGAGAACCTGTGCCCTTCCTCAATACGGGTAAGGACTTTATGCACGCAAATGGAACAGCCACAGTGACTGCAGACGTTCACCTCCGTATATGGCGTTAGGACATTTGATTGTCCCCAGAAGCAGCAGATGGGAAACGGTGTGATAAGCGACCGGTGTTTCAAAATGTCAGCAGCTGTTCGATGGCTTTCTCTTCTGAAACGTCTCATCAGAAAGTCTAGTAATAGCTCTTATTTTGATACATTTGTAGAGTAGTGAGACTTCTAATTTCTAGTCAGTAACATTTGCTTTCAAAACATACTGCACTTTTATGTTTTTGTTTCTCAGTGGGTGTTTTTCTAAATTTCAGCACATCAAATTCCTGTGCATAGAGTTTAAATATTTTGGTTCGGAATCCTGTAACATGATGCAAGCAGAATTTTTGAGAAAGAGAAAAAAGCACATGTTCATGGCTCTTTACTTGGCATTTCTTCTGGCAGAGAACCTCTGGGCTCCTTGAATGTTGCCACTAAAAAGACTAAGGCAAGGGTAGAAAAGTGACGCTGACAGTGTATCCAACAACTTCTGTCTCAGCATTTCCAAAGGAAGAGAGTAGTATAGGCAGAACTTTTAGCTACAGAATTCATGCATTCATCTCTCCAGGAACAGTAACTATAACAGTAGCAACACAGGTGGATGGATTGAAATTACAGAACTGTGTGAAGAAGAACTTAACCAAAGTGTGAATTACTAGGAAATGGTCTGTCATAAGTAAACCCCACGATCTAGAAAATGGTATCTTTAAGAAGAAATTGAAATAAATGGGATTTAGTTTAGCTAAGGTTGTGGAGAAGACATAAGACTCTTCCAATATCTAAGAAGTTGATGCAAAGAAGGTGGCAGTATCTTTGGTAGAATACTGAGGAATTTGGGTTAAAATGGAAAACAAACCCCAAACCCACCACAAACCTATTCTAAAGCTTATTTTTTACTGTTAGAGACTGCATAGGAAGCCATCATTTTAAAGGTTGGATTAGTGAAATACATTAGGAATGATTTAAATGTGTGTAATCCTTCCTTGGTGCAAGAAAATTGACTACATTTTCTGAAATCCTCTGGCTCAGTCTGTTTCTTTCTGTGAATGTGATTGCTCTTCGGAGGTGAGGGTCATGTCTCTCATTCTTCTCCATTACTCTCACATTACCCATGTTAGAGGAAGTGATTAGATTTCTTTTTTCTTCCACGATGTAGAGCTGCAAAGAATTTATGATGCTTTCGGGTTATTTTCCTCTCCTTCCAGTTTTGCTAAATAGGTAAAACAATTCTTCAAGGCTTTATTTCTGTTATGAAGAAATTCTTAAAGGCTTGTGGTGGGTGGTTGCCAGGTGCCCACCATAGCTGCTTTATCACTCTCCTCCTCAGCTGGACAAGGGAGGGAAAGGTCCTAACCTAAGAATTGTTTGTTACTCTGACCTTGAAGGCAGCCTAGGTGGCTCTTTCTGTTACAAACTCAATTGTGTTACGGGTTCAGGAGGATTCCCACGCACAAAAAAAAAAGATGCTAAAACACAACTGAGGTAGCAAAGCAAATTTATTAGTAAGTAAAGCAAATGTATCCTGTTACTTGTGATAGAAAACAATACATACCAGCCCCTGGAATCTTAACAAGCTGCCGAGCAGGAGAAGATGGAGCATGGTGCCTGGTGGGAGGGGTAGGTAGGCAGTGTGCCTTCAGGTCTTCCGCTGGATCAAAAAGATGCACATCAGGTCCTCCTCATACCCTCAGCTCAGGCCCACACCTTGTATCTCCTCTCTGGAGTGGAATTTTGCCAGCTGCAGCATCAGGCTGTGTGTGGACAGTGCACCAGCTGAGGCTGTAAAAGCTTCAGATACTGTCTCCAGGCTAACAATGTCTCTATTCTTTATTTTTCCTTTGTTAAAAGCTAAGTTCTCAGCATTTCGATGTTACACTAATGTTTCTTTCTCAAAGGTTGAGTTTTCCACAGTGAAACTGCAGTATTTTCTCATACCACACTGACAAACACAACCACAGACCAAATACGACAGGGCCCCTAAACACTACTCTGGTCCCTAATGCAAGTTGTTATTGGGAGCAAATCTGGGTAGAAAAGCCCCCCTGTCTGTCTAGGTTTTATCACTGTATTTAGCAGCCTCAATTTAATCAGTACTCTGTGAACCTCAAGTTGTTTTTGTTTGTTTGTTTTCTGGAAAACTACATTTTTATTAGTGTTACATTTTTCCAGTTGTGGTGATCCAGGATATGGCTTCCCACCGATGGGTGGCAAAAGCCTAAAATACAGGGGAAATGCTGTATTTTTGGTATAGCTAAACGTAAGGAGAAGTCTGTTTAGAAGATTCCTAGTGGTTGGATCAGTTGCTTTTGTTGGAAATAAAGTGAAGCTCTTGGTGCTCTAGACAGTGACAGTAAAGAATGGGTCCTGTAGTGAAATGGGACAGCTTTAGTATTCAGCTTAAGGTAATCTCTGTCTTTTTTTTTTTTTCCTGTACGTAACACTTGTAAAAACATTGCTGAGCAATACCAGCTTTTTGTTGCTTTAGTGTAAAGAGCAATACATACTTTTTTTATTTACAGTGTAACTCCAGGCATTGGAACTGATTGTGAAGGCTGGTGCAGAATGAGTCATTAGGCCAGCACCAGAATTAAATTTGCAATTAAATTACGATTTCCAATTTGCTTTTGCAGCATGGGGTTGTGTCTCAGGCAAGACATAAGACCACAGAAGGTGAAGACAGATACGGGTAGTGCTGAGAGGTTGTATTAGTTGTGGTAGAGCTGGGTCAGAAGATGAGTTATGCCAACTTTCATCTGCAGGTGGGGCAAGCACAGTTTAAAATGTATTGGAAGATCTGGAAGGAAGGATTTTTTGATAAAAGATTGTACTGTCAGCGATGCAACAAATCAAAAGGGACAAAAAATTATAATGGAAAGAACTGATATCTTCAGAAGATATTAGTTTGGGGTCTGCAAGAGGGGGAGGATGTCTAACTGTTGACTTAGCAGCTGTGTTTCTGTTTGCAGAACAGTACCATAAGTTGTATTTGCAAGTTTTAAGTAAAGAAACTCTGTAGAAAGGTTTCAGGTGACAGCAGAAGAAACAGAGGAAAGTGTTCAAGGAAACTAGGCAGAGAGTGGAAAATGCAAACCCAATACAACTGATAATGAAAGCAAAGTCTGGTATGTCCTGAAGCAGCATCCTTGGTCCATACAGCTACCCAGGAGAAAGGGATTTGGGGTTTTTTTTGTGTGTGACTTCTGAGAGCTGGATGTGAGTATCTGAATCTGAATAAAAATTGCATTATCCTTTGTTTGTTGTTTTGTTTGGTTTGTGGGTTTTTTAATGAAGATGCACTGTCGTATTTTTGTCAGAATTTAGTTTTTTCAAAGACTGATGTCTGACTTTGAAGGGCTTCAAAGTACATGCAGAATCTTGCTGTGGCATGAGGCTGTTTCTGTTGGTTTATATCAACATTCAGTGCAAGGGAACTTGACAAGAAAATAGTAAGTGTAATTGCAAAATTCCCATTGTTATCTTTTTCATAACTGGGTAGAATTGTTTTACTTTTGACATGATTCATTTCAAGAGATGATTATGCCAAAGTCTGCCTTATAATCGCTGGACATTCACCCTTGGGAAATGCTTCATCACAAATTTGGCAGGAAACATTCAGCCATGGCTTTCACATAATTCATCCAAAGAAAGTGCCTTTGACTGAAAAGAGAGTCAAGTACTTCCTTTTGAGAAAATGCCATACTTCCACCCCCACCCCCATTTGTAAGGAGTATAAGCTCTCTTTTAGGGTCTTAGAAAAGAATTACAGTATATTGAAATATTTGTTTCTTCTTCCCTCTTAGGAGATTTCTTAGAGTTCTTCCTCTACCGAGTGAAAACTGGAGTGATTTAGTTGAAGAGTGGTGTTGTCACCCTAACCCCTTTGCCAGAAGCACTTTGCATCCTCAGCATGATGACTGTTTTCTTGGAGACACTTATTTTCTGTTGAATTCAGGAAATGAATCACGTGTGCCTGAGTCTCCTGTGGGCTGCTCAGAGGCTGGACACCATGCTTCCCAGAGTGGCTCCAACCTGGTAAAGTATTTTCTTGGAAAAATTCTCAAGTGACTGTATTTGGACCTTTTTAATTGTAAAGTACTTTTTTTGTTTCTTGGCTTGCTTAACTTGTATGTGCTACAGAGCTATTTTAAAGGTCAGAGTGAGTTCTTGACACTCAGTTGTACAGAAGCCAGACAATATTCTAGGCTATGTCTTGATATTGATCTAGATATCTAAGAAGAACCCAAAAGTTTTCCCCAAAAATTATCCTGAGTGAGGGACAGAAGGACATAAAAACTTAGTAACTGTTATGGATTAGGTGTTTGTCAAAGGATAGTGGAGCAAAGAATGAGGAGGAAACTGGAGTAACAATAATTTCTCTTCTCAATTTATGATTGGATGCATAACCATAAATATGATCAAAGAAATGTGGGATTTTTTTTCTTCTTTTTTATTTTTTTATTTGCTTTAGAATGACTTGGAGAAATCAGAATGTGTTTTGGCTTCAGATGTGGCTGTCTTACTTCTTTGAACATAGAAAGGAAATTGAGTTTGTTTGTTCTTTCTAGAGAGGAGAACCTGCCATTTCACGTTATAGGTCTTCACGTTTCTGAGGTGTTCCGGGGGATGTATCCATCAGCTGAATCTCTAGGAAGAAGGCTATCGTTTGGCTTAGAAATGTAAAAATTTGTTGTTGCCAGGGAAAAAACATTTTTAGGGATTTTGATGTTTCAATGGTGGGATAAAACCCACAAAGAAAGAAAATTCATCTAGGACATATAGCACTTGTAAAAAATTTAAAGCAGTAATCTTTTCTTCTGCCAGAAGAACATCCAGGAATTTAGTTCTCCGAAGGCTACATTTCCTTTAAAGTTTTCTGTCAATCTGCTGCTTTTGTGCATTTGTTTTGACAAAGGTTGGGCCTGAAGGTGCCGTATTTTCTCCAAATTCCAAGTATTAAACCTAATTATTGAAATCCTTCTGCGGTTCTGGGGACTATTGCTACCTTGGCAATTTGTGTCTGTAAAAACTGATGACTTACTATGTCCAGATTCCCAGCATGAAACTTTCAATCTGTTGAGAACTGACACCAGAGACCATGATTTCTATCTGCTGCTGCTTATTAGTGATTTGCATTATCCCCAGTAAATTCACCAGTATTTTCACAATTCCATGGTTGCTGGTGCAATGCCTGGGGGACAGTTCTATCCATATCTCCAGCTCTTGCTGCTGTGATCCCTTTGGTTTGTTGTTCCATTGTTCTTTGAAAAGCAGAATATGGAGAGGGGGAAATAAGGACTGATCCCCTGAAAGGATGTCAGCATGGGAGAAGCAGATTAATTTGAATTGTCTGTGACAATTGGAGTTGTTTCTTCTAATTTTCCTTAAGAAGGAGGTGGAGTAAAAGATTATGAATTTCCAAGAGGGCAGTGCTTTCTGTCAGAAGTCCCCAAAAAGAATTCTCACATTTCCGCAGTCTTAAAAGAGATCTTAGAACAGCGGGAACAAATATGGGAAGAGGCAGGGTGCATGGAGTTCAGTATTGCACTTTTCTTCATCAATCACAAAGAATGTTTGGCAGCCAAGGATTGATTTTGAGACAAACACATAATAAAAGAACGTGGAACAAAGATGTTACAGAGATGTGGGTCAAACCAGGATAACAGCAGAACTTTTGAATGAAGGAGGAGGCTCTCTTATGTCAGAGCCATACCACAGTAGTTTAGTGTAATAAATTTTCATGTTTGCTTCCTTAAATACCTCAGAAACATCAACGTGAAGAGATATAATGTAGGATGGCAGGTCCTCTTTTCTAGACAGAACAGTCGAACAGACTCAATTTCCTTACTGTTATGTCCTAAGAATGTGAGACAGCCACCTCTGAACCCAAAACACATTCTGATTTTTCCAGTCTTTCTAAAGCTAAAAAAAAAAGAGTTGAGAATTTGTTCCTTGTTTGTGTCAAATCCCTCTTTCTACATCTCTCATACTAGCAATGAATTCTCATTTCTGTGTTTGCTTATTTCCAGCATCACTCAGTTGCCAAGCAAATGAGCAAAACTAAGATCCAGCAGAAACTGGACTAATAAGGAAAAAAACCCATTATACTGAAGCAGAAAATTCTTTCATAATATGAGTAATAGAAAGTTACAGGCAAGACAGATTACTATTGGCATAAATGTTCTCATTTCAGAGAATTTTGTTGCAGTGTGCCCCAGTATGAAAGTTCTTTTTTAATTGCATTGCAGTTCTTTGGAAAGTGTTTGCCTATGACCAAAATAGTAGCAGGAATGTACCAGAGATGCTTAAACAATCTTTTCCAGACTCCAGTGGGACCAAGACAGCATCCGTCCACTGCAAACATATTTTTCACATCTATTAGTCTTCCAGAGTAACACAGTTTTTAAATGTCACATGGTCTTGCAGCATCCTAATAGTATCTCTTGGGGAAACTATTTTTCCCTCACACCGTATCAGGGATCCTTAGGAATAGAAACAGAAAATATTAGGCTTGTGATCCACCTCCACCTGCAGATTGCCAGCAGCTGCAAGTTGTCAAATAGATATATTGATTTAATTAGTTGAGCTAGAACTATTGCTTTTTCCATTGAAGCGTGATACAATGAGGTACTGGTGTTTTTTAGGTACCATACTGCACAATTCTCAGCCAGTACTTGTAACTGTAGTCAGGAAAAAATACTCAAGTTGTAGCTTTCAAGGAAGTACTGTATATTCTATACTTGTACTGTGCACTATTTGTACCAGCCTCAAATACTGGGTTTCACAAAACCTTGTCTTACTTATTCTCGCTTTTCACATCAAGCAAGGAATTTTACTGTGTATGTTTGGGAGGAGCAGCAAGGTTGGAATTGGGAAAGGCGGTAGTGGTGTATGTTTTTCCTGATCTCTGTAACATGGGGGCTGTAGTTCCAACGTAGTCAGCTCTTGGGCTCTCCCTGGGCCATTTAGTTTGATTCCTCCTTTGTGGCCATCATTGAGGTTATATATATGTACTGCTCTCAAACCAAAGCTCTAGTGTGCTACATCCAGGTTAATAAGCCTACACAGAACCAGTTCTGGAGTTTAGACTTTGGATTAAAGTAGGGGTTGTGCTTACTTGTTTGATACTGAATTTGAATATTAACACTGTAAGTAGTAGGAGTGTTATAGTGCAGATTTCATGCCGAAATGAGATCTTTTTCAAAGAGCAGTAATGGATACATTAGAGTAAGGCAAGTATTGAGTGATATATTGGAGATTGTAGAGACTCCTTGAACTAGATATTGTTACCCTCATTTTTTGTTTTTATTAAGCCCTTCATGAACATTGCTTTCTCTGACATTATGAAAATTTTTTGAAATTGTGCATGCTTTTACTATGAAAAATACTTTCCTATAGGGAGTGCCAAACTATATTATGCATTGTGTGACAAATGCTTTTCTTTGATACAAATAAAGTTTAATGATCTCAAGAGATCTTTTCCGACCTAGTTGATTCTGTGATTCTGTAATTTCATAGCATGGGCTATGAGAGCAAATGGTTTTTTTTATGTTCAGCTTTTCCTAACCATTTTTGATTTTATGTATCTCAGTGATACGCCTAGTTTTCTGTCTTCTGTGCTTCCTCCCGTTACATGTATTTTCTTGCCACATATGAAAACTGTTTTGCACCTCTGATAATTATTCTTTGTCAATATCTTTTCTGTTTCTGCTTGAATTGAGGGAGAAGGTTTGTTCAAGAACTGAATACATTGCACCTTTCTGGAATATCATGCTATATTGTGTTATTCAGCTGTTTCCTAGTAACTCAAAATAGTCTGTGGACATTTTCTGCTCTCTGCTGAACACTGAACTGGTATTCAACTCCTATAAAACTGTCCACAGTGGCTAAAACCTTTTACTGAGTAATGGTAGTCACATTGCAGTGCTCTATTTTTTGTATATATTATGGAATACTTCATTTCACATGCATTGTTTTGCTGTGAGGTCAGGATATATTATCACATTTTAAAACTAGTGTGGATCTTGCAAGCAAGTCCAGTTGTAGACAGCTGAAGGAGTGAAGACAAATCTGTTTGCATGTAAACATAGAGACAATAGAAACAAGTACAAATTTTACTATCCAGTCTGTAGATTTTGATATGATTATGCACTCCTTTTTCAGAATGTCTGACTGACATTTAAATGATACTTCTTTGTCCTACAGAAATCAAAGGAAAATACCAGAGTAATTTGTAAGCGCTGCAAGACAATGCTGGGAGAAACAGTATCACCAGGTATGAGATGTACAAACAAAACTAGACTGCATCAGCCATTGAGCACTGCAAGTTAAAACCTCTAAAAGAAAGTAGTTTTATCAGTGATGTGCAGGGCTGATTCCTACATGTTCATCTCATTCCCTTCTGGAACAGATGAGTTTGTTTCTTCCACTGTTATATATCTTGAAAGTGACTTTCAGCAGGGATATTCCTCATCCTTGTTTCTGTGGTATGTTTGTCTAATTTTAAAGCTTTGGAAGACTTAGTACATGATTCCAGTTTACTGGGAATCCCAGTGAAAAAGGAGACTTGAGAAATTGCAGGTTGTTTATTTTCCTGTCAGTTCATTCAGAACTTGATCAACACAGAACTAGAGGCTGAAGACATGATTGCTAACAGTCATCCTGGTTTCATGGGAAGGAAGCCATGTAAAAGAAACAGGTTATGTCCCATCCACATATGATGATGAGATAGTTTAAAACCTGCAATTATATGGAATCAGCAGAGTTTACTAGAAGTAGTGTAAAGATGAGTGTCCAGTAGTTTTTAAAATACAGCTATTTACAGGAGAGAAGCAATGATAAAACTGTTAATAGCAGGGTTCATTCTTTCATTCTCCCTCTACTCCACTGCATCAGTCAGCGTGAGCCTGTTTCAGTTCAGAGATCTGGTGAATATATATTGTCATAAACTGCAATGCCTGTTTAAGAAGTAAGTCATGAGGTGGTGCAAGACAGAAGGTCTTCTGTTACAGAACATTCTGATTGTCCTGTACGGGGATCTGAACAATTCAGACTTTAATAAAACCAAATTTAAGATACAATGTTTGAAAGTGCACAAAAGAGGATATGACCTTGGGAAAGGAGTGCTTGGAAAAGAGCACGAATAGTAAGGTCATGAGTAATTGATGCCTTAAACTAAGCCTTCAGATGGTTGTAGCACCCAGTAATTGATATGATCAGTGGGAATGGGGAAAGGCAAACACTGTATAGATGTGCATGGATTTGGTATGGACTCTGCACACAGCTGAAGTTAGATAGCATATCCATTGTTTTGACCACGTTTCTTCACTACTGCAGGAAATCTAGGTAGAGTTCAAAGAACAGACAAACTAACCAAAGATGTATGGTATAAGTCTAGACAGAACCAAGTCTGAAAAGGGACTAGAGAGCAAACTTGTCTGTCATGGTTTGGTGCTTCCTCGTGAGCAGGTATCAGTGCCTTGAAGATAAAGCAGGATTAGAGTGGTGTAGCTGTGGAGGCCAGATTTGGATCTGAAGTTCCCCTCATTTGCTATTCTTCCCCCAGCTCTACCCACATGCACTTTATGATTTTTTTCTCAGGAAATCACACCTTGCTCTCTGCAAACAAACATCTCCTGAATTCCCAATACCCTTGTAGCAGTATCAACAATTCCTTAGTCAGGGTAATGGCTGAGGAACTTGAGGTACTGAACTATCTTTTCCTCCTGTATCCCAGGGTTAACACAGCATGGAGCAGACTAAATTACATTTAGAGGTTAATTATAATTTCCTAACAGTGAAGATAGTTTAAAAAGTGTAGTACTTACCTGGAGAAGGGGTTGGATTACCAAGCCTTTGGAGTCTTCAAAACAGATTAAGTGACTTCCTGAAATGCTGACTTTCATCCAGTTTTAATGGAATGTGTGGACAGAGATCAGATGAGACAATCCCTTCCACCCTTAAAATTCATGGGACTGTTGAATCTTCCAGTTGTTCACATGCTAAGGCTTAGTAGAATGAGTTTATTACTCTCTATACTTAACCTGTTTTGCTGGGCCTCTGGTTAGGCTGTGTTTGCGGCATAGACCCAGATCTTCAATATGATCATCTTTGACCTAACTTTATTGATGAGGATTAAATTATGTCCTCAGACACTTACATTTAGTGTTAAAGGCTGTCTTAGTGAAGCTTTTGGTGAACAGTTACATTGAAACTCAGAATGTATGCAGTGCTAGTGTTGAGTAAGTGTGATTTTTGGAAAGAAGTTCCATTCTGCTCTTTGAGCAAAGAAGAAAATTATTCCCCTGTGTGTGCTGTTATTAAAACTGTCTCTTGTGATTCACTGCAGCATTACTGAGCAGCAGAGGGTTCTAAAATACTTATGTAAGCTATGCTGATCTCAGTGCTTTAGGAAAGTTCTTTCAATTCATCTTTCAGGTTTGGCTTCAGCTCTTGCTTTGTTTCAAGAGGATTGTTCCCAGCGTTAAACGAAGATCGATATGAATGAGAAATTGCTGATCATGTAATTAGCTCAGAGCAGTTTTCTTCAGGCTATGTGGGTTTTTTGTTATTGTAGCTTCACCTCCTACAAAGTGAAGCAGACTTTGACTGTCTGCTGCACCCCTTAATGGAGTACTGAACAAATGTTTAATTAGTAGTGATAGGGTGACTTGCAGTCTAATCTTAACAAGTTGGTTATTCTATTATACTTGAAAAATGTTTTTGTCACTTTAGATACCATTAGATGTTATATCATAGGAGTGATATATTGTATTTGAAAAATGTTTTTGTCATTTTAGATACTATTAAGTATTACGTCACAGAGGTGATTATTCAGCCATGTGAGGGATGTTTCAGCCCAACACCAAGGTAACAAAAAAATATCAGTTAATTTGCCCATGAATATGTTTTAGAAAGGATGCTAGAAATGCTCTAAGGTTGTAATTTCTTGAATAATTGCATATAACAACAGTGCAATTTTATGTAGTCATCATAGAATTAAGCATTGTAAAGGTAATGTAATTTGAGTTCACTTATATACAGTTTGGCTTGCTCATCTTTGTGTGTGATGGAGGAGAGAGATTATGTGTAGTTTGTCACAGTGTCTCACTACTCAGGTGATAAACCAAAATAAAATACTTATCTTTTGAACTATTTAAGCTTTTATGATGTCTGCTGACTAATTATGGAGATGTAAGGTTACATCATGTAAAGTTAAATTAAGTAAAGCTTGAAATATTTAATGGGAAGTGAGGTTTTTGAATTTTCAACCAATTCAGTTTGAAATGAAGACTAAGATGACACAGAACATGATCTAGCTCTCTTGTGTCATGTATTATGCATTAGTTATGGTTCTTTCTTTTTGTAAATTGTATTTGAAATGTGCATCGTTCTGAGCTTCGTGTTCATATGTGTAAAACATAATAGGGAAAAGCTTTTATTCAGCATTTGACATTTGATGTCAGCCAAATTAAAGGATGTGGAGCAATTTAGAATGCTGGTCTGTTAAAAAACATTCCTGTTGCAGGAAATAGAAAATTGTAGGATGTAGTGGAATTGACAATGTGGAGATACTCACATATCAGTAGTGCATTGATATGAATGACTTTGCCCATGTAGTTGTTATGAAAACATATAATATGTGGTTCATTCTTAAACAGGTCTCAATTTGTGCAGAGCATGGTTGCTCAGTGTCTTTTGGAATTATCCTCTGCTAAAAGCACATTTAGATTCACCATAAAAGGGGATGATGGAAAAACCTATATTCTGGTAAGTTTTTTTATCTTTGTCCTGCTGAAGAAGTTTAACCAATGTATCTCAGATCCTAAAATCTGTTGTTTTTGCTGTTCATAATTGAAAAAAAATGAAAAAGTTCAAATTCTTGAAGTAGTTCTGAACAGTTCTGTTTAAATAAGAAATCTCCAAGTTTTTTAATGTAAGTGGATGTATATGTAGAAATTTTCTCTTGTTACATTAATGAAAGTACTACAGATGCACCACAAGTAACAGAGAAGTAACACTGGTTTGTATCAGAAAAGATGGGAAGTTTAAATTTCAATTTTTTAATATGTATCTCATCTTCTTGCTCCAGTGCTTCTTATCTTAAATCACCAGAAGTGAATCAAGTGCATAGTATCTTTCCCATGTATTGTCTTAAGTCAGCAGGGACTACTAATGTATTCAGTAGATTGCATTGCAAGGTGAAGTGCAAACAAAACTAAAATTGCCTATTATAGTTAATGTCCTAATGCTGCTAAACTTGGTTAAGCTTGATATTTAAGTAGTGCCAGCTAGATTCCTCAACTTTTAAGATGGATCAGAATTATCTTCATTCATGTTCTTGAGGCAGACAATCTAATTTTAAATAAATTTTAATGCCAAGATAACATTTATACAACCACTGAGAAATACGTCTTTTGTGATGGCAAACCTAAGGTTTAGTGAGTAGACCTGTAGTTGTCACTATGTATTATCTAATAGAGGAGTCATTAAAAATAGTTGTGATTTTTCCCTTGTGGCTTATGTGTTTCCAAGTTACCTAAAATTCTGCTGCTTAAGTCTAGTAGTTTATATAGAACAAACTGGTTATTATCACTTTGTTCAATAGATTTGCCATCACTCTTAGCTCTGAGTTGCATTATTTGCCAATGTAGAGAAGCAAGCTGAATTAGATGGGGACTGGCTTCTGATTGGCATCTCTTCCTTTTTATTAGTTAGTTACTAGTTTTTTGGGGGTGTTTTTTGTGTTCATGTCCAGAGTGAGGTTCTGGCAACTATATACACATCAACAGGTGTTCTGGAGCCATGGGTTAAGTCTTAGGGCTCAGAGGCCTTGTGGACACAAGTATAATTTAAGCACTGTTTATATTAATGATTGTCAACAGCTAAATGGTAAAAAATGTAGGTGCTTGAGGCTGTGAGTCCACAGCCAAGTTACACAAGTAGTTTCATCACTGATGCATCATGAACCAGCTGTTCCACTTGTTTGTTTTGATTATGAGCCAAAGATTCTAGTTCACGGTGCTTGTGCTTACATACATGAATGCACCCAGCTTAGGCTGTATATGTGACAATTAAGGTTAAGTTTTCTCACAAGTATTTTTATTTTTTTTAAAACCACAAATATTATGTATACTCATTTTTCTTATTTCTTCTGTATGTATCATTTAATGTTACCAGTTATGATTTCATAATACAAGTTTATGTTGTTTAAGTTACACTTACTCTGTTCAAGCTATATATACTGGTAGGGTTTTTATTAAGGCTGTCAATAAAGAAAAGTCTCTTTGTCTCAGGAAAAAAAAGTAGTGCATGCAGATTTCCTTATTAAACCTAACTACATCTCTGCCCTCTTTGCATTCTGTAAAAGCTGAATCACCTCCTGTCTTTGCTCCACTTTGAAGGGTTCCCTTCCATTGGATGCATGACTTACAAATTAAGAGTAAGAGGAGGACAGCAAACATAAGGGAACGTGAGCAAAATGGTACATTACTGGTCAGGATAGCAGGCTCTTAATAGATGTATATTTGTTTCTGTACTGTAACAAAGTGTAGCTTTGAAAGAGGTAAATAAGTAGTTTTCTGGATAGGTACAGGGAATTCATATCATGGATGGGATCAACCTGATAACACCCCAAAAGATACATCTATGAAAATCAATAAGTGTGTTTGAATACTATCTCCAGTCTTTCAGTACTAAATGGAAGATGTTTTTTTGGAGTGGGATTAGGCTGTAAAGTGCTTGAAAGTAAGGCAGCTTGTATTTCAGGAGTGTGCGGAGAGAGACTGGGAAGATATCCCAAGAAAATTAATATGTAACAAAATAGGAGAGACCTGTCACTCAGATACTGATTATTGAACCATGTCTTGAAGAGCACGTGCAGAACAAGTTTGCATTTGTTAAGACTGGGGAAGGGGTGGATGTTGCAGTGATCAAGAAGTGAGATAATGAGAATCTTGTTGAGACTTAGCTACCCAGTTCTCTTAGAGACCTTTATGCTTTGTGAAATATGTGGGAACCACATCTTTACCTGAGCAGTCTGACTGTGAGGACAAAGTAGCTGTACAGAAAGATGTTTGCATCAGTGACCTGGGTTATGATAAAAGTAATAGTAATGCCTGCAATAACTAAGAAACTACTAGCAAGGAAAAGTAAAAGCTTATTTTTTTATCCATATGAAGTCTGAATTGATGCCTGATTATCCAAAAAATTGTAGTATTTCACCTACTTGGATCAAGTCCCACAAGTATAACTGAGATAGGTTTGTTGCAGCTTTTCTCCTAAGAACATTTTTGAAGTCTGTTGACAAAGTGATTAAAAAAAAAAAGAAAATGAAAAAAAAGACCAACAAAACCCCAGATACTTCCCTCTGATGATGTCATTTCAGAAAAGGTCATCAATCACACTATGAATGAATTCTAAACTTTATTTATCTTTCTGTAAAGGTTCTTTTCTTACTGGAGTGAATGTGAAAGGAAGTTGTTTGTGCAAGCTCTGCTGTACAAAGTGTTGAAAGGAAGGAAATTTGCAGATTGTGAGTAATGTAATTGAAAGCCCAGATCAAAATATGAAACTGTGTTAGTCAGAAACAACATATAAACTGCTTTGAGTCAACACACCAAGTCTGGGTGACTGTTCATTCAGACAAAAGCAAGATCAAAAAATAATTCATGCATGAGGAAAAGAATGAAAATACTGCCTAAAGAAGTATATGTAGTTCAGAAGTTGATTTTCTCATCGTCAGGAGTCCTGCCACCCCCAAAGATTCATTTTTCTTTCTCTGTATTATGTGCTAAATTATTAATACAGATCTGTTGCATGCTGTTGAGACAAAGACATACTCTGAACAAGTGGTAGAACGTGATTGTCAGATCCCACATGTCAACATTTGCAGTAAAAAGAAGTCAGATGGATCATGTTGCAAATGAAATGCTTTGGTTGCTTTCTCTAAGGCACATTGCAGAAGGTATTCTGAAAGGAGCAGACAGCTAATGCTGCATTGTTCCCTAGACTAGTTGAAAGGATGTTCCTCTTCTGAAAAGCATCCCAAGAAGATCCTTCACAGGGAATTGTTAGTAATTTCAAAAGGAAGAAACTCTGTTTAGTTAAAAGTGTTTTCAGTGGCCTGTGCATTTAGTACACTTCTCTTTTTTCACCATTTTCTCCAACACTTGGCTTAAAGCACCTGGTGTAATGGTCCCAGCTAATGAGGTATATTTTGCACTTTAGGCTATAAATGTGTACAGTGAGTTACCAGAGCAAAACTGATGA
>JAOXXN010000446.1:82972056-83000884 GCA_026770055.1 Myrmophylax atrothorax
AAGTGCAGTTGCTTGTCATCATTTATGTGCATATGCTAAAGTGATTCTCCTCCTCCCATCCCTCCCAAGATATTTTATCAATATATCTCATTCCTCCTTTATGAAGCTTCCACTGTAATGTTCTGAGCCTTGGGCTGTGATGAATTGTGACTGTCACATTCAATTACAACATATACTATGTGTCCTGTTAATGGTGGCTTTCTCCCTCCACAGGAGGATATCATGTGTCTGCTGCCTAACATCATGTAACTTGTTTTACTCCAAGCTGATTAGATCATGAGAGGCAGAAGATTGCTCTCTAGTGAGCAGCACTGCATAAATCCTGTTTTCTATGATAAATATTTCATATATAAACACTTCATACAGGCTCAGGACTTGCAAAAATTGATTTCCATTGTTAACTCGTATCACTTCACTACTGCAGGCTGTTAATAAAGGAAAAGCCTGACTTTTCATATACGGTGTTTAGCATGAAAGCCCTGAATCCAAGTTAGAACACTGATGCCCAATCACACAAAGATTAAATAAGTTCCTTAAAGTGATGCAAAAAGTTCAGATTTTTCAAAACTCCCTTGTCCCTTGAATTGCTGTTAGCAAATAGTGCTGAAGAATGCTAGACCCATTGTGAAATTTGATAAAGATGTATTTTTCAAGTAAGGGCCTGTTAGGACTGTTTGTAAATCCCAGCATTCCTTTTAGACAATGTCAATTGCTGTCTTCTTCCTTGCATGTCCTAGCTCCATGCAGTCGTAACTATCACTTCTGAAAATTCTCAATTTTTGACACTTCCAGGGTGCAGTCTTTCAGTTCCCTGTCTTTAGCCCTCAATTGCTCAACACCATATGCTTGACTAACTCCAAAAAAGAAAATGAAATTGGAGAAATAATCCATCTGGTACTGAAAGAGATGACTTGGGACTGTTTCTTTTGTTACTAGCAAAGGGAGTGTGCTATAGTCACTAAAGGAGGCAGCTTCACAGAAAAGGTCTTAAGAGTGACTGTGATAAATCAGGCATCAATTTATTGTGTTAACCCTTATTTCTCCACTAGAATCTGTGCAGATTATACTAATAATAAAATGTCAGTTTATGTCTGTTAATACTTTGTTAGAAACTGTAGAAATGTGGCTTTAGTATCAGCTGATTTAGGCTCAGAGTAAAGCAACAAAATGAAATTGATATAATCTACAGTTAAATAAATTATTTTTTCATTTACAGATATGGCTTTTAAATTCTGACACATTGCTGGTGGAGTCTTTAGGAAGTTCCTCCTCTCTCAGTGTTCTTACACTGTTTGGAGATAATTTCATGCCTAACTCTGGACAAGTGGGGAGCTGGAATGCTGTCAAAGTCCTTTACCAGCCATGTATTAAATGCAGGAATAAAGAGTAAGTACAACCTTTTCTGAACTCAGGTTCTGATATTTGGGTTGTTTTGCATTAGTATTTCTTTGATGTTCATTTTTAAAATATTCTTTTAAGCAAAATGCCAGAGGAGTAATATTTGGCTTCTGTTAGGGCCAGAGAGAGTCTGGTTGTTAAATTTTTGCACTGTGATATTAAAATATAGACCAAAGAGATATGTTGTTTCTAAGAGCACATGTAGATAACTTAGACATTAGTGTTTAAATTTAATTTGCTTTCAGCCTAGTGGTGACATTATTTCAAAAAGAAGCAGGGCCCTGAAAAAATGGAATAGAGAAAAGAAGAGGAAGGTAGTTGAGTACAATGTCATATAAATGTTTTACTTGGATGTGTTCAAGTCTGCTGGAGCCCTCATAAAGGAAACATTTCATTTCAGCAAGCTTTGAATTCAACATTGTGAAAAACACAGACTGCCTAACATGTTAAAGCCCTTATCTGTTGGAGAGCAAAGATAAGAGAATATTGATTAAGCAGTGGCCTCAATGTTTGCAGGTGATGGAGTATGATTGAACATAATTTTCTGCTTTTGTTTTTGCAGTGATAGAAAAGAAAGTATTGATTTTATATGTCATAAATAATGGTTTGATATTGCTGTTTTTTCTTTAGACTTTAAATAGGTAGGAATGTATTTGAAATTTAGAATACAATCCCTCCATACTCAGTCAATACACAGCTAACTTACAGTCTAAGACTTCATAAAAATACAACTAAAATCTTATCTCACACAGACAATCAAACATATGTGTATGAATTTAAATATTTTTGTAAGAGAAGCTTACACGTTACAAGGATGTGTAATTCATCATAGTGTGTTTATCTGGAATGTTGCCTAGTTGTGCTGGCTTAAAGGTAAACTGACAGGAGAAATAACCCCACTCAAGAGAGATTACAAGTCAGAGTTACAATTTACTTAAAAAGATTACAATAAATACAATGATACAGAGGGAAAATTGGTTTAACCCACAAAATACAGATGTGAAACCCGGCACCCTGGGGCACGTACAGAAAGGTGTCATCAGCCTCTGTGCTGAGCGCCACGTGGCCCCCCTCAGGACAAAGTGAAAGGAAAGGAAAAACCTGTTGTTGAGGATGAAGGTCACAGTCTGGTCAAGAGTGGCAGTCGCAGTCTTGTTGAGGTTCTGGTCCTCCTCTGGATCCAACAAGTGGTACTCCACGTTCCAAAACTTGAAGATTATATATGCTCAAGTTCAGGTGGGAAGGCCCAGTACCTCTCCCAGGGTGAGGAGTTTCGCAATGGGTGGTTTAACTCTGTGAGTCATGGCATATTTTTGGAATCTTTGATGGTCTAAGTCATTGCAACTGCCTGTTGTGCCAGTCCCTAATGGCCCATTAGCAGACATGACCCTTCAGGCTGGGTGTGAAGGTGCTAATGCCTCCCTGGAGGGGAGTTGTCACAACTGAGTCTGTGGTGTGAAGACAGAAACCTTCTTGTGCCTCTCAGTGTTCTTTAACACCCAGTTTGTAGCCTGAGGCGTCAGGTGTGCCCTGGGCAGCTTCTGCAAATGATCCATTATTAACAGTTCATGACAAAGGAATAGAGGGTGTAGCATACACAGTTTTGGTTACACCCACACAGTGATAAACTGGTCCTGCATGCTATAATTAGGACACTAGTGTATCCTTTTTATTTTTCAAACAGATCCAATACTGAACAGCAGAAATAAACTGACATAGGGAAAGAATGCAAGATTCTAATAATTAGAGAAAAGGTCATTCTACATTGTTAATGTTATTCATGTAAGAAAAAATAACTTTATTAATGTACTAGCTTCTGAAGCTGGCATTGGAAAACCTCTGTGATCCAAATGTTATTTAGTGATCCAAAATGCTTTCTAAAGTATTGTCACTTAAAGTACTCATTCTGAGAATGGGAGATATTGTAGGAACCACCACCTGCTCTAAAATGAAAGATATTTCACTAACCACTCTTAAGACTTACAGAAATGTAACTTACAGTTTTGCTTTTCAGATTTCAGTTCTGTGTCACTGAGACGATTTAATTATCTTAACACACATTCAATTACTCTGACATGTTATTGAGATAAAAGTCATATCTTAGTCATTTACCTAGCATTCACAATTGCTTTTCTTGAATGGAGTTCTTAGCAGAATTTTACTGTGAGATTATATTCAGTTCTTTCCATTTCCCTAGATACTCTTGTTACAAATCACTTTTTTCTGAAGACTCCTTTGTATTTATCTTTGGGATTTTGCAGTGAGCATAAGGCCCATCTGACGTTTTAATTTTCCTCTGACAGTAATTTACATTTCCCCCTGTCCAGTCCCTGGACAAATGCAACAACACAAGAGAAAGAACAGAGGATTCTTTTTAAGGTTCAGAAACTAAAGTAACTGTTGTTTTAATATTGCTTTCCCATTTTTATATGTCTTAGTGAGGTACAGGAAAAGGGCATTAGCACTTCAATGTGTTTCCACTATCTCATTTATCAGTTGTCTGACAGTACTACCTCAACCTGTGCAATAAGACTGAAGTCTTTCTGTGTTTAACAGGAATATAAGCACAGTGAAAGGAAAAATACCCAAACTAGTACAATTTATTTATTGCAATGTGTTTGCATTTAGGTCTCAAATATTATTTCACAAATTTTGAAAAAAAGTGTCTAATTTCTTGAATAGTGCAAGTTCCAAATATTTTAGATGCCCACATTCTGGTAATAATTATAATATTACCTTGCTCGCCTCTGCATACACCTGCCTTTGAAATAATGCAAAGATTTGAGAGCCTGTGGCTTGCTCTCCTTGAGTGGGGAGTAAGCGAGGACACCTCCTGTGCAGGAAGCAGTCAGCAGGAAGTCTCTGTGTGACCCAGATCCCAGCAGATTCCAGTAGCTACAAGGGATAAGCATATACTCTGGTAATCTATGGCACATCACAGAGCCCCTTCAGTTGCTGTGAGTCCCTGGGTACACTTGGGTCCTGTCTGATTCCTGCAGAGCCGGAATCTGGACTGTGTAATGAGAGGAAAAGAAAGCACCTTTCTTACTTGTGGACACTGCAGTGTCTGTGCAGGTTAGCTGGGCCATAGGTTAAGACAAGGTAAGCTAGAAGTAAAAGTATTGTTTGTAATATCTAAATATAATGACATAATCACATATTTGTAAAACGTGGGTGAAGAAATGAAACAAAGTCTGTACTTAGTCTAGTCACACAAGCATAAATCTACTTACTCTGAGATAAATACATGGTTCCATGGTAGCGGTTGAGGTCTCAGGATTTGTGAAAGTCTCCCTTGGCAAACTGCCCTGCTAAAGAGAGTCTGACTGGGATTGCCTAATAATTCACATTCAGGCACGCTTTTTTGAAGCAACCCTTAGGCTCAGATTCCTGGGGATTTACTTGAACATTTCTTTTGTGTGAGTGTAGTAGCTTTTATGTGTGATCTTTCTTTTCAAGACTTCTGGGATGTCAGAAGAAATTTATTGTCTCACTCCAAAACTCATTTTATTCCGCCTTTATTTAGAGCACAGTTTTGCAATTCTTCATAATTAATGCTTATTTCTGTTCCTCAGTTACAGAAGTGGTTTTTTCCCCTTAAACCAGAAATTATGTCCTGTGAACAACACTGCTTCAGTGAGCAACAGAACTCTCTTTCCTCCAGTAAATCACTGGGATATTTATCCCTGTACCTTGCATTCAGTATTACTCTAAATGTTAACAATGTAAAAGAAACAAACATTTGAGTAGGATAAATGTCCATGGTTTGTTACTGGCTGCTGAGTGGTAATTACTCATTTGGAATGATAGCTGTTTAGAGGTGGCTGTAAGAAAACTGTCATCAAAGTTAGTCTGAATGTTGCTCAGAGGTGATTACCCCATGTATGGCATCAACAACATACTGATTTCATGTTCAGTTTGTTGATCTGTATTGACTATCAGATCCTTTCCAGTGGATTGCAGTCTAATAAGCAGCCTTCCTCTTTCTGTTGTTGCAGGTGTCTTTTGCCAATTACATCCTAATTTTGTTCAGAACCTTTTTCTGTCTTGGCCGTGGCCATTTTTTGTTTCTAACATGTCGCCTAATGCTGGTCTTTCCCAGCTCCATGTTGTCTGTGGAAGGAAAAAGCATCTCTCTCATTCCAGTCTCTGGGAGGGTGACTGAGATATGGGTTAGGAGCAAACTAAGAATGTGTCATGTACAGCCTCTCTCCATATACCTTCTTTTTGGCAGGGAATTCTTAACAGTTGTGCTCTGGTGTTCTCTGTATGTTAGACTGTGTTGCTAAAGAACATTCAGTAACTTTTAAGGCATTGTGAAGTCCAAATATGGTTAGGTATATCCAGACATGCTATTTATGATGTGGCTCTTGGCATTTCTCCTTGCAGAGCTGTATTCCTCTGATCTTCCTGAGGGTGGCCTTTAAGGGTAGTAGTAATTTGTGTCACTCCTTCAGTGGTTAAGCAGGGCTAGAAACATTTAGATGTGTGTTATGTGTGATAACACAAGTTCTGGATAGGTCTGTCTGCAGTTAGGCTTTCAGCCTTTGGGGCAGCTTTATGACAATCCTACAACAAATTAGTTGAACTTTCATGCTGTCATTTCTTCTTATGACCTGTGAAAAAAGTATCTTATGAATGTTGTCGAGTCCCATTAGAGAAGGATGCCTGATGCATTTTCTGCTCCATCCTTGCGTAGATATTTATGGATCATGTGTATGTGATTATGTTGGTTCCCTACTTTTCTCTCTGCAAGTCTGCTTTTCTCCACCTACAGATCTGCTGTGCAGGCAGAAGAGGTCTTCCTTTCAAGTAACAGGTTCATGGCAAATATCACCTTATGCAAACAATCTTGACTGCTGGGAGTGATAATGGTAAATACTGCTAAAGTGAGACCACTGTGAAAAGGCAGAAAGAAAATGGAAAATATGGTTACATGGCAATTCAACCATAACTTGGTCTCAAAAAATATATGTGAAGGTACAGTTAGAGGAAAATTGCGCTTTTCTCTTTATAGTAGTGTGCTAGACAAAGCTTTGTCAAAAGGTCATTGAGAACTTTTTGTATCTCATATGCATCTAGAGTCTCTTTAAATGGTTTACAGCTTTTGCAGAAGCCTTCTTCTATGTAAGAATTTGCTGTTTATAATTTGAGAGTGGAAAAATGACTTCCAGAAATTGTTCATTTTATTAGCTTTAGAGGGACAAGAGCAAGCTTGAAAATTGAGTTTGTGGCTAAAAACCCGGAGGTTTTGAGTCCCAGTGCTTTTATTAAAGTCCATGTTTAGTGAGCTCTTTATGAAGCTCTTATTGATGTAGTCCAGAATGTTGCTTATTTGTCCCAATAATGGCTTTCATTCTGTACATGACTCTAGAGTAATTCACCTCTCATAAAAACATCAAACTGTGTCCTATTTCACTGATTTTTGTATGTCTCAAATAAAATGCTTTTTCCTGGTGTTTCACTGACTCTTGCCTGTAGAAAGCGCATGGGAGCACCCAGATCAAGAGTTAATTGAGGAGTGACCAATGTTTCACTGTTTTATCTCTCTTTAAGCTGATTTCTGTGTATCTGGAAGGATTAAATGAGTGGGTGTGGTTGTAAATGGGACATGAAGGATCTGGTTTGTTTCACATAATTTTTTCCTGTTTCCTTCTTGAATTATTTCCTGGTATCAAGTTAAGAGAACTGATACCACAGAGCAAGAAGGTTGCCTTAAAAGAGCTGACTGAGCAGTCAGACTAAAGTGTTTGAAAGATGCAGTCTAATGCCATTCAGGGTTTTGGGACAGGAAGATAAAAAAGTAGTTTTCAGAGTTGAGTAGACATGTGGAAGTTATAAGCCTCATGAACTTTGAATGCTTGGGCAGGAAAGTGCTCTTCAGTTCTGTTAACGTCCTTTCCCACCTCTAGGAAAATGTGCATGCAACTTTCAAGTATAGCTTTCAGGAGAAATATCCTGACTTTCTTGTTTATTGAAACTAGTCCTACATGTGCAGCATCCTTCTATGGTAGTTACATAGGAACTTAATTCTTATTTCTAAACTCAGGTCTGATATATCTTTCCAGCTCTTCTAAGCTGTCATTTTTTTGGTATCTAATCTTTCCAATTAAATAGTGTTAGAAGTACTAACTGAAGTAGACAAAAATGTTGGAATAAACGCCTTGTCTACTAAATAAGTTCTCATATTTTTCCTCCAAAATTTTGCTTATGTTGTCATTCCAGCTGAGCTTTTTGCTCATCTTTTGAAATTAAAATTGAAGTCAAAGGAGGAAGGATTCTGACTGGTTTTTAAAAAGTGAATTTGCAATCCCAAGTCACTTAGCGTTTGTTAGTAATCTGACCAATAGCTTGCCTTTCTTCTTGTGTAGCATGAAAGATGGTGATGTGTCACTACTCATCTTGCAGGGAACTGCTGTTGTATGCTGCATTGGAAATGTTCAATGCTATATACACAGTGATTGCCAATGCAAAAGTAAGAAATTTATTCTAAGTGCTATTGCTTAGCTACTTCTTATGGTCGAATTTTTTTAGGAAAAAAGTGGATAAATATGCTATAAAGACATCCTGTCACATTTAATATGCTTTTGAATTAGGATTTGTGGCTCTGTAATACAGTACAACAAAAATACAATTCAGGCTTACATATTTTTTCCATATTTTTCATATTTATTTGTGAAACACTGCAATTCAGGTAAGCAGAGTTTTGATAGTTTTCATGTCTCTTTGGTTCATATTGCTGTAGTTCAACTCTTTTGGGAATCTTAGGATTGGTAACGAGAAATATCAAGTTGGATGGGAAAAAAAATGTAAATTAAAAGCAGCAAGATTATCTGAAAATAATTTAAAATGTGTAGTCTGAAACAACTGCATTTCCAGATAGTTAATTCCACTTTTATATGGTGATAAAAATGTAAGAAATGCCATGCTGGGTCATAGCAGTGTAACATCCAGCCCAGTATTGCCCCTCTGACATCCAGAGGTATTCTTTAGAGTGTGTGAGCCCCAGCACTTCTTGTACTCTCAGCTCTGTAATTGTATTAAGGATGTTAGAGGGTACAGCCCTTCCTATTTTCTTTGCTATCTATCATCTTCTGACCATCTGTTTGAATAAATACTTCTTGACCTTACTGTAGCTGTCTGCCTCCACACTCTCCTATAAGAGTAGGTTTCAGAAGTTTACTGCTGATGTGAAGTACTCTTTTTAATTCTGGGTTGATGTCCTGCTAGATCTAGGAGTGGGGATTTAGTGAACAACAATTCTGCATTCTTACCAGCTAAATGGACATGGGAATCCTAAACTACAGCATGCAGTGTTCTTGCTGATTACATCTAGGGCTTAGATTTACTAGCCAGTTTGCTAGAAGGAAATCAACGTCACATCTATTCAAGTTGTACTGTGTATATGTATATCTCTGTTATATTCATTTTTTTTTCCTTGTAACACTGCTTTTTTGAAAGCCAGATAGCCTAACTGTGATAGTGATGATCCCTTGGGGATAATTTTGTAATTGTATGTCAAACTAGCAGATTTCCACTTGGAAGCTTGCAGTTTGTTTCTCACAGACTTATAAAGACTGTTGGGTTTAATTGGGAACTTTAAGTATTCAACTTCTATAATGCCTTTTAAATTATAGGATTTATTTGAGCAGGCACCAATCAAATAATGAGCCAAGAGTGAAAAAATTAAGCTTATAAAAGCCTATTGGACAGATTGGTGACAAGAAATACTTAAACCTCAAAACTTGATTTATTGAGTTTTGAGATCTTGGTCTGTTTAAAATTAATTAGCATTTGTTGTTTCCATTGTATTTCTCCATGACAGGCTGTATAAACTAACAATACTTAGATAAAAAAAAATTTACTGCCAATTTTAATTGAAATGCTTTTTAATTCAGTAAGGCTAAGGCAAATTGAGACTGTATTACTTGAGACCAAGGAAGGCTAATTGGTGCAGCTGGTCAGGATATTTCTATTTGTATGTGTGTGTGTAGCAGCAATAGCATATTGGTGTTAGTTGCTTATTTTGAGTCTGGTAGCATCAAAACAGAACTAGTAATTCTTCTGCTGGCTGCTCTGAATTCTGGCTTTAAGCTATAGATTGAATAATTTGTATGAGTAATAGGCATAATAAATGATACCTATCACCGAATGGATAAGGTTGAAGGGAGCACTGGTGGAGTCATCTGGTCTAACTTCCCTGCTCAAGCAGGGTCATTATGGAGCACATTGCATGGAATTGTGTCTAGATGTTTCTTGAATATCTCCAATGAGGAAGACTCCCCAAACTGCAGTGTGCAGATTGTCACACACTTTTAAGGTGAAGAACGATAAAACTGGGAAAAAGAAATGCTTCAGCACAATACCTGTTCTTGCAGGGAGGTGAGCAGTTTGGCTGGGAGATGCCTTCTAGTTTAGTTTTCCAACTCTGTCCTGACCTGCTAAAAGACTTTAAGTTCACCTTCAGCATATCTGTTTTGCTCTCTGGAGGCTCTTTGGAGTGACATCTTTGCATAGAGAGCCACACTGGTACCACACTCTTGGTTGGACTGTTATTCAGCAATTTTTTAATAATCAAGTGTGGCATTATTTCTTTACATATGGTGTGTTCTCTTACTCCCAAAGTCCATTCTAATGAACTATGGAAAAGATTTGTAGTACTTTAGCAGCAGCTGGCTTACTTTGGGCTGTTGCATCTCCTCTTTGAATGAGGTCATCTACTCAAAGGCTTCTCTTCTCATTGAGCTGGTGTCTGTGACTCGGTCCTTCCATGCCTGCTTTGTTTCCTTTCATTAAAGCTGTGTTTTAGTCTGTCTGTATCATCATCTCCTGCATCAGCATTGACTTGGTTTAAACCTAGATTTGTTCTTCCTTCTAAATACCTTTTCTCTTCCTTTTTTCTTCTTTTGCTTTTGCTCATGTCCAGAACTCAGCTGTCAGGTTGAATGTCTCTCTTTTCCTGTTTCTCACACTTCTAAGCTGAGACTAACTTTCCCTTTCTCTTGATCCATAAAATTTTAAGAGAGCTCATAAAACTAAATTGAAGAGCCAAAATAATCTGCAGTCACTAATCTGACTGTGTCGAGGTATCAGTGTGTGCAGTGCAGCCCCACATGCTGTCACAGAAGGGTGGTGTGTGGCCTGTGTGATTCCTCCAGCTTTGCTTCGTGTCTGCAGCAGGACAGCAGGACTCTGGACAGCTCTGCAAAGGTTCTGTGGAGGGCTCTATCAGCAGCATCAGTGTGGATTATACAGGCACTGTTAAGTCTCTACCATAACAGAAGGGGAAAGCTTCAGAATAGTCTAAAGGGAAAACTTGGGAATTAGCTCTGAGGAGAGGAGGTTTGAAAACTAGGAACAGTTTTGTGAAGGGTGGAGGGGGTATTTATGGAAGGGTATTTCCTTGCACAGGGGAAAACTGATAGACATGTGAGGACATACTGGCAGAGGACAGGGAAAAGGGGCTAGTGGAAAGTTAATTTTTCCAGACTGGTCGTCAGTCTGCTGTGAGTTTCCAAAGTGAGCTGTGGAATGTAGTAAAATCTGTAAAAAATGTTTCTATACTAGTTTATCATTTTGAACTAGCATGAATTTTATTCTTAGGAGAGGAGGCTGTGTTCTTGACTGCTGCTTTTGTTTATTTAGGATTTAATTGCTTGTTAAATTTGACTTGTAGCCACATCAGATACTACAGTGTCAGTGTTGTGTTAATACCTGCATAGAGTGAGCTTACAATTTTTGCCAGAGGTACAATTTTTTGTGAAAGGGAAAATGATGATAAAAATAAACTCTTCTACTAAAATTGTGGTTTCAGTGTGAAAGGAAAAATATGGTGTGATATTCTAACTTCAGTCATTTTGTTTGGCAAAGGTTTGGATTGAATGAGTAGAAATAATACGTTTTGCTGTCAGAAAAAAATTCTGTGATTTGTGGTGTTCCTTACTTTGCTGTGGGTAATTGCATCCTGAAATACTGAATTTCCTTCTCTTCTGAAGTTGGTACATTAGGAAAAAGCCAACTTTAAAGCAACAAGCTGAGAGATTTTTGAACAGTGATTACAGCTTTTTTTTGTACAGCAGGATAACTTCTCCCTTTAGATTCAGACATAATGTTCTGGAGTGCCTGGTATTTGTGAATACTTTTATATGGAATATCAACTGCACTGTGGAAGAGATTTAATTTTACCCAAAGGTTTAAAAATCAGAGGCCAGAAAACATTTTCATCTTTATATTGTTCTGAAAATCCATTTAAACTTCAGAAATAGCTCCCTGTTTGGTCTAATAGGACTTAAAAAGGGAATTAAAATTTATGGAGCATGTGCAAATCTTCATGTGGCACAGCTGGTAGGAATAATCTCCATGAGAACATTGGGGGAAGTGATTTATACTAGATGACTAGGGAACGTAGGGCTTTGGGTACAGGGTAACAGCAGTGCTGTCCTGTTACTGATCATAAAGACCGTTCATTCAACTTTGATTTCATTTGATTCTTTTCGTAAGTAATTTTCCCCTGCCACTTGCCTGGTTTATTACGCTAATGAAAGAAGTGTTATGTTACTATTTGTTGCTAGTCTATGGCCCTGAAGGCATACCTGTTTCAATACTTCTGGGACCCTGTTAGCACAGGGTGTCAAAGACACCGTCTCTCTGGTGCCAGGTACCAGTGCTGAGGCTGCTGGTTGGTGTGACAGCAGTAGTGAGCAGCAGTGGGAGGTAGACAGTTGGAGAGATCTGATGTGAGGATACTGGCATCTAACATGAGTACTGTTCACATAATTTGCCTAGAATTTTCAACAGGCAGCTCTGTTATATTAAGTGATAGCTCAGCTGTGAGCTCTGTGGGCTCATACTATGGGCTATGTTTACTACATGGTGCCTAATGTGCTTGGTTTGTGGTTAAAGCCTTTACTGGGGATTGCGGTGTGACCACGAGTAACAAGACTGGGGATACCACATTGCTTACTGGGTTTCCTGCTTACCCATGGGGTGTACCACCTCTCTGATGCTCCCCCTGCACTTCCTAGATGAGAAACTCAGCCAGATTGTCTCACTGAAGCAAACCCTGCTTTTCCATCATGGTCTTAGGTGAGGTTACTGCACCAGTTGTTGTGCTTTTGCATCACAGGCATCTGAGCCACTTGATAGTCAAGTCCTCAACAGCTGCAGTTTAAAGCATATGGTTGAAGGTAAATTGTTGCCAATTTTGAATTGTTTAAAGACACTGCACAGTGAACCATGGCAGTTTAGGAAATGAGTGATGAGCAGTTCAGATGTCCGGGGAGGGTCAACAGCTGAGACTAGTAGCTTCATCAGCTATCTCATCACTTCTCATCCATCAGGTCACTGAGTACCTAAAACTGAATCATGTGAATACTTCCCAGTGTGCTCACAGTGCACAGAAACAGCAGATCATACCAGCTTTACAGCATTTAAGCACTGGCTCTGAACTGAACATCTTTTATTTTCACCTGTAACTACTACTTTTTTAAAAAAGTAATCATTACTTAATAAACCTAGGCTGATGTATCATAATTGCATTTATAAATCCATTTCTAATAGCTAGATGCATGAATTTCAACAGTCCCTTCCCTATGGCCACATTAGTCAGCATAAGCTCAGACTGATATGTAGACAATTTTTTTCCCAAACTCACAAAGAAGCATAAAGAAGTTACGATGTCGCTTTAACAAGGCCCACTGGGATTTGTGATTATTTATTTAAGCCCTTATTGAAGACAAGAACTCTTCTATGTTTAGCCATGCAGAGCAAAGCTGCTCTTCAGACAGTCCAGTGCACTTCAAAAACGAAGAGAATTTAATGAACGTAGAACTGAAATAATGGAGAAAAGTATGAGGGATCTTCCCTCTGAATTCTTTTACTACAAAGCCACAGTTACTATGAACTACTAATGTAAAAAGTAAAATGGAGTGACAGCACCTCTTGAATTTTAAGGCCCTTTCACTATCCTAGGAACCAGCAATGAACATTTTAACATTGTTAGGAGAAAACTACTGGCAATACCAGAGAAAAGGCAGAAGATGAAAAAGATATGCCTCATTCCCTAGTAGGAGGATTAATTCTCCTGTACAATTAATCTGGTTTCTTAGTCTCATTCTTCAGCACCCAAATCTCTCTTCTTTCTCCAAGAGGTAATTTTTCCTCATGTATGCCACTGTTGGGACCTCAGTTTAGCCTTCCCCTACTTCTTTCTCCAAGGAAGCTCTAGAAGAAGAATGACGTGGAATGTGTTTCATGAGATACTTTGTGTTCAACTCCCTCTTGTTTTCTTTCAGTAATTAGGAAATGAAACTGATTCCACAGGGTTGGAAATTAAATGTCTGATGTAAAATTAGATCTTTTAATTAAATTATAAAAATTGAACCTAATATTTTCGGGGAAGATATTTTATAAGAGTCCATAGTGCAGTTGGTAGAAAGTTTTGAGTTCTGCACTTTCAAAGCACCAGAGTTGCTTTAGATATTTTCACTCCTTTTGTAAATCTGAGCAATCTATGTATCCAGAATCTTAAATGCATTCTTTGTCTCTCTCAAATATTAGGTGTTCTCTCTTTGTGAGAGTTACACATTGATAATTCCTACACTATTTTCCTTTGTGTAGGTTTCCGCTGTTTTAATTTTCAATGTTTGTTGTTTTGGATTAAGCTTTGATTCTGACTTCCTTTTACCAAATTGGTAAGAGTGCTCCTCTCCCAGTATTTCAGTTAGTAAGTGATTTCTGTTCTCTAGATCATTCAGAGATGCAACTGGAGCGTTGGACACAGCGATGTTGTAATCTTATGAAACTGAGTTGACTGTTTCTATGGACATGTCCAGATCCTATTGTATAGAGTATTCTGTCCTCAGCCTTAAATTTCCACATGCCACAACAAGAATTTGTAACTCTGCATATTTGCTGTACTGCCTTAAGGGTGTAAGTTACTCTGGTAAAGGTAAATTCTATGTCATTAATATCATAAACTTTATTTGGAACTAGGAAAATATACTTCCTCTTCTCTGCAAAGGTCCCCAGTTATCAAGGCTTTCTGATTGGTAGGTGTGAAAAGCTGTTCAGTGAGGTTCCTCTGAAATAATTTACATTCACTGGCAATCCATACAGGGCAGTCTGCAGGTAAGTGAACTGTGCAATCCCAGGAAACCTTGAATTAAAAATGCAAGGCTGAATGTAGGTGGGGCTGGTATTACCATTTCTACATGCAGTGTCACTGAATATTGTATGAAAGGATGCAAGACACACAGATGTTTTGGATTACTGATTACACTACACTTGCTAATCTTTAAGCAGCATGTGCATGTATTTTTACACTGTGTAGGTACAACAGGAATTTATAATCTCTTGTATGCCCCAAATAATGAGATTTTGTTTCAGTAAGTGATAGGAACATTGTCTTGGAATGTCATTGTATTCACCTTGCTTAATGTAGAATGATTTAGTTTGGATATGAAATTCTTGCTTTTATTGGTGGAGAATTGGTAAAATAATCTTTAAAGCTGATGAAACACCTAAGCATTATCTTTCATCTGTTACAGATTTTTTTGCTTTTTTCTGCAGCATCTGTGAGATTTGAGATTTTGTCAGTAATGGGTGTTGAAATTGGGCATACACGACACAGTTGCTGCTACTCTGTAGATATTTCAATCAGATTTGCCAGTTTGGAAATCATCTGGTAGCGGTTTTGGGGAGGTGAACCAGATATTTTTGGACTGACTTCAGTAATGTCTCAGTGAGCAAAGGAGGACTTCAAACAGATGAAACTGGAAAACAAGTCAGTCACATCTGAAATTAGGAGCTGAAATGGAAATAATTCTTGTCCTTGTATTTGTGATGCTTAGAATTATTATAAGAGGTAACAAATGATACATAAAGTAATTTTTAATCTTGGACATTATATACCAATTTCTTTTGAAATAGATATACTAATAAAATTCCTTGCTAAGGTGGTCCGGCTTGGTTCTCTGCCCCTATTGTCATTATGAGGATTTCTACTTCTCTTTGAAAACTAAGTTATCTTTATTGTCTCCAGCTTTAAGCTTTTTTTATGCAAT
The DNA here is from genome assembly GCA_026770055.1 of Myrmophylax atrothorax. Taxonomy (NCBI): domain Eukaryota; kingdom Metazoa; phylum Chordata; class Aves; order Passeriformes; family Thamnophilidae; genus Myrmophylax; species Myrmophylax atrothorax. Next base: position 82,987,518 of record JAOXXN010000446.1, read on the forward strand.
TGCTCTTTGAATAATTTGCTCAACTGAGAATGGATTGGGTGAACTAAAATGAATTGAATGCCATTTCAAATGCCATGGGTCTTCTCAAGTGTCTGACCCTCAGTGGGGCTGGGCATATTTATTGTGAGGGGGTTTGGAACATTTTGTACTGAACTAGTTAAAAAATTTAATTTTTGTATTTGATCTGCCTTGCCACTGTTTTCAATGATGGATTTGGACTTTTTGGTTGGCTCTTTATCAACCTTTCACATTTTACATAGTGCAAAATTATTCTCAGATACTGAACATAGCGTTTGTACACAGGAAAACTTTCTGTGAAGTAAAGGGCCCTTGTGTTTGTGATAGAATACTTGACACCAAGTGTTTTATATTCACCAATATAACACCTCATTTTGATGAATTTTAAATAAAGGTTATACTTTCATGGAGAGGTGTAAAGGCACATCAGGAGAGTAGTGTTATTGGTAGCATATGGGTGTTCAAAAATCAAGGTATGCCAATATTTTTTGGCATAGACATTTACGATTCTATGATTTTATACTTTCTGTCTGCCTTGCCAGTTACCCTCACCCCCCCTCCTCCTGCCTTGACTTTTAAACATGTTTGTTTTATTTGGAAAATCTGAGAGATAAACGTTCAGAATGATCCTTTCCCTACAATATCTGTAAAACAAATGTCTATATGGAGGACTACATCCTTGTTAGTGACCCTGCTGAGGAAAAACTATAGGTTGAAAATGACAGTTCCAAGAAAATTCTGCTGGGGAAGGCAGCCCATCCAACAGACATCACTAGTCCCATGAGCAAGGTTCCTTAAAATTCAATGAGTCTTTCAAAGGTGAGCTGTCTGGAATTACTTTGCATTTACTTTAGGGTAACCACATTGATGTCAGCAGCTGCCATGGAGGGAGGAGCTTTTACATAGTACTTTGTTTTCTACAGCCCTGCTGTGCACTTCTACCCTTCAGGAAATGAGTGTTATTAGAAGAGGCATACTCCTATTTGCTGGGGCAGTGGTCCTTATTTTTCTATATACATGAAGTGTTGAAAGGTAAAAAAACCACAACAAATAAAAAAGAGATGTAACCTTAGAATTCAAGTCCTTGGTTGATACATGCTGGGAAGAGAGGCTCTTTAGGTTGATGGTGTTGCTGCTCATGTTTGATGTTCCCTGCAGGTAAGATGGCACCGGTTAGGCTGCTAGCATAGGTCAATAGCATGCTGTTCTGTGTCCTCTGCATCCATCCCAAGCACAGTAGTCTCCAGTTATTGCCATACACTAGGGAAATTACAAGCCATCTGTTCTAATTTAGACCAAGATGTATCCAGGAAGGAATCAAGAAGGTGTTTAAGGTGAAAAAAAGTATTTTAAGGAGCATACAAAGCTATCCCTTTATTCTGAGCTGTAGGCATATTCAAGAAAACTGCAGTCAGAATCATAGTACAGCTGTTGCTAATCCCAATGGTGATGACCAGCAGCACTGCCATCCTCCACAAGGGTGAGTTACCAGCAGTGATCTGGCTACAGCGCTCAGTTTTCAGAGAAGGTTTTTAATACTTTTCACCTGAGATGCAGTAAGACATGAAAAAAATGAAGCTTAAAGCCTTAACACAACCATTAAAGTGAAGAAGCACATTCTAAAGCATCGGCCATGCAGTTTTTACGAGAGTAATTTGCTTCTCCTTTTAGTGGGACTGCGTTTCTTTGCTGCTGAGAAGTCAGCAATTACGCTGTACTTTGGAGCTGCACCAGCAATTCTGCATAGTTTGAATGTTCAAGAGCAGTCACAGCAGACTGTAGGCAATGTCCAGCAAGAGCTAAACTCCTGTGCTTTTCTTGGTTTCTTAGGATAACTTCTAAATTAACATGTGGATTCTACTCTTGCACCCAGCTAGGCAAAAAATATGTAGGAATTTTTAAAAAGTGGTTTCAAGAATATTTATTGTGAATCTCTTGAATTCTGTCTGCTATGTTTTCTTCCTATTATGTCTAGAAATGTCTGACATCACAAGCCCATCAGGAGCTGTTTTCTCCATGAGCTTGTATTCCTCAGTCAGATGCTCTAATTCAGAACTTCATTGTCATTGATAAAAATTTTCTGCAGTTTTCTGCTTTTACAGCTTTATCTCTTGCAATAAACTCTTGATCTTGTAGATGAAAGAAGAAAGAATGTCTCTCTCCATAGGCAGTTATTGCTGTGGGTTGGCTCTGTGAATAGAGCTGTTGCTGCTGTGCCTTTATGGACTGTGGTTTTGCTGGTAGGACATACCCTGGGACATGGCTGGCAGGTTTGTGATTTTATATCCAAGGTCAGTTCCCACAAAACTGAAATCACATTTTCATTCTTTGATGAGCCTATTTTTGCTTACCTGGTACTGAAACTAAATAAAGATGATAATGTCTTAGTTATACTCACTGACCATCTGTGCATGCTTTGAGTACTGTCGCGAATTTTAAATTTAGTACATTTGCAACTGTTCATGGGCCCACGCATCTAGGTGCCCCACTGAACATAAGTCTGCTTTAGACACTGCTGCTTGATTTAAGGTTTCATGCATTCATTTTAGATACTATGAATCTTCAACTTAAAGGTTGCAGAGTAGATGAACACCTGCTAATCCTTCTGTGATGTTTAAGCTTTATTTCAGCAATTCTTGTAGCTGAAATTCCATTTTGTCTTCAGCAGAGACTGTTCAGTTGGTGCTGTTTTGCAATGGAATGAAAATACTTTATGGGTGATAGAGTTTGCAAATTAAAATTAATGCTTTTGAAAATGCATAGCAGCCAGCTGGGGGAGGGAAGACAATGAAGTAAACCAGCTGGTGGACACCCAAAAAACTTTAGACTGGAGAAGTATCTTGAGCATTATTTTGAAATTACGTACTCCAAGGCAAAGTTACTCCTGGACAGGATTAAAATCTGGAGACTTGTTGCTATGCAAAAAGTTGCAGTATGTTGAGATAGTTTTTCTGTGCTTCAGAGGAATAATCTGCTTGTAAACAACCTTGTCTGTCTTGGCACGATATGCTAATACAGTTCTTTGGTCTTCTGGTTTTGCCCTTTACAACTTTAACAAAAAAAGGATTGATTCTGTGGACTATTCAGAGGCTTTATTTGTGCTAATAGCATTTTTTAATAACTGTTCCAAACCCAGTGTAGTTATACTGAAGTTAATATAGGGCAATCGAGTTTAATAAAAATGTTGGTTGGTGTGAAATGAAAGAAAAATGATTTGGGCTGTGCTCTACAGGTTGGGACAGGCAGCTTTTATTTTCTGACTTCCCTTAAATAGCTTAAAATGATCAAATCATGTCAAGAAGTTGTAAAATATTTAAAATACATTCATAAAATTAGTGTCCTTGAGATTCATAGGTAGTTGTTTAATGGAAACAAAGTAATTTAATCCACTGTCTTTTAGTGTACCTTTTAGTATGAATTATTTAATCTAGGCTATGTATTTGAGTTAGAAATGAGAAAAGTGTGGTGTGTGTGTAATATTGATTTTAAATCACAAAAGCATTCATCAGAGCAAATAACATAATTTTACTTAAAAGGGGCTTTGAAATATCACAAGACGATTTGATACTCCTCATGTCAGCCCTTGTGAAAAATACCGTGGCACTGGTACTCTGGTGAGGTTAAATTTGAATTTTCATTATAAGGCTTTCTTATTAGTATTAAATAACTTGCCCTTTTCAAATGGTGACACATTGAAAGTTCAAGAAGGACTTATATTTTATAGGATAAGATATTTTAAACCTTCAGCATTGTTTTTGTAGTGGATTTCTAGCTAACTTCTTTTTGACCAGACTCCGAAATTGCATAGTTTTTCCATTCAAAATATACATTGCTCAGAAAAAAATATAGAATAATAATGATTGTGTGTTTGTATATACAACTAGTGTATCTATTCATATTAATTTGTATAATTATGCATAATTGTATATTAATATGGTTAATGTATATACAACTGAGATATAATAAATTATATGTACTGTATACTATATCTATGGTGCACTTTATTATAAGGATTATATATCAGTAACTTTCTTATAAAAATGCTTTGCAGGAGGGAGTATTTAAGACTTCTTTAAAGTACACAAATTGAGTTAAATGAAATCCTGTCTCTCTAGTGATAAACTAAATAAAAGGTTTAAAACTTAGAGATGGAGCTTCTGTTGTTGACCACTGAAGTCCATCGCAAAAAATGTAAAAAGATGTGCTCTCTGTCTTGCTTCCCTACATGTGTTGCTCTTCTCTTGCTCATTTGCTGGCAAGGGCCCTGGTGGGGTTAATTTCTGTTCTTCCCTTTTTTGCCCCTTATGAGAGTTTTAATAACTGATGGTTTGGGATACCATGCAACTAGTAAAGATCCCAGCTCAAAAATCACACTTGACACGGCTAGGTGTTGAGGATGAATAATGAACTGCAGTAGAACATGACCACAGGTGTTTGTTTTAGAAAGGAAGAAGTAATTCTGTAAAGCAAGTTTTTTATCAAAGGGATTTGCTGTAGGCTGTGAAAGTACCACACTTCCTAGTGTTCCATATTATTTAAATTTTGGCAAGAGTTTAGTAGCTATAATAGCTATTTCATTTAGCAGGTTTGTCCTTTGGTTTCAGTAAAGTCATCTGTCATTTCTATCAGAACTGTAGCTTGTGGAAAGGACAGCTTTAACAACATTCAGTGAACTCGGAGAGTCAGGGCTGGGCTTCTATCACCTTTTATATTGCATTTTCCAGCATGGGCTTGATTCAGCAAAGCACTGAAGCTGTGGCTACCATAGTAATCTCCTTCAAGGGTTTCACAGCATTTGGAGCCCAAAATGCAGAGCCTATTTACCTGGATCGTAACGAATCAAGTCAAGTTAATCTGGTGCCTCGGCAATACTGAGTAGTGGACTGAGTAAGAGCTCTTTCATTTGCCAGTTTTGACCTCTGTAGTCTGCCCTGGGTCAATGTATCTCTGTAAGCAGCCTGCTAAATCAGAGGTGGTGATGGGGATGCACTGTTCCTGTCCAAAAGCAAACTTATTTCACCTGTTGCAGTTCAGTTGCATTTTGAATGAATCTCATGCACGTGGAGGGTGATTAGTACTGATAAATGGCTTTTGGCACTTTTCTTTTGAAAGAAATCACAGATGCAATCTAGTTAGAAGTTTGGTCCAGTTTTTTAAAATCTTGTGGAAATCCTTGATTTTTTTCCTCATTTTGAAATACAAAAAAATTCTTTTGAATTTGATTCACTGACATACCATGAATATTGCGTTTTTTGTGAAAAGTTCATACATTGTGGGTGGGTTCCACAACCTTAGGGATGACTGCATTTGCTTGCTAGTTCTTATATCAAGGGATTATAAATAGAAGTATTTCAATATTGCTTTTAAGGACACAGTTTTGAAATGTTGCTCTGACTTATGTAGGCAATTCATTGGTATCAATTCCATCATGAACAGTCAAGAAATATCATTCTCTGATGCATGGTGAGTCAAATTTAAAACGTTATCTTAAAACATTGTGATCAGTTGTTTCTGTTGGAGAGGTAACTGTCTTATCTTTTATCTGAGTAGTTGCATTCAAGTTTTGCTCATCTCTGCTTTGAGAATTAATTGGCTAAATTTCAGATAGCATTTGCTGATTTCTTCTTATTTTTTAAAGAAATCAAATTTTCCCATTATTATTAGCTAAACAACTTTGAAAATACCACTTCATTTAAAAAAACCCATTTTATACATATTATTATAGGAATTTTACTTTCCTAGCTGTATTTCTTTGACTGGTTATGGGAATGTGACAATCATATCATATTCTAAATTTCTCCTTTAAATGACCCATTCCTTAGAGAAAGCATTGAAAAGGACAAAGGGGGAGATAGTCCCAGGCTTTTCTTACTTGTTTTGAATGCTCTGTTCTGACAGTTTAGCACATAGTTCTTTTGCATCAACATCTGGCACAGTAGCCATGTATCTCCCTCTTGAGAGGAGTTTTACTTCTTCACTTTCGGTACTGCTTTAGTTCAGTTCTGAAATGTTTGCCAGAAATAAACTAAGGTTTTATTAGCATTCATTATACATGGTCCTGTCTTTCTAAAATTAAAGTTATGTGAAGGTTCTTATTGTATCTTTTGGTTGTTGTGTTTTCGTGGGTGAGACTAATAGATATCTCTTAGATGGAATGGAAGGAGTGGGTTTGAGGTTTTTCTTTAATCTGTAGAGGCAGCATCTCAAGTTTTGTTAACACTGGGAACAGCTCTACCTCTTGTTCTTACTAGGGCTCAATTTGATTGTCACCAATCTTTCTTCCTGCCTCAAAACTTAAGATGGTTTTTTTTCACAGTTGTCCTGAACCCACAAAATTGAGTGCACTTAAATAAAAGCATCAAGTCTCTCACTTTGGCTTACTCATTAGGGAATGGGCAGTGAAGAACATGCTTACTTTGCTTATAGTAGTTGGTCTTGTTAGATAGAAATGTCATATTATTGACTTTATGTTAATGTGCTCACAGGTGAACATCAGTTGACTAGCCAGCTGCATTCCATCAGCAGCTTTTTTCTGTGGAATAACTAATGTGCATTTCTTCTCACTACTCAGAGCCTGATTTTCAGGAAACCATGAAACTTCCCCAGACTTAATTTATTTGCCATCTTTTTTAAAGAAAATTTTGTTGAAACAAGCAAAGAGGGCTAATACAAGTTTGGGGGAAGAGTGGGATAAAGAATAGAGGGAGAAAAATTAAAGAATGGAGTGACAGAAAAAAATGCTTAGAATTATTTGTGTTTTCCTGTTACCTGAGATCACTGACAGACAAAACAGGATGATGGCGGTGATTTACAGAGGTGGATTTAATGTCCTGTGAAAAAATTCACTCTGACATGTCCTTTTCTTAACTCAGAGCATGCTCTTAGTTTGGACCATTTTACTGAGTATGTTTTACTACAACTTACTGTTTTAAAGCCTGTTTCTAAAGCTGACTCACATCTCCCTCAAATGCTGTCAAGGTCAAACTAGTGGTGAGGTTTTACTTGTCATAAAATTGGTCCAAAGTAGATGCAGTCTTGTGCCATGCAATGACTTAGGGAATCTTTGTAGATTTTGTGAATTTTGTTTGATACTGAGGGTCATGATTTTTTCTTTTGTCAGACTGTGAAGTCCAGAATCTCAAGGCTTCTTTGCATTGTAGAAAAGGTGAATGTTTGCTGAAGGAAGAACAGCATTATTTCTCTTGTTAACCTCACCTTCCTAACTTCCTCCAGCTAACACCTTACCCCTCTTCTTACTCCTTTTAGCCAGCATAGCAAGCTGTGCTGTGCTCTTTGGGAATTATGCTGGCTTCTGCCTTTACTGACATTGCTTTGACTCAAGGGAAGCTTAGAAGCAAGAATTCATTGCTGAGTAAAGGTATCAAAGGAACAGTGGAAAAGAGCACGTGCATGCAAAGTCCTGTCCTGCATCCAAAGTTACCATACACACATCTGAGTCCTGTGAGTTTCTTTCTTGTCTTCTTCCTCAGCCCTTCCAAAATCTCCTTCTGGCAATTTGCCCTATCTTAATGTCAAATTGAATTAAATTTTTTCCCCACTAAGATCAGGAGAGCAAAACACAGTGTAGGTTACATGTCTGAGAAACTCTGTTGGCATTTTGAATTGGTCTGGGAGGAAACACTGAGGTGACGGACTGAGTTGTCTTCCTTGAGTGCTCACTCTCCTGAGCAGCATTAGCAGCCAGTCTACCTCTTCCAGTAAATGGAAAGCAGTCTCCTTTCCTATGCTAGAAATGAGAGAGCTTTCCTTATACAGAAAGAGTGTGAAACTAAGGTGAAGAACAGTGGGTTCTTTGTGCTTTTGTTTTAAGCATAGATGTTTTCTTCTTCTTTTACAATAAAGATAGTGGAAAAATGTGTCTAAAACTAATAGGGATAAAAAAGAACAAAGACAAGTCATATATAATAAAGTGGTGACTTCCCACAATCACTTGTGTTAAATCCTGCAAAAGAACAAGTTGCAAAGTCTAATTCCTAACATGAGTATTCCTGGAGCAGTAAGTGTTAGGATATACATGGTTTGTTTTTAATAAGGGAATACACTGGAATCATTTCAGGAAATACTAATAACTGAGCAATTAATAAACAAGGGTTGAAGTATAATTAGACTGAATGTCTTTATGCAAACACTTTTCTCTCAAGTAAAACAACAGCCACAAAAAAAAAAAGAAAAGAAAAAAAAGCCCTTGTTCAGTGTCAGGGCTGTAGTAGTTGGACTTTAAAATGAGGAAGCATCTCCAAAAAAAATTCTCAAATCAAAACACAAGAATAGAATCAGGGTACTAAAGTAAGTTGTAATGTTTTGAATGTTGCTTGGAGTTCTGAAAGTTTCTTTGCAGAGATGATGTTGATCTGTGGAAACACCTTTCCAAGACCCAGAACCATAACATATCACCTCCAGCCTCCAAATTCTCTAGCTGTGTTTGAAGATGACTGCACAGTGCTTTGTTTAGACTTACTGATTTCTGAGAAATGGAAAGCCCCAATTTTGCCAGCTTCACCTGAATTTGCCTGTATCACCAGATTGTAAAAAATGTAGAACAAAGACTGAGTAAGGCATATATAAAGGTAAGTTTCTAATTATGTGTGGAAATGAAATTGCGAAGTGATAATGAAATAAAACTCAGTTCTGGATTACAGTTAACAAGAGTCTTTGGTTACTGGCTGCTCAGTGTTCATCATTGAACATTAAGTGTTCCTTCTGGAACATTTTTATAATCACAGAATCATACAATGGTTTGGGTTGGAAGGGACCTTAAGATCATCTAGTTCCAATCCCCCTGCAGTGGGCAGGGACACCTTCCACTAGACCAGGTTGCTCAAATCCCCAGCCAATCTGGTCCTCTGGACCAGTGCTGCCTCTTCTGGGCTTGGCCACTTGTGTAGTTGTTTAAAAGAATCCTTCTTCCTTTCAATATAGATGTAGGATTCGGGATTTAACTGAAAGCTTGTGTCTTTCAATGGTGAAAATACTCCAGAGTGTCTTCTTAACATTTCTCTTTTCAGTCCTAGCAGGCAGTCAGGGGTTTTTTTGTGGTAGCTTTAAACAACTTTTCCATGTCTGTGTGGCACAGTATAAGTGTCCACATATTATAAAGGCTGTTAATGTCTCTGTCCTTTGGCAGTGCCTCAGACACATGTGGAGACCTTAAGTGATGCACTGCCGTTAGAAGAGCCAGAGGGTGCCTAGACCAGACTGGCTTCCTCCTTCTCCTCACCATGTAAAGTTCAGACCTACTTTTGTCAGATGACCCACTTTGGTGAAGTTTGAGAGAAGACATGGTGTATTTGGTAGTCTAGATGTGATATGATTCTCTTTGTCTTTTTTGGGGATTAAAAAAAAAGAGTGAGAGAAAGCAGGTTTTTTTAGGGACATGAAAGCCCCTTTGAGTACATTACAGGTCTCGCTTCTATATATTGAATATAGAACTAGGTTCTTGCATACCTGTAGATAAGTGAGGAAGGAGGCAAAAATGTAAATATTAGGAAAGAAAAAACAGAGTTGAAATTCAGAAGACCACTTGCAGACAAATGGAGGTAAGAAAGTGACAATACACCCACTCTTTGAAGAAAGATATGTAAATTAAGCTAAGTAGCATTGTCTTCTAGAAGAGGTAAGAAGGTGCTGTGTACAAAAAGTGTAATTGCAAGCCTATATGTAAGAAGCAGGACTTTACAGAGAATTGTTGGATTTGGGAGACTTGAGAGCATGAGACCCATCCAGAAGGACACAGATAGTGTGAAGACAGTATTTGCTTGGTTTTCACCATGCTGAATATTGGGGTCCTTAATGCTTTTTGGGGTCTTTTAAAAATGCAGCTATTTCTAGATAGTACATTACAATAAGTTGATATGTTCACAAGCAGCTGTTCAGTTAGAAGAGCTGCAGGAATTTAGAAGTGAAAGCAGTGCTAAAATTATTTATTGCAATTCTGAAGTTTTGAACATGGAAGACTAGCAGGCGTTGTCTCCACAGTGATGCTCTCAGGTCTGCTGAGAATAATTGGTGTCCATCTTACGCTGGAGTACCTGATACTTAAACTGCTCAGACAAAACTATTAAAGTAACTGAATCACTGATCAGTCTGTCAGTTTGTACATTATGGAAGAAATAAGCCTGAAGAATAGGAAATGGAATGATCTTGTGTTTTGAGTAAGTCTTGTTGAACGAATCTTGCTCTTCAGCATGGGGTAGCGGGAACAGATTATAGGAACGTGCTTTATAAGTCCTAGTTCTCAAAGCTCTAGAAATCTTTATTTTTTTCAGACGTCTAAAGCAGAAAACTGTATAAAATGAACTGAGACTGAGTTTTTGCTTACTATTGACTGGTAGTTAGTTTCCAGAGTGAGCATCATAAACATCAGTTTGGGAAATTGCCAGTGACAGATGAAATTTTGTTTGGAAAGAATGAAACTTTGCATTAGAAACGTGATTTCCTCTCATGTGTCCTAAGTTTTCCATTCACATTATGTACCTTTTTGAACGATTGGTGATATGATTAAGGTACTCTATCTAAATTCACCTTGTCTTTCTGGTAAAACTGTGACTTTTACAGAGAAAATGTTGAAGGTATTTTTTCATAATAACACAATAAATTCTAATACTTACTTGATCCTTTTGGTTTAGATATATTTTAAGAAAATGAAAAACTCCTTTTTTTAACTTTGTAGACTTGCTGATGAATGGGAAAATGATATGGGAGTTCATCCTTTAAAGTTTCCATCAGAAACATGTTTGGAATTACTGCTGATACTGGGTTTGAGTACCGCATCTCTTCCACCTTCACTTCAATGCATGAAGTCTTTCCAGGTAAGGAACAGCTGCTATTTCAGTATAAAGGTGTTCCTTTTAGGAAAAAGAGAGACTCCTGGGGCCCATAAACTCTTTCAGAGTAAAGGCTTATATCCTATACTTGCATGATTCTCCATTTTATTAAATAAAGCAATGGATGACTTTGTGTAGTGCTCAGTTTCTTTCAATTGTATTAAATGTCAATCAAGGCCGGAAATATAATTGGATTTTTAAACAGTCAATCACTGTTTAAATTAAATTAGGTGTTTAAAGAAATGTCATCCAACTTAGGCTGGAGTAGTGAGAATCATTATATAAAATCTTGTTGGCTTAAGAAAAATAAAATCCTCAGCAAAACAGAAAGAATTTCCAGTGGTGAAAACCTGTAAAATTTGGAGCGAAGCATTCAGTTTTCTCCAGTGTTCCTCTGTATGTTACTGTGGAAGTTTTCAGCAGTCATACAAGTTTTCCTAAAAAAACATTGTTGCAGTCATGTTAAATTGTGATTTATATTTGCCATGTGTCTGGAGACTAGGATTTTTACAAATGCAATACACAGACAACTGAATTCATGATGATGTGACATAGAAACTCAGCCTTTTTATGATACTTGTCATCTCTTTTAGTTACCTAGTCCATCAGTTGTGTATTGATGCAAATCTAAAGTAGGCAGCTGTTGAGCAGTAGTCATACCTGAATCTGTGTTTCTTCTCACAGCTATAGAAGAATCATCGTCTTAGTGGGACTGAGTGTCCTAAACAGTTTGTGATATGAAATCAGGTAATTTCTATTTGGCCATACTTCCTGTTTGTACTTAAGGCCTGTTTTATTAGTGTTCCTGAGTTATGTTTACTGAAAAATAATCTTATTGTAGAACTTCAGAGCCAGAAGGAACATGGTCATAAGCCAAAATCAAGTAATAGATTTTAATAGAGTTACAGTCATGTACAACTGCTGAAAACTCCTCTAAATGTTAGGAAATGAGTAAGCACCAGCGTTGTCTGCTCGCTTTGCATCTTGTGATCTTGGAAACAGGGTATCTGTGTACGGTAAACGCTTGGGTACGGTGGCAGCCATTGATCATTTCAACATATTATTTTTAGGTCTGAATTGTTACTCTGTTGTACTTTCAGAGGCCATAAAATTGAAGAATCTCCTAGATACCAGCAGAGTGAGATCTCAACAATTAGAAATTTCAAGAATTGGTCAATACTAGTTATCCATGCAGTTGAATGGTCCATATGTTTCCTATAAAGAAGTGAACATTTTGGTTGTATAATCCAGTAGGATATATTCCTCACTGACTACATTGCCAGTAATCTGTGGTAAAATCTTCTCTGCTTTACACATGGTAGATTAAATAGGAGTCTCTTCTTGTATGCTGGAGCTGTATTTCCTGTATTGTTTCTTTGCTTGCTCAGTCCCAGCTTGTGAAAGTTCTGAAACCTGCTCTGATAAGATAATGCTATATTTTGCCAAGTGGAAGGAAAGGAAAATGGTTTTTTTGATAGACTTCTATGACTCCATCTGTCACTCTCCTTGCCAGACAGTCAATATCACCAAGTGTTTGTCCTAGAGGGCAGATGCTGTCCAGGGAAGTATTGTTTTATTTATTTTTGTCCTTGCAAACCTTGTTTGGATCTCAATGAATCCATGAAGCAGAAACAAAGTTTGCCCAAGCTTTTCACTTACACTTTACAATCGTTTGTCAGTCTTACAATTTCTTTTTTTCCTGGTTTGTTTCTTTGTACTCATGTTTACTTTCTGTATAGAAAATATTAGAATTATGTGTCCTAGTTTTTCTGCATTCTGCTTGGGAAAAATTGGAAAATCCTGTAGAGACCTCAAATAATGATATTAAATTGTGCTTTTCCTGGGCATAAGATCTCGTTTTATCCAAAATACTGAAGATTTTAAGTCAAACAGGGAATAAGAAAAGGGCAGTAATTGAAAACTGGTAATTCATGTGTCTTAGTGGAGTAATGGCAAAATGACAAAAACTAGTTTTGTTTTATTTTGTGGGAGACATATATCTGACAGTAGTTAGAAAAAAAATTAAACATTGTAATTCTGTATTACAATAAAACTATTTGAACTGAAAATAATTGCAGAGTTTCCTGGTATGACACATGGCAGTCTGGTTCAACAGGGGGCCAGGCTCTCACAACTGAATGCTGCAGGAGTTAGGAGGAAAAAGGACCCCAGAAAATACCAGAGTTTTGTCCTTTCATAAGTGTTTCCACTGTTTGACATGTGGTGAGGAGCTAAATAGTCCATTACCTTCTACTAGTGCTTTTCTTTATGTTTTAATACAATATTTGGTTACAGGACTTGAAGCTATATACGTACTGATCGGAAAGTTACAGTTTAACACCTCATACCACGTCAATATAGCTTTTAAAAAGCATGTTGTTTTAAATTAAGTAACCAAAAGTTATCTTGCCCACACCCATGTTTTCTGAGAGTGTATTTACCCTCTCTCCCAACTGTATTACAATACTGCAGTGTTGACAAGCCAAAATTTTAGTTGGTGTACGT
>JAOXXN010000446.1:83001496-83031768 GCA_026770055.1 Myrmophylax atrothorax
ATCATCTCTGTAATAAACTCTGTTCTGCTTTGTGTTCTAGAAGTGTTCTCTGGGACTAGCTTAGCAGACTCTGTCTCTGTGCTGAGACATAAATTAAATTTTATTTTCCAATGGTGTGCTACTGCTTAGTAACATAATATTTGAAATCACTTTTCAATTCTGTTTTGACCCTGGAAAGATCTTTCAGTATGATTTATGTTGCTGGAGGAGCCTGGAAGAGAGGAGCAGGAGAAGAGTATGTTATGTAGCACTCTGCTGAGTTTAAGGTGCTCACTACAGCCCACTTTTAAGATCACCAGACTGTTGATCATAGTTACTAGATTTTCTTTTGCTCATCTCTCATTTTACCTGTGCAATTGCATTGATATTTTTCTGGTGGACTTTGGAGAGTTAAGTCTTAGGAAGCTTGAGCCTGGAAACTGGGGGATCAAAGTGGGTAGACCACTTCTTGCTGTTTGATGGCCTGCCCCCAGGTTTACTGGAGAACATGTTTTTTCAGCCTTGACTTGCACCATCCCAGGCTTGTAATCCCTCACCCATACTAAGGGTGTCTTGGGGCAAGGGAGTAGGATTGACTGAGGCACTTGATACTTATCCTGGAGCAATGAAAAAATCAGTAAGGAGGGAGAGAGGCGTTTGCTACTAGAAGATTAATTTTGCTTTAGGTTGCTTTTGCTCTGAGCATTGTTTTGCCTCTTTCTCTTCAGCTCCATTACACTGCACAGAAAGCTGTGTTACCTTATTACATTCTTAATCTATCTGACTCTCCACCCACCTGAGCTGTCAGCCCTTTGCCTTAGGAATGGTTGAGCTTTACTTACTGTATTATTCTTAATACTTGCAAACACTTGTAGACAGCACTCACTTGAGTTACCATGTACTTTATCACAGAACTGCTCAGCTGCTACTTCTCAGCGCAGTCTGGGAGAATGTTTTGGTCTTTTAGAGCCTACAGCACAAAACAGTTAACACAGGGAGATGCTTTAAAGTGACAAGTAATCTCTGCTGTGTTTTTCTAACCTTATCTCATCTTTCTCTGAATTCAGGCACAGTGAACAGAAAATGTCCTGGATATTGAATTCTTATGATGATTTATGGGGCTGTTGAGCACATTTTCTCATGCTGTTGTTATTGTGGGAAACCAGGCATTTTACTTCCCCTCTCAAGGCACTATTCATAAGGCCACAGACTGTAACAACAATTTCCACAGTTAAACAGATCATAGTTTTATTTTTACTTTTACAGTTGCATGAAATTGAAAGAAGATTGTGATTAAGAACTTCTAAGCCGTTTGAAAAGTTTGTTTCAAGTAGCTCTTGATAGTCTTTGGAGCTGCACCCAGTGCCACTGGTAGTTTTCAGCACACTGTCTGCTTTGATTAGGAGAAGTGAAGCCAGTGTTTAAGAAAAAAACAAAAAAAATGTTCATTCTACCATTGCAGTAAGAATTCCTAGTAGTGTCTCTGAAAGAAAAACTCATTTGCAGTTATTTTGCTTTCAAAAAAAAGAGAAAAAAAGTGTTTCTCATAGAACAGCCAGTTCTATGTCATTTTAGTTCTCTGTCATTTAAATTCTAGTAATAAAGTACAGAAAGCTTGCTAAAGGCAACAGGTTTAGTGATACAGAGCACAAGTTGCTCAGAAAACATAAGAATGAACAAAGGCAGTATTCATTATAGTTTAATGGCTCTAGGGTATGAGTTTCCAAAGACTCATGGAAAGTGAAATGTAAAATTACTGCTGTCTCTCAGGTCTATGCATGGTTCAAACTAAAATGTCCCTTGACATTTGGTGGTTTTTAGTATTGATATTTTATTTTTTATGTGTGTCTATATATATAAAAAGCACTTTCAGGACTGCTTATCAGAAGAAGTTAGCTGAAGATGGAGGACACTTGCAGATGCACCTGTGTTTTCTGACAACCCTTTTTGAAGCAAACAGCTGAGTAAAATTTAGAAAAATCTGAGCTCAGCTCCTCCATTTGTTCCAGGTATTTGAAGCTGGAGAAGATGCACAGATTCTTTTAAGCTGGACTCCACTCTCTTTGAGCACTGTCAAACCACAACAAAGACAGGACAGAGATCTACTCTGGTTCAAAATGATTTGTGCCATAGTCATATAAGAATGAAAATATCACGAGTGAAGGAATGGCTTTTGAAATACTGTGCCTTTTATTAAACTATCCCAGAATGGAAAAATAAATAAGTCAATTTCTGCACTACAATTGCTTCTTATCTTTTTAAACATTTTTAAAATCACATGCCATTACTTGCATACTAAGGATCTGCCTCAAAATGAATTATAGATCTGAATATGTATCTTCTGTAATATTTCACAGACAAAGGATGGCTTCCTAAATACTATTGGATTTTTTTGACAATTAAAAGGACTTTTAAAATATTTCTCTGGAGCTTGTGAGTGCTTATGTCTCTGAAACTTCTGAATGAACATTGACAGTAATGTGGAGCAACCACTGCAAGTACATTTCAGTCTCTATTGAAATACAGTAATTTTTGTTTCCCTTAACTGGTGGGTTTTACATAATGCAAACTACAGTGAGCAAACCCAGTGTGGTTAGTGTCAGGCTATTTTGGCTGTTCCTATTTCCCCCCAGATAAGGGTGTTGATTTTTGCAGATTAGCATAAAAGTCCCTGCTGCATGCTTTTTCCAGCTTTGACTAACTCAGGTAGGTTGCCAGGATGACATAGAAGGATTTTTTTTCTGTTTTAATTGTGGTCATTATGTGTAAGTTTTTAAGTTCAGTTTAAAACAATTTATTTTAAATTGGAAATAAGTACCCAAGCCTTGCATATGAAAGCAGATGTAATTTTGTAAAACATGCATCCAAATATTTCATTGACTTGAAAGTAAAAGAAGTTATAACATGTATACTTGCGAGGTTTTTTATGTTTGTCTGCATTTGCTAAGAGCCATAATAAATCTGTTGAAATGCTGCTGAATAATTTGGAAAAATTATAAAACGGTATTGAACAAATGTTGATACTGAGAGTTTGTTTCAAAGACAAATCTGAGCATTTCTTCGCAGAATGATAGAGATTTCTGTGTTCAATTAAGAGATTATTGTTTTTCTTGTCTGCTGCTTAATTGTCCAATATTAACTTGATTTATATTATGTTACTCAGGTTATCTTACTTGGTGTTCACTGTAGGCTTTCTTTTAAAAGTATCTCTGGAGTGTTCAGACATATTTCTTGGACTTTGAGACTATCCATTTCTTTTAGCTCTAACTCTTGGGGCCTCAAACTGAGATGGAACAGTTTTTTTATTCAACTATAATTAGTATTTTCAAGTCTTTGCTAAACCTGTACCAAAAATATTACATGCTGATTCTGCATAAACTTTATTAAAGCGTAATGTCTCCTGGCTGAGAACTGTTCAGCTCTGCATATACAGGAGCTTATTGAACAATGACCTATAGGTCATTATGTGCCCCTTTGTGACTCATCCAAATCTGCTGCACAGGCTCTCATTTCTAGGCAATGGGTTTGTAATATCTGGGGCTGCTTTGGACATGCTGATGGGAAGGTGTTACCTCACCTAATATGAGGCATGGCTACATTTCCTCTAATGGAAAGGAGCTGCCCATCTGTATTGGCCTGAAACAGAACAAAATCAGTCATGTGCAGACCTAAACTGAAGCTATGAATGGGGAAAATGCAAGCTGAGCTTACTTGCGAAAAGAAAATTTTGTCATTACTTCAGCATTCAGTGATGGAGAATCAGAACCTGACAGCAATGACCCTACACTGAGTTTCAAAAATTTTCATCATTTTCTGAGAAGAGGTAAATGCTTCTTTTCTTCCATGTTCTCCAGTGGAGAAGAAATCAGAGAGAACGAACCTGGGCATATCTGAAATAGAAGTAGAGTTAATTACAAGAAACACATGAGCTCCAAATGAGAAGCAGTGAACATGTAGCACACAGACAAGTGTCTCCTCTTGAAGTACAGTCTTCTGCTGCTTGAGAGGGAAGATCTCTCAGAGGAACAACTCATTTGTGCGCAATTCCCTTTGCCTTGAATATGACAAAAGCCACCTGTTGTATAAGCATCCGGTAATACATTTCAAAGCAGTTTTCTTAGAAAAGGAGCTCAAATATGTCATTGTAGTAGTTTGACCCTAGCTGAATGCCAGCTGCCCACCAAAGCTGCTCTGTTCTCAGCTGGACAAGGGAGAGAAAGTACAGTGAGCAGCTCATGGGTAAACAGTAAGGAGGGACTCACCAGTTTCTGTCATGACAAAATAGATTTGACATGGGGAAATTAATTGAATTTGTTAACAATCAAATCAGAGCAGGGTAATGAGAAGTGAAACCAAATCTTAAAAACACTTGCCCCCCCACTCCTCCCTTCTCATGTTTAACTTTTCATTTCTCTACCACCTCCTCCCAGCAATGTAGGGATACAGGGAATAGGGGCTGTGGTCAGTTCCATCACATGTCCCTGCTGCTCCTTCCTCCTCAGGCAGAGGACTCTCGCTTTTCCCCTGCCACAGTGTGGGTTCCCTCCCTTAGGAGACAGTTCTCCATGAAACTCTCCAACATGGGTCTGTCTCACAGGCTGCAGTTCTTCATGAACTGTTCCAGTGTGGGTCCCTTCCATAGGGTAGAGTCCTTCAGGAACAGGCTGCTCCAGTGTGGGTCGCTCATGGTGTCACAAGTCCTGCCAGCAAAGCTGCTCTTGCATGGGCTCCTGTCTCCACAGGGCCAAAGGTCCTGCCAGGAGCCTGCTCCAGCATGGGCTTCCCACAGGGTCACAGCATCCTTCAGGCATCCACCTGCTCTGGTCTGGGTTCCTCCAGGGGCTGCAGGTGAATATCTGCTCCAGCATGGCCTTCTGTGGGCTGCAGGGGAACAGCTGCCTCACCACTGTCTTCATCACAAGCTGCAGGGGAATCTCTGGGAGCACCTCCTCCCACTTCTTCACTGACCTCTGTGTCTGCAGAGTTGTTGCTCTCATATAGCCTCATTTCTCCCTCTGGCTGCTGTTCTGCAGCAGGCTTTTCTTCCCCTTCTTAAATCTTATCCCAAGACACTACCAGCATTGCTCATAGGCTTGGGCTTGGTGACTGGTGACTGTCCTAGAGCTGGCTGGCATCTGCTCAGCTGGACACGGGGGAAGTTCTAGCAGTTTTCCACAGGAGCCACCCCATAGGCCCCTGCTACCAACACCTTGCTGTGCAAACCCAGTGCAGTCATTTAGCATTCAGATGTGAATTACAGTTAATTGCAGGAATTCAGTCTAGCTGGGCTGGTATAGCCCATGTATCAACTGCTAGAAAGGAGTGAAGACAGAACTAATTAGGAATGAAAATGCCTGATTGGTGCCACTTTTTTTTTTTTTTCCCAGTTTTCATCTATTGTGAACTGTCTGCTTTTCCCAAGTAAATTTGAAATGTAAAAGTGTAGCTGTTATGCGCTAATTATTGAGTAGTTGTGAAGGGAATGTACTATTAAACACAAACTGAGAGTTTGTCTTCTTTATCAACAGACACCACCCTGTGAGTGTGTTACGGAGAATACAAATACTTGTGTTTTATGTACTTGAATATATACATAAAGAAGAGTCTTATGGGAGGTCTGATACACTTGTAGAACATCCATTTCTGTTTATTAATTGAGGCTGTTGCCTTTGTGACTGAGAAACAAGCTCTGATCAAAAGATATACTTAGCCCTGTGCACAACCAAATACTGTGATATATATTCAACATGGTTTGTATAGGGCTGCTTCCCTCCAAAACCTTGGCATCTCTAAGTTAGTCTTAGCTCTATTCAGATTGTAATTAATAGCTTGACTTACGTGAGGTGTAAGCTTCAATGTCATATCTAAAAATTTACAGAAATCAGGTTATCAGCTACGCAGAGATCTGGTGGTTTGAAAATAATACTGAATGATTCTATAATGGAAATTTATCTTAAAATTTCATGTTATTATGCTGCGTGTTTTGTGAATGGGTATTGTTATGGAAGCTACAGCATCGTTCGTTTCCATTAAGAGTCTGGATTGAAGCTTTGAAGCTACTTAGGATGTCAAGAAAGCTGTGCATAAAACCAGATGTATTTATAAAGATGCTTCTTAGAAGGTCTAAAAGTGCTTTAAAAATGGATAAATCCAACTTTCTTAGATTTCAGCTGTAGGCTGGAATAGGCATAATGTTCTCACAGATGACAAAATTTTGAGGGATTCTGAAGGAGGATGTTACTAAATTCTAGCATTTTATTGATAGATGGGTCAGCTTGCCAAGGCACTTAATGCAGCTCAGGAGTGTTATGTGTTAAAGAGTTGGAAACAATAATGATGTCTTCAAGGAGACTAATGGACAAATATACAGAAGCCTGCAAAGCCAGAGCATAATAATAGATTCAATGGGTGGACTATGATAAAGTACCTGGTAGATGAAAAGGAAGAGCGTTGTTCTCTTCTTTTTATTGTCAGTTGAAAATGAATCTGGAATGGATCTTTTGGTGAAGTAGTCAGTAATGCCTCCAGTGAGAAGCATACAATTTGCCTTCCCTCAGAAGTAGAAGTCCATCATGCCGTTGCAGTGTCAATAAAGAGAGCAGTGTGCTCTCAATCTCTGTGCTTAAATCATAGGTTTGTGCTCTGGGAATGGTGGCTGATGAATGGTAGAGCTTGAAAGCTCTTACTTCTTAAGGAAGAAAATGCTAGTTTTGGATTTTAGGAAGGCTAGAATGAGCAGAAACACATCACTGTCTGTCCAGAGGCAAGAAAAGACCTGAAGGGAAGGTAAGAGTTTGGATGGACCAACTAAACTACCCTTTGTTAGGCTGGTGCTGTAGCCATTGGCATACATCAGCACAGTTGTGACTGCCCATAAAGAGGACAAAATTCTTCCGCCATCTCTAAGTTGCTTGCTGCTTTGACCAGTAAAAAAGTTCAGTTGTGTGAATATTAATTTGTAATAGCTCCACTACTTTTGAATTAAAACAAGCTCTTCTACACATGGGAGTGTGAGGAGGTATCTCAGCCTATGCGTTTTATAGAGCTCCTGAGGTAAGATTTGTAATACTCCTGTGGGAGGAGGACAGAGAAGGTCAAAAGGGTATATAAGCATTACCACAGCCTGTTGAAATAAGGAAACTGTTTAGGCTTCAACAGAAAGCTGTTATGCCTTGAGGTGAAACCTGGCAACCTTTTAGCAATATGTGGAAAAACTTGCAGGAATCTGAAGATACTGTAGCTGAGTGAGATCACAGGAGTGTTGGGTGGGCAGAATGTGAGTGCTGTTTGGAATTTTGCCAGGGGTTCTGATTAATGTTTCTTTATCTGTCTCCAAGTAGCTTGACAAGTAAAATGGGAAGTGATTCTGTCTTATGTAAAAAAAAAGTTTTAAAAAAATATTCCCATATCACTAATGTGAGTTATAAAATCATGGTATATAGAGAAAAAGACTATTTTAAAACACCAGTTCGTAGTCTTCATTATTTTTGTGAGCTGTGGCATTGTGAATTGATGAAACAGACCAGGAAACTATATTCCTTCTGTTGATTTTAGTGAAGTTGAGTTTTATAAGGAAAATAGAAGGGAAAAAAAAAGTAACCGCAAACTTTTACATGTGAAGATGTTATTTTAATCTTACTATTTTGGCTGTTCAGTCCATTTCCAAGTTCTTCCAGAGTGCCTGGCATTTCTGAATATGGTCCTGAAAATTGCTGAACATTGTACTGCTCAGATACTCTCCCATTTTCTGTGACTGGTACCACTGAACCTAGTTTTGGTTCTTATCAATAATTATATGCTGCATAATTCAGTTGTACGTAGAAGTTTTTCTTGCTGTTGATGCTCCAGTCTGATACATTTTCGATTTTCTTATATCCCACCAAATTAAAAAAAAAAGCTATTATTGTGTAATGGGGGTAACTATCTAACACATCAGAGAGCTTGCTGCTTATTTTTTATTTCATGTTTTTGTACAAAGTCTATTCCATTTATAATTTGCCAGATTTTTAGAAATTAAATTCTAGGACTGTCTTGTTTTTCTATTTGTTAACAACTTTGAGTTTTCTGCACTGATGAGTTTCCATGTTACTGTTTCATTTCTATTAGATACAAATTTACTTTGTTTCCATATCATTTAGGAGCAGACAGCCCTGTAGTTCTCACGCCTTTTCACTGATTAGAAACTAACTTTTAATACTTACAGTTGCCTAATTGTATTTGCCTATTTTCATGTAAGGTACAACAACTGAAGCTAGGTGGGTAACAACAGGGGTTTATATTCTACTTTGTAACAAAGTAGAATCAACTTTACTTCTTAAATTAATAAATAAAAAGTTCTGCTGAGCACGCAGAAAACTTCATAGTTCAGGTTGGATTCTCTGCTTCCACAGAAAGGAAGTGCATTTTCAGCTGTATTTTTATAGAGCAGTAGCTAGTGACTAGTTAAATTAATCAGAAGTGTCTATTCTCCATGATTATCCTGAGGATATATTCCATGAAGTGACTGCTTTTTCTATTTTAAGGTGAGATGTAGAGTATGACAAAATAGTATCTGTATTCTGTTCTGTGAGCTTTTACTCACCTCTTCTACTCTGTATTTTCTACATGGTTTTGCCCTCATGTGTAGTGTTCTTTTTAAATCTGGACTTAATCCTGGTACCAGTGAAGGAGGTTAAGAAATTTTTCAGTTTGAAATATCCAACCTAGAGTTCCTTGAGAAGAAATTCAAGAGCAAATAAAATGAAACCCTTGTGACATCCCACATAGCTAGTAAATCCTCAGGGGCTGAAATTTAAACGTATAAATAAATACTAATTTTAAGTAAAGTTTTCTCTGCTCAAGTGCTGTTGCTAATGGAGAACTGGAATTTGAGAAATACTCCACTGCTCTAACAGTGTACTGAGGCTCTGAACTCTCTTAGAAGGAGCCAGGATTCTGGTGAGGCCACAATTTGATAAGATTTGAAACAAAAGGGAATTCTGATGTATGTGAATAAGAATGGTGAGCTATGTGGCTTAATGCTAAGACTGATTTTGAAGGAGCTACTGAATCTACTGAGTAGAACACTACTTTTTTTTAAAGCCACTTCTGTCTGAGGAGTTTGGAAGGAGACCATTCTTCCATTTGCCTGGTATTTGGATCATTTTCTGAGGACTCTAGCATTCAATGAGGTTGTATCCATAACACCAGATTTAGATGAAGCAGAGCTCCAATTCCACCTGGAAATGATTGTGTTCCTGTAATTTAGTTAAAAAGAACTGTCAGAAGTGAGACACTGTTTACGTATTTTTAAGCGTAGCTCAGAAGCTGAAGAAAACCCTGGTGATGCTTATTAGCTAATTGTTTTATTTCCTCCTTTCCTGCAAAGGCAAAGCATGCATTCTTGGTACAAAACAATGAAGAAGTCAAGTGGGACTCTTCAACAGTACGATACTGCCTCAAGTACTGATACATATTAAAGTGCAGTGTCACTGTTGGATTATACTACTTTCCCAACCTACATTCAGATAATTTACTGTGCAGCTGAATGCCTGATTCAATCTTCCAAAATAATTCTCAAAAGAACCCGTAATATTTTTTTACAAGAATGTAATCATCTTGAAGAATATGCAAGTCACAGGAAAAAGAATTTCGGGTAAAGACATTATCTTAATCTCCCATGCTGCTCTGATTATGCAGAAATGACTTACCAGTCCATTTTTTAGTCATTCGAACAAAAATTGCCAGTACTTTGGATTACCTAGTGTTTGCATTCAAATGAACAAATACTGAGTCATTTTGAAAGTTAGGCAATCACTTAGGGTGTCCACCTGAAGATTTAGGGCTTTTTTTCTTATCTTGTAAGCTTAAAAATGCCAGTGATGGTCCCTTAGTAGTTGTAGGTTTGCTTTAATTAGTTTGTGTGGTATTATAGAAATGCACCTGAGGCATTTGTGGTTATAGCTCAACATTGTAGACGAGGACCTGAACCTATTGAAGTTAATATCAAAACTCTCCTTGGCTTCAGTGGTGCAGAACTGGCCTGTAAATGAATAAACCAGCCAGCTGGATATATTGAAGAGAAATAATTATTGCAGACTCTCTGAAAGTTCCTCATTAACATTATTGCATGTGAAATTTGCAAGCAAACGCTTGAAGCTAATCTCTGGTAGCTATTTGTTAGACAAGTGAATTAATAACTGTGGCTGCTGGTTCATGAAGAGGGTTTTCTGTTTGGGTTTTTTGTCCTTGCTCTGAAGACTTCAATCAGTATAAATGATTTAAAGGCTTCACTCCACTAGGTGGGGAAGAGATGCTTAAAGTGTAGTACTTGCTTTTATACTCTGCAGTTATTGATATGATGTAGTATTTTTACACTTGGGTAAGTATAGATTTGGAATAAAAGAATTTAATTAAAACTGAATAAGTGCTCCTCATAAGGGGAAAATTCTCTATTTCATTAATGCTTCATGCTTGTAGCAGTTAACTAATTTAATTTTACTCCTGATGTTCAAGGTCTGTGCTTTTCTTTCCTTTCCTTCTGTCTTTAAGTCTTTCTGTCTTTTAAAAAGGTTTTGTTTGTGTTTTATAGTTCGGAAGAGAAGATCACCCAGAGATACAAGAAAGGGAAAAGTGCAAAGCATTTTTTTCTTTAGTTGGACTTCATGTAATACACAGAGAACATGTATCTATGACTGTGCATAAAATGTATGTAATTGAAAAAATGAGGGTTTTGGAACAATCTCTGAGATTTAAAGGCTACAAAGCCAATTTTAAAAAGTGAGATAAGATAAAAATGAATTATTTTAAATAGTTTTAGGTAGGTAGAATCAGTCATAAGGTAGGTAGGATCAGTCACATTAGAAAAGTAATCCTTGCACTTACCAACAACCATGCTCAGCTAATTTGGCTTGCTAAGGAAATTGGAGGTTTGGGGGATCAAAATCCTTTTGAGATTTTTTTTTTAGTTTAGTTGTGTATGCAGTACAATAGGATTTTGGTATAAAATGCTTAAATTCAGGATACAGAGTGAGCGAAATAATGCAGCAAATGTTCAAAGTGAGTAAACAATATCTGTTCATATTGTGTGTCAAGCAGTAAGGGGTTTAGTGTGAGAAGTCCAAGAGAATGATTGTTTTTAAGTTTGATGCAAACAATTTTTCAGGTTTTTTTTGTTCACTAACTTGGTACAGTTGTATTAAAGGTTTTCATGCATAAATGTTAAGTGCCTGGCTTCAGCCTTTGGTAGTTCTCAATATTTATTTTCTAAAGCCTGTAAAATTCTGAACAACTTCAGGTTATATCATTCAGACCTTAAGGTCATGCTGTGATTCTCAGCTTTGGATCTTGTGCATTTCTAACTTATTCTTGATTATCATCATTGTATGTTTCTACTAATGTATGCTATTTTTCATTCTTTTGACTTTGTCAAATGCTATTTTTTTTATAATGCAGGTAATTTACTGTGTTTCAACAGCATATTTTTTAGTGACCTTGCTCTAAGGAAGAAGTTTTAAACAGAATTTTGGAAGTCTTACAGCAGACCAATGTACTATAATAATTATACTTCAATAATCTGAAATAAAACCTCAAGGGAGATCCAGTGCAAACTTTGTTCATATATACTTGTCCTTGATGGCAAGATTGGCTTAAAAAAAGAAGAAAAAGAATTGAAAGAATCCAGAAAATTGATTCTCCTTGAAGATCATTAATGTTTTCTAAAAAGAAGTTAAAAATTAACATAAAAGCGTCATTGTTAAAGAAATCGTGCTAGCTTTGTTTTGAATAATAAGATTTTTATCAGTACAAGAAAAGTTCTCATAATAGTAAGACCTAATTCTTATTTTGATCTGAAACTGGAAAGTATTCTAACACTGGAAAACAGGCAAAGAAAAAAAGGGGGAAAAAAGAAGCTTGAAGAGAATAGTATGGATTGCATGGAACCATGAGCTGAAGGGCAGATTCATACTATATTGCAATATAAAGGAAAGAGATTGCAGAGAAGCAGGGGAGAAGAGAAGGCAAGTCAACCAAAACTACAAAATACTATTTAATTCTGAAGTATTTTCTGTCTAGTATTTGACTAAAATATCTTTCAAGTGAATGAAAGAAGTTGGTGTTTAAAAGGAAAATTAGTCAGCAAAATGAAGAGGGAAAGTGAAATTTGCACTGCATCTAAACTACCCAAAAAGAACAGAGTAGAAAAAGTCCTGTTTGTAGGTTTTACAAAACATTGGAATTATTTGTTTTCAAGGATGCCCTAATTACCACTTTGTTAATTAGCCGATTCACTTCAAAAATGTGTACAACAAAACACATTTGCAGAGTCACAGAGTCATTGAGGTTGGACGTGACCTCTTGCTACCATCCAGTGCAACCCCCTTATAAAGCACAGTCAACTAGAGCAAGTTGCCTGGGACCATGCCCAGCCGGATTTAAATAACTCCAACAATCGACACTCCACAATCATCCTGGGACACCTGTGCCACTGTTCTACTGTCTTTATAGTCAAAAAGTGTTGAGAAGGAATTTCATGCTCTGTAATTTGTCCTTATTGCCTCTTGTCCTATTAGTGGACAGTACTGACTCTCTCATCTTCACTCCCTCCCATCAGGTATTTTTCACATTGGTATGATCCCCCTGGACCTTCTCTTCTGTTCTCTTCTCCAGGCTGAACAGTCACAGCTCTCAACTTTACCTCATATGAAAGATGCTCCAATCCCTTAGTCATCTTTTTGGCCTGTTCTTAGCCTTTACCTCGTTTCAGTGTCAGTATCTTTCTGGTACTAGCACTTGAGATGTGACTTTACCAGTGCTGAGTTGAGGTGAAAGATCACCTCCCTCAACTTTCTAGCAACACTTTTCCTGCTGCAGATACATGTCCACTTTAAATGTTCTGTTACCTGGTCCTCCTTCACCAAGGGGAAGTCTTCTTACAGACTTGCCCACTGGTCGCAGGGTCCTTGGCTTCCTGCAGGCTGATTGATCAGTAAGGACTGAGGCAAAGAGGGCATTGAGTACCTTGGCCTTTCAGTGTGCTTTGTCAGCAGGGCCTCTGACAATGTGCAGGCTAATGCTGTGCCACTTACTGCTTTTTTCTCATTGAGAATCTGGAAAGAACCACATCCTGACTCACCTGGTTCTCATCCTCTGCTGAGGTAATTGCTGTTCATGGTGAGGGCTCTCCTTGCAGTTAATTGTTTCATTAGGGTGAGTGGGGACCCTAAGAAACCAGCTCTGTTTTTGCAGTATGGGGGTTGACTGTACCTGTTAAATGTTACTCAAGATCTCTTCAGTGATGGTTAGATTTGGAGTGCAAATACTGGTTTGACAGTAGTCTCTAAATAATCTCATTATCCCAGCCCACTGAGATGAGCAGTCCCTAAGTATCTCATACATGTGTGCAGTTAATGTCTTTGACTGGCATCAGTGTTTTAACGTCTATTTCCTTTTGAAATGGGTCTCATATCAGCCAGTTATCCAGGGTCCTGCCAAAGCTCATGTGTGAGCTGTGCTTTGCAGTGATAAATGAGGACAACTTGTCTCAAAATCCATTTGTTTGTTTTTTCTTGAATCCTTTTCCAGAATATGATGGGTGCCCTACTTTTGTGGGGATGAAATACTGTTTTCCTGTTCTTTTGTGACATTATGGGTCTTGCACACTGTTGCATTGTCTTTTGGAATAGGTGGCATTATTAGGATGGATATTAATTATTTTCAGGCTGCTGATACATCACTTCTGCTCTGATCTGTATTTGTCTCTTGAACGTTCCTTGTCTCTCTCGTAGGTGGTCTTGAGGGATTCAGCTTCCTAGGTTGAATAGACCAGTGTAACACAGAGTGTTTCTGAAGTGTGTTCAGGTGATTCATGTCACCTTCTTGCATGTTCACAAACAGATTTTTTCCCGGTTCTGTGGTGGGTATAAGCTAATGCTGCTACCTACCCTCCCATTTGGCAGCAAGGTTTGCAAATGCCCTTGCCCTGAAGGTGTGTAAATTCCTTTCTGTTCTGTTTCCGGGCTTGTGGAGCAAAATTGTTATTTTGTTTCTGCTTTAAGAAATACTGATTTCTTTGCATCTGTTTGCTGTGATTAACATTTTTTCCTCTGTTCTATCCATTGCATTTTTTACAAACCAGATATAAGCTCTTCAGCAGATTTTGTGATTACTGTGACATCAGTTATCTGAAACTGAGAAGGGGAAGAACTTTTTCTAGTTGTCTGGTTTGCTTATCTAAAAAAGTGTCGATTGTTTTTTCCTTTTTTTCCTCTTCCCCCCCACCTGCTGGCCCCAAAAATTGGAAACATGAGAGCCCTTGTCTGAGCATTGAATTAAGAGCCAGGAAATCCTTACTCTTTCCATGACTCATTGTGTGTGTCCTTGGGCAATCTGTTAATAGTAACAGATAAAAGCTGTGCATGGCTCTTGCCTGAAAAATTAAAAGCATGGTGCATGATCCAAGGAGATTATTTCAAATTTAAATCAAAGCATGGCAAAAGTGGACAGGAAAGAGAGGCTGCAGAAGATGAGTACTGGGGGAACAGTTTGTTTATGAGCTGCATAAAATGGCTGTGAAGGGAGATGTCTGTTGCTCACAGTAATTTCTTTCTTGTTGAACCCTTTGGTTCCATCACAGTGTGAGCATATGCTGAGATAGTAGATGCACACATATCCCTCAGTTTCAGAGCTATATGTTCTTGTTTGAAATGAAGTAGATAAATAAGACTGATGGAAGAGGCTCAGAGGGCGTACTCTTCAATAGATGAATCTGCACTCAGCTTTATAAATCCAGCACTGAGGGTTTTCTTGGGACATTCGTTTGGTGATTGTGTTTAAATGTGTGTATATGCCTGAGGTTTTTCTGTTTGCTTGCTTTGCTTTTTTTACATTTCACTCCTTTAAGGATGTGAACTCTTCCTCACAGTTTAGAAGAAGTAACAGAAATCTTTGGAGAGAGCAAAGGTCTGGGTTTTCTAGGCAGTGTCACTTGGAGGTCTGGGAAGACAAATGGAATAATTTATTTGTATTTTGCATGATAAATCAGACATGAAAATAATTTCCAAAAGTAACAGAATATGATGTAATAGAGAAAGCTGCCTTCTGTGTTGCTTATGTGACTTGTATAAGGCTGAATACCGTGAAAAACTCTCTATAGAACATGCTGCTTTCAGAGTATATTTGCAGACATTTTAGTACTATGTTCGTTCATTTTTTTTCACATGACTTTGCCTATACCTTTATTTTGACTATTTTAATGATGTATTTTTTAGCTCCCTTTGCTGTGCTGTTGAGGACTGTAGTTTAATATATTCAGCAGCAATGTATTTAGTCTGGTTTAAGTGAGCATTTCCATCTCCCCATGCCTCTTGTTCATGTAACCTTGTCACTTCCTCCTGCTCCTTTGGCATTATCCGGCAGCTGTGCCAACACAGTGGGGAGGAAGTTTGCAAGACCATTTGTTTATTGCTTAACCTTCCACCAAAGAAATTCATACTTCTGTGGTGAAATACTTTATTGAAGGCTACTAAGGTTCTTTTATAATCTGTGATATTTCATTTGAGGAGGAAAAAAGGCTGTGCTTGGAATGAGTGTTTAGCTTTGAATTATTGGATAATTATGGAGGGTTTTTTCCTGTTTTTGAATAGTCATGGTTTATTGAGAAGAACAATACCAGAGTTCTGAGGTTCAGAATCTTCTGGTGATGCTAGGGTATGCAAAAGTCATTGTTTCAGAAGGTCAGTCCTGCTGCCCCAGTGGAGGTTGCTGTCCTCATGCCAGAGAGTGTGGTCAGTCTGACCTCTACCTGAAAGTGTTAACTTACATTGCCCACTGTTGGTGCTCTTCTGATATGCTGGGATAGAAATCTGATCCAAAGACTCATTCAGAAAGAGTTCACCATATGGATTCTATGCTGTCAGATGTTTGTTCTAGCTTTTGTGATCAGTTTTTACCCCATATGTTTGCAATAATTGTAGTTTATAGCTAGAACCATGTGGAATTCTTGTGTTTCATTAAATTTAATCCCCTACTAGGGCAGATAAGTATCAAGTATCACCAATTAATCAAGTTTCATCTTAAAATCTCTTTGGTTCCTTGTACAACCCTTCCTTTTGGAAGACTAATTAATTTTCTTACAGTGCCTTCAGAAATTACCATAAATTGATGCATTCATCAAAATTTTCCAGTTCTGTCCTGATAGAAAGTAAGTATTTGAAGTTGTCTGTTGACTGTCAGGGGCATCCATTTATGAGTCTAGATTTGACTCCCATAAGCACTTCACCACACAAATAATTACCTCCCTTGAACAATAGAGCTGTTCCAATGTGTGTGCAGAATCAATGATACAGGCCTAAGTTCAGCTTCTGAATAACCATGTTCTTGTTGATGAGATCTATAGAATCAAAAGGACATGTGAATTTGTCTAAGGTCAAAATTGTTTTCTTCAGTATTGTTTTAAAGGAGATAATTCTCTGCTGTCAGTTGTTCTAAAACCTTTCTTACTGTCTTGTGAATTTAATAAACTTTTCCCTCGTGGGTGACTACTGACAAGAAATACTTAGAAAGGATGCAGCTTAAATGTACTGAAGTCAAAGTTAATTGTATTAAACCTTCTTAAAATGCAAGAATCATATTATAATACTAGGAAAATAAACATCTAGCATGCAGAAATTACATTAGTACATTTTTTCCATCAGTTTTTCTACAGGCAAGCTTTGTCATAGTGAAAGACATAAGGGAATTCAATATAGTCTAGACAACCATTTTAGTTTCTTATGATACTCTCAGTCTAACTTTTGAGATTCAGCCATGCTAATTCCCAGAGCTGAGAACTTGTGCTGCCCATGGGTTGTCTTGCCAGTATCTCCATAGTTGAATTATATTAATTTTGTACATCATGTCCTACTCTGATATGACACAGTCCTGGAGTATGGCACCAAACAAAGTAATAATAAACCTGTTACATCTTGCAACACCTACTCCCCTATAAATCTTTGCTTTTAAAAGGCTTTGCTTTATTTACTTTTACTATTGTAGGAAATTAGAAGGGTATCTTTATGCAAAAAGGTTTAACTTGCAGGACTGGTGTTTGAGCACAGCCTGCTTTCAAAAAAAAAGCCACTTGAGAGATTTTATCTTCAATTATCTTATTGTTCAGGGAAAAATGTTCTAAAAATGGTAATTCTGTATTTTCTTATGAAGCTTCAAGGTCAGTAAGTGTTCTTTTTACCAAGAAAACATCTGTTTTCATGAGTTCGAGCCTTGAAATGTATGGTTTCAGCTTTTGTTCTGATTGCAGCTGACAAAAGAATGTGCTCAATGCCTAGAAATAAAAATCCATTTGACCTAGTAATGGCTGTAGAGATCTTAGAGGCCAGAAATCTGCACTGTAAAAATACCTGATAAAATTTAGAAGCTCAAATCTCACTGAGAGTGGCCTTAAACTCCTACGGTTGTTAGAGGCTTTGAAAATGTTTTATTACCCAACCAGTATTAAGCAGTGTTTATTGAATGCCTAGACTTTTAATAGGCTTCGTGAGATTGTACAAGAACAGGATGACCTGGGACCAAAGGACAGCCTTGCTCAGACTCTGTCCCCCTGGGAATGAATCATAGTAAGCAAACACATTTTCCTAAATATCCCTTAGTTGCTGTGATTTTATGTTTTCTTCTGGTGGTCTATCTATTTCACAGGATACAAATGAATGCCTTATATAAATTATTTTTTTCCTTCATCTTCTTGGTTAGCACTTTTATTACAGCCATATCATCTTCTAAACACCTGTTCCTGTTTTAACTCGTCCTAATCTCTTGCCAAAAGCAGAACCCTGGTAGGAATGCAGTAGTCCCAAGAAGGTGTTAAAAATAAAATAGTAGTTGATACCCATTTATATACACAAACAAATTAATCCTCATACCTCATGCAGAGAGGTATTTATTCTTATTCCAGTTTTAACTGCCAGGAAGCAAAGAGAGAATTTAAGCAGCTAATTTTTTCAAACTTGCTTTTTTTCCATAAAGTTTCAAAAGATAACCTAATGAAGACATCTCTTCAACCTATCTTGTTTGAAAGTGTCACTTTATAGTGCCACATTTCTCCCTTAATCTCCTCTACCTCATTCTTTTGAGTTATGGTAGACTTGACTGTTTGGACCATATGTATTGCATGTAAATGTGAGCATGTAATCAAATAGCTCTCGTTAAAAGATAAAATTTATTTCTGTTCTCAGATGCATCCATTCTGTGTCATGCTCCCTCTGCCCTGTCCCCACATTGTATTGCTATTTCAATCATATGTCAGATGGCGTTTGGGTTTGGTATGTTGCGAGGTGGATGTGCACGCAGGAGGTGGCCATGTCTTACACTGTGGCAACATTGCATACAAGACAAGACATCCCTGCAGTTTCAACATGGCATCACAGTGTGCTCTGCTCATGTAGCATTTGCTAAGGGAGACTCTTAAAAACGCAGTTTTTACACCTGTGTACTGGTTTCTGTGACATAACTTTCTATAAACTTTCTATAACTTTCTAGATTGCAGGAAATGAAGAATATAGACCATTTCTTAGCTTTCAGGGTTTGGTAGATTTTAGATATAAAAAATTAAACTGCAATTTCTGCCTCCAGGCCATCAGCAAGTAAAGTATTAACCAGAAGTGGTTGACTTATTTCTTCACAGCCTCTTTGTTTGTAAAACACCTTACCACAGTAGTTTTAATATAGTGTTCCTGACAGTCAGTTTGAAGACAGAGTAGGTGACCTCTGGTGCTGCTCCATAATTTCTTATGTCAGTTTTACCTGTCTGTTGGGTTTTCTATAGTATTTTGGTGTAAGAGTTGAGAAAGTTGTCTTATGACTAGCCTTGAAAAGCCTATGAACAGGTACCTAAATTTGGACAAAACCAAAAAGACTGATTTTCATTTAATTAAAATTCAAAGATGCATTGACCTACAGTATTAATATCTAATGTCTCTGGTGTCTTGCCAGTGCTGAATCTTGCAAGTAACTGTATTGCTATTACACTGAGAGTTACGGAGAGTGTGAGGGAAACCCAAATAATTTCTTTAGTTGATGCTTGTGTGATAGCCTTGATAATGCATTGCAGCAATTCCATCTGTTTTATTTAGTGCAAATGCTTGCCTACACTTAAGTTTTTAGCAAGATATACTGGTTTCTCCTTTCTTGTTATGTTTCCAGTTCAGTTCCTTATCCTCCAGCTTTATACCATATTGCTTTTAAAATTGAAATAATCTTACCCTGCTATTTTTTTCCTATAAAGGGCAGGAAAGTTTGTGGGGAGAAGAAAGACAAACAACACAAGCAAGAAATGAGCATCTCCAGCTGGGCTCTGATGGGGATTCTGGCTTGCAGATTTTACCTGCTGCTGCAACTGGGAAACAAATAACTATTTTTGTAGCAATATTGCTTTTCCTGGAGAAACTGTGAGCAGACTGCATGGTGACTTTATCTCCTGCTGTAGTATATGTGACACAATACAGGCTGGAGGTAAATCCTGACAGAAGGTGTATTGTGCGTGTTTAAGGGAAGAGGATTGATTGGAGTGAGAAGATTATTAGGAGTAGAGGTTAAAAATACGTCAAAGAAGTATTTGAGTTACTGTGGTGAATGGTTCACTAGTAGGGAATAATGTAGAAAATGTTAGTTTATGGTTAAAGGATCATTTGAACTGGAAAACTAAGCTGGTAATAGAAGACTGTATTATTCATTTTTCTGTTTTGGATGATGCAGCACTTGAAAGTCACCTTTCTGTTTTAGTGTGTGCTACACTATTTCATGGCTAAAGGTACAGGAGAAGGAGAGGGAAAAAGACATGACCCAGTTTAGAATCCAGTTGAGTGTGTTGCCATGTAATAAAGACCTGAAACCTGTGTTTCTCTTTCACCTGTGTTAGCCCTTCTCTCTCTTTAAGGCATAATAGGACTGAAATACAGTAACGGTATTTTGGTGAGATGGGATGCTTCATGAATGATATTGCAGATAATACCACCAAAGAGTATCTAACTGAGAGCAACAGCCATGCAAATGACCAGAACATTGCACTCCTGGGTCAGCCAACATCTAATCAAAGGTGTAAGTCTTTGTTCTGATCTCACACCTGACATGCGCCATACTTTATCAACTTACTTTTGAGAGAGGTGATTAAATATTGAAAGGAGATTATGTTGCCACTTAGCTTACCATATTTATTCTCTCTGGAATTAGGTACAATTCACTTGCTTCATGGTCAACAAGATAAATCCATATATTTTTCTGTTTAGACCTGTGGTGGTGCATCCCCTCCCACTCCTTTTGTAAAACACCAGACTATGCATAGTGCCGTGTTCAGGGCTTTTTTCATTCTTTTCTTCTTTATGGCTGAAATATTGTAAGAGGTGCAGTAGCAGCAGTGTGCCACCTCTTCCTTTTCTGGGAAAGATACAGCAGCATTATTTATGCTGTTCAGTTGAAACGGATTCCCAAGAGTGCAAAGAATTCTAGTGGTATGAGGACTGCAAAAACACAACAAAGGCTTAGACTGACATGACTTCCTGGAAATGGACCTGGAGCAAGTCCTGCTATGACAGCAGGCTGTGTGTGCGAGTGGGGAATGACCCATTGGAGAGCAGGACTGTGAAAGGGTGGCAGACTTGCCCTTCTCTCATTCAGCCTTGTGCCAAACCTTTCGGCAAGGCTGGGAAGTTTATAGAAGCTGCATATTATGTTTCTGTTTGGGATGCCAAGCATTAATTTCTTTTCATATCTTTAGCTTTAGGATACAGCTAGCATGCTGCAAATGGACACAGCAGCTTCCAGAGCCTTGTTTAGTTTTAGGTTATTGTGTGTTTCCCAATTGTCCATGCAAGTATGTGCTTAAACAAATGGCTTTTCTATAGAAGTTTAAAACCACTTGAACCACTTGATGCAGAAACATATGTGCTGCTCCCATTGCCTTATTAGTTTGAAGTTTGGTGTTGTAATTACTACAGTAAAACCCAAACATCGTCTGGTGTTGACTAAGACAATCCTGAATTCCATGGGGTTTGTAGCCTGATTTGCTTTGTATCAGTAATTGCAAAGCAACATTAATATCAAGTTACATCCCCCACTACAGTATACATTCAAGAGAGAAAGTGTCTGTAAGACTAACAAAGATAAAGAATACTCCTATTTCTGTGCTCATCTTAATGATGGGGACCACAGGAAGTAACGTCTGCAGTGGTAATAAAAATAGTATAGGCTAATGAGGACAGCTTGACAGAAAACAAAATAAAGCTGTGAAGTTTGGGAACTTGTAGATGTAAAGAAACAAAAGATTAATAGCCATCTCATTCTGAAACAAAACCAACCCAAAAAACCTTTTCCTTTATTTCACACAAAGAACTACTTGATCTAATTTTTTTTTAAAAAAATGGATTGTCTTCATATAAAATAAAATCATGCAGAGATTTATTTTCTACTGTTTTTGCAAGCTGCTTATGGTTTTCCTTCTAAAGTTTTGGTGAACTTGCAACTGTTATGTTAGCAAAAAGATAGTTTGCAGTACACGTGCACAGCCTGGGACTTGGCAGGGATCTCTTGCTTTTTCTCATTTATCTCTGGTATATTTCAAATCTAACTTCATTCTTATAAGAAATTAATACTTTTAGGCAGGATTAGTTGAAAGAATACATGCTGATTTATAGACTGGTTTATTTCATAAATCTCAAAGTGACATTACCAGATTGAGAAATAGTATTTAAAAAATAAATCCTTCCTTTGTTTGCAACTGAATCAAAGAAATCTAACTCTCTTTTAGCTTGGTAGTTTTGGTTATATTTCATATTTTTGCCATCTTGGACAGAAGAAGAAAGTAATTCTTCAGAGTGATGTTCTAATGAGTTTCTTCCTGCACTGAAGATTGGAAAGGTGACAGGTGGACAGTGCCTTTCACATTGTGCAGTAGAGGACTTGCCTTTCCCCAGCCTTCACCTAGTAGTGCTGGGGAATTTGCCTCTTCGGATAATAGGTCTGCTGAAGCCAATTCTTCCCAACTTTCATTGCCATCTGTGTTCCTCTGCTTCTGTGATAGTGTAGCACTGATCAAAATATATTTCCTCTAAGACCTTAAAGCTGTTTGAAACAACTTCTCTCTGAGATATGAAATTCCTTGCAGAGATATATGCTAAAGAATGATCTTGAGTGAAGCAAGAGTCCTTGAAAAAATGTCCTCTCCTCCACACACAAATCAGGGCCACATGCCTTTATTGTCCAATGCAATTTGCAGGGCTTTTGCTTGTCAGGATAACATAGTTCCACAACCTGTGCTTCCGCTGAGTTCATTATTGCCATGACCACATAGTCATGTGCAGCACAGTGCTGCTGTGTTTGGCTGAGAGAGTGTTCTGGATGTATTGTAGTTTCTGTCTTCATTGGAATTCAAGCATGCTAGTGATAGTAGTGATAGTCATGAAGGCTTTTATACTGATCCTAGACATTAGCTGCTTATTTGATTAAGTATTTGAAACTTGGCTTGTCCAACTGTATCTTTCAGTCAATCTGCAGTATTGTAGTATTGTTTTAGTGACCTTTTCAAGGGACTTGTATTCACAGAATCACACAGTCACAGAATCCATTATGTTGGAAAAGACCTCTGAGATCGAGTCCAACCTATGACTGAAAACCACCATGTCAACTAGACCATGGCACTAAGTACCATGTCCCATCTTTCCTTAAACACCACCACAGATTGTGACTCCACCACCTCCCTGGGTGGCTCATTCCAATATCTAATCACCCTTTCTGTGAAGAAAGTCCTCCTAATGTCCAACCTAAACCTCCCTTGGTGCAGCTTAAGGCTGTGTCCTCTTGTCCTGTTGCTGGTTACCTGGGAGAAGAGACAGACCCCCACCTGGCTACAACTTCCCTTCAGGTAGTTGTAGAGAGTGGGAAGGTCACCCCTGAGCCTCCTTTATCCAGGCTAAGCACCCCCAGGTCCCTCAGCTGCTCCTCACAGGACTTCTGCGCCAGACCCTTCACCAATTCCGATGCACTTCTCTGGACCCACCCCTGCACCTCAGTGTCCTTCCTGAATTGAAGGGCCCAGAACTGAACACAGCACTTGAGGTGTGACCTCACCAGTGCTGAGTATAAGGAGACAATCACTTCCCTAGTCCTGCTGGTCACTCTATTCCTGATACAGGCCAGGATGACATTGGCCTTTGTTTCAAATTTTTTGTTTTCCCAGGGAGTAAAGTGGTATGAGCACAGGCTGATGGTTCCTTGGTTTGCTTAGCCCAAAAATGCCAAGGAAGGGTAATTACATAAAACACTTTTTCATGGTCTGGTGCATACTCAAAACTAGGCTTCTCTCTGCATGGCATTTACAACATGTTAGGAAACTTTCCCTGTCTGAGAGAACCTGGAACAATTATTTTTGACATGTCATGATAAGTGGCTGCCACTGATTGGCTGTGGAGGGGATGTTAGAGCAGCCAAGTCTACTAGCATGATCGCTGTGCCGTAGGGGAAGTAGGCACCCAGTGACCTAAGGTTCAGCTATTATCTTGATAGAGTACAGAAAAAGGGAACTAAACATCAGTAAAACAGAGGACAACTTTGCTGTTCAAGTATAGCCACAGAGTTTGCCTTCCTAGGGCAAGTAAATACTACACTGTCAGGGTAGGAACCTCAATGATCAATGGATTTGATGATCTTGGAGTTCTTTTCCAATCTTAACAATTCTGTGATTTTATCTCTGGCTCCACTCATTCTTCTAGTAGTGAATACACTGCCTACCTCTCCCAATTTCCTCTAAAAATGCCTTTACTCTCCCCCAAAGCAGCCCAGAGATCTAGAGATAATATGCAACAGCTTGGTAACATTCAGGTCTGGAAAAGACAGCTGTTTTTTTATGGGTCTGTGGATTCACTGGGAGCAAGTGTAAATATAGCAGTTAATGTTCTCTCACGTCTCTGCTCATCTAATGCCATCTGCTGTGTGTCCATTCATTCACACTGGTGCCAAAATGTATTTCTGGAACAGGTTATATGTGCATCAGCAGATTTGATCCCAGATTGTTAGGTGAGAATGAATATATAAACTGTATTGTATGGGTAGGCAGGTGAACTCCTAAGATTTAATGTGGCTATTTGTAATCAGCCATTGCCAATAGTTGGTAATACACAGGGTAATGGCAACAGTCTGCTTCTGGTGGAGGTGCCGGAATAGGAGGAGCACTGCTGCTCCTCAGGGAAGACCTTATTTCTCTGACTCCTCTGTCCCTTTTCAGCAGCTGTGGCAACACCAAACTTTGGGAAGAGTTTATCAGAAATCAACTATTTATAGAGCTGGGACCTACACATGATGCTGGTGCTTTAAACCTCCCACTCAGTGATCTATCTTTATGTTTCAGGAGTGACAAATGTGTCAGGCAGGGTTATGGCCTTTTCTGTCTGTTCGTGCATGTTGTCCCTGTGGTGGTATCAGTGCATTATTAAGTATGGGGATAGGGGATATGTAGGCCCAGTTATATTCACACAAACATCATTATATCATGGTCTCTGATTCTTTTTTCAAGGTATTTTCTGTACAAGGTATCTTGATTGCACTATAATTGCAACCACCTAAGCAGTTGTACTAGCTGTAATTATTCAGGCTTAAACCATAACACTTAGCAATAGCCCTAGCTTTTGTGACAATACAAATCTTTATGTGAATTAGACTGGTCTGAGGCTTTGAAATATATGTTATCTTCCAAATCCAGCCATACATGTGGAAAAAAACAACACTATTCTCAGCTTTTCACTGTCTTTTCCACCAGAGATAAGTCTCTCCCCTGTGATCTGCCAGCAGAATTGTTTGTGCAAGCCCTCCCTTTCTCTTATTTCTAGGATAAATCTATCTAGTTAGTGCAGACTAGAGTTTAGCTTATCAGTCTGATTTCACCAGACACTAGGTAGAAAGCTTGAAATGATGTTTTGTGGGGAGAGAGGAAGGGTAACTTGCAGTAGAGGCACACCATGGCCCTGTGATATAATATCATTGAGCACAGCTGGATCTAGGAGCACAGGTCTGCCTACAGCTGTCCACGTCTTTTTGGGAAGGTTATTCTCTTCCTGTGCACATGGATGGCATGGCATTGCTTGATTACCTGTCAGCCTTGAGTGGAAACAGGTACAACTTTGGATGTTGATTGTAGGCTGTAGCCTTGTTGGTGTGTAATCAGCATTTCCTCTGCAGTCATTCCATCACTCCTGATTTCACAGCAGCACATGTGAGGATTAAACCATATTTATCTGTTTGTGTACAGATTGTTGCAGGAGATATGATTTAAGATAGCCATGTAAGTTCTGTTCTTCTAAAACACAATGTAGCATTATGAACTGTGTGTGGTAGTTTTTAAAAATTGATCAAATGTTCAAAGAAGATGACAGTAAAATGTCTTTTATACATCCAAGTTCCAGTTTTGAGCCTCG
The DNA here is from genome assembly GCA_026770055.1 of Myrmophylax atrothorax. Lineage (NCBI taxonomy): Eukaryota > Metazoa > Chordata > Aves > Passeriformes > Thamnophilidae > Myrmophylax > Myrmophylax atrothorax. The sequence continues at coordinate 83,026,906 of JAOXXN010000446.1, forward strand.
TGGTGGAGTTTTATTCTTTGTTGTGCAGTAAAAAAGAGAAACCAGCGCAGTCATATTTCAGGAAGCATTTATAGATTTAATAGGTTCATTTTCTTCTGCTGAAACCACAGCATACATAACTACTTTCAACCCACTATTTTCCTTTATAATTATGCAGGAGTAAACAGAAATACAATTCCCTCTCTAAATCTGAAGAGAAATTCTATATCTTCTGCATGCTTTCATTTAGTTCTTACGAGAGACATAGGTATTTGAAATTCTTTGTCTTCGACTTTGAGAGACACACACAGGGATCTTTATGTACTACACACTCGGTCTCCTTTAGAGAGAATAAAAACCTAGGAACAGTTTAAAAGCTTCTGTTACAACATAGAAATGCAACTTTTGGCATATGAGTTATTTCCTGTTTCGTGGAAATAAGGATCTGGCTTCTTTTCTGGTTCTTACAGCTGATCCAAGGTTGAACTGTTTTTCCTTTGCTTAGCTGAGAAAATAATTTTCTCTGCATGCTGCGTTTCCTCTGCCATCAGATCCACAAGACATGATATGCACTGAATTTGCAGATTGCATTTTTTCAAAGTACGTTGCTTAGCTGCCTCTATCATGCTCCTGCTCTTCTTACAGCAGTCATCTGCTCTGCCTGCTCACCCTGTGTTACCATTTGGGTAGAAGAGATTTCTTTTCACCAGCTTCTGCCATGTGGACCCACCTTCTTTTATCTCCCAAGTTCATTAGATCTCCATAGTTTTTGAAATACTTTCTGAAATTACAGCTGTTTTCTTTCACCTTTTACTCCTCTGTGTTTGGACTCAAAGCCCAATCCAACCTGGCCTTGAACACTTCCAGTGATGGGGCTTTCCAAACCTTTTTGAGCAACCTGTGCCAATGTCTCACCACCTTCATCAGAAAAACTTCTTCCTTATGTCTAATATACATCAATGCTCTATAAAATAAAGTATTATTATAAGGTTTCAGAAAGTTAGAAACCTATAACCTCATACCTACCTTCTTCCTATTGAGGAAAGACTGTTGCCAGCCTCTGGTTTTGTAGCTTATATTAGAGGAGTTTCCACCAGCATGGCACTGCTTTTTCACTCACTTGCGTGTATAAATACAAAACTGAGTCTCAGAATGGCTGAGTCTGGAGGACATGGCCATCCTAGCAGAGTCACAGGCAGGGTCAGCCAGAGCTGGATGCCCAGGGCTGTTTCCACTTGAGTTTGAAATATGGGAAAGACAGATGAAGATTGCACAGCTTGTCTGGGCAACCTGTTGTGAAGTTTGACTGCCTAAGTAAACTCACTGTCAGGAGGCTTTTCTCAAACCTCAGTACCGTTCCTATGTACTCTGATGTACTCTGGAGTATGCTTAACAGTTAGACATTTTGCATTTACCCATTCATTGCCCAGAGAAACTGTGTATGCCTCATCCCTGGAAGTGTTCAACACCAGGCTGAATCTGGCTTTGAGCAACCCAATCTCATGCAAGGTTCACTGCCAGTGGCAGCAGGGGGTTGGAGCTACATCATCTTAAAGGTGTCTTCCAACCCTAACCATTCTGTGATTTTCCTGGAAAAGCTGAGAGCGCAGATATTCTAAAACTGAACATCACAGCATGGCTTTCTTGAACTGTTCTGACCCCAAGACATTTTGACATAGTTTCTGCTGCTTTATTGTTTACCAAAACCATGATTTTGTAACATACATCTTTCATATGTCTGGTGCTCCCTCTGTATTGATATCTCTTAAAATGCTTGAAAATATGGAGTTTAGGTTTGTTCATTATCCAAAAGTCTTAGCAGCTTTTGGCTCTGTGGAAAAGTAATGGGGTAGAGGGCTGAGATGCACTTGATGCTCTGTGATAGAGTGTTTAAAATATTCAGGAATAATTGAGTGGAAATGAAAAAAACAATGTCTCCTGTCATAGAATTGTGGAGGTAGAGTGCATAAATCATTCTTAATGGTGGATTAATACTAGCTAGCATGAGTGCTTTTAAGAAGGGGACAATGTGCTGAGGTAAGGTCAACAAAAAAACTGATTAGAGAAATGACTTTTTTTCTGAATTTAGTGATAAACCTTAGTTTGTAAATGAGATAACTGTTTGGCACATTATTTTTCTTTCAAAGTGCACTAGTAGCTGTGAAACACTGGACCTGCAGACCTTGTTGAAAGCATTGCTGCTAGAGCTGGAAGAGGCCAGTAGTAGTCTGTCTTGAACTGAAAGTATCCTAAAAGATGGAGAACTGGGGGAAAACCACTTTGTCTCACTTTCCCAACCTATTCATTTATTATGTAGAAGATAAACTTTACTGCTATTTAGTGATCCAAAAATTCAAAGTGGTAATTGATGGTAGTTTGAGTCCTCACTTAGGTGACTGTTGAAAGGTCTTGAAGAAAACAAAGGGGGAAGTGTTTATATCAGACATTTTTTTCCTTGTCTGTTTTTCATTGGGTAAGAGAAACAGGTTATGTATTTTCAGAAGACAGTTGTGTAACAACATAGTCCTTTTTTTAGTTCCCTTTTTTTTTCTTTCTTTCTTTTGTGGCCTTCTGTGATGGCACCTGTCCATCTGTTTTTCTGTCTTTGTGATCAGCAAAAAATATGGAAGCAATCTTCTTGGCAGATAAGAATCTGTATGTGTGATTGTGTTTCCAGTCAGCTAACAACTTTCTGAGTTAGTATCCTGCAGATCCTGAAGAAAGCTAAACAAAACCAAAACCATACAGAAGAAACTGCTGCGTGCACATGACCAAGAACAAATGAGTTAGGACAGCAGAAGTCCTATAGGTTTCTTGTATTTGATAGATCACCTTCCCTCTAAATAGATATTTCACAGTTGACTTAGTCCACTAAAGAGAAGAGGTACCTCCTTTGCTGTCTTCTGATCATATACAAGTATTTGTCTTCTTTCCTAGGATCGGATTTTGTGTCCTGGCATTTTTAAAATGTAAGGCATTTTTTCTTTATGACTTGGAACTTTTCATCATGACTTTGGAATCAGGATTTGACTTATAGTGACAGCACTGTTCAAATAAACTAATATTCAGAAAAAACAGGGAATGTGTCAAAGATTTAATCTAAGGTCATTTAAAAATACCATCAGATAGCCTTTTAAGTTAAATGAGATGAATAGCTTGTGCTTTGTTATTCTGCAGGAAAAAAAGTTTTTATATATAGTTCAGCAACACTTGCAGTGCTTGAGCTTGGGAAAAGAAAGCTTGGGAATTTTTAGGAGACATATTAGGTAGAAAAGAGGTGGGAAAGTAACATTGCTCTCAAATATAAGTCTCTGTTTTCTCATTGCATTAGTGTGTTATTAAGTAAAAAGATTATTATAACTTATAATTTCTGTTGGTACAGAGAAACATCTTTGTTTTACCTTCACTGTAGAGACTAATCAGAGTATTGTTTTTGCTTCCTTTTATAGGTTGCATTTTTGAAGATGTGAAGAATGCAGATACAGTTGAAAACTATTCTCAAATTTATTTTCAGCAGAAATAAGTACAGATAACTTCCAATGGCGTGACTTCTAGAAAAAATCCACTGGCAATCCAAAAGAAAATGGGTGTGTGGTGCATATTCTTCATATCTGAATGTGTTTCAAAAACAAAGACAGAGCTGAGTTTTGCATCTGGTACATTTTTAGATGTCATTCTAGGTGTGACTTACCTGTCAATCCTCTGACATCCAGCTGGGATGACCATTATGATGTCTTCATTGCCAAAAGGAAATTCTCTGTGTCTCATACTACCTTTATCAGTGTTTGTTAGCTGTGTATATGTCCTTAGGAAAGTTCGCAACTGGTAGCAAATATTTTAAAATATTTAATGTCATGGTACTAATGTAAGTTCTTTTCTTTTCTAGGTGAAGTTAGAGGTCCAACTTTAAAACATCAACTTTAGTTTTTGTAAAACTTATGTGTTTATCATGTATGTTATTTCTGCTTGTGAGGTTTTTTTTTAAACTAATAATGTTTTGGAGAATCAAGGTTTTATGGTTACTTGGAATAATTATTCCTTCAGCTTCAAAAGAGAGCCAAGTGTTTGATGGCTGACCCTTCAGAAACTGCTGCAGGTGAAAGATACTTGTAGAAAGTCAATACAGCTGCTCTAAATTGTTGTTCTCTGTTGTGGATCTCAGCTGCCTTCCCTGGAAACCATAGCATATTTACATGGGACATGGAACCTGTTACCAGTTTTTGTTTTGGAGTGGATTACTTACTGTGCTGGTTTGAATGTAAACCGGCAGGAGAAGCAAACTCAACACAAAAGAGATTATAAATCAGTTACAATTTAATAACAATATTACAATAAATGCAATGACACAAAGAGAAATTGGTTTTAACCCACAAAACCCAGAAGTATAACCCAGCACCCTGGAGCACAAACACAATGGTGCTTGTTAGCCCCTGTGCTGAGACACACATGGTTTGCCCAAGTCCAAAGCAAAAGGAAGTGAAAAACCCATTGGTGCAGATGATGGTCACAGTCTGGTGAAGAGTGGTGGTCTCCTCCTTTCAAGGTTCTGATCCTTCTTTGGATCCTATGAGTGGTTTCCCAAGGGCTTCAAACCCCAAGATTATTTACCCTCAGGTCCAGGTGGGAATGCCCAGTACCTCCCCCAGGGCGAGGAGTTACACAATGGGTGATCTGACTCTGTGAGTCATGGGATATTCTGGAATCATTGATGGCCCATTAGCAGACACACCCCCTCAGGCTGGGTGTGGAGGTGCTAATGACTTCCTGGAGGGGAGTTATCACAGCTCTTACCTCACTGGTGTCTTTAACACCCAGCTCACAGTCTGAGGAGTCAGGTGTGCCCTGGGCAGCTGCTGCAAATGGTCCATTGTTAACAGTTCTTGG
>JAOXXN010000446.1:83053161-83081390 GCA_026770055.1 Myrmophylax atrothorax
ACTTGGTGCAGGAAATTAAATACTTAATTTCAAATTCCAACATATGCTTGTTCTGCTTGAAAGACCTCTATAAACAGTCCCAATTACTGCTAATTGATTTAAATCTCAGAACTCAGTAGGAAATCACAGATGTTAATTGCTCAGTGATGCACTAAAACTTCCCAAGTTTCTCACAAAAAGATTTGGTGTAATTGCAAGGTATCTTTTTTGAGGTACAGGGATTATATAAATCTGTTCCAGTGAGAACTGTTCCACGGAAAGCACTGAAGTTATGCTTGTAAGGCTGTTAAGGAAAATAACTTTATATTTGTTTCGGGACCTTCACCCTGTAGAAGACTGAAGAAAATCTCTAATACTTTTGTACTGCAAAGAAGAAACTCCTTTTTTGGATGCCCATGAAGCATTTCACAACCCTTTGAAAATCAAGCTGGCCATTTTCTTGAAAAGCTGAAAAAAGCTGTGGCAGAAAGACCTGAAAAAATCTAGTCAGCAGAAAATAGTTCTCCTGAATAGATGTACAACATTGAAGCTTAACTTACAGGACTGAGAATACAGGGAAAATGTTATAGAAATACTTGATAAAAAAGTGTAAACGTTGTCTATGGACTATCTGGGAGCCTGAATTTAAACAATGGACATAAATGCATAAGCAGAATGCAATAACCACTTAAATGTAAATGGACACAAGCTTCAGAAACCAAATTGCTTCTAGAATTAAAATGACCCTGTTCCCTTCCTCATCCATGGATATGACCTACAGATGCTATCTGCTGGCTAATCCTCATTTTCACTTCCTTTCCTGTGGCAGTTATGATGATGTTCTCTGTAGCAGAAGTGATTTTTCTGAAAGTTAAAGGAAAAAAAAAATTGCAACACTGGTCATATAAATTCTTTAATATCATTAAGAATTCAGTAATATCCCAAGTGGATGGGATATCATCTTGCAGCAAGATGAAGTGCTGCAGATCAATTACTGGCAGGTTGCCCAGCAGGTGAATTGGGAGCTCAGCTTGTATGGCTTAAAACTCGAGGGCGTCTCTGGGCTGCACATTATTTTTTTGCTGGGGATTCGGGACCTTAAGGCTTGGTGGCCTTGGCCCAGCACAAAGGAAGAGCAATAGCCTGCTGAAGAGAGTGAGTTGGATAAAACTGAAAATTATAAATTGGGAGAATTGGGATCTTCTATGTGACTGCCATTTCCCCATGCCTCTGCATTCTGTTGGCAAAATAAAAGCATTATCTGTCCCCTCTGAAGCTTTCTGATTCCCATTTGAATATGCTGTATGTCAGGAACAAGGTGCTGGAGGTCCCAGGCATGACTCCCAACCCAGAAGATGACAGAGGGAGAATCCCTTTCCTAGAGAGTGCTCTTTGAGTCAGTAACAACAGTGCAAAGGAACTTAAAATGGCCACCTCTTTGCAGCTGAAACTGTGTTTATGTCAGTGTGATTCTGTGTGTCTGACAGAGGTATCTGTGTCTGAGTGCACTGGCAAGAAATTTATGGCCTAAAGGGCAGACCAGCCATTTGAAAAATACATTCTAGCCACCAGTAAAGAAAGCACTGCCCAGTTATGCTTAGGGGTACATTAGGATTAGGGAATTTGCTCTCCCTACAGCTATGTGCCAGTCCATTCCAGGGCACAAAGCTTACCCTGCCTCTCCTTCCCATTCCATCCTCTCTGAAACTCACAGCAGTAACAAAGCATCCCTTAGTGATCATCATCTTGGACACATAGGGCCACAAAAGTTGCAGAGAACTTTGGGATTTATGCAGCTCCAGAAGTCCACTTCAAAACTTGGCCAACATCCCCCAGGTCCCTCAGCCTGGCAGGTGTACAGCCTTTGTAAAGCTGTAAAACTTTGTAAAGGGCTCTTAAAAATCCCAGCATCCTCCTCCAGCTTGCTCCTCATCATTTGCTCCTTCTTGGCAAGTCTGCTAATCTTATGGGTGAGGCCCCTGGTTTACTCTGCAGCCTTTTCCAAAGGTGTTGCCCAGACTGAAAGAATCTCTCAGCCTCCATGTGCACCATGCTCCAGTACTGGTGTATGTTTTATGTTGTGTCATTCTTTGATTATAGTTTTAGGTGTGTGAACTGGAAGATTCATTGTGTGTGCTGTCTTCCTATCCATTATCTTAAAAATGCAGAGAAGTAAGCAAAGATGGACAATATTTACACTGGGAATAACAGTCTGAGAATCAGAAATAACATACTTGCCTGTGTTGTTCTGCGTACATTTCAGAAATGTTATCCTGCTGTTCATTTAATTAGATTGTACTGAGGAAAAAAGGAAAGGAAGGCAGGCGTGGTGAATGTGTCTAGCAAATCTTTAAGTGCCTGAGTGTTGATGATAATGTGAGCATGGGTTTATTGCTCTGCATTTTAGAAATACATTTTAAAAACTTCCAATTTTGCTAGGCATTCATTTGCATACAGCCACTTCTGACTCTACTTTCTGTAATTTTATTGCCACTGTAATAGAGATTTTGGAAATCAAATGCACTCCACTACATTTCAAGGCTCTTCTTATGCTACTGGGTGATATCTGATTTATGAAAAGAAGGCACTATTTGCCCTATCCTCTGTGTATCTGATGGAAAAATACAGTAAATTGAGATTAATATACCCATTCCTTGTGCATGTGGGTGGATATAAGGGAGATGCAGATTTCAGTTGCATAGAGGTTTTTCCTCTCACCTTATATAAGCTTGAAACTTATTATTGGGTTTTCCTCATCTTTGCATCTCCAGTCTCATGCTGGGTGCTGATAACAGGCTAGTAGGTTTATTTTCCACAGAGTCTTCTTTGAGACTGTTCCAACTGTACCTTAGTCCTTTGAACTTGCTGTCATTCCTGACTTCAAATTAAACAGAGGATGGGGAGGGAGGAGCTAGCCTCTCCTTCTCCACTGAATTGGCTGCTGTCATTACACAGCTTTCTTTCAGACTCACTGACAGTACTAGCATCTGTTTTGTAGAAAATTGCTTTCCAGTCAGTATGTTTTCACTAATTGGAGGTATTATTCTTAGAAGCAACTCAGCGCCAATTATTTTTGGAAGTTATAAGTCCGTTTTAATTTGAAAGTGGCACTTAAGGTCAGATCATCTCCTCCCCCCGACTCTGGCTTCCCCAGCCTCCACTGCCTATATAGGAGGTATTAAAGATGGTCTCCATGGAAAAACCTTGGCATTCTGGGTTTAAATTGGTGTATGGAAAAGGAAAGATTTTGTTCTCCATCCTTGCCAGCCTTCTCTGGGAGCAACAATATTTGGTGCTGACCAGCACCCTACAAGATGACTCTTTTCTCTGTTTCTTTTTGGTTACCAGACAGTAATTTCAGTACCCATTTTGCCTTAAGTCAAACTCTGATTACCTGATTTAAAATGTTATTGTGTGGTTTCTGAAAGAGCTATTTTTATCAAATCATATTTAAGCACTGGAGGTAGAACTGAACAAGCTGCAAAGAGAATGCTGCACTGCTGACAAGTTAAGAAAACTGTTGATGATGCCTTATAGAAAACTGGACAGACTAAAAAGTAACCTTGTTACCTCTGGATGCTGTTTTTCTCATGGCATTACCCAGCTATTACAGAAATGCATGCTATCTTTCCTACTGTGAAACAAGAGGTAAGAAGAACAAATATTGGCCATTTTTGTTTTTCATTGGCAAATGGTCTTGAAAATGCAGTTCTCTAGATCTTGACAGTAGTGAGATGACTGTGGGCAGGAGCATGAGTCTCCTTTCCATGATTTCTGTGGATGGATATTAAACCTGCAAAATTCTAAGCATACCTGGCCATGCACTGTAGGATGAGAGTGCTGGTGATGCTGTTCAAAATACCCTTTGTTAGAACCATACAATTCCATGGCCATGTAGCAAACTGCAATCTCCTATTGTCCAACTTGTTTACTATCTTCCAGATGAGCCCAATACTCAAGGAAAAGTAATATCCAGCTTATTTCCAAACTGCTGTAACTCCTTAGGCATTGCAACAATATAGAAATATTATTCTCAACCCTGAGAATAATTTTAATCTACCCTTAAGATACCCGTGACTGAAAGTAATCACGTAAACATTATTATACACATTTCCTTCTTCCAATTACCTGCAAGGGGTACAGTTATTGCAAGCAGGGAGTGAGTGCTGGGGCATTCACATCCCCCAGTCCATGACTGGGGGTGATCCAATGTCATGTCCCAGCACTGCTGCTGCGGGTACATGGCATGAGGGAGGCACACCCATGGATGCTGCTCGTCTGAAGATGTTTCTAATATTAGTTTTGTNNNNGGAGCCAGAAAAAAGTCTACTGCAAGAAGCCAAAGAGGAAAGGAAGACAAAACATAAAGAACAGGCTTGTGTTTGCTGTTAAAAAGCGCCGCAAAATGCTTGCTATGCAGCTTAGATATTCCACAGGGGTGACGAAAATCACAGTGGTATGGATATTATGCAAGTTGTGTCTCTGTTTTGCTCTTAAAATGTTCAGATTTGGATTTTAGAAAAATACAGGCAATTCTGAGGCATTGTGCTAACTGAATTTCTCCCTATATATGTACAAGTATGATGGAATCTATCCCTCAGGCAAACTTGAATTATCCAGGGTTGAAAAGGTCTAGAAAAGTTCAAATACACAATACCAATCCAAAAGCAGAAGTCCATGAAAGGCCACTGAAAGCAGAAATGGTGTTTACCTATAACATTGTAATTAAATATTAAAAGTAATATTTTAGGCTTGAGTAACTGCAGCATGTTCCTTTGTTGCTACCAGCCCTACATCAGCATGTTGCCACATTTAACAGCATGTACAAGCAAGCATACACAAGTGCAGTGGAGACTTGCAAGATGTCGTCTGAGCTGTGTAGTTCAGTGCTTCCAGCCTGGGGTCACAATGTGAGGACATTACAACTCACGCTTCTGTCCAGGCTATCAAGTCCTTGCTGTTGCTGTTACTGCATGCAATATTAATAATGCACATCTGAAACCTTGGTAGTTTTAGTGTTAAAATATCAGAAACTCTTTAACTTTTTACTAAGCCTTGGCTGGTGTTAATATAACTAGCCTGGATTCAACAGACAATGCTCTTTAAAGAGTTCAGGTGAATTAATGAGTGAATTAACCTCTTTGAGGCTGCAAAGAGACCTGTTTGGACTTTGAGTCAGGGGCTGTGGTTCCATGGCATAGTATGTCTGGCTCAGGATTCCTGACACTGGACTCAAAATGATACAGTGGGTTGACATAATATGAACTCAGCCTGTGGTTTCAGACTTGTTCCAGAAGAGTTGGGTGGGCTAACTTTGTACTGAGAAGCCTTACACAAGATCAGGTTTCAGATGTTCTCTGCAGCCAGTGCTCCTGATTCCATAAAGTTGGAATAAATCCCTTCCTGTTTGTGGAGGTGATTCAACAGAAGTATGACCATCGGCCTGTGCCTGCTCTGGATCATATTTGTACTTAGGAGTAATCTGATAGGACCTTGATAAGCACTAGTGATCACAGGACCATGGTCTCAGAGGTATGAGCCTGAGACTAAAAACCAACTTGAATTAGTTAGGTATTTGCCTTAGCATTATCTCTACTCCTATTGTTTCAGATATCCACTTGAAAAAGGGCAGGGGGGCATTAGAACTAAGAGAATAGAGTCAACCCAGCTTTTTTTTCTGCAGGATTATCTTGCATATTTTTGAGAAAATGGTGCCTTGTACCTTCGTCTCTTCTCCTTAATACACAACTGAATCATTAAGGCTCTGCTAATGAAGTCTGTTTGTTGCCTGTGCAATTTCCTATGCATTTAACAAAGGGATAAATTCAATCAAGCATCCATGGGTTAGCTGACCAACGTTGATTACAAGCAAAAGAGAGCAACAATGTTCTTAAGCAACCATGGGTGTTAATCCATTGTTGAAAGTGCAGTATTTTACAGTGCTATTTTATCTGTCCTCTACCAAAGGCGTCTTTAACGGGCCCTTGTCACAGTCCTGCTGTCAGTTACCTACCTCTAATTCTTACAGAGCAGTGAAATTTAGAATGCTACATTAAACTTGATTCATTACCACTCTCCTTAGTTCACTCATAGCAGCCCTGTTGGTGTCAACGAGACTTCATGAAAAGCATTGCCTCTTACCCCGAGGGGGACTGATGGCTGTGTTCTTTGTACCATGGCCCTGTTTTTCTAAATAAGATTTTATCTACAGCTATTTCAGCTTTTTTCCTCCTCCTTTGTGCTGATTTAAGTTTAAAATTGTAATAAGAACTTTTCAGTAGCTTTTTCTGTTAGGGTTGTTACTAGGACAAAGATAAAATATTCCTGGGTCTTTTTCTAATGAATATTCCAAGTTTGCAATTCTTTATGACGTGATTTGCCTAATGCCAAGGGGAGGAAAAGGAACACCAGGCAATGTGATGCTTCAAAACTGAGTCTAATTTAGCAGGTCAAGCAAGGGACAAGCCCTACCAGACACAGCTTTCCACGCACTCAGACACCTCCATCAACTGAGGCCTGTCCCTCTCACCTCCTCAATGAGTTAGTGATGATCCTTCCAGCTGGTCACAGCAGTGATCTCTGGGCACTGGCTTGGCTCCAGCCTACGCTGGTGCCAGCTCAGATGCTACATGGTGTTGGACATCCATGTGACAGTGTTGCCCTTGTCACCAGCCCTGGGGATCATTACAGACATGGGTTAGCACTGGCCAACAGTCCCTCTGGCCATGCTGGCATCTCACTTTACCTCTGCAATGGTTTCAGATGTGGTGTCCTGTCAGACATTGGTCCATGGCCCACATAAGTCTCATGCTGTGGTCTGCACTGTCCTGTCATCTATGGGTCACACACTCAGCCTGTTTGTGCCAGCTCTTGGCCCAGGTGAGAGCACAATACTCCTCTGTCACCCAAAATTTTGAAAAGGAGCCTCCTGCAGTTAAGCTCTGCATCTTTTTGAGAATCTAGGCCCAAAACTTTCCTTTTTGATTAAATGCAGAACTGATGAAATATACAGATGTATGTTATTACTGGCTGTTGTATTTCAACAGACCAGACCAGAAGAATGACTAATAACAAAGACAAGTAAATATCTCTTTTTTACTCTGTCTGACACCTTGCCATTTCATTTAATTCCTTTGACATTTCCCTTGTCTCAGTTGCAGGGACCCTTCTGCTTGACTGGATGAATGCAAGAGTCTCAGTTTCTGGGGCAGGGACACACATTGCAGCTGCCATCCTTGACCAGCCTTGGCTCACTTGTACAGATAGAGGCCAGGGCATGAGTGGCTAACCAGCTCCTCACGGGCGTGTCCCTGGCATCCACTGAATGTCCTTTCAAACTCAGAAACTTGAGATGGCCTGTCAAGGAGTCTGTAAGACTGCTCTGTCTGTTGGCCATAAAGAGAAAGTATGTGAAATGTGCTTGTGTAAAATAAATATTAGGCCAAAACAACTGAGAAAGAGCCTCAGAAACAAATCCCCTTTTTTTTAGTGCATTTGAGGAGCAGTTGGCTGCAAATGCTAATTGTCCTCTTTTTAGGAACAATAAATTAAAACCGAGGGACATGAAGGCAGTGATATTCCTGAAGACCTAGCTGATCATTTATAAGGGCTTGTAGTCATCATAATTAGAGGTATATTAGAAATCCATAACTATAGTACAAAGTTGATTTAAAATGACAGTTTCCTTTTTGCATCATGTACCTTTTCCTAATCATGACTTGTGACATAAGTTCAATTAACAATGTGTGTATTAAAGTGTACTCAGTGCATACTTGCTGCATGAACTTGTCGGATTAGGTAATGATATCCTTCCCAAGAATATCTCCAGACCTTAAAAGGACACTGAGAATTCTGAGAAAATTCATATTTTACATTGTAAATATCTATGGGTGCAGGACTATCCACAGCAGAGGCAGACAAGGAAATAAAAATTCTAGTTTTCCCTGGTTGTTTGCAGTATTAAAGAGGAGCTTTCTGAGTTTTAGAGCAAGGGTGATAGTGTTCACTTTAAGAGTTTACTGTCACATTGCACATTCCCTTCAAAATGTTATGACATGGTGTTATCGTTTGAGCTGGCAAAACTACCACACATGGCAAAGCCTTGTTTCTCCTAATGAGGTACCTAATTAATTGCAGAGCACTGTATCAAATTAAAACCTCTCAAAATGGAGATCTGCGAGCCCAGATCCCCAAGAACAGCAGCAGTCCCTAGAAATGCAGTGGTAACATTTATTACTTACGGAGACTAGTCTTAAATTTTCCAACAAATGGTTCTCATTAGCAGCTGTTGAGTGGTTAATTATGGCCCACTGTACATTTCTCCCATTTCATTGAGTGTGTGTGCATGTGTCTGAGTGCCCACCTTCCTCCTTGCTTCGGAGATACCTGGGGAAGCTCTGATAAACTGTGCATTATTTGGAAATACAGGCCAGTTTAGTGCTCTGAGGACGAAAACTAAGTAAGAATAATGTGGCACACTTCTGGGCCCCTTCCAGCAACAGGCAGAAAGAGAACTGAATCACTATTTCGGCTGTGAAAATTAAGGTTTCTAATTATTAATGCCTAAATCCTGCTCAGGTGCTTTGCTTAGCTGTTGCATCTAAGTGGATTGCAGAAATGTTTCACTGAATAGGAATAAAAGGAGGGCAGAGATCAGGTAGGGCTTGAGCCCTGTTTCTGAAATTTTAGGCTTGATGGAAATTCTCTTAGGTCTGAGGGATTTAGAACACAAACATCCAAAGAAAATCTTTTTGCTGAGGCTCAGCCATGGCTAACAGCCAAACTCCCACCCAGCAGCTCACTTCACCCCCTCCAGTGGGATGGGGGAAGAAAATAGGACTTGACTGGGGGAAAATTAGTTTTAATTTATTGCCAGTTAAAATAGATTAGAGTAGGAAGAAGCAAAATTACAAACATTAAACTAGCACCTTTCCTTCCCCTGTTCTTATGCTATGCTTTACTGTTTCATCCTGATTCTCTCCTCAGAGGAATATAAAACTGGGGTTTGCTGTCTGTTCATAACCACTCCTTGCTGCTTCTCCTTCATCTGGCTGGATATGTCTCTGCCTGGCACAGGGCAGACCCTGGCCATGTCTTACAGGGGCCACCCCTGCAGCCCCCCAGTGCTCCCAATGTAATGCCTTTGCAGTGAAAGGGCAATTTTTGTGCTTTATTGAATTGAGACCAAGGTCAGAAGTCAGAGCTGGTTTTGGTCGCTTATCTCATGCTGAATGGTCACACAGAAAATTAATGGAAACCCCTGGAAAATGAAAGACTTGCTGTGCATGGTTAGATAAGAAGTGGTGCATGGTTAGATAAGATCAGAAATGCCAGCAATGTTTTACTTTCTGACAGAGGAAAATAATTAGTAATGAAACACTTATGAAGATGCCAGTGGACATGAAAGAAATGTTAACATGAATGTGAGCAAGGCAGCAGGGGCAAGGGTGAATGTGCAGTGCAGTGAACAAATGGGCATTTCATGTGAGAATTGGGGCAAAGAAGAACTTCTGTGATTGCTTTATTTCAACTAACCCTGAATGTGCCACCACAATGGGCTGGCATTTCTGAATAGCATTTTGCCAGATAGCTGCATATTACAAGTACCAAGTCTATTTACCCAAATTACATAATTATGTACCATTTTACAGGTCAAATAACTGCATTAAAATTGACAAAATTCTTTATGTGTGCTCTCCTTCTAATGTGGTTTTATCAGAATAACCTAAGCACCCACTGACAGACAGAAATAGGCACATATAGGAATATTTTCCTCCATGTATCTATATGTTTCTATATTTAAAACACTGCTAATTATGTATATGTATGTAATTTCTTTATTGCTGTGAACAAACAGGAAGAGCTCTGTTAATTTTTAGGAAAAAAAAAGGAAAAACTGTCAGACTGAACTGCTTGTTGTATTTTCATAAAAATGAATAAAGAAAACATGGGTAAGCATCTGCCAAGTTTTATATTTGATGTTTCTCATTTAAACTTGTAATTTTAAAATATCAATATTTGCAATAGTACAGGTACGACAATGCTCTTTTGATTACAAATGGTGACTGTACTGAGGGCACAGATGACTCTGAAGACACACAGCCTTCTCCCTCTCTCTTTGGGGAGAAGTTTTAATAAAATCTGGATAGATCTGGGCATGGATGAGGAGTGGGGTCAGGGGCAGAGCTGCTTTCCTTCTGTTTCCTAAGACTTGTTTGTGAAACAACTCTGTTCTTGCTCTTCAGGAACGGGACTAAGGGCATGTCCAGAGGGATCCATTCCAGTCCTCTAGTTTCTGCTCTCCTGCAGCCGTAGGAGCAGCAGCAGCTGCTATGGGGAGCAAGGTAAGGAGTGGGATGCCCTCTGTGCCTTCTGGAGTAGGAGGAACAGCAGCACTCAGGCAGGCACAAGATGAAATGGGAAATGCAGCATGTGACTTCCAGGCAAGTTGGTGGCGTCAAGAAATTCCCTTGGTGGTGCCTGTCCCACACAGTGGAGGGCAGAGCAACTGTTTCAGGTCACTGGTGTCCTGTCTGAAATGAAGAATTTGGAATTTGACACAGAGCAGGTGAGCCAGAAGCCTAGTCACCTTATGGAACACAGACAGTCTTTATTGAAATCATTCCAAAGAGATATAATGGTGAAAAGGAAATGGAAAATGTGAAACAGGAATGGCAAGGGCAAAGATGGGGGAAGGATTGTGCCTCTTTTACTGCTTGGATTCAGTCAGAGGAGAGGCATCTGGAGGAGACACAAGTGGTCACTGAGAAGGCAGGAAAGGGAGCACAGCAAGGCGTCCCACTGACACTGACATTAAACAAGCAGGAAAGTCTGGTACACAGCCTTTGAGCCAACAAGAAGTACATTTTACCCTGTTACATATTTAAAGAATAATCTGTGAAAAAAAATACACATTTCTTTGTCTATAAAATTTGAAGGAAGATCAATTCCTTCAGTGAGGGTGATTGTGAATATGGATATTAGCATTTTTTTAAGATGTAGCAGTCAAAGCATAAACTAAAATTTCTTTATTTTCCTCTCAGATTTTGTGAAATAGTATGCACTAACTCTATTCTCTATGTAGAGTGTTTTGTTTTTCTATTTTTAAACATCTTGGTGAGATAGCAAAATGCAGGTATTAAGAGCTGTTTTCTACAATCTCTCTTTACCTCAGCGGACAGGGTTTTTCTGAAAATTGGAAGCAGAATCAAAGATGAGATTAACTGGAGAGTCTGAGAGAAAGTGAGACAGTCAAAGACAGTATGAATACAGCACAGGAGCAAGACCATTTCCTCAACTCCATCTTTACCAGCAAATGCCAAAAAGAGGCTTGCCCAGTCTTCTTCCTTGTGGAAAGGAGGACTCATTCACTGTTAGAGGTTAAAGATGTCAAGAGAACATGTGCTCGTCAAACGATTGTATTCAATTGTTAATCCACTGTATTCAACATATGTTTTCTGTCTATTTTCTAGACTGTATTAATCTGAGTTTTAAGAGCTTTTCTATCAAGTTGGTACAGACCACCCCAGAGGACTGGCAAATACCAAACACTTACTCACTTAAAAAGAAAACCCAAACAAAAATTCCCAGTGGTAATGGCCTTAGCAATTATGGACCAGTAATTCTATCTTTAAGAAATTATAAATAAAATGCTTGAAGCAATGACAAATTTCATAGACTGCTCACATGTCACTCTTTAAACTAGAATTTTTAGACATAAAATAGGAGTGTGACAGCTCTCAAAGGAGGAGGACTTTGAAAAAGTCTGATACTGAGCCACATACCAAGGAGGCACATAAAAGAATGCTGCACGTCCTGCATACCTCTACCAGCCAATTTCTCTTTAAACACAGAATTAGTGGAATAACTTTGTGGGGAGTGCAAGGGGACAACAATTTGCTGCCATCCTTCCTTGGTGTGCAAGGCTATACCCATGGGCCAGCGCTTTTCCTCCTTTCCACATTGATCCCAGAGAGTGATAAGGACAGACACCAGCAATGCAAATTCATCAGCATTTATGCATGTGGAAAAATCAAAGTGTCTCTGAGGGGTCATTTAAAGAGTCTGAACAAGTGCTGAGCCAGCACCTTGATCCAGATACCTTCCCTCTCTTAGATACTAACTGCAGAAACTGTCTGAGTTACCTTCAATAAATGGCTCTTGAGTACTTTTCGTATGGCAGAAAAAATATAATAGGTGATATCTTAACTGTTTCAAGAAAATACAATGGACCTAACTTTGGACTTATCTTTTTTTATAAACACTGTCCTGAATTTATTCTCACATATATGATCAAAGTTGAGTAGATAATGACAGTTCTCATAGTGGATCAAAGGAAGAACAGAATAACTACTTCACAACCATTTATTGTCTGCATAATTAAATAAAGGCTGTGAATAGAAGTTTGTTGAAAAAAAGCATTTTTGGAGGGATGTGCAGTTAGAAAGGAATGCAAAATAACCCCCAAAAAGCTAAGTAAAATTCTGTTTCTTTTTTAGGAGATGGCTAATTAAATCTTGCTATACAAATCTTGCTTTTTCCTCAGTCAGTCTGATGACTTTGACTAATGCATTTCAAAATTTTTAAGGTTTTTGGGAAGAATACAATAGAAAATTAAGGCTTAGGTTGTGTTTGCCAAGGTTCACAACATGAGCTGCTCTGTTTGCCACCATTACCTCTGCACTTATGACCTGAACTCCTACCTACATATATATCTACTATTGCAATAAATTGTGAGAGAGAAAGCCAGTGTCAATTGAATCATCCCTACTACAGCACATACACAACACTCCCCTCCCCCCTCCCCAGAAAAATAGAAATAAAGGAAAACAAGAGATCCCCCTAAAACATCTGGAAAGTCTGATAAACTGCTCACATTTAAAATTATCCTACTTGGAGAATAGCATTATAACAGCCAAATTTCAATTACCAGTATTGGTTCACTTTCTGTTTTGAGGAGTGGTTCATGTTGGTGCAAGCCATTGCCATGCTTTGACTCCATAAGTGCATGTGAGCCACCATGGCTAAAGGATGTTTGCTTTAGTTTCTGTGCCATCCAGACATGGCTCATAAGGGAGACTGACTTGCCTAATCTGTGTGAGGAGCATCAAGAGAGGTCTCCCAGCCAAGAGATGGTTGGGAGCAAAAAATACAACCAACACCAGGTTTTACTTTGATTCAAAATCCAAGGAAGACATTGATTTTTCTGGACTCTGAAGAAATGACTCAGACCTTGTTCCAGCAGGATTTCAAATGTGCCTTCCTGCATGCCCGGTTGAATTCATAAGCCAGAGCAGCTATCTGAACCCAAGCTTAAATTGATATGCCAGGCAAGAAAATGTAAGGGCTAAATAAAAACATCCTTGCCTTTGGTCCTTCACAGCTGCCATGGAGAACCACTCTCCAGGAAACCTAAGCAAAGACAGACCTGCTTCATGCAGGTTGTGGGTGGTTGCTAGGGCATCCAAGAAATGCTGATACACAACGACCTTTCAAGGCTGTCATGTAATGCTGATGGTACAGAAGAGCTTCTTTCAGTGTTTGCAGCTTGAAGAAAACTTCCTTTTTAGCACAAACATGATAGAATATACATGACAAGTCTAATTCTCAACATTTGTGTTGGGTTATGATTCCTATCATTAGCATGATCACACTTATTATGCGTTCAGAGATCAGCAGTGTTTCTTTTCTTGTGTATCTAAAACATCAGAATGATGCTTAGATATTGCATCTTAAACATGAAGTTACTTAAATATCAAGTTATTACAGAAACATATGACTTTCTTGATCTAATAAATACTTAGTATTTTAATGAGTTTGAAAAATCACAGTGCAGAGTGTTAGATTTACCAGCAAGGGTAGATAATATTTAAAGTAGAAACATTTATAAAACCAGAACACATAGGAACCAACAAGTAGAAGCTATTTCACTTGGTGCAGTTTGCTTATTTTACAATGCTTTCAAGGCCAGTCCCCTTCCTGAGCAATCCCAATGTCATCACCTCACAGCTTTGAGCAGCAGGTCTTTTAAACTGCTTACGGCTATGAAAGATGAAAAGTGATTTTTTTTAAGCTTACTTTAAATTTGTTTTTCTTTAGCTTGCATTTGTGTTCTCCTTATCCAGTCTTCTGCACTGGAACTAAAAAAGAAGCTTCTGTTATCTCAGTTATTTATGGTTTTGGTCACTTCTATTAAATCCCCATTTATGAACATGGTTTTCTAACTTGTTCTTACAATGCATTTTTTTTTAATCTTGGGATTCCTGCTGTCCTCCTTGGTTCTTTCTGATTTTTCATCAAGACCTGCACTTGCAATAGGTTTGTGTGTGGGGTTTTATAATTCAGATTTGAATGAGAGTTTTTTGACTTTTTTTTTCCTATAAAATACTTCCAAGAAAGAAAAGGAAGCCGTAGGTTTGATCCAAAATGATGCCTAGCAAAGTGTCCATTTTGTTTCTATTAACTAAATAGAAAGATCTTGGTGGAGGAAACTTCTTTGGAACAGGCAGTTTATTGTGTTGTATTTGTCTCTTTTTAGGAAAGTCAGTAACAGCCCTATATTTAGCATATTATGTACTATTATAAAAATTCCTGAAGCCTTTTTATAAGAAAGTCAGGCTTTTTAAATTTTCAGCTGAAGACAAGTGCTTGGGATAGATAATGCTTTTTCCTCTCCACTTCTGCCCATAAAAATTCATTTATCCTTAGTGGAGACTCAGGTTGTTAAATTGCTGTTCCATTCTTTCCCTGGGGCTCTGCTGGAAAGCCTTGGCATCACATCAAATTAATAACACACGATCCTTCAGCACCAGTGTGACTCTGCTGCCTCCAGTGTCACCAGGAGAGAGGGAGCCAAGAGATGGGCAGGCGAAAGCAGGAGCTTTGGTTTCTGCTGATCTGACCTGTGCCCCTCACCAAGGACCTTCCTCCTTGTCTGACTTTGAAGGGGAGAGGAGCCAGCCTGATCTGCTGTGAGAATCTTCCTAGACCCTATCTCACCCTTGGTAAGGTTACCCTGATGGGCAGCTGCTGTTTACAAAGTTTAAAGACTTGGACTCCTGTGGTGAAGACAGACTAAAAGCCTCTGGTGAACTGAAGTCGATGGGATCGCTGAGCTGCCTGCTGTGTGCCTCCCAGCGTGCTCCATGGGACTGTTGGTATCTCTCCCCAGCCTTGTTATGTAGTGACCATGCTGGGCACTCCCACCTCCCACTTCTCACCTGCTGGAGGTAAAATTCTGCTTGCCTCTTCCAGCAAGGCCAAGTAAGGATACCATGAATCCATTTGCCCACCCCTGGTCACTGGAAGAGTCTCCTAATTTAGAGGACATCATTTTCTCTAAAGGAGCTCCAATTCCTCTCTGTGGGAAGTTTGTTTTATTCCATCCCACCACAGCTTTTGGTCTCTTCTTCACCCACTGTTACTAACAAGGTGTTTAGGTCTCATCCTCTAACATCCCTGTAATGTGAAAAGGGGAGATTTCCTTAACCCTTAGTGTTTGATTTGTCTGTCAGTGCCCCAGGAAGGCTGAGACCCTTGTGTCTGACCAGTCTGTCCGTGTCCTGTTATTGGGACCCTTCACTGAACAGTCCTGCTGGATCAGAGGGTTATTCAACTGACTAGTTCAGGGGCACATGCCAGCAGCATAAGGGAGACTCCTCAGTGGGTCTTCCCACCTTAACACACCTCAGCAGGTCTTTCATTTTCTTCAAAGATGTTACCCGCTGCCAGAGACTGCTAGCACCAGTGAGGAACTCACACAGTTTATGGAATAACACTCTTTAGTAACATAAAATATAAAATTGTGACAGGTTAAGCTTAGAGGGTTGCCAGTGATAGTATCTGACTCCAGAAATGTATTCAAAGCAATACCCAGAGAAGCTCTAATCTCAATAAAAGTATTCAGCGTGCACAGAGTATGGTCAATAAAATGTAGGGCACATGCCCGGTGGAGGCAGGGCATCACTTTAATTTCCATACTTCTGTTAGGATGTGAATGTAACTTCTCAGTTTCCTCTAACTTTACCCCCAGCTATCTTTCCACAGTTCCTCAACTCCAGTCTTCAAGCCCTTCACTCTTCCCTGCCTGGTGGTTCTAGGAGAACCTGCCTTAAAATGAGCCACTTTGTGGTGTGTAGCCAGCTTTTTAGTCTCAAGGAGTGATATGTCAGATGAACATTGTCAAGGAAATCAGCAAACAGCTTCATCTTTTTTTCTTTTTCTCATGAGCACTAAGTTAAAGTGTGTATGAATAGTATTTGAATTTTTATTCTGCAGGAACAGGTGGGTTTAAATTTTTGAGGGCTTGTTGTTTTAAATATATTTATTCTTAAATGCATACTTTATCTTAGCTGCTTTTAAAATACTTCCGGGAAGACTTCTTGACGATGCCCTCTGGAGAAAAAGGAGGAAGGGAAGAAGGCTGTTTGCAACATCTCTGATGTTTGGGTGGGCTTTATATGCTGTGAGGAGTAATGTGGGGCTGGCAGGCTGCAGTTCTTCACCGAGATAGTGCTTAAACCTGCCACATGTAGACCCAGCCCTTGTAGTCCAGCTAACAGCCTTCATACATCTTTCTTGCATATAATTTTTCTAAGTGTTAATGAAGCTGATGTACAGCTTTAACCCCATGTCTGGGTTAGACTTTGACTCCCATCGAGCCCTTTTTGCTGGTGTCAGTCTGAACTCAGAGCTGTGTTGAGCAGGGCATAAATCACACCGTAAGATACTGAGGCACACACTTCTTCATTTGTCTTGTGGCTGGAGATATGAAGTCTAAACCCAGTGTTTTTCCAGTGTGTATGGTTTGGCAAGCTTGTTCCTTTTCCAGCTCTTTCAGAGAAGATGGATATTGGGAGGATAGGCATAAGGCATCATAAGCTCATGTCCCTCACTAGACCACAACCCCCATAACTTCTTCCTGTGTCATGGTGGTAGGGGACCTCATCTTGCAACCAGTGCTGGTTGATGAAAATTCAATTTTGACTGATCAGGATGACTTTTTAGTACATATGACCTTGGTTACTTGGTACCTTGGTGCTTTGGATAGGAATGAAACTATCAGAATGAAATGAAATGAAATTATTTTCTCAGCATATGAAAACATGTCTTGATTTTTGAGCTTTATTTACATTTTTACTTCCAACTTATTATTCCAATATTTCTTACAACTTAGGCTATCTCCTCTTCTCCTTTTTTTGCATTCAGGCTGCAACACTTCCTTTAACAATATTTTCTTAAAATCTTCGGATTTTCAAAGGAAGGTCTATACAAGCAGCTTCACCAAACCTTTTTCCAGGGAAAAGTCCTTTGTAATAAGCCTTATTCCCTCTCTTCTAACACATCAGTGGGGCTAGAGCCTGAATGCTCTGGGGACCAGCGCTCTATAAATACCTTTGATAGATAAATTACAAACTGCTACACACTAGAGCAGGTTTTACTTGTGTTGTGCAGCGAAGGGCAACAGAACTAACCAAAATAAGCACAGGGTTGCTGGTGAATAGAATATATCATGAGAACATTGTTTGCCAACTACTGTCATAGGTATTTTCTTTACCTAAGCATAAGAATAAAAATATAGTAATTACAGTTGGTAAATGCCACTTCATATTGCTGACTACTGTACTTTCCAAGGACTCTCATTACTATATAACCATTCCCAGTTTTGAAAAATTATAATTGTTAAATGAAAACAATATTTCTAAAGCAACCACACTTCCTGAGAAGGGAATGTAGGGAAGGAGAAGTAAGAAGAGGAATTTCACTGGGCTTTTTCACAACCCTGGAGATCCCAGGTGTGCTGCCTGCAGTATCAGTAGTCATCAAATAATCCAAAAAAGGGCACAGATTGAAACAAGCAGAATGGATTAACACAGATGTGGGAAAGGCTGCTGTGAAAAGAGGTGGTGAACTTCTGGAGTTTGGCACCACTGGACGTGAAAGAGGACATGTTGGCAGGTTGAAAAAGCAATTAAATACATTTAAGTCCAACAAGTATATAAAGAGAAACCATCAGGAGTATGAGGGAATCTAGTAAAAATAAAGTACGAGAAAGTGTTTAGGCTCCTGTGCACCATGAATAACTACTTTCATTATCACCACTGAGACCAATGCTGGGTGAGACTGTTGGTCTATTTCAGCACTGCATTATGTCCTTCAAAATTGTAAAACACAAACATGCCACTTCTGCCACAGGTGCCAGCACAGAAAGCTTTGGTATGTCCCCTTGGAGCCGAGGGAGAGGGGAACTGGACAACCAGCATTAGGGCTGATTTAAAAAATAATTTATGACAATGACTTAAAAAAATTTCTGACTTAAAAAAGTCTGGAAGCACACATGGTAGAAAACCACTCTTCAGAAAATGTGGGGGTTTACTCTGAAATTCAGCTGTTTACCTGTATACACTACTTTTTACATGTATGTTTCTATTGCCATGACTTATAGCATAGAGTCCTTTTCTTAAATTTTTGTTGTTGTGGTTTAATTTTGCCTTTTATCTTCATATGTATAGGGAATATGACTAGAGAAAAAACCTAGTGAGGCAGTTTGAACTTAGATGTCTAAATTTTCCTGCATTACCTTTCTGCTGCCGTCACCTGTATTTGGATCTGCTTCTTTCTATTCTCTTTCTTAGAAGTCTTTGGGGATTCAACAATGGCCAGAAGACACAAATATAATTGCAAGAAATCTTTTGTTTACAGCTCCCTTTCCTCTGCTTAGACCGGTTCTCAGTGGGAGGTTTAATCTAGTTATCACTTTTTGCTGAGGAAAGCATATTTTTAGGTTTTGTTTTAATTTTAAAGTAAGTTTACATCCTCTCCTTGCTGAATTGAAAGAACAGTCTTTGTTCCTTCTGTGTCATTCATCACAACCTTAACATGTAGAGACTGAAGACAGGTTCCACTGGGAGACATCTGTGCAAACATCACTTCTGCCTTTCTATCCATCAGGTTTCAATCTGGACCACTGCGTTTTTCATTTTTCCTCCACTCCTGTGCTTCTCAGAGCCAGTGCAGCAAGCTCTGTTTTCTTTATTTATGCTCATCATAAACTGCCCAGAAGCCACTGTCATTGACTGAGACCCCATTGTGTGAGAGGAAAGAGACAGCTGCTGTCTCCAAAGCTGTTTTGGGCATGGACTTGAAAGCACTTGTTGGGCCTTCAAAACCCTAAGAAAAAAAAAAAAGTGTTGTATATGGCTGTACAACTCATATAAAGCATTGCATGGTAAGTTAGGGTTTATCTCATAGAGTAGTTGCTTAGGTGAAAATTCAGAACTCACTTGTTATAGAAAAAATGGTTAAATCTGACTATGCTCCATTTATAAAGTCCAGTGGTTTTAGTATTTTATTTTGTATCAAACTTAATTTACTACTGATAATAGAATTCAGAGGCAGAAGTGAGGAGTAGGACTTACTGTGTTAATCTGTCTGTCAAAAACCCAATAATCTGCAGAGATGAAACTTTCCTCAGAAATCTCAATTTTCTTGTGGCAGGCAATGCCCAAGCACTGAATTTTGTGGAATCCAAATTGAAAGCTGTATTCGTAAATGCTTCAATCACCAGAAACATCGATGCCCACAATTTGCATTAACTTCACAAGGAACTTCAACACCTTTCTGAACAAAACCCCCAAACCAACAGAATGCTAGTTAGATGTCCACCTTGTCATCCAAACTCATGAACCAAATTCCCAGCAAATCCCAAAAACCACACTCCTCTGTGCCTGTAGCGCATAGAACTAGGCGGTTTCTGCTGAGAACTTTTTCTCTCCTCTTGCTGACAGTGGTTTTACGATTCTGATTTATTCTGAGCTTTATTCTCTGTACTTTTTAGTCTTTAATAGAGTCTTATATTGTAATCACAGCTGAAATCTGCAGATTATGCTGCCACAATAAATTATTCAGATGGGCTACTTAGATTTCATTTTACTAAAATGGTTCCATCTCTATCAGTGATTGACAGTTATTTCTGAGCATTACTTAGCCTTTCACATCACAAATCAGGACTCCTGCCTATTGCCAGCTCCAGCTTCTAGTGCCAGATTCCCATCTGGCATTGTAACAGGGAGTATTTGAGTAGGACACACTGCCTTTTTTTAGTATCAGATCCATAAGGCTCACAAAGAAAAAACAGCTTCTTTTGTCTACTGAGCTCAAACTTATGTATTCTGCAAATCATCTTAACTTCTCAAATGCCGAGATGACTTTATTAGCCCTAATTGAATGGAAAACTGAGTTGAAACTCAGATGTTAAGTTGCAACTCTCAATGAGATACAAAGCATCTTTTTAATAGCCCCTCTATACAGAAAAGAAGGTTAAGCACTATGTTATGCAGGCATTTCCATCATGTTCCTCCCTAAACAGTAATTAGTTCTGTTCCTGCCTGGCCATCCAGATGGGGCTTTGGGGAGTTATATCGCTCTTCAGCAAGGTGTGAGGACCCACACCAGCCACCAGCAACTGTGATGCCCTACCAAGTGTTTTTGGCAGATGCAGGCTCTCCTGATGTGTCAAATCTTCCGTGAAGAGCAGTGTCCACCCATGTCTCCCTCCTTTTGCCTCTCACACAAGTGGTTGTTCTGGCCAGATGCATGGCCAGGGCTTTTTTGTAGCCTGACTGTGAGGTCCCTCAAGTGAGACCTTCACATGCAATTGTCTGGTGGCTTGTTAGCAGCAAATGCCTCGTGCACAGCCAGCTGCTGGGCCAAGGCAGTGGATCCTGGAGAGATCTGTTGGATGTGCTTTGGGCTGTATGTCAAGGATATGTCTGAGCAGAGAACTTGTGTCTCAAGTCTAAGCTCTGTGTGCTAAGCCCCAAATCCCTCAGCCTTTATTGTTATCACATATGTAACAATAAGCAATCTCAAGAAGTGTTAGAGGATCAGAAACTTCAAGGCTAATTTGAAAGTGATTGCCTAACAAATACTCTAACAAATCTCTAAGATGATTCCTTTGTGCCCAGTTTTTTCTTAATGCAGTTTTTATTTTTCATGATTGAGAGAAAACAATTTGCACTTGTATGTAATGGCATTTTTTAGTTTGCTATCACAAAATTATCTCAGACAAAATTTCCCTCTCTCTTGTTGCTGAAGTGTTTTATGAGGCTTTTCTCCCTTTGAGGGAGGTTTTTTAGCTAGTCATTTTCCTTAGGAAATACATGAATGCATACATATCATCTTCTGCTGTCAGAAATTCATCTGTCATGTTTCAAGAGTAAATTCAACATGACATAGGGCTTTTAAAATGCATTGTATTAATGTATTTCCTCTTTTTCTTTTTGAATTGCTTCTAAAGTTTGGTGCCACAAATTTATCTCTGAGAAATCAAAGCAGGTAGTTTCAGTGTTTCTGTCAAGGTTTGTCTCTGCTTCTAATACTTTAACTAGACACTAGGAGAAAAACCATCAGAAAGAGTTGATTTTTCAGACAGGTTTTATATGAAGTGTCAGAACATTCTAGTTGCCCTGACTCCATTTCCCGTTCTTGCTTTCTTGCTCCTACACAAGCTAAAGAGAACATTTTTTTTTTTAAGAGCTAATACCTTTCTCTCCTTCTTTCTGTCTCACTGGAGAATTTCTCCTGCCTTATATAGTTGGGTAGGAAGATCTGGATTTCTACCATGTCATCTACACTATTTAGCATACCATTGATGTCCTATGGCAGAGGCAGTCCCTGTTATGTTCACCTCATGGCTGCTTTCAAGTTCAATACTTTGTACGATGTGACACAGTCTCTGTCAACAAATTACTGATTTGACACATGTACAGGGTAAATTTAAACCTGGAGTGCATGGTATCAGTCTGCATACACACATTTGTTATGCCATATATTAAGAAGTATTAGTTAGAGACAGAATTTGTTGTGAATATTTTATATAAATGATACTGAGTTAACAATAGCCTAGAACAACATGAATTTCTATGTATTTAGCAGTGGAAGCAGCAGTTGGCTGAGAGATGGAATCCTAAGGATTAAGGCATTTATGTATATTTATATACAAGGCATAGCTTACCTGCTTAAATACATGGTATACAAATAGGATTTGACAGAAATTTGGAATGATGAGCAAGAAGGAGGAGTGGAAGGAAAGCTTCTATGCATACAGGTGGCTTCCCAACTGTTGTTGACTGCTGCTTCTACAAAGTATAAATGTATACATGTGTGTGCACATATGTATATATGTGTGTAGGTACATAATGTTTTCTAATGCCTGTTCTTGGGCATTAGGAGGACATGATATAGCTCACTTGAAAGAATCCTGGCTTGTTGTAAACAAAATGAATGTCTAATGTAATACAATTTATTAAAATGAACTATACTGCCAACTCCACCATTGCAAGCTCTGCAGTAACATTGTTGTCTGGTTCTTGCCAAGTAAGAACAGCTTAGTTGTTTTGTCATATTGTATTCCATTCACTCTGCAACCTGGCATGAACAAGCTCATGTTCAGCTTTAACCCAAGCAGACCACGGATTTGCCCTTTGTTTGACTGTGTTATGTTTGCAGTTCCTAGAGAACAAATTCTAATTATAGGATGCAAGTATTTGTGGATGTAGCCTTAAATGGCTGGAATAAGACCTTACTCTATTAAAAGAGGTTTTCAATTTTCAGATTTAAAGCTGTATCGGGTTTCTGACCTAAAACTGTGTCATATTAAAGTCATTGAATGATGAAGTGCTGTGCCCAGGACTTTCATAAGTAGTATGCTTTACCTGATTCTACAAGAGGGATATTGAGGGCACTGAGGGGCAGAAGGGCAACCAAGGGTCTAATTCTTATTCATATTAGGCCACATCAGTCTGTGGAGGAGCATATGGATAAAAGGAGGAGGAAATTATATTTGAAGTTTCCAGAGAATTAAGATGTGTCATGGTAGGCCCATTTTTTGCATAAGCACAATTTAAAGTTTATGCAAGTCATGTTGTCTCTTTCGGAGTTAACAAAAGGAAAACCAATAGTCTAACCCAGGATGCTTTTCCTTACTATTTGACAATGTATCCTTATTGCCATCTAGAATTTGTACTAATCCACTCTGAATATTTCAGTGGCCTTGTTGTTATGATCGTTGGCATTTTGCTTCTTGCACTAACTGTACTCTTCTTCTAGTTGTGACTCCAGTGAGTAGGGTCCAAACAGGGCAAATGAGTCCTTTCTAAGGAAAGCTGCCCAACGAGCACTGCAACAGGGATGACCTACCCATCTGAGAACATCTCCAGAACCTGCATGCACACAGCCAGCCAGCACTACCCTGCCTTCTACCTGTAGCTCCTATCCTGCACAGAAAATTATTTGGGAAGTATTTAGACAATAAATATTCTTTGGTGGGTGAACCAAGTCAGCTGTGCAGCTGATTGTAGAGACCTCCTGTACCCTCACTTTCTTGGCTCATGCTTGTTATTGGCAATATCAATGAGCCACCCTCCTCCCTCCTTATTTATTTCCTGGCAGTAGGTGCACTCAGGGACAAGGACTCCCTTAATCTTTCCTAACCCAAGGAGACCACTGTAGAAATCAGCAGGAATATGGGACTGTCCTTGCTGAATGCTTTCCTGGAGAAAGGTTATTACTGATAAATGTTCCCACATTTTTTAAATCAACAACCAGGTTTAAGCATCTTTTGGCCATCAAAAGACATGATGATAAATCTCTCATGCCACAGTCAAGGCAGGGAGTATGAGTATCAGCCACACACCAAACTCACTGAGCCTTATGGGATAGTGAAGAAATGACACTGGGCAAAAGATGATGCCTTAAGAAAAGCAGACTTCTTATAGCAACAAATATTTGAAAACTTAAGACTATGAAGGGACCGGTATTTAATTTGCTTTTTGATGGCATGTTTGCTAAAGGTTGTGATTCTCTATTCTTTGATTGCTGGTGACAACAAATGATACCAATATTCTGTGTTGCCATCCCCAAAAGTGTGGTCCTGTTGATGACACTGGCTGTCTCTCTTGGCCAAGTGGAGCTCTCATTGCTTTGAGGCTCAGTTTGATTTTTCACAGGATTGAAAGGAAGACTGATGCCACTGATATGGGGAACAAAATCCTGTGGAGGCTGATGATGGCAGCATGGAATTCAGCTGGTTCATTCTGGATCAAAAACAGAAAGAAGTTGTTTCAATTAGTGCTGCTTAACTGGGCTCAAGCTACAAAGCACCCCTGGGTGCTGGAGAGGCTGGAGCTTTCCTAGTCTCATCACAGTAGAGATGGTTGCATGGAGAGTCCAGGGGATTTGTTCTTTACAGTCCATCTTGACAGCTGCCCCTTACACTCATGGAGCTTCTCTGACATGTATGAATGTCATCTTTGGCCACTGCTGGAGTGGTGCATGCTAAGCAGTATCAGACTGTCACTTTGTATGGTGCTTGTGAGAAACAAGTTGTTTTTATGCTTATATTATAACACTGCCATGCCTTCAAGCCAAAAAGTATTCTGCCTTGAGTTAAATACTGTCTGGTGATCGCACTTGGAGACTGGCAAATATCTGAGAAGAAGGAGGTGATTTTTTCTAATGACTCATACCTTCTTTAACAGGTATAGGAACCTTGTTTAACAGATTTACAGGATTGAAGCATGAAGAAAAGGTTACAAATCAGAGCAATACCTACATACCCTCAAATTCTGGTTTTAAACACGTGTCTGGCATCTTGTGTGGGAAAATGCCTCACTGGCATACATATATTTAGAAAATTGATAACATGTTGCTGAACCTTTCAGGTTCGTTCAGATTTCAGAGCAGATTCCATCTTTCAAATAGATGAGATGGGAAAAAACAGGAAAATTACAAAAAGATTTGAAAGCTGCTCAAGATCTTTTTGAAAAAAAAAAGAAAAGAAAGAATACAGAACTTTCTAATGCATTTATTACTGACCTTCAATTTTTATAAGGCTAATTATTCTGTTTTGGCTTTTTTCTGCTATCAATGGGTAACATTTACAGTACAAGAAAGGAATCAAAAAAAGCAAAATATCTTACATAAAAGACTATAGCTACATCTGAAAACAAGAAAAGGTGATTTAATTAAATATTTTTAAATTAATTTTCTGTAATTTACCATAATATATCACAGACAGTTCTGTTTCTTTGGTTGCTGTTGTAGTTGGAAACTTCTGTTTCAGCATTGTTCAATTTTTTCTTAAGAATAATAAGCCCTCATTTTTTTGGCAATGCTTTGTACTCTTTTTTCTTTTCTTTGTGTAGTTTATTCTAATACAAAATAAATGGAAAATGTCACCCCTTTCCAACAGAGTACTTTGTCATAACAGAACTCTTCTGGGAATTACTTTGGAAAAGACGAGGACAACAGTGAATTGATTATTTAGTCTGGTCCCACAAAATATAGATAGAAACATCATTTCCAGAACATTTTATCATCTGATCCTATCTTGTCCCATTAGAAAATTCCTCACAAACAGTAATCTGAATTGATGTCAGAATAGACTGTGTTGCTACTTTTTAAGTTTTCCCACCTGTCATTAGCTACATCACAGTAAAAGCTTTTTGAACCCGTGTGGAAACAAAATGTCCATGCTGTCAAGGAGCCTTCTACTCCCTGAAACACATTTTGTCTTCTCCGTTTTGTACTGTCTAGATATATCTAATAACATCATACATCCCAAAGCTCCTCTCTGACTAAATCTGGCCTCTGACTGGTGATCTCCACTGACCTCAGTACTGTCTACAGTAGATGAATAGACTTACTATGTAGCATTGAAAAAGTCTTGTACAATAAATTATATTTTTCTGGCACTGGAGCATCCACACAAATATGATCAGGTTAGTCTTTAATGAAAAATAGAGTCCCTAGTCTCTTGGTTTGAAATGAAGATGAATAAACATAGCAAAGAGATAGACCAAGAGCATAAAATGCTGGTGACCATATTGGAAATAGTAATTCCTTGGAGGCATCTGTGCTCTGGGTCTATCCCCATTATCCAGGCTTGGGGTTTTCTGGTTTCTAATTTGCATAAGGACATTGTATCATGTTTGTTGGAAATGAAAGATAAAAAAATAACTTTTTTCCCCCTCACAAGTATTAAGGTTCTGCCTCATTATACTTAGCATATCCCAATAACAGATGATGTAGAGAGGACTGGAACACAGTGTTTTGTTTGTCCTGGTGTTAATGAGCATTTGAAATGCTGATGTGTAGGCAAATCTATTTTTGTTTCAATATTTTGCATATATATTACTGTATAATGCCTTGTGGGGGGAATAGGAAGTTAACATCTAAATAGATTAATATTCAGCAAATAGTGGTATGTACAAAATAAGAGGAGGAATGATTTTTCCCCTTAGAACATAGCAGCCAATGATAGTTTGGCTTCATGCAAGCTATTACAATGTTTGTACTAATTTGTCACTCTAATTTAGGGAGGATAGATGTTAATTTTTGTCTTCAGGAAATATACAGCTCTTGTTTTCATTCAGGCCCTCTCATCATAGTCTGAAATGATGTACGCTGGCAGAAAGTGTTTTGGTATCCCTTTCAGTTTGCCAGTGAGAGATTTCACAAGTGCCTTGAGCCCAATCAGCACAAACTCCAGGAGGAAATAAGGTGCTGGATTTTAACATGCTGTAGACAACCAGAGGTCCTCGATGTCCTTTGCTGCTCTGGAGTGCCATGGCCTGAAATCTTTACTCAAGCCTGTGCATCCCTCTAGAAGACATGCTGGCATCTCCTCCAGACATTGATAATAGAGACCCAGCAACAAGATTGCTTTCCACACCCTTATTATGAAGACCAGAATACTGCAGTACAGAGGGTTTTTTCTGATCTTAGAATATATCAGTTAATTAACCTACTGGTTTACTTAATTTGATTTAGATAAATTATAGAGATATTTCTATATTCAGAGAGTGGGAGGCAAGGAGAGAGAGAGGTTTACGATCAAGTGAGAATCAGTGATCAATCAACTGGTGCTATGCTAATTACCTTTGAACTGAAATTGTAGTGGTGTGAACATGACGTTGTTTTCTTTGGCCTTTGTCACCCACTGAAGTTAATTGAAAGAGTTTCACAGAATCTGAAGGGCACTCCCGTCCTGGTGAGCAGCCTTAGAAGGTTTTCATGAGCACAATAGTATTCATTAGGAATTTTGCTGGCATGAGAATAGGCAGAGTAGCCAGGTGGTACACAGGTCCTCAAGCTCAGAATGTAAACCACGTACCCAGAATTACAAATAAATAACACAAGATGCTGCTGCCACATTCCATCTATGTATCAAAACTGCCAAAAAGGAAGGCTTCCATCTAACTCGGTGTCTACTGCAAAGAGCAATGTGTATGTGAATAGATCTATTTCAGATGAGTTATATGGATGAATGTGTTTCCCAGGCTACAAAATATTTTTAAAACATACAAGGTTTGTTCTTAACATGTGAACATTTAAAACACAATAGGCACTGAGCTCCTCCTGGCTTTATTTGCTTTGCTTCTTCCACATTCTGTCTTATATTAGAGCAACAACGCAGTCTCCTCATTGTCCTCATTAAAGAGATTTCAATTTAACTCACTGTTACCCTCACATTATTGTATTTTTTTTTTGTAATACTTCTTGATTTAGATAATCCCTTCCTAAAAAGCTGAAATCTGGCATTTGTAAGTGGAATAACCTTTACTTATGAGGCTGCAGTATCTTTTTTACTTCTAAGTTAATTTAAATCAATAAAATTCAATTAATTTCTTTCTTGAGTCTCTGTCAGCTATACTAACCTAATATTCTAATACTGCAGTAGGGTCTGTAATGTTGTTTACTCTCTTGGCACAGGGGTTACTGGACAAAATGTGGTAGCTTGAACCCTGCGCAAGGAGAATCTCCCTTCTACTACAAAAGCCAGTCTGCTTCAGCTACTTACCCATATGCCCTAGATTTGTACTCTGGCTTTTTGCCTACACTGCCATGTACAAATGTAGTTGTCTCACTTCAGTATTTGTAGGCACCTCCAGTTTTCATTTTGAGGGCTTTGGGAAAATATCTTCTTTGATATTTACTTTAGCAGGTGGTTGGAATACAAGATTATACACTTAGAAGTAGACTCACCTTTAAAAACTAATGACTTAAGTGGAATATAAAGACAAGCAAACCTTGACATATAGGAAACACAACAGCTCCAAGACAGTAGTTTGGTGACAGTGCATAGACACTTACTTCCTGCCCACCCCTGCCCCTTCCCCCCCAAATGGATGGGTTTGTGATTCTTTTGTTCCCTTTGGGACTTCTTTTTACAAAACCCAAATTAAATTGAA
>JAOXXN010000446.1:83094420-83108694 GCA_026770055.1 Myrmophylax atrothorax
AAGACTTCCATTGTTACAAAGAGTGTGCTCAGAAAGGACGACCGAAATTAAGCTTTTAAAAATGAAAACTGAAACTGAAGACCTCAGTTGGAGAACTGCGGATTTTTATTTTGCTCGTTTGTTTTCACATATTTGGTTTGAAGAATAAAAAAGAATGAAAACAAACTAATTTCACATCAGGATGGAATTTATACTTCAGGGGGTTTTAAGGTCAACTGAGCTCTCCCCAGAAAAAATCAGAAAATTATTTTGATACAAACAATTCTTAGATTATGTTTTCATTTACATACAGCATATAATGTTGTAGGTTTGAGATGTCAGCATGGTCCAAGAATTACTTCCAACAGGAAGGTTAGGTGCTGGGTCATAGGTGACAGCATAGGTGTAGGCCCACTATGCCAGAGGGCATCAAGAACTGGAAAATGGCACACTGCATTTGGTAGCAAAAATATGTCTTTACTTTCCAAGTCTAAGTCTATTTCATAGTGATTATTTTCATTATTAGTCTCAATTTGAAAATTGCCCTAATAAATACCAAAACTTTTTATTTACTTGAAAAACAACAGGCAAACCCTTTGCCGTACCTAGAATCTACTTTTCCTTTTGTAATGGAAATTTGAGACCTTGAAGTTACTGCATGGCTCATAGAGCTCTCTTCAAAGAAAATTCGATGAGCAACTACAATAGGCATTATCCTTTTAACACTGAGATATTTAATATCTCAGATTCAGGACAACCTCCCATTTACTCATCCAAGCACCACTTTCTCCTTTAGTTGAAAATATAAACTTGTTTCCAATGGAAAGCAAACAACCACTTCTGGAATGCCCTGTCTTGTCATGTTTCACAAATAATGGAAACAAAATCACTCTCATGTGCCACCAAAGTGCTGTTTACAGCTTCAAGTAGTTCTCAAGTGAGATTCATGACACTTGCCATAGGTGAAGGCACCTTCCTTGCTGCAGCTACGGCTTTCCTAATATCTGTGGAGAATGCCAGAGTGTGGCAGGGAACAGAAGAGGTTATTTGGTAGCCTCGTTAGTTTAGTGAGGGCAGTATGAGACCCATACTTAAGGTCATGACTTTTGTCAATAGAGTGAAAACAAAGACGTGATGAGACATTATCTTGTCTCTGAAGTTAATTCGTGACACCCAGGAGGGAACATTGTGTCTGTGATGTGCTGTGATAGGTGGTGACACTCTGAGATACAACATTCAGAGGGAGAGTGGTCACTGGGGTGGGCAGAAGGTCTCCCTACTTTTAGGCTCATTACACATGGAGAAAGATGTTTACATCCAGGGATTGAAATGGGACTGGAGAAAAATGAGTGTTTCTAAGTACTGATATGTGAGAGATAAAGACATGTCATGCCATTCTTTCAGCCTATATTTTTGTGTCTAGAAGTGCTAGTCAGTATCTTTGCAGAGTTAATGAAGTGTACTTACTACACTAATTGCTGCCACTCTTTCTCTAAGAAGATGGTGGCTAGACAGGTATCAAGATGAGCAGAATTGCATGAAGAGGAACCACTGTTATCCTTTTAAGGTGACTTTCAATTGGTAAGAACCCCCTGAGTCCTGTGCTCACCAAGTACCCTGTTCAGATGTTCTGACCTTTCAGTCTTGAGCTTCTTCAATCTTCCCACTCTCCTCTTCTCCTCCCTCCAAAAGTCTCCCATCTCCTCACATCCATACAGTTATGAACGTGAAACACCATGCCACCTCTCTGAAAACAATACTTCTTCCTAGTGATGGTAAAGCCATAACTTGATGCAAAACTCCATGACAGCATGCTAGTAGATAATATCCATTATTTTTATATCTGTGCCTTGGGGGAATTCTTTGCCTTGAACAGGACATTTTTCTGATGATCTGAGTAGGAGTTACTCTAATTGTGAACAAGTTTAGATGAGTGTCATTCTCTCAGTTTGGTAAATCAAATCAGCCTGTAGGTAGACAGCTACTGTATGGGAATATTGTTTGCATCTCCTCTTCATGCACCAATATACCATTGTTTGACATATTATTAATTGCAGAACCTGGAAAATACTATAGAGCCAATTCTTTTCAGCAGGTCATGCTTGTCTGTTTTTATCAGAATCACAATTAAGGGTGAGCAGCTTTTCCCAACTAAAATGAAAATAGAGAGAGAACCTTCCCTCTTCTCAGATGAAGCCTGTCGAGTTTTGGGAAGATTTAGTCAACTTCTCCTCATCCATTTTACTGTTTTGTGTTATTGCATGCCCTCATACTGGGCAAGAAATGCCCAGTAAAAGCATTAAAACACTCTTCATGTGATTTAAGAGAAGTATTTGTAAACCGGACATAAAAGTACTAAAAAGATGGGAAAAGGGAGCTTGTTTCTTGAAGACATAAACTGGGTTTTAGACAGCTGACCAATGGAAGCAGAAACCCTCTGCTATTCAATGGGCACCACCTCAGGTTTTGGCTCCTTTTATATGGTTTTCATAGAATCTTTAAATTTTTTTTTATATGTTGCTTTTTCCAAGGCTTTCTTGTGCTTTCAAATACAATTCAAACAGTGAGTTTCAGAACTGCACGGTTTGTGTGCACAGTCCCAGCCCACCCCAAACTATGCGTACCAACATGCACAGCCCCAGCTTCAGCCTTCCTGCTTTAGCTCATTGTTCTTTTAGCTGTCTGTATGGTTCATAATCTTTTATCTTGTTTTCTATACTGCAACCTATATTTTCCTGGGTAACTTTCATTTGGTTAATATTTATTCTCTTAACTTTCTGATCCTCATAACATTATTGTCTCAGTGCTGCATGGTTTTGCTAACCTCACCATCTTAGTACTGCCTGTACATGGAATGTGTTTTCTGGATCACCTGTAAAAATTGTTTACAAGGCATTGTTAATATTTACAGAGGTATCCAAGTGAGTAGGAAATTAAACTGACTTATGATTAGTTTTAAACTCCTACATTTTCTTTCTCAAAGAAAATGATCCCTTTGGATTTGAACTGTGATTATCATGCCTATGTGTTCAAAGGTGTCTCCTGGGGTTTTCTTCGGTTTTGCTCAGTGAAGAGGATCAAAATCTAAACTTCTAAAGGACTCATGCCTTCTTGAAGTATCTTTAAACTCAACAGTATTTTTTCTGTATGCCATCATACAGCCTTTTTATCATAAACACTATTTGTCATCCCTTGTTACAGTTTTTAATCTCTTCACAAACCATTTGTTCATCTTCTAGCCAATTCTGATGTAATCTTTTTGTAGATTTCATAGCACTTTTTCACATGCTTTGCAAAATCAAAATAACCCATCAACCTCATTCCTATTTCCCATTTATTTTCATAATTTCATCAAGCACAACAGTCAGATTTCTGATGTGATTTATTCCTTGTAAATTCACTCAATTTTTGATCACAGATTATATTATCTTCAAAATAACTACCTATGTATTAAAGTTGCAATGCAGATCTTGATCATAACTTCTGAATTTCTATCACTGGTAACCTAGTGAAAAAATAAAAAATTTTCAGAGTGGAAAAATCTGCACTTCATTTACATGTATGCATCAGATGCTATTATTTTGACAATAATACTTGGAGCCTGATAAAATTATGATGAATTGCTTGTTTCTCACATTTTGTGATTTTGGAGATTTTCCACAATGTTTTTCAAAAGCTGCAAAATGAAAAAAACCAAACAAATAGTGAAGATATGCCAAGTAGGAGAAGAAAATGAAAGTGAATTGCCAGAGGATGGGAACCTGCTTTCCCTTTGTTATAAAATGCTCCTATGCTTGGTCAGAGGAACTAGGAAGGTAGGCACTTATAAGGAATGGATAACTAGTACAGGATATTCCAGCCAGGGTAGAGAGAGGAAAGGGAATTTGGGACTCTGGTTCTGTATCTGCTGCCTGCTTTCCCTTACTCTTGAAAAAGAGCAGACACCTTTACCAAGGGAAAGATGGAAGGTGAAGCTGGAACAGTTTTTAATGGCATACTTCACAGGGTTCTTTTGTTTCCTCATCCATTTTTCTTCATGTTCCTGCTTTTATTTAGCAATCATTTCCAATACTCCACTTTAATACCTACCATTTTTCCTATGGCAGAATAAACTCACTATTTCACATATTAAATTATCATTTTCAAATAAAGGTCTGTGTGTTTAATCTGATAGACACATTCCTCAAATAACCACTGATCAGGCAATGCCAGCTGGGAAATTCCTGGAGCAGACTTTGGTGAAGGATGCAGCTGTTCTCTGGATCAGGGCATGTCTTTGACACTCTTTGTCAAAGGCAAGGTGCTAGAACCCCGTGAACCCCATTGGGGGCTTTAACTAGTACTAGTTTGGCAACAAGGGCAATGGGTGTAACATTTCACATGACTCAATTACAGGCCTCAAGTCTCAAGGCTGTTCAGTGCATTTGCACAAGTAATAAAGTTTGGAGCTTTTAACTGGAATTGTGCAACTATACAGATCTGAAAAACAGTCCCTATGAGCCAGGAATTCACTTGATCTGCAGTAAGGAAGAGAGGACAAATATTTACATTGGTTCAGTTCACTCTTGACACAACAGAAACCATGAATTATGTTTTTCCAGGTCAGATTCTAAATATACACTCACCTCATTATTCTCATGTGTATTCGCTGGAGGTTATCTGCAAGCTATCCCTTCTAACTTTTTATCCCTGTAGACTCCTAACCCAGATCCCATATCCTACTTTCTCTACCACAGTGATCTTATACCCTGACTACCCACTCCAGCCTCCTGGATGCAGTGGGGCAATTGCTTTTATAAAATCTTGGCAGGTTTTCTGAGTTGCTGATCATGCACAGGAGAATGTGGCATGGGATACAAAAGGATATAGGAGAAATTCCTCAATTTGAAGTCAATCATATTTATTAGTTGCTGTGGCATGACAGGCACACAATCTTTAGAATTTTGTATCATTATCTTTACCACAGCTTTCTCTTATATATTGAGCTAAACATTTTTGACCCCTTTTGAAAAGGATCCAAAATTGCTAATTAATCTGTGAGACTATTTGTCGGTGGGAGCAAGGATGCATGCTAAATTACTGACAGTATTTGCAAGCACTGACTAAGAGGTGCATCCAACACTTAATGAATAGCTGATTCCCACCACATAATTAAACATGTCTAGGGGTATTGAGTTCTATGGTCATTGACAAAGACTGAGCTGTCTTTGAGAAAGTTGTAGAGCTGCTCTGCAGCTGTGTGACATGAGAGGAAAGATGCAAGGTCTCGTGGGTACTGCACAGCACAGGCAGACCTGGTGCAGTGCCAGCTGTACCCCATGTGTTAACCTAACTCTGGTTTACTCCAGGCTTGAAGCACATTTGGGAATTTTCTTAGTTTCCATATTGCTTCTCTTCGGTGATCAAGAGAAAGAGAGAAATGTTGAGTTCTCTCTTATTTTAAACTATTTGTTACAAATTAATTCTGTAGTAAAGGATGTTCAGTAAGAGGTCCTGTTTTGCTCTAGTTTCTTGAGTTTTGGTTTCACGTCTTTTAGCTGGTTGTGAGATGAAGGGCAAAATGTGACTATGGCTGATAAAGCTGATACATGACGTAGCATTAGAGTGTCTGACTTGGGTAGGGATATCAACCAGGTGGCCATGGCATGTGCAGGTCACTGTGGGCACTCTGTCCCACTCCTCTCACAGGGTTCAGTGCAAACATTGCATTCTGTGCTGAGGCTGGGCAGCTGGGATGCTGTGGGTGCCCAGGACAGCTCTCTGTACCCATATCATGTTGCAGGTACAGACAGGACGTGCTCTGAAAACATTGGAACCAGGTGGTAGGACATCTGTTTCAGCAAGGGGGGAGAGAATTTTTGTGCAGGGTGAGGACAGGTCTTGAATAAAATGTATCAGTCCAGAGTAAAGCAGATAGTATTATCAATAAAAATTGCAAGGACTATGAGGAGCTGACAGACTCTGCAAAGTCAGAAGTCCAAACCTGTAAGTGGCAGAGTGTTAGTAGAAAATTACTCTGGCATTTAAGAAAAATGAACAAATGGCTTTCCTGTTTAGAACAGGAAAATGTATTTCTGCAACAAAACTTGTAACTACATGATTTCTTACTGGAAAGGTAAATAATAAAACTCCTGCCTTCTCCAAACAAAACAATATCTCCCATTAGAACTTGCCCACCTACTTCACTGTGCCTGAAGTCTAAGTAAAATTTAAAATATAACACAAATTACATCTTTGGATCGTTTTCTTCCTGTTCTGTAAGTCACACAGTTCTAGAAGCATTTAATACAATATTTTCATTTTGCATGGATGTCTTTCAACTTTTTTTGCATTTATATGCAAGGCTATACAATGGATTTTGGGAGAGTGATTCACAGCTGTGGTTTGGAGTAGGGGATTTCTTTTCTTCAGGTAACTTTGTAGGATCATGGAACCTGGATCCCAGAGAGAGGTCAGCTTATTTCCACAGGCAACAGTGGATGCAGTGACAGATGACTCAGATGAATCTCTACAGCAAGATCTGTGAGTGCTGCAAGCAGCAAGGGGGAGAGGCTGCTAGCAGAGAGGTCCTACTCAGCCATCCTGCTTTGCAGCTCCTTTCTCTGCTGGGACAGGATCACTGCAAAAAGATGATGGCCTTGTCAGCACAGCATCACAGCAGGAATGAATGCTTGTTTTGTGGAGGTGAGCACTGGAGAGGTTGCAGCCAGGGCATATGTTCCTTTTTATTTTAAGAGCAAGGAAAATGGCAGTGATCCTGAGTCTCACTGGTATCTGCTTTACACTGCTGGGTTGGGAATCAGAATAAATGATGACAATTGCATAAGCAGAACAAGGGGGACTATTAGTGTACAAAACAAAAGCTCTTCTCCTGAATGTTCAGACATTTTTAGTTTCACTGTCCCAGAAATGTCAGTGAATTAAAGGAACGACTTCAGCCATAGCTCAGCTCCATTGTCATTTACATGTCAGGTTCTCACACTTTGCTAACTGAAAGCGATGGAGTTGGGTGTGAAGCAGGTTCCTAGAAAAAGCTTTCAAAAAATGGGTGCCTAAAATGTAGACCCCCACAGCTTTGCAGAAGCTGTTGGATGTTTAGAACTTGGAAAAATTCGGCCACTCATGCACATCCTGATGTAGGCATTAGGGACTTTTCAAAAAGAAATAATCTCGTTCTCCAAGACTTATACAGTACCACTTTTAAGCTGGTGGTGCCCAGTTTTGCTGATTCCCCACAAAAGCAAAGGCAGAGGTCATTCAGTACCTCAGTGACTGAATTTTTATCCAATGGCCAGAATACTTTCCCTTGGCTTGAGAGCTGGTGAGAATCAACACTATCTTTTTTGCCCTGTCTGGTCCATCTGCACTAAGGTAGCATCAGGAATCTCAGAAGAGAAAGCAATGTTTAAGAAAGCCGGAAAATTGAGTTACTTCTGTCTGAGGGATTGTTACTTCAACTCAGATCAAAGGCAGGAGTCGATAGTTGAGAGGAGTCAATAAATAGATCCTACAAAGCTGAATCCAGCATTTAATTACTTCTGAGCTTTGTTTCTGGCTCTTCCAGTCCAAAATATTTTGTGAGAGTTCTATTAACTTTAAAATAAAATTACTGATATGAGACTTGAAAGTGAAGAGAAGCTTATGCTCATTTCTGAGCTGATTGCCTCACCAAGGGTTGTTTCTGCAAGCAAAGAAGCTGTGTTGCTCCTGATTTACTTGACTGGAGTGAAGTTTCTCTGCAAATTTAATGACTTGCAAAACTTGAGATTAAGATTTAATGGATGGTTAGCAAGCATATTTTTGGCCTTGTAGCATGATTTCATGCTATGATGACTACATTGACTGGTTAGTTACAAACTGGCTTCAATTCTCCTCTACCAATAGGTTTCTAATTAACGCAAGTACAGCTGAAATATTGAAAATCTCCTCCTTTATCAAAGAGATGCAGCACCTATAATTATTCTTCTTATTTACTCCCTTCCCCCCACCCCCTTTCATTCCCAGAAAGGGATTTTGTGCTCATTCTCTCTGCAACCTACAAACCTCCCTCTATGTCTTGAGCATTGCCTTCACCCTGCATGTGGGTGATTTATTAGAGTGCTGAGTCCACAGAATCATTCATGCAGAGCACTAACACCATCATTCATTTTTTATTTAAAATGCTTTACAGGCTGTTTATGGCAGGGTGACAACAGGGCACTGCTGCTTACAAGAGCTCAGGGATCAGCTTGATCCAACCTCCCAATGCGGCTGATGAAACACAACAGTCCTGGTGGAGGGAGTCACTTTGCTTGCATAAGGGTGGGTTTGCATTGCTTACCGGGGGCCAGGTGTGGACATGGGAACCCAGTGCATAGATGAGAAGAGTGAGCAGCTTAGACTTCCAAACTCTGAAACAGTCAAAGGAGAGCGGTAGCTTTGCATTGCCAGAGAGAGATACTTAATTGTTCTGTGGCCCTGAAGAGCAAAAGTGCTTCAGGCAGCTCTGAGCAGTGGGACTGAACTGCTCTATGAAGTTTTGAACATTGGTGCCATGACAAGTTTCCAGAAAACAGCTGTAAAATCTTTTTATCATGGTACATTTTGATCAGGGAATGCAGGAATGGCTTTTCAAAATGGTGAATTGGATGCTTCATGAACTCCATTTGTCCTATGCACTCTTAGGCTGCTGAAGAGGGGAAATACGATTTATAGGGCAGTACCATGACCTGAGCCTGAAAGTGCACTGCCCTGAGAGACTGAGTCCTTGACTCAGCCACGTTACCAAAGGACAGATGGTATTTGTGCTGGAGAAAGAAGAACTAAAGCTTCAAAAAGAAATGTTCAGTGCTCTGCATTCCATGATTAGGGGTACACAACTAGAGGGAGAATCACGGCACGGAAGATTTCAAAACCTGTCCTAAATCACAGATAGGTTAGAGAGGACACAAGGAAGGGAGAACAACACTGTGGCACTGGCATAAGCCTATGATTCATGTATGTCTTTAGTGCTCTGTGCTGTTCTGATCCCTCTGGCTCAGGAGGGGTGCAGTTGGGACTGGAAGCAGTTCAGAGGAGGATGTTCTACACAGTTTCTGTGTGAAAAGAAGCTGACTGAGCAAGGACGTGTCAACCTGGAACACACACAGCTGAAGAAGGGCAAGACTACAGAGGTCTGTAAAAATGCAAGAGGCTTGGTGGAGTATGAATGGATAGGGAT
Source organism: Myrmophylax atrothorax (assembly GCA_026770055.1). NCBI lineage: Eukaryota > Metazoa > Chordata > Aves > Passeriformes > Thamnophilidae > Myrmophylax > Myrmophylax atrothorax. The sequence goes on from JAOXXN010000446.1 coordinate 83,103,599, forward strand.
GGACTGATTGTTTTCTTTTCCTTTAAGGACTGAGAAGGCATCAGATGAAGCTAATAGGAGCTAGGATCAAGACATACCAATGAGTTGGTTCTGTGTTAATAAGCAGTAGAAGGAACTTACACTGAAAAGGAGACAAGATCACAGAAGAGATACACCAAATAGATTTGGTCTGGAACTCCAGGAGCTTTAAGCAATTGGAGGCTAGGGGTTGCTGAGTTAACATCTTGAATGTGCTTCTTTCTTTTTGCTACTCTTATATTCCAGGCATTTGTGTTTGCTCACTTCTTAGATACAAGACACTGAACCCGTTGAGCTTTTTCTAACTAAATAAAGTTGCTCATATAGTCCATGTTTATAAGAGAATCTTAATTCTTATCAAAAATCTGATCCACATTCACAGAAATTAAATTGCAGGGACTGTCAGCATATATTCAGCTGAAGCTTGTGTATCCCCATTGGGACAGTCTGAAGCAGCATTGGTTGCTGGATATACATGCAGAATTACTGAGTAGAAGCATCATTTCTATGCTGCGTGTCACATGCACTTCACTGTATGTGACAATGACTGTTATTTGCTACCAGTCCTGTTTCTAAGTTGACATTTTGAGTTCAGTGAGAGAGGATGAAGGAAAAAAGCCCTTTGGCTATTGTTACTTTTTAATGTTAAGAATGTGCAGCTGCTGCATGATTTGTGTTTTTTCAATTTTATAACAGTTAATAGAAAGATAAGAGAAATGACATCTGCAGGTCCAACATTTTTGAGCCAATGTTCAAATGCTTTTACCATTGCAAACAAGAGATATAAGGCCAATAGGAATTTTGAACTTGGTTTTTCCATTCTGTCTCATGCAAAAGACCAGCATTTTTTCGGTTCATAGTGATTATTCTGGCTTTACACTACAGTGCATGCAAACAGAACTGTCATCTTTACAATTAAATGAATATGGATTGAGGAATGTTTGGTGCCATTACTCAATAGGACCATTTTGCTGGGTGTTCAGGATTGTAAAATATTCCAGTGAATCAACACTCCATCATTCTGTTATCCATCTTTGTCACTCTACATCCTGGCAGAGGTAGCATTAGCTCTGCATTTAAATTCCTATGCACAGCTACAAGTTGTGTAAAAAAAAAAATCTTGCTGTTCCTCTTATCAACTAAACAGAACCGATTTAGGGCTATGCCTTCCTAATCTACCATTTTGACAGCCAGTGGTTTCATATTTTCATTTGTAAAACCTCAGTAGGAATTACTTGATTTATAAGGAATAAAAAAATCACCACTCTTGTAGAAGTTTCTTAAAAGATCTTAATTTGGACTAGCCTAATGGTTTTCTGTTCAACAAATTCACCAGTGCCCTGGAAGACTCAAATTTAAGCATCCTTTTCCTTTAAGGCATATTGTTATTTTTTTTGCTGCCTATCAATTTAGAGTTGAAAATTATTTGTCTTAGAAAAGAAACTGAAGTTTTGGAAGAGTTGTCAGCATATGAATAAATGCCACTGAAACCTGAGTTTTCCATATGAGTGGTCTTGCAATCCTTTGCATTTGGGTCTAGTGCAATCACATTAATTTACTCATTGGCTCTGAGGAGTAGTGGCAATCATCTCACACCTCTCACTTGCACAAAACATGATGTGATGCTCATCTCTCTTCTGTGGCCATTTTGGTTATTGCAGCAAGTCTGAGGGACAGATCTCAGCTGCAAGAGTGCAACATTTTGAGGGTGACCAAAAAAGGCAGAGCGGGGTTGCAGCTGTTGTTGCCTAAGTAATGAAAGGCAGCATATATTTCTGAGTCAGTGGGAACACTGATATTCCTTGGATTACTCTTTTTGCCGCTGCCATTAATTGTGTGTGTTTTTCTCATAATCCCACCTGCCAATGAGCTCCTGCTCCACTCTGTGTTTCTGAGGCAGAGCTCTTAGCATGCACATCAATACAGTGTTTTCCATGCTGCCTACCAAAAGTGTGTATGTTCTGTTCCTACTGATTTGCAAAACTGTTCTGATGATGGCATGTCAGGACAAGAAGCCATGCACACAATCCTCACTTCACGATACAGGGCAGACTGAAAATCTTATTCCCTGCCAGGTTTCTGAGCTGCAAATACATCAGTGGGAAAAGGGAACCAAGTGAATAATGGGATTTAGATGAAACTAGCATGTAGGAAATGTTGCCTTCCTGGAGGAGTTTCCTAGGAATCAAGTGTTTGGGTTACCTACTGTTGGTAGAGAGACAGTTCTACAACAGAAAAATACTTTAAAAATGTAAAATACTGCCAAAAAGCCTGAGAGACTTTGGAAAGCAATAACAACACACATCCAGCTAGGAATTCTGTCATAGTGTGAGCCACACATAAAGTCTGAACCTTTAGAGGAAAGTCCCTCCCATTTGCAAGCCTGCCACACAGCAGCTTGCTTTCTTGAAATTAGCACCATGGAGACAGAGAGGGAGGTTAGCCAGAAAGTATTTATCTTTACTAGTGTTTTCCTTTCCTTTGTCAAGGAAAATTCAAGTATTGCAGAACATAGTAATCTTATCAGAAATAAAGGTTTCCCTGCACCTGCCTTCTCCATATTATGTTCTCATACAGTGTTACAGGATGGCAGAAATGGTCCTAAGATAATGTCTTCCCTGTCAGTTAGGGTGTGCCTGTTCTTTGTTCTACTCAAGTTGAATAATCATACAAATAATCTTGTGGCCTTTTGAAAACGGAAACAAAGTAAAGATTAAAAAGGTTAAAATCTGCATCCACCCAAATATCACTTGCACCTTGGGGAATGGAGCAGCTCACACGTCACAGCAGTTAGGAAATTGTGGCTTCTGCCTCATGTCAAATGAGGCTCTGCTCCTCCCATGGGCTTCTCTGATTGCTCTGTAGGATATCTCCAGCTTGGAGAATCAGTCCCACAGTGATGATTATGACATAGTACGAAGGAAGTAAGTGTTCTTTACTTTCACTTCTCTTTTGTCTGTCTGCCCATGGGTGCTGCTGGGTTTAGGGGACTGATTGTGAAAGTGGGTCTCCTGGTTTTGGGCCACAGATGGAGTTATCTCTGGCTGAGCATAAATAAATCATTGCACTCGGTATGAATGGTTTTCTCCAGGCTGCATAACTATCAGTGCCTTAGTTATGTTGCTTAAATTTCTGGTTCCATGTAAAGCCTGGTTTTCATGTTCTTGTGGATTTAAAATATTTTCATCCAGGCTGAAACTCCCCACACCGTATCTATGGACTTTAGGCTGAATACTCTCAGCAAATTGTGTCAGTTTTTAAACTAATAATAAACAAGGGAATAAAGGAAAATTACTACTATCAGTAGAACTTCTTGAACCTGGTGGATTCACTTGGTGTGCTATATTTAAAATGAAGTTAACTAATTCACTAAGCTCATTTGTGAAAGCAAGTGGCTGAATCACCACCATAGACTCTAATACACAAGCATGTGTCTACAGGAACAGCCTTTGTACAGTTGTGAGCATCTCCTGTGGTAAGAGAGCAGATGCTGTGCAAGCTGAGCAGCCAGTCAGGATACAGCTTCTTCAGCTGCCCCTGGAAATCTGTTCTTGGTCACTTCTGCCCAGACAAAGGCAAATGGGAGACTCTATAGGAATTTCAGACTATCTGGAAAGAAGGCTGGTTTTGAGCATGGCTTTGCACCAGTGTTGGAAATCTTGAGCACTCTTGATGCTGGGAGCAAAAGGCATAAGAGAAGATGGTGCTGAAGTTTTTCAAACATGAATCCTGGACCTATGATAGGTCTACAAGGTCACAATCTAAACAAAAATATGGATGAAATGGTTCCAAAATCACTGCACCAGACATCCCGCACACTAAAATAGGCAGTGAAAAACCTGTGGGGATAAAGCTGCAGTCGTTGGGGAGTGTGTGCTTAATAGAAGAAAAGGGGGAGGGAATCCATGTTACAGATTCAAAAAGCTGAGTATTTGACTGCAGACTTTCCTTCCTTCTAGACCTTTTAGCTGTAATGTAAATGGATATTATCTAAACTCCGGATAGTGTCTGCTACCTCCAAGCTTCTTGGAAAGGGTGCCTCTAAGATACTTAAGTAGAATAATCTTTCTTTTTATGAGTCTTTGAGTCCCTGGGGTGTTTCTTCTTTCCCAGAACACGGGAAAGAGCATATCATGCCTGGAAAATGTTTGCCTCTCCTTTTATTTTTTTTTTTTCTTTTTAAGGACCCTCCATCCTGTTGATCTGATTTTCTGCATTTTAGTCAAAGAAGACCAGAGCTGTCACGACATTTTTTGCTAGTATGTAAACATTCCTTGTAGAGGGCTCCTGTAGGGCTGCTCCTTTGCCCCTCCATTGCCCTTTTGGCCTTGCCAGAGGATTCTAGCCAAAATTTTGGGAGTAAAAGGAACCACTTCATAACATAAAGAAAAACATTGGTTTCCACTTTGTCCATTCCTCTGTGAGCTGTGAGCTACAGCTTAGGAGCACCCCAATGCCTGTCAGGCTGGTGTGAAATGGACAAAATCCTCTATTCCCTTTAAGCACAACAGTGAAACCCTCCTGGTGCAGCAGGATTCATACTGCATGCTCTCTGCCATAAACTAATTCTTCCCTGTCATCATTAAATTGCCATAGCATATTATCATAGACCAAGGACTGCTGTTGCTTTCACTTATATCCCACATCAAATGTTTTCTTTCCCATTCTGGTGCTGGATTACATCTACAGGAAAATAAGACATGACATGCATTTTCACTTTGTGTATCCTGCTGTCCCAACAGCATTTCAGATTACCACTATCTTTTTCTTATCAGAAGTGACAGGGTGCAATAATGTCCCTAACTATGCACCCCTGGTTTTCTCCCTACTTGTGTCAAAAGCTGTTATTGAGCCACAAGAAGTGCCCATTTCTGTCCCAGCAAGGCTCATAAACTCCAATCAACACTGTGAGGCTGAAGAAACCCAGACTGGGCAGTTTTTACATGCATTTGCTGCCTGCTTTTCATTATATTAATTTCCCCTAACTACCCCTCTGCTTGTCTATAGTTACAGACAAATAGAGAGCTTTAGAGACAGTCTGAGACCCCAAACTGTAATGAAGGAGCTCAGATTAAAGT
>JAOXXN010000446.1:83124787-83156237 GCA_026770055.1 Myrmophylax atrothorax
GGTGTGTCATTATGAAACATGTTTGTTTTACTACTGTAACACTAAGTAAAGAGACAACAGACCTAACTGTTCTCTGCAAAGAGCCTCTACAGCTACCACTGGATCACCATTTAGACCACCCTGCAAGTGATGGCTCAAAATCACTCTAATTTCTTTGCTTTGAGAAAAAGTTCCAAAATGTTTTGAGTGTTGAAAACACTGTAGGATTGGCAAATTAATTAGGATCTACTTTGGCACAATTATATTTAATAGCATAAGCTTTTCAACAGTAGAAAATTGGCTCCTTGTTTGGTTTCTTAAAAACTGAGATTTAAAAACTACTTGTCAAATAGAAAAAAGTAGTGCATTTTTTCCAACCGTCTTAAACACATGTTTTGGGAACCAGACACTTGTTTTTCCATCCATGGATATCTCAAAGCTTTTTCCACATTCATTTAATTATTTACATTTTAAAAACTAGAAGAAAATATTAATCTGCTGGGACCTACTATTATCTTTCAAAAGGAGTAGTTAAAACCATGAAAGTTGTCAACCTGCAAAATCCCAGTTTCATAGATACTGCGTTTGATAGAAGAAAACCGAGGCATGAGGATATTTACTGCAGAAACAGGAGAACTGAGTGAATGGTGGAGACAGTGAGTCTATCAGATGAAATCTCCAGGAGTACAACTAAAGCTTTGCACCTGGAACTGTGGATCATGCAGATATGGCCACACATCTCACTAAAGGACTGAACAAGTTTCAGGAGGGCAAATGTAGATGGAGCATTCCCTCCTCATAATAAGAATATTGCGTTCAAGACAGATTAGAATCACAAACTATTCTGAGTTGGAAGGGACCCACAAGGATCATCGAGTCCAACTCTGAAGTCAATGGCCCATAAAGGGGATTGAACCCACGACCTTGGCATTATTACAACCAGGTTTTAACCAACTGAGCTAATCTCAGCCACAAATTCTTAGGTATTGTGTGAATATGTGGAAACCATATTCCTTAAGAAAAGTGTCAGGGTCCAGAAGGTCATCGAAGGGCAGAGGAGGAGAAAAGGCTTTAATGAAGAGAGAAATTAAATGAAAGTACTATGTTGGGCTTGGGCTTCTGAGTCTCTTTGAGCAAGGAATGAACTTGGAGGAGTTTGATGGAAGGGCAGGAGAGGCCCGGTGAGAAGGAGCACAGCAGAGTCCTTTTCATATGGAATTGTATCAGGAATAGTGTGGCCAGCAGGACTCATGCACACAGTGGTCATTCTATTGTACTCAGCACTGGTGAGACCACACCATGAATCCTGTGTTCAGTTTTGGGCCCCTCACTAAAAGAAGGACTTTGAGGTGCTGGAGTGTGTCCAGAGAAGCGCAACAAAGCTGGGGAAGGGTCTGGAGTGCAGGTTTCATGAGGAGCGGCTGAGGGAACTGCAGTTGTTTAGCTTGGAGAAAAGGAGTCTCAGGGGAGACCTTACTGCTCTCTACAACAACCTGAAAGGAGGTTGTAGCAAGGTGGGGGTTCATCTCTTTTGCCAAGTAACATAATGGCACAGCATTTAATGTTATTGGCAACCCACACACCAAACAAGATTATAGCTACCTGTTCTGCAAGAGGACAGGATTAACTACCCTAAAAGTGCCTCAAGAGCCAGAGAAAGAGCCTGTAGGGCTGGAAAGACTAACACTAATAAAAAGGAGTATTAACAATGATGGAAAAGTAGGTGACTTTTTTCCTAGTCCAGAAACCACATAGTGCTCAGGTGAAAAATGTTCTTCGCTGTTAAATAGCTTTTAACTTTTGTTTTACATGTCCTTTGTGTCTATTTTTGTAACAGAGCACATTGCTCAAACAATACAGTAAATGAAGGACATGTCTTTGGATCCTCTGGGAATGATTGAGGTTCTTGAACATGCGTGTCTAGCATTATTTGAGATGCCCTTGCTTTTCTGTCTGACTTCCAGTGGCTGATCCAGAAGGGCAATTACTTTCCCTGAGGTCCAGTGTCAGACCTGACCGCCCTGCAAGGAGGGCTCAGGTACTCCAAAGCACAAGAAGTGTCATTAAGGGAACATGTTTAGGCACACCCTATACCAGCATCTGTATTTCAGAGTTATTACTAAAACACTTCATTCTGTGTTAGCAAGAATAGCTTTCTGTTTCACAACAGCCACATGAACAACTATGAGCACCAGGCAACAACCACTGTCTGCTCACCCCTGCCACTGGTCACTGGTAGCAATGCCAGATCTGTCAGTGGATATTGAAGAAGGGTATGCTCCCTCCAGGGTCACATGATGCTGGAATGTTTTGGTTATGCTCTGTGTTTCATTTTCCATGCGATACTTTTACCCAAGATTTTTTAACTATTTGACCTACAGGAACTTGGTGTTAGACTCTGAACTCTACAGGCCCTCCAAAGATCTCAAAGCCAGTGAAAATATTCCCAGATGTACAATCTCCCAGAGAGCACATTCAGAGCAGCAGAAAGGTGGTTGTGAGGAAGATCTCTGAGCTTGTTCCACTTCCAACGACCAAGCCCAGCAGACGCCAACTGATTTGAACTGGCATTTAAAGTCCATTTTAAATGCCACCATTTTTTAAAGTGTTGGCAGAGCAGAAGCCACATAAGCAGGTGCAAGGACCCTCAGCTCCCAGCACAGACGGGGCTGGAAGGCAGAGGTGGGTGGGAGGCATCAGCGCTGCGCTGGCTGCAACGTCTGCAAGGAGCAACCGGGGCATTAAGGGCCTGTTTCCTTTTTAGGAAAATTATTAATGACCATGAGATGAAAAAGTGATTCAATACCGAAAACTTGCTGTGCACCAGCTGTTGTTTGGAGATGGATTCAACTAAAAAGGGCCACACAAACTGTACAGTGAGTTTACCTCACTTGATCCAATGGCTGAGCCATGACGCAGTGCTATTGCTCTTTCTTTTGCTATTGCAGTTTCCAGCTGTTATTCTACATTGTTTCCTTCACTGACAATGTCCTTTCACTTGAGAGCCATTGTTTTCACTTGAATATGACTAAACCAATCCAGAAAATGGTACTGGAGCCCCATAGCAACAGCACACATAACTTCAGAGATGAAATTAATTTAACCCAGCTTGAAATACTGCACGAGGTTCTTTTCATATATGGATGTTCAGAAAATGAAAATTACATCAGTAGTCCTGCACACCTGGAATTTCTGCTCAATTTTCCTCTCTGATTTCTGGCTAAGAAAGTTCATTTTGACTTGTAGGGCACAGGAGCTCTTGCTGCATCAGGAAAATACCTATAAATGATGAAAATAGGGTGAAAGGCAGCATTTGGACTCTGCTAGAAGTCCATGGGATAATGGGGAAGCCTGTCTTCTACTGTATAAACATGGAAAAGAGTCTGCATTGTGATTTCTGAACAATGCTTTGAAGATACTTTCTGGACCTGGTCTCCAAATTCAAACAATAGGAGGTATTAGTAAAATTCTTTTTCTGGAGTTCATGACTGGTGGTTAAAGAGTGGATGTGCTCACACTTGCCCCAGACTGAGGACTGGTGCTTGGACTACTTCTAAGCTTTATGAGTGTGAGCTGAGTAGTTCTCATTTTCTGATTTGCTGACACTTTCAGAAAAATCTTTAAATTCACATTGCTTGTTTCCTCTTCTAATGGTAGCAGTCTGACATTTTCAATTCTCCCATTTAAGAGTTACATTATTTAAGTGTCTTACATAACTCCCGTTGTCACTGTAGAGAGATTTTTATTAGGGATATTGTTTGTGATTTGTTTCCTTTGTTTCTTTATGGAACTCAAAATAGTTTTAATGCATGAAAACTCAAAAATGGAACAAAGGAAGGGAGGAGGTAGCTGTATCCTAGGCCCAATTTTTCTCCTTCCAGTTGTAGCTGGATTCCCTGTGGAATTTGTAGTCTCCACATAAGTTTATTAATTTTGCACACAAACCCTGTTTACAGCTTCCTTTTTAAAAGAAGTTTCCAAAGCTTTTTCTTTATAGAAGTTGTTGTCTTAACAGTTCTATATGCTATTAAGCATCTGTATTTTCTCTAGAATAATTTTTAATTAGCCACCTGGCATAATCCAGTAAACCCTTTCTTTTTGAAGATGAAAGAACAACTGTCAGGGAAAAAAAAGAGCTTTAAAGGTAGGAAATCAGAAAACAGAAGAAAATCCTTTCCCTAACCTCCTCCACACAATATTCATATTTTACATTATGGAATAATCATGGGAGAGAGCTGGAAGATTTCTTCAAATAGTTCTCCCACCATATGGGAGCTGGTGAAAGGAAATATTTAGAGTTGTTGTTTCATGTTTTTTTCTTCTTGGTTTCACAGATACTTTTAAAACATTCACAGCTGCCATGTAATAAATTCTACTTTTTTGTTGCTTCAAGAGTAAATAGTCAAATGTTAAAAGTGTCACCCTGTCCTTGACACCTGACTTTTTGCAGCCAGGTTCCTACTTTATGCTCCACACTCGGGAGCACATAATTGTTCCAGTTTCTACTGACAAGCCCAATCCTCCTCTCTGCCATCCCTTGGTGATCTCATTACAGGTTATCACAGTCATACTCTGGAGCTCTTTCCTTCCTTTCCTCCTCCACTGTAGATGTCAACAACCCTCACTATGTGCAAGGTCCTGCTTATTGAAAAATCACTACTGGAAAACCCCTCTATGATGGGTTTCAAGATCTTGTCACATTCCCAAATAAGTACCAGTAATTCAGACCCTGTTTTGCTCTTCAGTATAATAGTTCTGAAGCACAAATAAAGGTAGGCTTCTAGTGTTGCCCCTTCTCCCCACTGCTTTTGGGCTCCTTGAATCACCCTTGTAAAACTTGAAAGTAGGTCTGCAGCATTCTACCTATGGTCCTGTGTGGCAGGATAAGTGGATACTGTTGCTGCCACTTACAGTAAGCAGAAAAGCAAAATAAGCAGGCGGTCAGCCTCTGTCAACCTTTGGCAAAACCTGGTTCATGGCAAGGAAAGGCACTACCATCACTCAGGCCCTCCTGTTTGTCTGTAGCAACGGGGAAACTTTCTATATCAACCTTTTTTTTTTCTAAAATGTGTGGAAGGCATTGGATTTGTTACAAAGGTTTCTAGTTGTTTCTGTGTGCTGGGGCCATCAAAGTGAATGATGGCAGGAATGAGCAGCCCCGGGAATAATGCACGGTAGCTACCTGGGGACCTATCTGGGGACTTTACTGAAGCAGAGATTAAAACACAGTGGTAAGGGAAAGCTATGTGTAAACCTTCTATGCTTAGCTGCTGGGCAGTGCAAAATCCTCCAATCAGGCTGGTAATGGGTTAGCTAGGGCCTTTGTGCAGCTGTGCCATGTCAAACTGCTCTATTGTTCCAGTGGGCTGCTCCAGCTGTATCACATCAATGGGAGAAATAATGGCATTCTCAGACTCTCCAGGTGAAGGGCTGAGGCGTTAGTGCTTAGGGCCTTAATGCTGGTTTGCAGCAGAAGAAAACACCAATCCCAGTCTCCCTGGCTCTCCCTGCTCCTCTGCAATGGAATGGTTGCTGTCAGCACATCACAGACCTGAATCAGGAGGTGGTGTATTTAGGAGAGTACAAGAGCCTGCTCTGCTGACCACACTGCACCACTCTCTGCTCCTGCCCACTATATGCAACTCCACTTATAAAGCCTCCTGGGTGTCCACATGGTTTCTTCAGCCATAGACAATCTAGAGGCAGCAGCCTACAAAGTTTTCTTTAGAACTAACAGCAGACATACCAACTAATTCAAACTCTCTACATTTCAGTTGTATCACTTGTGACTATTGTGTTTAAGCTAGTAGATGTAAAGAATAGGTTAATGTTGATTATATTATGCAAAGATGTGTTTACTAGCTTTGTCATGAACTTGGTTTTAAAGAACTTAAAAGAGGGAACCAGAATTGGGTTAATTCAGATACACAACAAAATATATATCACAAAAATTTAAGAACAAAATGGGCTAATCCCCATCCTTAGCACCACATAATGTTGCAGGGCACCATCACAGGAGAGGATTGGCACACCTGCAGGAAGACATAGACTAGGGGTGTTGCTCCACTGTACGCAAGGGAAGAGGCAACTTTTCCAGAGCACCTGCTCTGTATCTGCTATCCATCTTAACACAGGAGAAAAAATGTTATTGCTCTAAAAGCCTTTCTGAGAGCCCAGGATGAGCCATAAAAACCAATAAGTCAGCCTCCCATCACAGCTAAGTTACTGAAACAACTAAAGAATGCTGCTAAGTTTTAAAAAATTTCTTTAATTTTGGCAATGTGTTGTGGGGGTTTTGTTTGTTTATGAGTTTGTAGGGGTTTTTTTGTTTGTTTTGGTGTGAGTTGTTTTGTTTTGTTTTGTTTTGTTTTTGTAGCCTTGCTTCACTATTGCACTCTCCTGTGTCCTTATATGAATGTACTGTATCATCTTTACATCCTGCCTAAAGGAATCAAGCTACACACAGGTGAGCTGACGTGCAGCGTGGCACTGTGCTACTGCCGGCTTGGCCACTCAAAAAGGCCAGGCAGTCTTGCAGTGCTCAGCAGTAACATGGGGATTTTCCACTAAGTTACACTGCTCAGTTTACTAATTACTAAAATGAGGAGACTGAGTGTTGGCTTTTTTTCCCAATTTCTTTTTTTTCACTATTCAGCAACACTGTTTAATGTCTCTCAGCCAGATTTCAGCTCTGCTGGTTGACACCAGGATTATTTAGTTTTTCCATTTGCAAAATCATGTCAGTTGTTGGGTAGTCCTTCACTCAATGAGGGGTTGTAAGCAGAGGATCTTCAAAATATCTGATGCAGTGCCAGAAATGGTAGAGCAGCTTTGCAGACTTGATGGAAGCTGGCAGGAGCATGCCAATGAGAATTTGTTGGTCTGAGGCATTAAGGCATGGAGGAGCTTGTGAGCCTTGCTGAGGGCTGAGGCAGAGCCAGCTTGAGCCAGTTTTAACTATATAGTCTGTAAGGGTAGACTGAAACACAAGCCAGAGTGGATACCATGTGAGCAAGCAGGGACTCCAGGCTTGCATACAAACTCAGGGCCTAAATAAGCAGATGTATAATGTATGCCATGCAGAAGCTACTGTGACAGTAAAGGTGTAATTCGTGTCAAACAGTATAGATGTTGTGCTTTTCTCATTGCTGCATTGTGCCAGTATTGTATCAAGAGACACAAAGATAAAAAGCAGTTTTAAAGTTGCTCAGCAGCTGAGTATTTTTATTGATTCAAGCCTTTTTATCACACACAACAAAGTAGGAAAGTATGATCAGAGAGACAGATGGTAACAAGTCAGCTTTAGCTGGACATGAATCATTTCATACAAAGGGTTTGGAAATGATGCTGTAATTTTTGCTGCTTACATGTCTCTTTGCTATTGGTGTCTAAGGCACTCTCACAGAAGTGGTTCAAAGGACACATTCCATATCCTTGGATGCTGTGATGGAGGAAAGTGATTTCTTCTCAGCTGAAAAAAAAGTCTTCCAAGGTGAGGAGCTAGAAGTCATCACTCAATACCATTCGATAATCTACTACAATTATGTATAAAGAAAAGTGGTAATAGAAGAGGGAAGAAAGTAAGTTGTAGACTTGCCTTGAGGTCACTCAGTGGAGAAAGGTGTGGGAGGACATTAAAGAGGGAGGAAGAAATTAGGACCTCAGGGAGACCCAAACGGAAATGTCAGCCCTGCTGGAGCCTGCAACTAACTTCAATGGGTTTAATATATGGTCTAAATATTCAGACAAAGTTTAAAGGTATTGATGGAGATATATTTGTGGATGGAGCTTGAATGATTGCAATCAGTTTTACTGTTTCTCTGACTTGAATTGCATTGCAAAGGTTTTTGGATTTTTACAAATAAAAATGAAAAAGAGAATTTGATTTTCAACTCCTTTATATAAAAATAGCTCTTGCATTAGAATGTACAGCAGAAAAGTTGAACATTAAGGTTTTTTTACAAGGTACAACACCTGTGAGCATAAACACGTTTATTACATATACAACCTGGCTTGTTAACAGACATTGCAATAGTCTACACCCTGTTGACATAATTTTTCAGTCAGTGGGGTTTCTTGTGGTAATGGGAAAAAATGCAAAGTGAAATGAAAAACAAAGCAGAGGCCAAAAGTCATGGAAAGAACAAGGAGAAACTATCATTTTTCTAACTACCTCAGGGACTGACCACGGTGTGGCCTTACTGGCAAAAGAGTGCAAATATCTTCACTATCTGTCAGGAATTTTCTGATATGCAGCAGAAGAGCTATTTGATTGTGCTCATTTGTAGAGTAGAAACAAGGTCAGTTCTGCAGGCATAAGAGACATTGGAGGATACATCTTGTTTCTCTCATAGATGTTTTTTTAAAACAAAAAACAAAATAGAAAGAGCTCATCCTTCCAGCTGAGGAACAAAGTAATTCTGAAATGATAAAAAAGCTGGCACAGATTTAACCTCTGATTTTGATCACAGCCTTACTTTTGTAGGATTTTGGCCTGGCAGTTCAGTCTGTAGGATGATAACAAAAATTATTGTACTAGTTGTGGAGTCCCTACTAAGTCTGATAAAAGCTTTTTCTTCTGGAAAATTCCAAGTAATCATCCATAACCCCTTCCCTCTCTGATATAAATGCATCTCTGTCCATGATCAGAGCTGAGGTGTTGCAGGAAGAAAAGATAAAGTTGGGGGTTTGTTCCAAAGCAATTTTAAAGGAGATGTTTGCCTAATGCTTATGTGCCATAATCCCATTTTTGTTTAAGATCTCTCTGTCTGATTTTTAGAAAAAGCCTTTCATAAAAGTTATCTTTCAATGGTTCCCAGTGGTAAAATACTTAAAATAATCTCCCTATCAACTTGAGAAGATCCTAATATGGGAAAATTATTTTTCCCCCCTAAGTTTTTCTCTCAGCTCACTAGCTCTCTGATTGCTTCCCTTTTGTTTCTAGGGTGAGGTAACTTTGAAAAGCCTGTGTAGATCTGGCAAAGTTTGACAGTGTTAGCTAACTTGGCAGTTTTAGCATTCTTTTAGATGGAAGTTTCAAGCTAGATATGACTTTTCTTTATCTTTGAGTTTAAAGCCTATAAATATCAAGTTCTTAATTTAAAAAGACAAGATGTTAACATTTTCTGCCTCTTGATATCAATATCAATATTTCAGTAAAATAAATTTTTAAATGTATTTGAAGAATTTCTTATCAGTTTTCCTTTCTGCACCCTCCTATGCTATGTATTCAATCCAAATAATTATCTAGGACCAGATATTGCACAACATTATTTTATTTCAAAATATATTCTTAGAGCCTTTAACTTCAGAGAAATGTTATTAAATATGCTGTATGATATACTGTCTACATTTCTGTCATGAAATACTTGTATTTTCAGTTGATAATGGCTGATTTTCTGTCAGTGGGTAAAGGGTTCAGTGGTGATGATGATGGTTGTCCTGGAACCCTAATTAATCCAGCCTTCACCACATAAGCTTAATTTATAACCAAGAAAGAAACTTTGTGGCTGAATCAGAGTCTGATCTTAAAAAAGAAGGTAATTCAGGCAGAATTCTGGGTGTCCCATCCTGTTTCCCCATGACCACTAAAATAACATTTTTACATTTATAAATATTGTTGATTCCTTGGAAAAATTGATCAGGGATTTCAGGTGAGAATGTGGTCATTGGGTCTACCCTGACGTTTCCAATGCACTGCTCCAGCTGCAGGTACACAGGGAGCAGTGGGGAATGCGTGGAGGGGAATGCGCTCATGAAATCATAATGTGTTGCTCTATGCTGGCCACGAGCGCCTGCTAGGCTGACACCAAGCAGTCTTTGCTCAGCCATGGCAGCTTTTCAGACCATCCTGTAACAGGAGAGGTGAGGGTGCAAAGCCACTGCACACTGAGAGGAGCCTGTGACCTGGGATCACAAGGGGGAAGAAACCCAGCTGTTTTCTTCCCTTGGTCTCGGCTGGGCAAGAAATGTTGTTTTGTGGTCTGGGATGACATTAAGAGATGGATGGCGCTGCTAGTTCCTTGGATGTCAGCTCCTGCTGCCTGCTTAGTTCACCCTGTTGAATGCCCTACTGTTGACATCAAGATTTATTTCACTTTTCTCTGCCCTCTCTTTCAGTGTGCATTTCAGTTTCCATGACCATAGAAAAGATGTTACCAGTCACATTTGGTTTTCCATAAATTAGAGACAAATACATTCAAAAATGAATACTGGAAGCTTTTTTTCTGACTTTGTGGATTCCCCATTGACATAATTTTATGGATGTTAAAGTCAGGAACTTTCAGAGAGATTAGTGTGAGGGGATGGAACATAAATGTAGACAGAAAAAAATTTCCACTCCCATGATAACAAGAAAGGTAGTGGCTGTTTATTGTATGAGAGCAGAAAAAGCTACCTCATTTCATTTAACAATTCCCTAAGAATGTCAATGCCATAAACCATAAGCCTGGCAATGGGAGATCAGGATATCAGTACTATAGTTCATTACCAGAAATGCCTCAATCAATTCAGAAGAAACCGCTCTTTGTATTTGGTACAAAATCTCTGTATTATCATCAGTGATTGCAATGAAATCACTTATGCATGCCTAGCTATGGATTACAATGCACAACAACATACAGGGAAAAGTTCCAAATAAGGCCCTGTATGGATAGCACAGTTAAATGCAGGCCCTGCTTCACTGAAAAGAAAGTGGAGGTAGAAAATAGATGAATTGAGGTCAGTGCTGCATTAGGTGTCCATCAGGTTATGCAGCAAAGTCCACAGAATAGGTTTTGCTGCTCATCAGGGAATGAAATTCAATGTAAATCATGTGGGGTTTCATCTTTATAGTAGAGATTGACAGCAAGATGATTTTCAGACTAATGTTTCCTCTTCCACTCTCAGTGGCTTTTAACAATGAGAATAAAGTACCCTTAAAACCAGGATTCCTATATATATATACCATTTTTTTTCCCAAATGGGAGCTGCCAGAGTCTTTGTGTACACGTGGATTTATTCTAGCCCATGAAAGACTGTTAACTGTTTTACTTATGAAGAGCTCCACCAGGTTCAAGTTTCTGTGTGTGAAGTCAAATATGAACTTATGTGGACACAAGAAATGTTTCCTGTTCAGTGGCCAAATCTTTTATCCAGAGCATCATAAAGCAAGCAAAGCATTAGTTATTAACTTTCATAGCAAGTGAACAGGGTCAGACTTGTAATTCAGAGAGACTCTTGCCAGATATTAGTCTATCAAACAGAATTGTTGGAAAGTAGTTAACGACTTCAACATTTACAAATAAAAGTATATTGTAGACCAAGAGCTTACACTAGATTTGTTTGGTTGGCTTTTTTCCTACTGACTGCTTATTCGCGTAATTTGTGGATCTCTCAGGACAGTCATCCTTGTCAATATATCTGCTTGTATGTGTGTGCGTATATAGGATAAGAAAATAATTGTTCGCCATTAGAAAAGTCTCTGGATTAGTGAGTATCCCTGTACTACACTAGAACGTGGGTCATTGAGACTGCTAAGAGCTCAAAAATGTGCAGAGCAGATGTCTGACTCAGGGAAAAGGGGAAATCCTAGGAAAAGTTGCTGTAGATGAGAGGACAGATCCAAAACTTTATTTTTAAGAGAACTGTCCTGTGCTCTTTTAATCAAGTGCTTTTCACTCTTTGTATGCAAAGAATAGAAACTAACAAATGACTCAGGATAAACCTGGTCAAGGGCTAAAATCACTAGCACCTAGAATAAGAGATGGATGTTCCCACTTAGTAAAACAGAGAGTGACTGGATGTGTTGCAAATGTTTTACATCTTGGCAGTGCAGCTGTATGAACACTCATTTATTCTAGCCAAATTCTTTCTTAAAATAGAGGCAAAAGTAAATCTATTCTGTTGTTTTCTCTGGTGGTCTCTATGCTGTGTATGGCTGCCTTGTTGTGTGCTGCTCTCCTGGCTGTCTGTCAAATACATACAGCTCTCCTGGGGACACAAATGAAGGTGGAGGAGTAAAAGACAAGACAGATGTGTAGTAAAGATGCCTGACACTGTGTAACAATTGGCAAAAATGTACACAAAATGGATTTTTTGCAGATCTTACTGGGACAGAACAGCAAAGGAGGAACAGCTTGCACAATACCATCTCCAGCAGATATTTATATCTGAGAAATTTGAAAATTAGAGGAAATAATGCAATTATGTTATTTTATCCACTAAAGCAAATGTACAGATCTGTACCATCATGGCTGCATTTTTGGTGGTTGGAGAGACTTCCCACACACTCAAAGGCAGAGAGATAGGTCCAGGGCAAGAACAGGATGGCTCTCTCTGCCTGTGGGCCAGATTCTTTGGGACTATATCCCTGCTACAAGACCACAGCCACAACTGACCTATGACCCTGAACTCCCGTTAAACCTCTGAGCTGGTGGCCTCCAGCTGTATCAGTGCCACAAATTTGCAAAATCAGCAGCCTTGGCAAAGCCCCACACCCATCATAGAGTTCATGGGGTAGAATAGATCATGCAAAGCCATTGTACCATGTTGTACAGACAGCTTGGTATAGATGTGCCCAATACAGTGACCTCTAAGGTGATTAGCCAGTTGCTTTTCTTCAAATCATAAAGTTTGCTTAAATTTGTTTGTACTGAGTATTTAGAAGATGTGAGAGGTAGAAGGAAGGAGAAGTACTCCAGGAAAACAGCCAAGTTTAAACCTGAAAGAAGGGCAGAGATGATTGAATATAATTCCTGCGAGAACCGTAGGCTGACTTCAGTTCTTGAGGAGGCACTTCAGTAAATCTTCCCTTGATAATGAGGCTCAAAGCTTCAGAGGTTGGAAGGTCCTGGGTTTTTGACAGACTCTACTGTAACAAACACCTCTTTTTGAAAAAAATTGTTAACAATTACTCCCTGTAAAGGATGCACTTTCATCCACAGATCAAACATACTGCAAGTTACAATTCATTAAAAAAATTCTCTCTGGACTACTGTCCAAAATTAGTGCCAGCTTTCTCTAAGTGTTTGAGCAAACACAACTGCCACCATCAGTGCTGCCTTCCTGGGGAAAAATCCTTTGATGCTCGATGGCTCTGATATTCAGCCAGCCACTAACACACGCCTGCCGCTTCCTACTGCTGCTTACAAGGTACGACCAAGCTGAACAAAACTGCACGGCTGTGAGCTGATTTCCACAGCATGAGGTCTTCTAACCCTGCTCACCTCTCAGGCATTGTGTGGCTCCAGGGGTGAGTTATCCAGCTAGGTTGTGGGTGTGAAACAGGCTAGCTGTGTAAATGCCAGCATAGAAGCAGAAAATGTTTTGGCTCAGTCACAACAGTGTCTTATGGCAGCACAGTGTCATTTGGCTTTTCCACCATTGCAGGTGTCCAGGGTTTCAATGAAATTCAGAGGGAAAACAAGGCTGCTCTTAATGGGATGAAGAAAGGCCAGCCTGCTTGGAGCAGAGAGCCAAAGCTAGTAAGTAGCAAATGTGTAAGGAGGAGGCAAATCTGAACTCATGTTCTGTTCGGGAGTGTAATTCCCTTACAGTGGCTGCAGTGCTGTAGCAATCCCTAATAAAGATATAGTCCTCCAAACACCCATGGATTTGGATGCCAACACCAGTCACAAGGAAAGGAGCTAGTGAGGAGCTTCTCTCTTTGCCGTTGCCAAATAGTCACTAGATAAGGCTAAAGTAATTCTGGTGTCATCTCCAGACGAGCTTGGGGAAACAGGTAAATGTCAATATTGCATTTACAGATGTCAGATGCCTGCAGGATTAGATGGCTGCTGAGCAGAGTGCTAAAGTCATGTACCTGCAGAAATGAAACAGGTATCAGGTAAATGAAGGTGTTGTGAATAAGCTCTAACCTGAGGAGCTCATGATTTCTCTGCTGCAGTTTTGTGTAAGGATTGCAGGGGAGTGTAGTATGGCAGGTCTTGGGGCAGCTGCTTGTGCTTTGGGATACATCCCAGGCAAGCCTCAGCTCAATTCTCAGTGTGTTTCACATCCAGCACTTACTCCAAGCTGGAGTTTTGGGCTCAGCTCCTTGGATGTTGAGTCCACTGTGCCACCACACATTAGGGGGATGGGCTTGAGGAACACTTGCTCCACTTCCCCCACAGACTTGCTGTGAGGGGAAGGATAAAGGGGACTTTAATTACTCAGACTTCTTTATTTAGAGACCCTTCCTGGCCCCAGTGCTGGTAGCTAGCTGAGACATTTGAGTTTTCTCCTGGGAGAAACAGCAGTTTTAAGAGGGCACTTCAGTTCACTACATAAAAGAGAGACTGAACATTTCATGCCTGGAAAAGATCTAACAGACGTTTACTTTGTACCTCACCAGAGCTGGAATCCTCACTATTTAATACTTCTTGGCACTCCCAGTGTGCTAGTTAAGGACAAAGTATTGTGCAAATATTAATTAACTTTCAGAGTGTATGAGAGATTCCTTTTTCAGAGGGGAAAAGCCAGAGGGCAGAGATCTTCAACAAGGTCACATGCAGAGCATCCCTGTTGTTTCAATACCCTCTGCTTTGAGAGAAGATCCTCAGGCGGAGGGGAATAACTCGAGGAATGGGGACTTAGTGGGGACTGTTGAAATAACTGATGGGTGAAGAAGGAGAGAAACTTTTTGCTGAGCCAAGCAAAGAAGAAATGCCTCAAGGGCTATTGGAGAGAAGGGGTAGACTGCAGATTATGGTCAAGGACAGTAATAGCAGCTGTGCAGATCAGATCAGATCAGAGCAAACTGCTTCCAAAGAAGCCCTGACACACAGAGATTAAAATAATTGGAAGGTTCCTGAACTATAGCACCAAGTACAAGGTGTTAGGTTTCACCTCTATTGGTCAAATAAGTGCTCCAGCTGTGGCACTTCAAATGTCAGCACTTGCCAGTGTTTACTGCTGAGTGACTAGCTCAGCTGAGGGTCTGGCCCTGAGATGCAAATTGTTCCTTTGAGATCAGAAAAGGAAATACGATGGTAAACATGCTGGCAAATACAAGTAGGAAGTAATTTTAAGTGGTAGAAAATGCATATCATATCCTCTTTCAAACCAGATACAGCAGAACCTAGTTTTAATTTCACTGGCACTTACTGTGTGGAACTACCATGCAGAGACTTGTAGTACATTGCACAGCAATACTGAACGCACAGGCTCCTAAAAAAGACATGAAAATACATCTTAAAAGAATTGTGGAATATATTGCACAAAATTAACTCTTTTTTTTTGCCCTATTTTTTTTTTGGCCTGGAGAAATATTCCTCCTGAGATGCTGCTTACCTTTGTGCATCTGGTAAGAGCCTTGAAAAGAATTGAGTGCAAGTGCCCGTTGAAAAAGTCACCTGCAGTCCTGGGATTACTTCTGACTTCCTGCTTTCCTTTTAAAGCAAAGGAATAATGCAACTTAACAGTACAGTATTACCATGTTGCCTAGAAAGGCAGTTTTAAAAGATTCAGTGCCTAAATAAGATTTTCAAATATTTTTTACTGCTTTTTTAGTACATGGCCCTGCAAGTTACTGCACAGGTAGGAGGCTTATTGAACAGCATTTTGCCTGGATAACAGCAATATCAAAGGTATCCAAGTATGGGTTAAGCCTGGGTTTATGGATCTGCCATTTCTCTTTAAATCATTTTGGCATTCCGAAACAATTTCCCTGTTTCTTTCTAATGTCTCTGAATAGCCAACAATTACATATGCAGAGATCAAGATGAGTACATTCATGGAATGTACAGCCTTTCTTTGAAGGTGGAGGAAAGATGGCCACTTAGAAAGGATATTCATGAGAAGTAAAATGAAGTTTTCCTGTCAAGGACAGTTATGGAGTTAGCAACACAACTTGAACCTTCTGGTTTTGACTGATTCAAAATTAACAAAAAAGAATTGCCTTGGAGAACAATATTTCAAACCACAATACTGCTGAATAAGTAATGTAATTCTGCCACATTTTTTTATCTGTGCAAATAGCCACTTTATACACACTGGTGAACAGTATGGAATTTGGGAGGCTATTTGCTTAGGTTGTGGAGTATATTAATCTATCACCCCAATGTATTAATATTGTGGTTTATCAGTATACCAAATTCAGTACTCAATTTGGCCAATTCTGGAGCATGATTTCATTGGCTTATTTTGTCTTAGTTACTTACAAGTTCTGTACAGCCAGCTCCTTCCTTAAATTAGGGTTCTTCAGCAAATCTTTCTATAAATGAAAATGTAAATTTCAATGTCTGTGCTCAATAAGGTATTGTTAACTCCTTAAAAATTTCCATCATAATACCATTTGGGAAAACTAAGCTTATTACCAGAAAATTCAGCTCTTTTCAATTTTCAGGTTTGCATTTGAAAAGTAGGCCATTACAATGACAGGTAAGTGCTGCAGATTCTAAGTAACTCCTACCTATAGATACATGGGATAACTTAAAAACTGGAATTAATTATTTATAATGGAATGCCTATAAGACAAGCAGACTTTGCCAAAGTGCTGTTGGTGAGGAATTTCTAAGACCAAGGGACCAAGATGAATTTTAAATTCCCTTTTGGTAGCTATAAATAACTTCTTATTCAAGATTAAAATCAGGAACAAACATTATTTTGTTGTACTCTACTCTTGTCCACTGAAGCCACTGAAGTGCTGCAGAGAACATAATTTGGCTCATGATGTATTTGTTACTTGATGCTTGCATGTATTTCTTGCATGACAGTAAGTGAAATGGTTGCAGCTGTACACCTGCAGAATTTTCTTCTTTTTCGTTGATGGCAGTGTGGGACGATTACATTAATACCTATTGGGGGATCCTAATTTTGCAATAATGTCAGAGCCAAATTTGCCACCCCACTGCTTGGTTCTTAACCATAGTCTTAAAATTCTCAGTGCACTGGAAAATATTATGAGGCAACTGCTGGGTTGCTGTAAGTTCAGCACACAGTGTTTGCCAAAAAGCAGAGCTGTAAAAGAGGGTTTAAAGGAACATTACAAGCACAGGTATCCCCCGGTGATATGGCATTGCTCACACTCATTATAAGCTGTGAAGCCTTTCAAGAAGCCTAAAGATAACCATGTTGATTCTGGACCCCAGAACTCCCTCCAGTGCCCAGTTGCACACTGATGTCTGTAGCACAAACGACAACATGCTACCTGATGTATCTGGTAGAGAGACTGAGCACACTGCTGATGCCTGATGCCTTATGGCTTTGCAGTTTACCACAATCTTTCAATTTTCAGGCTGTACTTCCTTTGTGATCAGTTTGTATTTTTTCTTTCACCTAAACTGCCCTCCTACCTCCTTGATGTTTACAACCATGTATTTATATGCAGCAGACACCTGTTCTATCAGCCCTCATTCTTCTAGTTTAAGCAAGGGAAGTGGTTTCAGGGTCTTCTCCCATGAAGACTTTCCACAATTCCTCACTCTGCAGTAGCTGCTCTCTGTGCCTTTTACAGGTTGACATCCTCTTTCTGGGGCAGAAATGGCCAGCACTGTTTGCTACCTTCCATGTCAGTCATTGTCAACTCTTTCTAGGTGCATTAATATTTCATGTTGTGACTGATGCATCAATATATCTGTTCCATATTGCAGATGGCTGCTCAAATGTATTGTGAGACAGTCCATACCAAACTGGGAGCTTTCAGTCATCCTTTGCTCAACTGCTATGTCCTCTCACCTCTTGTGTACTTTGGTTTAAAGTGAAAGCAATTTTGATTACTACACTTAATTCCAGGACCCCTGGGGTCTCACGGAGGAATTAGAAAGAGCAAGAAGATAAGCACAGGGGCTGCCACACGTCCTCTGCTAAAGCAAACCATAATAGAGATAAACTATTACCTGTAGCTGTCACCTCTTGTCATGTACTGTGCCCCTTGGCTGCAGACTGTTCCTCCTGAGGGAAGAGTAGAAGGATACTTGCACTCGGAGCCTCAGATGTCCCACTTCAGTTTGGTGCCTTAGCTGAAACATTTAAAGAAGTCCATTCTAAACTACCAGGCTGTAAGCTCTGGTGACTGAATTAAGGACATATACCCTGCCCTCCAGTTGCAGCGGAGCAGGAAGGTTTGCTGGAGGGAAAGGAGAACAAGTGGATGCAGTGTCAGCTTCAATTGCCCCAATTCAACACAGTTTCTAATGGAGCCTGTAGCGGGCCTGCTGTCATCATCATTGATAGGAGAAGAAATTAGTCCTTCAGCTCAAGTGATGGAGATTTCCTTTATAGAACTGAGAACTCTGTATCCAATCCTGGCCAAAAGTCTTGCCAGAGGGAATGTTAGCCCTGGCAGCAAAGAACAAGAAGCTGAGTTGGCTTTGAAAATCCAATATAACCCTCTTTTGTTGTTATACAGACAGCAGTGTAATAGATGTGTGTGAATTATTGATTTATCCTTCAACTTCTGATCTGTCCTTCATTTTATTAACCTAACTTTATATCACTGGTTTTATGACTGATTGAAAAATATAATTCTATTTCCATGTACAGGAAATGTTTCTAGTGCCAATTTCCCTAAAGGAGATGAGTGACCAGTGACACAATCTCTGTGTCTTCATCATCGTCTCTGATCACCTGTCTCATCAAGAACCTGCTTTTGCCTCCCAATCAGAGAATCAGAGCAGTATGAACAGAAGTGCAGGTGTTTAATAACATATAACAAACATTACTGTTGCTCATGGGTGAAGACGAGTGTTTTTATGAAGACCAGCCATATTCCAAATATCTTTTCAAACACTTGTTTTTGTGAATGGTTGCAAATAAGGATCTTGGTCAAGCAGAAAAACAGCTGCTTCAAATATGAACAGATACCATATTTGGCCAATTCTGCAGCTTCCATGAGTTTCTGTCACATTTGATCCGAAACACTGAGAATGTATTCCCTAGCTGTTATTTCCAATTTCCTGTTTGCTGATGGATTCCTTTTCTGGATGATGGTTTGCTACAGTATATCGCTGAAAGATAATGACACATTGTTTAAGCATATTGCATTCTCATAAGAAAACAAGATAGAAAAAATCATTTGCACCTATATCTTACTTCTGCTGTCAGTCACTAAGATTGATGGACTGTCTCCTGTTTCTTTCTTTTCATTCATGGTGGTGCTTTTATTGAAATAATTGATTTATCATGTATCTAATGATTCTTTTCTGGTTCTCAGCTTGAAAAATATCCATTCCCTGGCTCATTGCTGTAGTATTTGTCATCAGAATAACACCATAAATCATCTTAAGTTTAAGATCAGACTCGGAAAGTGGAGAAAGGTCTAGATGATTTAAAGATATCTGCAGAAGAGATCTGAAAAACTTTTCTTCTTTAGAGAAAGATTTTAATTAGACAACAATAAGGCTTTACTAGAATTTTTCTGAGAACTATGGGGTTGTTAGAACAACAGTATGCATGGTTTCATGTATGGAGAACTTTGGAGGTTTTTATTGATGGATTTGTGCATTGTATTTCAAAGAAAATCTCATATCTTTAGCTTTGGTGTTCATGTTTAAATTCAATGGTTACAACTGCTATTAAGTGCAAAATTCAACCAAACATCTCCTGGAAAGACACCTTTGTTGGTGTGGAATCAAAAACATGGCTTATCTCAGCACAGGGAGACAGGAAGAGAGTCACAGCTTGTCAGAGTTGTGGAGAAATGCCACAAGAGAGAGCTTGGCCATAATCTGGACCATGGTGGAGACAAGTTGGTTAATAGGGCTTGTGCCTGACGAGCAATCCAAGGCTTCTGCTCTGACAACCGGGAGCTTGAGATTCGGACATGGAGTGAAGCAAAGAGATCAAAGATGCAGCTTGCCTGTAACTATACACCTGTTCAGGGTCTATTTGCAATCCCCCAGCTCTGACTGTTGACATGTAATCCCAGTTCTTCCCTGTGGAGGCATCTTTACAAGACATGAACACACAAAAGTAGACTGAGGAAAGTGAACATTGACTCACGCTTTCCAGTAAAGTTGAGGCACTTCGGTATCTAGTCTCAGTTTCATAGGCATGAAAACTACTGCACTCATTAATTTCAAAACAAGTTTTGAGTGCATATATATATAGAGAGAGAGAGAGAAAGAGAGAGAGATGTTCTTTCAAATCTAGTTTGTTTTTTTTTTAAATGCCCAAAGAGCACAATAAATACAACAACACAAAAATCATATTGGTTTTTTGCAAGATAAATAATTTCATCAATTTCAGATACTTCCATTTTTAAAAGAGCAATATATGGGAAAAATATTTAGGTCCAAATTAATTCTTATTATGTAATAATATTTACCAATCGCATTTCTGTGAGTGGTACTTGTTTGGTCTATAAGGTCAGGTGAACATCTGGTCTCCTTCATATCTGTACTACCATAACATGTTGTTGGTGATAAATGTATCATGGAAAACCAGATCTTATCCAGTTTTGTAATACAGTACTTAGCTGGCCTCCAAACACTAGAAAGTGTGATTTAGTAGGTTTGGGCTGATATTCATATTCTCAGAAAAGGCTAGAGAAATTCTTCAAATACCTTCAAAAATCTATTTTACTGAGATACTGACATTACCATGAGACAAAAAAATGTTAACATTGTGTTTTTAAATAAAGAGCTTGAACAGTTGAAATTAAATTTAGAATTTTAAAAAAAAGAAAAAGAAAAAGTCCCATTTAGCTTCACAATTTCAGTTAAACATGCTCAAGCTTCTAAGTTAGCTAAGGCTGCAAAATTTTGCTAGATCAACACAGGCTTTTCAAATCTGAGCTAAAAAACAACCTGAGGGAGCAACATTATTGATTGAGAAAAATCTAGAAATATATACAGACACACAGTAAGGAATTGGTGATAACTGCTATGTGCAGTCTTCATGCCTGCAATATGCCCACTATTCACTTAATATAAGGGAAAATGGCCAGCTGGTCCTTTTGAACTGAAGACAGCAAGCTGTGTTCCCTTGCCATTAAGCTCAGGAAAAGTGCTGTTCTTGAAAAGTTAACTTTTCAAACTGTCTTGAACTATTCTGTACTTTTCCACAGATATTTCTACAAATGATTGACTCTTCTAACTCTGACTGAAACATTTGAAAGAAGTTTTGGGTTGTGGTCAAAAGATGTACCTGTTCTCAGAACTTACTTTGCAAAGAAGAAATGTGGTGATTTTTCAATGCAATGTAAGGTGAAAAATAACTCAAAATATCAATAATTATAATATCAAGCTTTTCATAAGGGATGAGCTATATATTATTGCTTCATATCTTGAAAACTATGGAGTAGAGTTCCATTACTGTAGCGACCAAGTTCTTGTACTTCGTTATAAGAATGACGTGTACCATTATCTTCAAATAGAGATGGTAAATAAAGATAAAACCAGAATTAGGATTGCAGCATCCAAATATGTGATGCAGTTAGGCAGAGAAACAGATGTAAAATTATTTTTTGATCTTCCAAGACTCCAAATTGTTTTTGTCTCACCCTTCTACTAAAAGTAATTTGCTAAATGTAAAATAAGAGTCTCATTTGGAAAAATACTATATAAACAGCACCAAAAAATCCCATCAATCCTCACAGTTTACATTTACATTATATAGTGCTTATGCTATAAAACAGAAAAGAAGCATAGGTATTGGGGGGAGTATGTGGATGAAAACAGTCTGCCCTTTCAGAAGCACTTGTCCTGTTATTTTCTTCCAGCAGCGAATCTGTACAAAGGTTTCCTGCACAGGGAATAAATTAATGGATCTATTTAAAAGGGACAAATATACTGCAAGCCATGCTCATGCTATCATGGCCAAACAGATGCCAGAGAAGCAGCCTTTGGACATTGTTTTTGCAGAAAGGAAAGGTTTAGCACTGGAGCGGTATCATGTTAACAGAAGTGCTGACCTACTTACACACCATAACACTCTGAGGGGCATGTGGGGAGATGGGAGACCCTGGAACAGGGCATGTTTTACAAGCCAAGTCATGAAACTATGACCAAGAGCACAACTTTCCTTGTAGCAGCTATTTATCATTGACAGAGAAATACTGGGCAAGTTTATTACACTCTTAGTACAGATATTTAGGTTTAGTTGTCTAATTCTCTGCTGGCTGCTCTAGGCTTCCACTATATTTGTTGGAGAGCAATCCACACATGCAATCTCTCTGACCTATTTTAACTACCTACCTCCAGATGAGATTAGTTTCTCCCTGGATGTGCCTGCTGTTCCCAGCTGCCCATAATGGGAAGCAGTGTAAGTTGCTGAGAGTTTGAAAACTATTCTTTGAGACCTAAGTAAGATAGATCCCAATCATTGTCTAAGAAGAGTACCTCCATGACTTACCACATTAAAAAATGAGCATGTTCTTATGAGGGTTTTGTGAGTGTGAGTAATGGAACTACCATTAGCTGAATTGATAAGGGTTCTGTCCACACTGTACCACAGACTCTTCCTCATGGATGAATGGATAAACTACCCAGCTTTTCCACTTAGATATTCTCATAGTTTACCTCATGGTGAAACCTAGAGATACCTGAAGTGGAAAAGTTGGATAGCATCACATCTACCCACCACAGTGAAAAAATAATAGGAAACGTGTTCTCAGCACAGAAAAAATAAAATAGCTGACCTAATTTTACAGAAATAAGGCAAATGTCTGTTATGCAAAAATGTGAAAGAGGAGACCTTATTGAAGACTTTCTATACTTAGATGGTCCTATAAGAAAGATGGAAACAAACTTTATAGCAGGGCCTGTTGTGATAGACAAGAGGTAACGGCTTTATACTACAAGAGAGTAGATTCAGATCAGATTAAGGAAGACATTTTTTACAACGTTAGTGGCAAAACACTGGAACAGGTTGCCTGAATAGTTGGTGGATGCCCCATCTCTGGATACATTCTAGGTCAGGTTGGATGGGACCCTGAGCAACCTGATCTAGTTGAAAGTGTCCGGGCAGGAGAGTTGGACTTGATGATTTGTAAAGATCCATTCCAACCTATTCTATGATTCTATGATCTTCTCTGGGGCATTAAGACACAACTGCTATATAGTTAGTGTTATTTCCTCTAAGGCTCTAGAATGTATGACCAGTAAATACGACTTTGCAGTAGTGTAAGGAGGTTATGATAAACTGGTTGCATGCAATTGAAATTATACAGGAATATAGACAAATTTACTATTAGGCATAGTTGCTTCAGCTCAGGTGAAGGTGCTGCTGGTGAATAACAAGGTATGACAGTAACACAGAGGTACCCAGTTAGCAGCACGTTATCTCAGGGCAGTAGCACAGCAGTTCATCACACTTGCACATCACTGATGGCATATATACAACAAACTGGTTTTATCTGTTTGTTGACGAAATACATAAAAAATTGGGAATAAAATAGTTTAAACTGAAATAAATTTTGTATATGAAAAAAGAAAAAAAGAAAAAAATCTAAAACTCCTAGACTCATGGGTGAGCTACAGTCAGTTTTAGATCTTATCAAAATTTTCATCAACAAATCTCTATGGCTTTTTAACTTAATTTGAGAGGTGCCTGTTATGGTTTGCATAAAACCATATGGGAAAAAGTAGTTCCTGGATACCATTACCTGTGTGTTTCCAAAGTATTTGCTTCTTGGGGTGGGTTCCCTGCAACATGTCACATGCTGATGAATTGCTAGGTTTGACAGCATTTCTGCAGGTTCTGAGGGAATACTGTTTTTCATTTTCCTTCTTAAAGGAAGGTTATTTAAACTCTTAATGTCTTCATAACAGACTGTCTTGCTTGGAAGAAAACAATAAATTCAGTTTAGCTAGGGACAGATGAGAGGATTTAAGGAGAGGCAAATCTCCAGCATAGTTCAGAGATGCTTTGTTTATCTGTGTCTCTGAACCTGCATTAAATCTTCACCTGGAAAATGCTGAACAAAAATGAGTGCAACCCCATGCCTTATGAAGCTGATCTTGTTCTTGACTTGGTGCTCTCAGTCCAAAGCTTATCCTTCCAGAAGGTGCTGGCCAAGGCACAGATACGATAAGAACAATTATTTCCTAACATACACATGAGATTCCAATATATTGAGTTATTCTGTCTGATGCACTGACTCCCACTTCAGGGAAACAGGTGCCATATCCCATCTCCAGAGTTGATGTTTTTCTGTTTTACACTGTTTGGAGGTTAGCTCTTCAGAGGCTCTATCTGTTTGACACAGTTTGCTCATCATAAGACACCTGGAGTTTCAGCAACAGTACATAAATATTTATCATAGCTTCTGATACATTTTAGTTGTTCTCATGCCCAAACCTCTCCTGTAAGTCAACACATGGCTATGTGACTTGGATTTCATACTTTTTCTGAGTTTTAGTTATGGATTAGATTCTACTCACCTGCTGAAACAGTGAATCCCTAGACTCTACCCAGTAATCCGTGTGATTTTTATAGGCCTATGTACTATATAGCATACATAAACAACATGTGCTTTTTTATAGCAAAGCATCAAGCCTAACTACCCAGTGAGGAAACCAGAGCTGTTAGCATAGCTTTTGAGTATACCGCTTGTCACGTATTTCTATTGCAGCAGCACACAACTGCTCAGCCAAGACTGAGCTCTCCAGTGTGGTGCTTCACCAGTGCTCCAGCACGCTCCAGTCCTGGCCCAGTCCCACAGGTGGTGGAGAGGTGGGAAGGGTTAGCAGGTGAGATGCACATACTTTCCTTTTTAAGGACAGTTAGCACATCGTTGTTGATTTGAAAGCAAAGGGGCTGCATTGCCAACAGTGCTGAGGGACCAGTGCCATGCTCCTAACTGAACTGCATCCTCACAGGTCAGAGCCAGGGAAGGGCAGCAAGTGTCAGGACCTTAACAGTGGAAGCCACCCAAGAAGGTGTTTCAGAGGCACTGAATACATGACATTGCGTTTTGGAGTTTGCCAGAGAAGGAAGAAGAAGAAAAGAAGAGAAAAGAAAAGAAAAAAGAAAAGAAGCACCACGTAGGATGCTTTTAGTTTTAAATTAGTCACAACACCCTAGAATCCTGATGATCTTGACTCCCCTGGTGTTCACATTACTTTGTAAGCAAGCAGTTATAAATTCAGCCTGAATAAGGGCAAACACTGAGACATACATACTGAAAAAGTCTGACATCATGATTTTTCTGGAGAAATTTTGTGGTTTTCAGCATGGTTTTTTTTTTTAGTTTCTTACTTCTTGCATAAACCTATTTGGCCTCAGTAACTACATTTACAGGCTCATAACTTTGATAGACAGACAGACAGATTTCTGTTCAATGTTCTGGGTTTTAGTCTATTAGTTGGTCATAATACATCCTAGTATGTAAGATTAAAAACCCACAAACAAAACAAATAAATATATATACATTCTTGTCTCTCTCCATATGTGTATACCTCTTATTTGAAGTTAGTTTTAGTGAAAAGATTCATAAAGCTGTTTATTTTGTAATTGAAAAAGGTTATTCCTGGCAGAATAGTACAAAGCTAAAATAATGTTTCTCTGCAAAGCTTTTGATTCCTCCAAATGCAGACACCCCAGAAAGCAGCTAGCAGAGGTGAGATTTGCTGCTGAAAATTAGGCTCTAAGCAGCACAACCTGAGAATGCTGCCCACGGCTGATAATAGACTGTCAGCATTTGTACATGTTAGGTACTGAAAAATATACCTCAAATCACACTGCAGAGCACCTTCTTGTCAGCTTATAATATTTGGGATTTTTTTCTCTCTTTACTGGTAAACAGGACTTTCCTTTACTCTTCTCCTCCTTGTTCTTTTTTAAAGCTGAAACTTAGATGTGGTGTGTTCAGTGCAGCCTGTGCAGGACAGTCATAATATGAAACATGTAAGGTTTTCTTGCCTTTCTTTTCCTTCTGTCCTTTATGCGGCTGCAACACACAGGTCCCAGAGGTCTTCAGGCTTTTCCAGTTCTCAGGGCTCTGCTGAATTAATGAGTGCCCAGGGGAGCAGTCCTTGCTTTTTGTGTTAGCTGTCACAAAGCGTACACCATTTGTGGTGCCACCACAGTGCATCGGGTGCAATGTTTGTGATACTTAGCTCCAAACCTGTTTGGTTTTATTCTAGTGCACTGCAGGGGAATTCCTACTGGCTTGCTGTCCGGTTGCTTATGATTGCTTGCTTAATCTAGCAAGGACAAAGAAGGCTAAAGCTGGACTTGGATTATGCCTGTAAACATTCCTCATTTGGGAGTCATTTGTCTCTTCATAATAAAAAGCCTTAATCTTCCAGAGTTTCATTGTGTATCTCTTCCAGCTTCTCTTTACCCTTTTCTGCCATTTACACTGTTTCCCCTTTTGAATTCACTTGGTTCATCACTTCAGATGATGCATACAGTACATGAAGTTTACTTCCAAATTCAACCTGTTCATTTCTGCTGCCACTTTTTCTTTGTACACACTCCTAAACTTTGCTGCTTCTTCTTTAGGGTGAAACTCACAGTACTTCACAATAAAATTTTTAGTCAGCAGATTCAGGGCACCTTGAAGCAAAGAGGGGGAAGAACACGTTGCTGTTCCTACCACCCACCTGGCCCTGGCTGAGCTCAATATTAAAATGCTGTTCAAAACAGAAGGAACAAATTAGCACAAGAAACTCACGGAGGTTTCTCATTAGTTAAGAAATCTCAGGCTAGCTTCTGGTTTGGCTGGAAGCTAATCTTATGGAAAGAGATCTCCATGTTTACAGTCCTGCTTGAAAAAGTTTATCTCAGAGGTTTTTCTGGGGACAGAGCAGGAAAGAGTTCCAAAATATGGAGCTCTCAAATCCTTCCACATCTCTGCTGTGAAACACTAAACTGAAACTAATTCAAAATAAGCAGGAAAATGTTTATGACTTTAGAGAAGTCAGAGGCATGAACAAGAACTCTGGAGCTTCTCATTCTGCTCCAGTTTGGGGTCCACCAATAGGAGTTTAATTTTGAGGACAGTGCAGTGTCTCTAGCCTTTTTCTCCTCGGTGTGCATGAATCATCCAGGCTCAGAATAGCCCATATCTGGCTGCCTGTCTCACAGCACTGTGCATCAAAATGCTGTGGCTCTCTAGTTTAACCCATCTCCAAAAGACAATGAAAAGTGATAAAGCGTCTTGCAGGGAGACACCGAGCATGGAAACACCAGTGATCTTCAGCTCTCGTCAAAATGAAATCTTCCTGTCCTATAAAAAGACAGCAAATCTAATAACTTTGACCTATAGTTAAATCAACAGTGAATGATGTTACGCAGTGCTTCAGGCCACACTTATTTAGGGATTTCCATATGAGTCTAGGTACCTAACCTCAGGCATCAAGGCAAAGTTCAGATCACAAGCAAACCTTGACTCATTTTCTGATTCAGGTAGTGCCCTTATGGTAAAGGCTATGCTTGGTCCTACATTTATATATAAAACCTCAATAAAACAGTAACTCTGGTGCTACTGAACAGTTCAATACAGCAGGCTAAAAATATTCCAAATCAATCTAGGGTAGAAAGGTTTATGAAGTAACTAAAATTCCTTTTTTTTCCCCTCCACACGGAGGTTTACATGCTGTTGTCACTCACAAACCCTCTATGTATCAGAAAACAAGACATTTATTAAAATTATCAGATATGGGAGCAAGTGAAAGGTAAAATAAGGCAGTATATTTTAAGATATGATGGTTCTACTGTAACTGTCTAGAATATATTTTTTACACACAAAAATGCAATCTTGTATCTTGGATTTAAAAATATATCATATTTTATGAAATTTGAGTATTTAGTGTTTTCATCAATGAATTCAGCAGGAAAAGAAAATCAGGTGGCAATGGAAACTGCTGCTAATGAAAAAGCTTGCAGTGCCAGCTCTGCAAACGAGGATTTGAATATCAAATAAAAGAACTTGGCTGAACCTTTAAATTGGAATTATGGAAGTGGGAGAAAATTTAATAGGAACTTATAGCAATAACTACCATTATAAACCTGAGATTTATCATTAAAAAAGGAGAGAAATAGTAACATACATGTGATGGTCAATCATACTCAATGAGATGCTCTAATGAAGAAAGGAAAAACACGGCTGAATCTTATCAGATTAAATATTTCTACTGCAGATAAGCAAGTATCAGCCCATTGTACAAGCTGCTGTTACAGACTCTCTGGAAAACTGATTGCAACTTTGGTCATGCATTTTAGAAAAAATGAATAAACAAAAAAGAAACCAAAAAAAATAGTGGATTCCAGCTGCCATACATGCAGAGGAAGGTCACTCAGAGGGGCAGAGACTTTCTGTCATTCTGGGGGAGACTGGAAAGAACTTGGCTTGCTCCCTCTGGCTCAGCAAAATTTGTATGGGCCTGAAAAGGCTGTTTTCATGCTGACTGGAGTTGTGGGTTAATGCTGTAGAGGGTGAAGAGCTAAGATAAAGGGTTCCATGCCACAAAACCAGAAGGTACAGCTGTCTGTGAATAAAGTTTAACTGCAAGTTTGAAGAAGGTTTCCATCCTTCAGAGTAGAGCTCAAAAAGGCTTAGAAATTGGGCAATCATCCACAGTATTTTTAATATGAAACAAGATAGATTTATGAATTGGTTTATGTGGCATGATTGCTGGAGATAGCAGAGGTCTGGGTCCAATGACTCAGAGGTGACTTTCAGTCCTGCAGGGCACTGAATGTTCTGCCTATATGCTGGAGCTCAAGGGGGTCCAGTTATTTCATTATTTGCTGCAACAATACAGATTTTAAGATATGCAGCAGACAGCCCAGAAGGAATAGGAAAACAAAATTATACACTCACCAGGTTTTTTTCTCTCAGGTGACTTAGACCAAGTGGTGTGAGATTGCGGGGGAATAGACTAAGGCTTAACAGTGGGTGAGGTCCTTCAAGAATTCTTCAGTCACCTTCTGCTTCAGAAGCAGGTTTGAATACCTAGATTTATTTTAAAGCTACCTCTCTTCAAGTATCTCAGATTCTCTCCTCTTTATTTTTCAGCTGTATCTTGGGTTCAGAAAACACACTTTACTGAACCACCTTTATTACTCTCCTGCTACTGATAGATTTCAAGAGTTTGAGGCTCTTCATCATTGTTTTTTACTTTCACTACATCCAGGGTTTTCATCTGTACTTTTTTTTATCAATCAAACTAGATACCTTAATTGAACATGCCTAAACTGAGCCTGTCTATGAATATGGAAAGGACCAGGCAAATGAAGTTCACAGCAGGAAAATACTAATTTTCCTCAAGATTTCCCCATTTTGATGGGCTAGCTCATGCCACTCAGCATTCTGCTTCTTTTCTCACAGCAGGCTGAAGACTTTTTTGCTCATTTTTGATGGACAAACCCATAACCCTATCTCCCACTTTCTAGGTCACCCAGGGACACCTTTCAGACCCCAGAGTGGCTACATACTCTCATTCTTTCCAGTACCCCTCCAAAAAATATGATGCCAATATGTGATGGGTAAAATTAAGTAGGACTTTGGTGTGTGAGGGAAGAGTTGTGACAGTGAATAAATAAATAAAAGGGCAATGAAACCTTGATGTCATGCTCAAATACTTCCCAGTGTATGTATAAAAGGTGCCTCTTGATGCTGAGCCCTCATGAACAAAGCAATATAGGAAACACAGGGACCATCTGAGTGGCTTAGTGGGCCGTTGGAGATACCTCTTTTTCTGTATCTACACTGCAGTTGCAGCAAAGACCCATCTGAGCTAGGATTAGGTTAGCTGCCTCACACAACAGCAGGAATACATCTAGGGCAACAATGTGCTTATGCAGACACAGCAAGCCACCCTTTTGGGGAGGATCTGTAGCCCACACTGAGGTCCCTGCTACTGCAGCTAAGCTGCTATCAATCACAGCACAGTTGGAGCAGTGACTGCATTATAGACATTGTCTTTGTTTGGAAAGTGTGATAAAGTTAGGCCCACAGCTGCTGCTGAGAGGCTGTCTGAGAGCTATGATGCAGTGTGGAGCCTCCATCCCCCTCTGAATTCCAAAATGATGGAAAGGTAATATCCTTGCACCATTTGCTGATGCTTGTTCCTGTGATGTCATATAACAATAAATCTAGTTCTGCATCTTCTAGTTGATAAAAGCTGTTTATCTCCAGCTGAGATGTTGGACTTGATTTATATTAGACTGATTTTTCTTTTGTATGAAGGTCAGCCTCATTACCTCTTTATAAAGATCCTGGAGAATGGATTTAATTGGGATTGTACTGTAGCCCAAAGTTTTTGTATTTTCCAACAAGGGTCATTAGGAAATGTGACACAGGACTGCAAGCATGCAGGGCTAGATAAGGTATTATATTATTTCCTAACCCCTCCTGCTGTGAGGGTGGGTTTATCTTCCTACAGACCTCCACTGGTTGACTACAGTACTAAAACAGTAAATTTGCCTGATACAGTTCTCTGGCCCCAAGACCAAACGACCCAGGAAAATACACTTTGAAGCTCCCCTACCTTGCTATGAAGAATGCTCCCATTAAGTCTGTCTGTTGGGAATGGTCCCTAGCCCATGTGAACTGCCAGCCCACACCCTGGAACTGTACAGGGAGTGCTTTTGGACCCAGAACAACTGACAGTTTTGTAGGGAGGATGACTGAGTGCCCAAGTCTATGTTCTAGTATAGTTAATTGCTAATACTGACATAGCCTGAGCACCTGCACTGACAGAGAGTTCATAATCTCCTGTGGTCACCATGCTACCCTCTCTCTACCCTAAGAGATCTTCCCTGATATCTGCCCCAAATACTGTAAAGTTAGCAGGAAGAACTTTTAAAAATCTTTATGATGATGGAAGATTTCCATTTCTTTCTCTGTCCTCACTTTCCAAAGAGAACAACCTTAGTCTTTTTCATTTTTTTTTCCTCTATAAGTTTTCTTTTCCAGACCTCTTGCTGCTCTTACTGCTCACATTTCTTTGCATTTTCTCTGACTTATGTTCAAGAATCCAGGTCAGGATGCAGTGCTCCAGGAAACCCTTCAATGACACTCTGCATGGCAGAAGAAATGTCTTTGTCTTATTGCAGCCAATTCCTGCAACACTTTCCAAAATGAATTTTGTCTTTCTTCTGTAGAGCTAGATTGCTGCATCCATACCAGTTTTGTGAGCCTTGTAAGCCCAGCTTTTTCACCAACACACAGCTGTGTAGCTGATTGTTATCCCCCTTGATTTGTTCTGTAATAGCTTGCTGGGAATAAACCCTTCACATTCCATTTGAGGCAAAACCAGGCTAAATTAATCTTGTTTATTCTGGACAACTACATCACCAGTTAATTTTAAAATTTGTTCTAATCTTCCACAACTTTTGTCACCTCTATAACTTCTCATTAACCATTTTACAGCCCTGCAAAAGTAAAAATATTGAATAGACTGAGCAGAGGAGGGAATTGTAAGGCAAGTTACTTGGAATATTTTCCTGTTCTGTTTCTCTCAGTCTATTTTAACTATTTTTTGTGTGCATGGTAGTCTCATTTTCATAAAATGTGCTCAGCAGTCCATGCTATGTAAGTTCAAATCTCAGCGCTTTATAGGTTAAGAAGTCTTTTTTTCTTTTTTTTTATGAGGGCCCT
>JAOXXN010000446.1:83161519-83176630 GCA_026770055.1 Myrmophylax atrothorax
AACTAATGGCTATAAGCTCAAGCTTTTTAAATACAAATGAAAAATGAAAAACATTTATTATTTGCAATCAATGAGAAACAAATTACCAGTGCTGGTAGCAGATTCTTAATTCTTAGATATCTTTAAATTATGATTGGATGGACTATATACTTTAACAGGACACAAGTTATTAATATAGGCTTCAAATAATCAATTACTATTTATTTGCTGTTGTTTAATTAAAGTACTAGATTTTTTCAGCCTCTAAGGTTCCAGAATGATACACTATCTACAGACCTTACTCCCATTTATTTTTCTGTATAGTACTAAATGTAATTTTATTGTATGGGAATCTTTTTTGTTTCATTTTTTGTTTTGTTGGGTTTTTTCAACAGTGACTGTGGGAGGAAATGTGCCTGAGAAACTACAGTATAATAAATAAATAAATAGCACATATTAAATACATTTTCAAATATGGCTTTACTTTCCCTCGAGAGGTTTGAATCTAATATTTGCTACAATCTCAGCTTTTTGAGTCCTTGAACAAAATTCATGCTAATAAACCCAATGGTTTTTGCATTCTGCCTCTACTGCACTGACACATTCATGAATGTCATATTAAAACAGCAAACACAAGAATAATTTCCATTATTATTCCAAGCAAATTGCCTTGGAACCAGTGAAACTAATGCAGATGCCACCCTAGAGATTTGTTTTCCACATTGCCTCACTTCTTCCCAACAATAATCCAGCACCTCCCTTACCCCTGCCAGGAAAACCCACTAGATGTCCCCTTGTAGCATTGTCCAAATTCCCCTGCATTATCTCCATTTTCCCTCTTCCTTTGGGATTGAATGGCTCATCATTCCATGGTCATATGCCTATGTCTTGATTGTGTCCCTCCTCCATATCAAGGCCTGTGTGTGGGTCAGAGTTGCCCATGTGCCAACCCATCATCCAGGCAATGCCCATGATGAATTTCTTTGGACGAGGTCAGGCTCCCTCTGCAACCTTTCTCTCAGCACAGGACATTATTTAGATCTCCCTCATCTGCCTGGCCACAGACTTTCGTGAAATTTGTAGGAAATAATTTGTCATGGATATCTTGCCTTTCTGTCAGGTGGACTTGTAGTCATCATGTGATGGATGGACAGAGACAGCATCACATACACTGAATTCCCCTGGGAAACCTGACTGAAAACCCTTAAGGTAGGTGTTACAGAACACACTGGATTAGTTCTTTGGGCCTGCAAATGTGTTTAAACCATAAATTTTCCATGGAAATATCCCAGTTGGAGAGAAGCAGAACAAAGTGAACTGCAGATGAGAATGATACACTGAGAGTTTGTATCTCCAGAAAAAATATTCTGCTTCTTTCAACAGACAAGTACTTTTTCCATATTTTCTTTGAGCAGTAGCATTACCATTAGGTATTACAAAATTTTCAAGAAATATTCAAATCAATTTCAGAAGATTTATTCTTCTACCCTTTATGGACTGGAAACTATTTACAAGTTCTTCTTCAAAAGGCTGAAAAGTCTAAGCTAAGCATAGATCCACATGAAATCTATTATTTCTTTGCATGTAATTTGCCTGAGTGTCCATGTCTATGTCATTGTCATCAACAGATCCTATGGAGGTGACACCCTGGAAAAATTTCTAAGATCAGGTGTTAAATATGCAGCACTGTATAAATATGCCAACTCTTCAGTTTCTTACACAGGACTAACTGGCAAACAAAACTATGTGGGGCCAACTAATTTATTTTAGGTATTTCATATTCACGTCCACATTTTTACATGGCTGCATTTTTAAAAGAACTATTGTCATGGAAATGAAAAATTATCCCCTTTTTTATTTGATTTTTTTTTACAGGAATTTTTTTTAAACTAGAATTGGTCTCTGCTCATTAACAATGTTTTTTTCTCTGCCAGACTGAAATCAGGTATGAGGGCAAAAATATTGCATACTAACCATAATAGGTAGCATATCTAACCCAGCTGGCATGCTAGATGATTTTTTCCTGAGAAAATGCCCCTCTCTGAGGACAGAACCAGATTTTAATTTTTTTTTAATTGAATAGATCCCTCCTGCCTTGCATCATGGAGGAGTTTTGGCTTTTTCAGTGTTTATCTGATTCTCTTTATAGCATTTAAAACAAAAAAAAGTCACTTTGTTTGCACCTGCTTCTGGTGGCTTAATTTTGGGCTAAAATAAGGCATAAGGAGCTGGTACAGCAGAATTCTGAGAGAATCTCCTCCCAGATGAATACAAACTCATTAGTTCTCTCTCATTTCTAAACAGACACAAAACACTAATGTTGGAATTATCACCTGCCTTGGCTAAGAATCTTCTACACCCTGAAGGGTGTAAATGGACATGCTCATGGCTCTTCTGAGAAGAACAATGTAAGTTAAAGGGATCTTGATAGAGTCCTAGAAGAATTAGTGAAAATTGAGTGAAGGATCTGTTCATTTGGCATAAAGCAGAGCTGTGACAATAGCCTGCATGAACTCAAAAACTCCACCAGGAGCCTAAAGCCGTTCCTTATGAGTGAAGCAGAGGAAGTTCTTGAGCCTGGATCTCCTGTGTCCTAGGAGCTTCTTCAAAGGACTGGGAAGGTCTTCCCTGTCAACCTGTTTGGGAAAACACTGCAGGAATTTGAACCCAAATATGCCAAAGTACTTAGATGTTTTAGCTCTCCTTCAAAAGCTAAGTAGGAGTTACAGACTTGATGCCTAAAGAACTGCTTCTTAATTTCAAGTTGTGCTGGCATTCAGAGGGACCTTAACAGGCTGGAAAAATGGGCTCAGAATCTCATGAAGTTCAACAAGGACACATGTAAAGTCCTGCACCTGGGTAGAAATAACCTAGTATATGAATGCAAACTGAGGACAACTGGCTTGAAGGCATCTTGGCATAAAAAGACCTGGGGCTCCTGGAGAAAAACACATTGATCACGAGTCAGCAATGCATCCTCACAGCAAGGATGGCCATCAGCCTCCTGGATTGCATTAGAAGAAGCATTCCCAATAGTGAGATACATTTGGAGATCTAGGTCCCATTATGGGCCCCCACCACATCGCATGGGCATAGCGGAGATAGTCCAAAGAAGGACCACGAAGATGGTGAAGGGCCTGGAGCATATGATGGGCAAAGAGAGGCTACAAGGGCTGGGCCTGTTCAGCCTGTAGAAGAGAAGGCTTGGGAAGATCTTGACATGTGTATAAATACCTCACGGGAGGCATAACGAATGATGGCTTTTTACAGCAGTGTCCAGTGACAGGACAGACAACGGGCACACACTGAAATACAGGAAATTTTATTCAAATACAAGAAAAAGGGTTTGGGGGTTTTATACTGGAAGGATAGTCAAACACTGGAATGGTTTGCCTAGGCACACTGTGGAGCCTCTGTCCTTGGGGGTACTCAAAGCCTGACTACACACGGCCCTGTGCAAACCTGCTCTCGGTGAGCCTGCTTGAGCAGGGTGGTTCAACAATTACCCTGTGATTCCTAATCTGGAAGCTCCTGCACAAGACTGGACAGCCAACAATCACTCTTTTACCTCCTGGCGTATTTTTGATGTTCCATAATAAATAATACCAAATATAGTTTAAGCAATTTTCTGTTTGTTCTTAATATAATTTCCTTCTAATATTTTTACCACAGGTTTTCACGTGGAACTTTCTAATGAACACCAATTACACACATTTCAGGAAGGGAAGATGCATTAGGCCTAGTGCAACACTTGTAATGTAAAAAGTGTCAATGAGTAGGAGCTGACAGCTCAGCTCACCCTTGGGAAAATATGGAAATTGGGCTTAGAGCTGCAGTTTAAACTTGGAGTTTGCTACTTAAATTCCCAGCAGGTCAGTGATTCAGTGTATTCATTTAGCTAACCAGAGACAAGATATCTTAAAACCAACACCTTGTTACAGAATGGGAAACATGGAATGAACTAGTAGCTTTCCTTCCTGTTCCTCCTATTAGCTTATCTATCCTGTTTTTAACTCCTTTATCACTCAAGGAAAGAAGAAACAGAAATAACCATGAGACACATGCTTTTCATTATCATGGCTGTGACATGTTATAAGCTCATGCACAGACTGGATCATCTCATTAAATTCTGACGACATGCTGTGCTCAGATGCCTCTCGTTTCTTCACAATGTACGAGTGACCTTTTCCAGCCACTAACAAGAAATGAATACAAGTTGGTATAAAACCAATACCAAATAATTTAAAAGGGAATAGCAAGCCTGCATAGTTCAGCATGTCCTGCCTGCTCTGTTGGAGAGGCACATATAACTACTCCTTCTCATGGAAAAATGTTACTTTCACCTTTCTATTGGCAGCCCTGGGAGTGTTCTCCATCATTCCCTTATACTGCAAACTTGATATCTGTTCACAGAGAAACTCAAGTCATTGCCCTTCTGAGTCTTACCTTCCAGGTAGCAAAATGCAAAAATGTGGGAATTTTTTCTTTAATTTCATCTGTGTCTGTTATATCACCGCCCACCATCTTCTGCTTAAACACTTGTTTTTGATGAACTGTTGAAAAGAAAGTGGAAGCTAGAGTTCAATGAATAATGAAAAGAACTAAATATTTGATAAATATTTGATTTAAAAATTTGGGGGAAATTCTCCTTCTATAAGATGTGAAAGTAATGAAAAATGAATAATGTATGGAAAAATATCATTAAATGCATTGAGAGAGTTACTTGAGGAATATTACTCAATAATCCTTTGGGGAAACTAAATGCTCTACATGTCATGCTTCTAACTTGACACACACGTTTTCCACATACCAATCAAATCTTCATATGCAATATTTGAGTGTGTTATTGCAGAATAACCCTAAGAACAAAAAGATAAGTTGGTAACAACTGTTACAGGGGATGATTTTAGAGAAAAGAGACTCCGTGATTTCAGAAAGAAGAGGCTCCTTGAAAGAGATTATTTCTTTTCTTTGCACATGGCATACTGACAGAGCATTATACCAAGTATTCACTCCTACTTCCGTTCACAGGATACTTGTGAAATGATCTTGGTGTCAAAACCTGGCAAATAGTAATTCTTTTTGGTTCAGTATATGGGCTAGTGGCAGACTGAGGATGCATTTTCTGCAGCTAGAAGGAGCAGGAATACTCCTTTAAATGCACTTGTAGATTCTGTGTCTTGAAGTCTTATTTCTCTGTGTGTCAGGTTTTTATCTGTAAAACATGCTCAACAGCCCTTCCTTTCTGCAGTCCTTTTCTCTTGTCTATTAAAATTGCAACAATTCAAGAACAAGGTTTGTCTTCTTTTAATATATTTGTGTACCACCTAGTGTGATGGAGCACTAGCCACCAGGAGTGCCACAAGCAGAGCAAGCAAACAGGGAATGACCTGACAGTTTGGGCAGCAGTTCATGTGGAAGACCATGCTGGAAGGGTGCTGAAGCACAGTCTGACCAGGGACCAATGGCATCCATTCAGCAGAAAGACTTGACCTGAGTTTCACACCCACCATGACTGACACAGCTGCCCAGACAGAGCTCCAGAG
Organism: Myrmophylax atrothorax; assembly: GCA_026770055.1. Classification (NCBI taxonomy): domain Eukaryota; kingdom Metazoa; phylum Chordata; class Aves; order Passeriformes; family Thamnophilidae; genus Myrmophylax; species Myrmophylax atrothorax. The sequence goes on from JAOXXN010000446.1 coordinate 83,167,045, forward strand.
TGAACTTGCTGCCACACAGGTGCCAGCTGCAGGCTGTGCCCTGCTCTTAGGCACTCTTATGGCACTTAGGGATGTGGTTTGTGATGGGCTTGTCAGTGCTGGGTTAACGGTTGGACTCAACAATATTAAAGGTCTTTTCCAACCTAAACAATTCTATGATTCTATGAAATTAGTTAATCCCCAATATTAACTTCTTGTTTTGCTGGTTGATGCATGCAGAGTGCAGGAGTTAGAGTGCATGTGGCAACTCATTCCTCCTAGCTCTTCTTTTCAATCCTCTGTAAAGGATCCTCTTCAAATTGGTTATTGAATAGGTGACTGAAGTTATAATGACATAGAGTCAGCCAAACCTCTTTACCAAATACACGTGCCAAACACTTTTCCAGGGAGGAATTAAGAACTTTTTTCAGACTAGGTCTCGGTGTTGTTGCTGACCAGCACCTATTCCCATCTCTTATTCATTCTTGAGAAAGGCTGTGGCAACTGTCTGTGGACAAAGCCACACTACCATCCATGGCATTGGCTCCCAAGCTACATTTCTCTTTGCTTTCTCATGCTTTTATGTGCTTTTCAAACTCAGCCTCTTGACTTAGAGTCTGAAAGAACTTCCCTCAATTAGAGTGCTCTCCAGGGCATCAGCCTACTGGATCTACAATTAAAGCAAAGAGAACCTGAAGGGATGAGCTGTAAGGATTTATTTTGTGCCTTAGGACAGAGACATAATACCTCACTGCTTCTGATGTCTATTTCTATATCTCCTTCTCATGTTTTGTTTTCAACTTTTCTTGTTTTAAACAAGACACATATTTTCTTGGTGGACCTTTGGAGTCCCAGAAGGAGGAAAAGAAAGTTGTGGTCACAGCTACAAACCAATCTTCATTTCAAATCCTCTTATTTTAAATCTACTTTTGGAGCAAGAGTTTGACTTTTTGGGCAAAAGCCAAAAATTTAAGGATCATATTATATGCCATCAAGTAATAAAAATAGTGCAAATTTCTCAATAGTTTGGGTTTTTTAAAATTGATGCTTAAAACTATTACAACATTGTCTTGCTATAGCCTGCACCAATGTGATGCAATATGTGCTGCTCCTAGGCAGGTCACAGTAGCTAATTTTCTCTAGTGTTTTTATTTGGCACCAAGAGCATCCCTCATTAGTTTCTTTATTAGTACACTTAAATACCATTGTAGCACCATTAAGTTTGAAATGGCTTTATTCATTTTCCAGCAATATTTAACATATTTTCTCAGCCCACCCTACAATGATCCTTACAATAGATGTCATGCCGCAGTTGAAGGAACATGAACCAAATTGTAGGTAATGGTCCATGGTTATTTGTTTTGTGTAAGCTGTAGTTTCTATAGCTACTGTACATCTGCTTCATGCCATTGCTGATCACTTTCTGTAGCTGTCTCAGCCTAGATATTTAAAGCACACTGCACTGATTCTGCTCAGCATAGCAATCTGACAATGGCTCGACATGTGGACCAAGCTACAAATTTGGAAACATGTTTGAAAACAGCTGTTAAGTCTACATATTCATTCTCTACTACTGGAACAATGGCCAGTTCACCAAAATTTGAAACAGACGGTGATTCAGGCTTAGCAAAGAACTTGAAAGCATAACTGATATTGAGTGCAATTAGGCATGGTTGCAAGCTAGTGTCTAAATTGGGCTCCAGTGTGGGAACCCAGAGGCAGAGACAGCAAATCCCTCTGCATTCTGTGCTTTTACCAAAAACCAGAAAACATTCCTGGGTGATAGATATTCTTTCGAGGCTGGTACAATTACCTGAGAGCTTCACCAAAGATAAATGTAATTAATTTTTTTTACTGAAGTCTTTCCCTCTGACATACAAACACAGTAGCAGCATATTGGCCTTTCAAAGTTCGGCTTTATTGAAGGATTTTCTCTTCAGTCCTGAAATCTCTGCTCCTATCATTGAAAATAATGCTATTTGCCTTAAGTCCTGAGGTTAAAGGGTGACAGTCAGGGGTAATATTTTGTACATTTTACAGCATTTGTGTATGTTTTTCCCTTCCACCCTCTACCAGCCACCCCAGCTGGTTTTTTGTGGATTTGTTTGTTAGTGTGAGTTTACTTTTCTAAGTGTGTAAGAGAGACAAAAAAGCTGCATTGGTCCATTCTGCCTTCATAGCCTGCTTTCTGAAGGGATTTCAGTTTACTGGATCTGTTTTTCAGGTTTTGTTTTATAATTGTTCATTTGTCAGCTAATTTCAAATGTATTTGACCAAAAGGGTAGACATCTCAATGGTATTACATACCTAAAAACTAATTCTCTGTGGCTCCTTTTCCCCCTGTACCCAAATTAGTTCTTCCACTGAGGAAAAGGCTGCAGTGCTTGGCTGCATTATTAGACAGCTGAGAGTCCACCTGGGAGACACTCTCTGGAAACAGGACCTCTGAAGTGCTGCAATACGTGGATCTGCCACTTTTGGATATTGCTAACTGCTACTTCAGCTTTTATGATAAAACTTAGGAGGTTGTATTAATTTTCAGCATTTTTTTTCACTGAATTTTAGGGCATTTCTCATCCTGATGCCAACACAATAAAAATTGAATCATTTACACTGTGCAAAAAATCCTTTATATTTGATTAATAAGCTCATTTCTTTAAAATAGAAGGTACGCAGCACATTAATTGCATTCAACAACTGTCATGTAATAACGGGCTGGGTTTTATTAGTTCATAACTGCTCTTCCTGTCATAATCTGACATTATTGATTTTCTACAAAAAAAAAAAAAATGAATGAGAACAAATGCTCCCTTACTCTCTTTTCAGTTCTTCTCAAATATCAGACACTATCCATGCTTGCTTTCAGCTCCAGCAGAGATCCCAGAGATTGTATTTTGTAAGGATACAACAAATGCTTATTGCATAGAAGTTGTAACTCTAAAATAAATGTAAATTAGATCCAGTGCAAACAGAGAAATCAGATTCTTTACTCTGGGAAAAGTGTGAAAATTGGCAAGAAAAGCTTACTAAGATCTCACTTCCAGAGTAGAAGGGAATTTCTAGGACTGAATATGCACATTTTAATAATTAAATGGATAAATTTAAGTTAAGCATAGTCTAAGCAAGAAAAGCCCAGCCTCTTGGCACTTCAACTGGAGGCATTCAGGCTTGTTCTATTCACACAGTGCATCACTGGGGGCCACAGTCTGCACTACACACACTGCTGCAGTAAAGAACACGAGTTTTTCCCAGTTTGCTCAAAAAAGTTTAATTTTCCATTTAGAAGAAGTTTCCATGGCTCTGTTCATGGCATTGATGTGGCTGTTGTGCTGCTGTCAGGAACTTCTTGCCCTCCAGGGAGCATGGAGCTGGTGGCTGCAAAGGGAAGATAAAGCCGTTTTGTGGCAGAGGCGGTGGGGAGATGGATCCATGGGGCACAGCAGGGCAGCTTGTGAAGCACCAGCTGGTCAGGAGACGTGTGACAACTCTGCCTCTCTCATCTGTGGTGTTGGGCACAGAGGGGTTGTGCATTGGGTCAGGAATGGTGCTGCTGCCACTGGGCTGTTTGCTCCCCTCAGGAAGCAAACAAAGATCATGGCACGGGCAGCTTGGAGCCATTGGCTGAGCACTGACAGTAATGAGGCTCTTCTCCAAAGACTGTTCAACCCAATTATTGTCCTGCTTGCTGTTCCAGGACAAAGAATGTTAAATGTGACTAATGCACACTTGTCAACCAGTGCATGGTTCCATATGGAAGATCAGAGAAAGGGGCGGATAATGCCAATAAAAGAGTATTTGCTACATGATACAGCAACATTGACTTGGACATGTGGGTCAGACTTAATACTCAGTCTTCCATTTTTCTCCTCCTTTAGCACTATTGCTTCTAATCATAATATATTAGTAGTTAGTCCAATATGACAATGTATTAAATTAGAAAAAACAATGTTGGTGAGTTGGGTTTTTTTTTCTTCCTTGTATGCACAGAAAATCAGGGACATCATAGCTATTAAAATAATAAAATGCATCATGATGCTTTAGCAGCATGACCTGATTTTATGACACTCTTTGAACCAGAAAACAAGGAAGAAAAATTGGGGGTTTTTATATAAGCAAATATGATTCAAATATCTGAAGCAAAATATTTTTCCTTATTGCACATAACTAAAGGATTTAAAAGAACTGCTGAGAGGTATCTACTTACTGAATTCCTAACCTCACTGAAAGAGCACATCAGTCTGATCTTTTTTTTCTTGTAGTTTCTACAATATTTCACAAAGTATATAATTACAGTTTTATAGATAAATAGTATAGACTGTATCTGTTATATGATGTAACAAGAAAAAGAATGGTATATTACATTTATATAAAATTCTTCTTTCAGTGCTGAGCTGACTCTTATACTTTCCCTGAAGCCAGAGAAGCAATGATCCAAAGCATGAACAGACTTAAATGCATTTACTTCAAGCAAAGGGTTATGACCTGGTTTAACTATATCCTGGAGACTACTTTGACTGGCAAGAATATCAGAGTTTTCAGGGTTGGTGCCTTAGTTCTCCAGGCCTTTCAATGATATCTGACACTGTATTCACTGTGTCAGGGTTAATAAATGGCCCAGTGAATGATTACCCTTAAATACTAAAAATATTGAAAGTGAATTATTGATGGACATTACCTCATTTCTTTGATGATTGCTTTTACTTCTATTAGATTGAAAAAATAAAATAACAGATGGATTACCATCTTTTTGTCAAATAAAAAATGGTTAATTGAATATTGAATATAATTGTATGTGAATGCCAATCTGAATTAACACACTATTTTTGTCATTATTTTTATTCTTGCATTTGGTTCTGCAATTAAATCAATGTCTTTTTTGTTCCTAAAAAAAAAAAAAAGCCATACACATGCTTTGGTGAATTATTTTGGGAATTAAATGTGCAAAGTTTAAGTAGATGCTGCCTAGCTTAATGTTAAAATACTGACCTTCTGCTGCAAAGAAGACAATTTCTTTAAGAGGGTGATTTTTCTTCCTCCTGTGTATTTGGAAGAGTATAACCTGGGACTCAAACCATTACTAACATATAGGAACACTGGAGAAGGAGAAAAAAATCAGTTTCTTAGTGGCTATGAGAAAGAAGAAAATAGTTTTAGGCAGTCAAAAGCTGTACCTTTTGCCTAATTTAGGAATATAGAGAAGGATCCAAAACCTCTTGTCCTACCTAGACGCAGTACTAAGTAACTGCCTCCTTGCTTGACTACAGGAGGAAACCTAGACTACGTATAGTGAGGCAGTGAAGACCTTCAAAGTCATTTCCAAAACAGCTACTTACTGAGCCCAAAATCTATCTGATAAGAAAACAAAGAAGGACAGGATCTCCCCTTTTTGGAGCTCACATGCCTGACTCACAGGTGGAGAAAAACGTAGCTTCACTGGGGATTCACACACCACAGACTTTCCTTCCCAGCTGGCAGCTGCAGGCACAGTACTCAGCCCCAGCACTGGGTGAGCTCCTACCTCTGCTGCAGTGGGCTGAGGCTGGAGTGTGGGAGAGGAACAGGGCTGTGCACTGAGCTGTGTATGGAAGTGGTGAACACCCAGCATGATGGATTTGGCATACAATTAGTGGGAAAGCCTAGGGAGAATACCCAGCTCTCTATCAGCCATGGCATCAGGACACCTCTTGTCCATAATCTCATGTCCCCAGGGAGTGTGTATCCCTTCCCAAGTCTCTCTGAAGCCCTTAAGTTCTTCACGCTCTCTCCTGTACAATGGGAATCAGAGCTGAACCAGTATGTCCTGGGGCGTGGCATGGGTTTATGCTGCTCTGGGGCAGTGTACTTCATGATTTTAGTACCAGAAGTACTGTTCCTTAGCACAGTGTAGAGAATCGAGAATTATGTTTCTATATTTTGGGTACCTACTCAGAGGTAATTGTCCTACAAGGAACAGCAAGAGTACCATTAGATGGAGAAATTTCCTCTTCCTCCCCTGCCAGAAGCAGAGCAAACCTGTGCTGCTTCTATGCATTGAAGGACTCAAGGCTTGCCTTTCAGGCTTCCCTGCCTTACTGAGACCATCGATCATTTTTAGTGTATGCCATGTCTATGTCATTTGTTAAGCGCTGGAACAAGCTCTGGCATTCAGATTCACAAGCTGCTATAGCTGAGGTTTCTGTTCCCAAAACCTGTCCTCCTCGGTCACTCTTAGGGACTATGTCTCTGCTTCAAAAGGGGCTGCAGATGGAGAGAAATTTAAGGAGTGCCGAGCTGTCAAATCACTTAGCTCCTCAGTTTATTCCTGGGCTCTTGCAGCCACACTACATATAAACTAGGGTTTGACTTTTGCAGGGGGTTTTTTGCCTTTGCCTTTTTTTTTTTTTTTTGTAATTTTGAGGTAATTTTTGCATCAAACCTGTTAGTTTTCATTTAAAGAAAACACATGAACAGACCATTTCATTCCACAGTCTGCTGCAGGCCAGTGCATTTGGATGTAAATCACACCAAGTTTGGCTTCATTCATGCATGATAGTCTTGTAACATCACCCCAACAAGCAGTGGAAACACTGGACAACCCCCTTTGCACATCTGGGCAGTGTAACACATACACTGGCACTGTGTTATACACATATCTTTGCCATGCACTGCAGCAGTTGCTATATGGAAATCATCATGTTGCAGGATCAAAGGACAACCAGACAGGACAGAAGCATGAAAAATGTAATTTCACATGAGAGATATGTATCTATAATACAGAGATATAGAGAGTTGTGTATATATATAGTCACAGGCATAAGCAGCACGTTTTCATGAGGAGGCTGTAAGCACTATTTTGCCTTTTTCATGATGAAGGGATACCATGTTTGTGATAAGGCTGCCTTGAACAAAACTGGACACTATGGTGTTCTTCCAAAACAGGTGTCTGAAGCTGTTTCCTCTTCTGCTCTTCTCCTGCTACTGCATTATATACAGAGAATAGTTGCTGATGACTCCATTTGCCTGCTTTCCTGCTTAATAAACAGGTGGTCAGGCCCTGCATTTCCTGCTTGTGCTTGGACCAATGGCTACAGGACTTGGTGTTGCAATATTTCTGGTGTTTTCCATTAAAAAGCAGCTGTTAGGCACACTCAGGGGAGACTTGGTGAAATGAGTGTGCAGAGTGGGTCTAGTCAATCAGTTCTAGCAGGAGCCAGTTCCAAGCAGCTGGGGCACCAACCACCCTGTACACTTGTTTGGCCTTTGAACAAACACTGCTCTCTTGGACAAACACCTTTCGCTGTGGAAATGTGGTCACAGAGAGAACTAGTTCAGATGCTCAGAGCTGCCCTCTGAAGGTGTCTGCTCCTGTTGATATGATGGGAAATCTAGAATAGCCAGCATATAAAAAACACACCATGAGTGGCTGAAGAAATATTAGGTCTCATCTCACTTTTCTGTACACTTCTGTATAGAAGATCAGCAAAATCACTGCAAAAAGAGTGATAGAAATGAAGTAGAAATTGCCTTTTCCTGTTTTGACAGCCAATGAGCAATTTTTAGGCAGTTGTGTTGGATTTTCAGAATAGTCTACCTAAGCTTGTGCATTATTGAAATAATTAATAAGGCAACTAAGTAAGTAGCTCTTCACCATTACTTCATGTTATGCATTTCTTCCGGTATAGACAATTATTTTCTAAAGATAATAATCTAAATTATGGTGCCTCTGATCATCCCTTTCCCACCATTTACTTCTGTAAGAGATTAGTTATGCACATTTCCAGCAATGTGTGCAGCTCCTCATATACTGTAATTTGGCATGTTTGTTCATATCTCTCCTCTCTGTTTCTTTAGATGTCAGAAATGACAAGATCTTATCCTTCCCCACAGTCACAAGACAAGTGAAAATAACTGCTTCCCTAGCTTCTGGAGACTGGTCTGAATACTGTTATCCCATACTTCTTCTCTTTTCTTTCTATCAGCAGAAGCCCCAGATTTCACATATTTGAAAGACAAGTAAAACATTGAAATGTTTTTCAGGACCACAGTATTGATTTTAGACATTTCTCCATACCTGCAGAAAGAGGCATTGCATTCACAATTTAACATTTTCTTTAACACAGTAGCCAGGCCCTCAGCTCTCTGGGTAGAAATTTCTTGGTAGCAATTTCTCAGAGCTGGAGAGTGTTGGAAGGAGGGTAAAAAGAAGTGAGCAATGGGATTCAAGGCTGGAAGGCATTGCTTCCCTTTCGGTAACATCCTACGCCTCCACAGATCTGGGCAAGGCGGCGGTTCCTGGCTCTTGCTGCCTTCCTGCAGGTGCTCTGGCAAGACACCACTGAAACTCGCCTAACTGGGCTGATAGCTCACACACCAGCCACCTGAAGCACTGCCCTGCTTGGCACGGTCTGTTAGCCGTGTCTTGCCTCAGTGCAATGCCTCCTGGCATTGTGGAGCAGACTGCTTGTTTCAAGTGCCTTTCTTTGGCTAAAAAATGAGACCAGGTTGTATTTGCTACCCTTCACCCATCTCTGAGCATGGGTATAGAGGAGTTGAGTCAATTGTCCTAAGGCTACTGAATCAGAGCAGCTATATCTATCTCAGTTCAAACAATGAAATTCTGGGCATCACTATCCCAGCTTTCTTGGAAATAGTCTTCCGGTCACTCCCTCAGCTGTTGCTTATCATTTATGATAGTATATTCTCTTTTGATTAATAATTCAGGAATGACATTTATTGCAGAGCATTAGGCTCCCAGGGGAGTTCGGAAGTTCTCTCTCAAATTCCCAGAGCAAACCAAATAACTGTCTCAGGTCTACCCTCCTTTTACATATCTACCCTAAAACTTAATACGTCAATGATTTGAATATTGTAGATAATTATCACATATGCAATAATATCTTCAAGTTTAGAAGCATAAAGTTTTTAAATCCATATTATTGACTTTCCAGCAATGGTGTGCTGGGGTTTTTTTTACTATGACTTTTTCTGACTTGCATTAGTTATATTGGAACTTTTACCCTTAGGCTGCTTTCTCTTTGCTTTGATATCTTATTTAGTTAGTCTTTGAATCGATAGGCCGTTCATAAAACCAAAGGAATAGGGTAACTAGGTTGTCCTCAGACTAAGTGAGGAGGCAGTGAGCCATTATCAGCTAGCAATAAATTTCTTATTATGAATCTGAGTTTGTGATTTCTCTCTCACCAGTATCAAACAAGACTAGTTTTGCTACTCTGCTGGGTTTTTTTGAGGATATAGTACTTTACCTTATGGATTAATCTTGAAATATGTTCAAAACAAGTGGCGGAAGGGAACTCCTCACCCAACAAAAAATTAGTGCAGAAAGAGAAGACCAGGACTGCCCTAAGCTGCACTGAAGTTGTTCTACTGACATGCCTTCTTCTTGAAAAGGACTGTATCCCATCCAAGCTAAGAGACTCTGGAGAAGAGATGCAATGTCTCCAAACTCCATTTTCTTCAGTTAGATGCACAGGCAGGATGAAACCACGCTTTTTTTATATCTCTGCTAGATTTATTTAGTCTGAGATGGAGCGGAAGCACTGCCTAATGTTAAGGTTTCCTGCACCACGTGCTGCTCAGCCACCACAGCAAATCTTTCCTTGGGCATTTC
>JAOXXN010000446.1:83176759-83197469 GCA_026770055.1 Myrmophylax atrothorax
TTGAACATTTCCGTTACTGGGGGAAAATGAGTAATAGCATCAGGAAGGGAGGTTTACCCAGTTTTTGAACACTACTGCCTTGTCCTAAATGTAAGTGATGACAATAAAACACACATACTTCATAGAAAAGACAAAATCCCTTTTTGTTACTCATTTTTTCTAAGAAACACAATATATGGATGTTACACTCCAGCACCTCACTCCTTTGATGAGTATAAAATAACATTAGAAGTCATAAAAGGAAAATCCACACTACAGGGCTAATTGGCTCCATGTGGTTCTGAAAGAGTGAGACTAATATTGTACAGGAAATCTCCTGCCGTTGCACCAGTACCAGCCCATCTCCACTGCGTCACTGGCAGCAGGGCTGCCCTGGATTGGGATCAAATATTCCCACTGTTGTGCTGTCTGAACCTACCCTGTGCTGGGACCTGCAAACTCATGGAGGAAATTAAGGTGGATTTCTGGGTGTAAAAGGACACAGAATTAAAACGTGGATGGAGAACTGTGGGTCTTCAGCCAACATTATATGGAGAGCAGAGTTAAATCTTCCTAACTTTTTGTTGAGATTTTTCTGACCTAATTTTCCTGCAGCACCTAGTACCATATTTTGTGTTCATGCATATAGGAAAAACCCTGTATGTTATTTTTGAAGCTGAAGCAGTTCCCTGTGCAGTGCACTGGCCAATGTTGCTGCCTTATTAGAAATGTGTAGGGGCACAGTGACAGGTCACACTAAATAAAGCTCTGCAGGTTTCTGTACTTGGAGTACTATATGCTCCTAGCGTCCATCACCATCTGCATCAGGAAACACATGAACTCACTATTTTTGTACACATTCAAACTGGTCATAAATTTTTATAGTCAAGTTTACTGAACTTTCCTATACATATGCTGCAAACAGAATAATGAAGCACACCAGCTCATGTTTCAAAGGCAAGTCACACCAGCTAGCAATTTATCATGGGATCTTTGGCAGGGTTCTTTTTGGTCTGCTCACCATGCACACACGCTTACTGAAGACTCCCAGGTGTTCTGCTCAGAGGGATGTGATATGGTGGGCATTGCCCTGAAACAAGTGAACATGCTCATTAAAAATGATTTCTGGTATGAAATGGAGACAAGCGGCACTTAGAACATCTCCTTCTTGTGACCCTTCTTCTCCCTGGGGAGGTAGGATGCACAAACATTGCTCAGAGTAATAATAACTTTTTAGAAAGAATGAGCACAGTTTGGAGGTAGAGGAAGGATTTTTGGATTTTGCTCTATTTAATGTATCTGTCTACATACTTCACTTGCACAAATGAAGTTGCATGTTGATACTCAAATTTGCATTTGTGAGTACACAAGAGGAATGGCCATCAAATCAGTAAAATGCAGTATCTGTGGGTGGATTAAAATGCAATTAAAGGGAGATTTCTGTTGTAAAACTCTTCCTTTTAAATGCAGGTCTACAGATGGTAGAATGCAGCATAAATTTGGATGGGTTGTGAAAATCTGTCTTCAGGATGCTGGATTAAGAGGTGGAACTAAATGAAAATAATTCCATTTTCTATTAGGCTATTTTTTTAACTTTTACAGTATGTTACTAGATTTGATTATGTTTTCCTAACAAAATTTTAAAAAGTGGACATCCTGCAACATATCACAGACTTCCATACCAAGTGAGGAAATTCAGGCACTGTATTTGTTATTTAACTGTTTAAGTACATATTTTACTGGCAAATTAATGAAAACATGTTTTCATGGCTACTAAGGCATACCAGATATTCTAAATGCTTGTTTATATGTCACTAGGCTCTACACTTAAAACACAAGGCTTTGTCTGTCTTGTGATTACGCTACTCAGTTTCAAACTCAGAGAGGGCTGAATAGGATAAAGTTTGAAAAATATTTTTAACATATCATCTATTCCTGTTTTAAATAGAGATGCATATTTTACTGCTTTGAAATATTTTTGTTTGTAGAAATGACCAAGGTAGTTGCTAAAAAAGCCCCAGAGCATGATAATTACTAACTTTCTCTGCTTGCCCCTTTCTTCAGAGTGTATTTCTTCCAGCAAAACATTCTGCAACAAAATGGAAAAACAGAAACTTCCCCTCTGGAAGCCTTTTAAAAAGCAGGCTATAAATGTTTTATATTGCATCTCAGGGTATTATGCTGCTTCCCCAGGAGGCCAGGTCTTCAATAGGCAACACTCAAAGTGCTGTAGGTTAGTTACCTGCTTCCTCATTTACCTGCATGATCATAACATCGCTTACACTAACTACTCAGTAATGAGTGGCAAGGAGAGTAGTGTCTTTGGCTGTATGAACACCTCTCTTGGAGACTATTATATTTGCAATGAAGTGAGCATTCTGTCACTGGTATATTTTCTACATCTTGTTGCTGATGATCAGCATGAAGAGCCTTTACAGAGAATTCCCATTTCCATCCTGAGGGTCTTTTTCCATGGTTATTGTATTTTAAAAAGAAACAATTTTAATGGCCAAGCACATTAGGCAATAGAAGAAAATTATTTTTAAACCCCTTCCTCAGGTTTTTCTTTTTTAAAAAAAAAAATGAAATACTTTAGCTCTGGCTACACTGAGGCTGACACCATAGCTCTTTCTTGAGCAAAAAGAGAATTCCGAGCAAATGAAGAGTTTGTGAGTGATGTCACCATACAGCTGGAGGTGTGTATAGCAGAGAAATCAACTCCTATGTCTATCTAATGATTCTACCTGGAAAACCCAGGGTTGCCCTGGCTCCATGTGATCCCAATAGGCAGCTCTCCACCTCCTGTGAGACCTAATTGTTTTGCACAGCCTCCAGACTCCATTTCCTCTCACTTTTGCCGCATTAGGCTCTGTGCTGATATTTTTAATATGAAAAACCCCAAACAATTACATTGTTGAGGGCTAGCACAGATCTTGGTCATGATATTTGCAACTCATGACAGTCAATAAAGAACTGAATGGTTTTAAATACATCATGGCTATAGCTGTGATTATGGTGGGGAGAAGCTTCACTGCATGTGATAAAGCAGTGACAGGTAAAAAGTAATCTGATATTACTGTTCAAATTTTAATAGTATTTGTTAAGCTTCAGAGTTCACATCTACAGCTATTAATGAGGACAGTTCCCATCTCTTAGAATTACGGTCAGAAACCCCTCTGACTGCATTTGAAGGTGAACTCTGTAACTGTAGAGGTGAGGTATTAATGAACACTAATTCATTAACTAATTCATGGAAGCTAATTATGCTGGAGCTTAAAAGGAGTTGTGGAACTACATATTGTGATTGTATTACTGCATTAAACATTGAGCTGTGACTTGTGTAAACAAGCTTAGGTCACCAGACTATAGGCAGCTCTTGTTGATGAAAAGTGAAATGTGGTAAGTGTCTTCATCCGAGCATAATCTTTTTAATAAGGTTAGGTTTAATGAACAAACCTTGTACAAAAGAAAACGTATAGATGATTAATAACAGTCCCGAAGAAGAACAGTTTCATATTAAATAAAATATAACTTTTACAGTTTCCTTTAATAATTACTTTGCAAATACAATCAGTGAAAATTTCAAAAAGAATGCAACTTAATGAACTGCATTTTACATCATGAAGTACTGTTTCATGTAGCTTTGTTAAAAGATCTTTTCATTGGATGAAATAAACAATGTGAAACTGGTGTGAACATTTTCATGAAGAAGGACAACTTTAGGTTTTACCAAATAACTATACTGAAAGAACTGTGCTGATTTCCTAGGTGGACAATGGATTAACAGCATCTGTACCACTACTCATAAAATCAAATTTTTCCATAGGTTGGTATGCTGAAAAAAAAATGAACCAATGATTTCTGTCCATCACCTATTTCATCACTTAAGAAAGGTTTTCGTATAGTATTTCGGAACTGAAATTGCTATTTCTTCTAGACTTCTGGTTTGGAAATACCCAGAGAGGCTGCTCTGACAGTGCAGAGCAATAAAGTAAAAATGTAGACTACAGGAACATTGGGACAGTTCACAATGAAGACTTCCCAGTACCAAAATCCACATACAGAATCGCAGAATCATAGAATATGCTGAGTAGGAAGGGACCCACAAAGATCATTGACTTCAACTCCTGGCCCTGCACAGGACCATCCTCAAGAATCACACCATGTGCCTGAGAGTATCATCCAAACACTTTGTGAATTCTGTCAGGCTTTGTGCTGTGACCACTTCCCTGGGGAGCCTGTTCCAGCACCCAACCACCCTCTTTCTAGGGTGAAGAACCTCTTTCTAGTATCCAACCTAAACCTCTCTTGACACAACTTCAGGCCATTCCCTTGGGTCCTGTCACTGGTCACCACAGAGAAGAGATCAGTGCCTGCCCCTTCTCTTCCTCTCACGAGGAAGTTGTAACTGCAATGAGGTCTCCACTCAGTCTCCTCCAGGATGAACAGACCCAGTGTCCTCAGTCGCTCCTCATACGGCTCCCCTCAAGACCTTCACCATCTTTGTTGCCCTCCTTTGGACACTCCCCAATGGCGTAACATCTTTCTTATATTTTGGCACCCAAAACTGCACACAATATCCAAGGTGAGGCTGCCCCAGTGCAGAGCAGAGCAGGACAGTCCCCTCCCTCGACCAGCTGGCAATGCTGTGCCTGATGCCCCCCAGGACACAGTTGGCCCTCCTGGCTGCCAGGGCACTGCTGACTCATACTCAACTTGCCATCAGCCAAGATCCCCAGGTCCCTTTCTATGGCACTGCTTTTCAGCATCTCATTCTCCAGTCTGTACGAACATCCAGGGTTGTCCCAACCCAGGTGCAGAATCCAGCACTTTCCCTTGGTGAACTTCACATGGTTGGTGATTGCCCAGTCCTATAATTTGTCAAGGTCTCTCTGCAGGGCCTCCCTGCCTTTGAGGGAGTCAACAGCTCCCCCAGTTTTGTATCATCTGCAAAATACTGTTGAGCGAATGATCTGGCAGCTCACTGAAGCTATTGGACTGAATCAAATCCTTCCCTCTCTGCATGAGGAGAGAAATACTTACCTGAAAACATTCTCCAGAAGGGACAAGCCTTTTCTTTCCAAGCTATAGAGGGCCAGTGGACTCAGTTTGTGATTAAGCACCCTCATAGTAAAATCATTACCTCACTTCATGGTTTTAACTGGCAGAACTGCACATGGACCTGGCAAAGTCATTTGGCTTCAGACACTTAGGAACTTGATGTCTTCATGTCTTTAAAAACTTCTGAGCATTCTTTAACCATTCCTCTCTTTGTATTTGCTCTACAAGATCCCATGTCACAGCCTTCCCACTTAAGCATTCAGCCTCTTCCTTCAAAATACAGCAAAAAAACTTGTGTCTATAGGAGCAAACTTGGGACAAGACTTCAGTCACAGGACAGAATTGTCCAAGGGAACAGCTTGGCAAGCAGAGGGTAATAGCTGCTTGAATTACAGTGTGTCTATTTCCTAAGCCAGCAACCCTCAATTCTTTAAGTCCCAATATCCTACAATTATTTCAGTCTTTCCTAAAGGGGTATGTGTGTATAATTATACGTACATGACATATAAACTTGAAACATATATGGAAAGCCAATTTGTGTCATATTTGATGATCAAATCATATTCACCTAGGTGATGGAATTTTTAAGGATGTTCAGCTAAAGTGCAAGATGAGTCTTAGAACTTACTGCAGCCTTTGGGTGATATAAAAGTCTAAAAATATGATATAAATCACACCATTAGAGGAGTATACTATTCCCATTTTACTAATAAAATACTAACAATTGGGTTTAGCTCCTTGTATTAAATATCTTTTCTTGTGATGAGTCAGAAAAGTTATGTGACAAATCATGATCTGCTCTCATAGAAGAGACATAAGTCAATCATCTGCTCTCTCCAAGTCTTTCTCCCCCCTCATGAATTAAAAAGTGTCATTGTTGTGACATGATCATAAGCGGAATGTACTTGAACTATTTCAAGATAACCGGAGGTGAGTGTTCAAAGAAAGCACACCTACTTGTTTTCCTTTGGAGCAGAGTCAAAATTTACAAGACACAATAAAAAATGCTTGGGAAAATTATCCTCTACCTCCTGCTGCAGTGTGTTAAGGCTCTTTTACTGGTAAACCCTATGCATTACTTTGTTATTGAGTTGCTCAGAGGTTCAGGACAAGCTTATTTTGCTGGCCAGGAATATGAATAGTCAGAGAAATCACCTGCTTCAAGTATTGGATACACCTTCCTGAGCTCTCAGCTACTTTCCAATATTTCATTCACAGCTCCCAGTGAAGCTCATTACTTACAACTCCACACACAAACTCAGACCTTGGGAAGTTCAGGTCTTTTGAGAAGGGCCAGCTGGAAAAAAAAAGGGACGAATGGAGGAGCTGCACACCTGCCTTGCTCAAATGTCTGCTTACAAGTGCTGCTGTGTACTCGTAAGAGCTCAGCTCCAGGAGAGGATAAATATTTGTTCCAGCTAACAGACATCTTTGCACAAAATTAGCACATTTGGAAGCATGTGGAAGAAAATAAATGAAAGAGAAGCAGTGTAGTGTTTATGTTACTTTGATACAAATACTTCAAAGCAAACTAGCCACAATCCCTAAGACTGACTGGGCCAGAGCATCCCTCAGAGGTTTCTGCTAAGTCTCTTGCACAGACTGTTTAATCAATTTATTTATTAAAAGAAAGCTCATGATCTGCTTCACTGCTGTCCTCCTCCACAGGGAATATACTATGAGCACAGGTGCTGTGATGGTTGAGGAACTGGGCACACCTGGCTGTCCCCAGGAAAGATGACAGGGCTGGGTTGGGCTTTGACAAGGAGCCTTGGGCAGGGATTGATGATGTTCAAAGCAGCATGGATTCCAGCAGACAACCTGCTTCTGCTACAATCTAAAGCATCTGGGGTGATTTAATCTTCTTTCTCTGCAGTCTTCTCACAGTCTCATTCTCATTCACTAAATAGGATGGCTTTTTTGAATTATTTTTGTACCAGAGATTTGTCCTGTATTAGTTTTTTAATATTTTTTTAAAGAACTGTTATGGCAAAAAAGAAGGTATCTTTTTACTGTTACTGCTGCTGCTCTTGAAAGATGCAGTGTCTCTCGCAGAGTAAATTCTCTTGCAGAGTTCTGTATTGCCACAGCTAGACTCCTTGTGCACAAAGCAATGCATTTAAAGCCAACTTGGGAATCTCTGCATTAAGCTGGAGACTTTCCCTCAGTTTAGCATGTAGTATTTATCTGTTTCAAGAAGAATTCTTAGGTCTGTCTCAACTTTGCTCATTTAAAAATCTCTTTCCTGGCAGAGCCCTCTTATAATGTTAAGTACTTTGTACCTAGAAGGTACTATTTACTCCATGGTAAGTATTGAAGGAGGAGGCTCAGGAGATTGGGGGATTTGTTACATGATTCCAAAAGCATTGGTGGTGTTAAAGCAGTAAGTGTTATTGGGGAATTAACAAAGAAAGTGCAGTGTATTAGACTGCATATTATTTACCATTATTTATTTGCAGTAGCATTTGAATGGTCCTGACAGAGAATAGCAACCCAGTGTGCCAGACAATGTGGAAATACAGGACAGAGTTATTCTCTACTCCAAAAAGTTCACAGTAAGTATGTGTGCCCAGGTGGCAAGAAGGCAAGGGAAGTGATCGTCCCCCTGTACTCAGCACTGGTGAGGTGCACAAGTTCTAAGAGGAGTAGCTGAGGGAGCTGGGGGTGTTTAGCCTGGATAAAGGAGGCTCATGGGGGAGCTTTATCACTCTTTACAACTACCTGAAAGGAAGCTGTAGCCAGGTAGGGGTCAGTCTCTTGTCCTAGGTAACCAGGGACAGGACAAGATGACATAGCCTAAAGCTCTACTGCGGAGGTTCAGGCTGGACATCAGGAAGAATTTCTTCACTGTGAGGGTTATCAAACATTGGAATGGACTGTGCAGGGAAGTGTTCAAGAAGTGACTATGGTTTAGTTGGGATGGTGGTGTTTGGTCAAAGGTTGGACTCAATGGTCTTGGAGGTCTATTCCAACCCTAATGATTCTATGATGGCATGCTTCTAAAAACATTGTTCCTAATGTAGGCAAAACACTTACCTATTCCTAGGTCCTATTTACAATACTTTATTGTGGAGTCATAAAGTCATGATCTGACCTCCACAAACTTCTCGTTGCACTATTCAAGTTCTGCTTTGTAGTATCCATTAGTAAAAATAAAGTTGCAAATGAAATCAACTGCCATACCCCTCCATTCTTCAAAGGGGTAACACAGTCCTCTGTGTTACTACTTTGTACCACCAGGAAACTGGCAACTGATGGGCTAAAGAGAGCTTCCATGAGTGCCTAGCACCAATTACACCCTAGAACATTTTTCCTGTCACTGCTAGAGCTCTGCCTCCCCAAGAAAATCTAAATTACCTCTGCCAAGAACAATTTATCCTCAGACCTCAAGGAAATACCTCTGAAGCTCTTGTCCTCCTTGTTGGAGTGCCCCAGGTCACATCACAGATGATAGATTTTTGTGATTTTGGAATAAGGATGGAGGTCTAATCCTCCTCTGTAATCAGTCTGGCTTATGTCACTTTGCCTGTACAAAACAGCCACCAAGCTAGGATAATTGGCCACAAAAGAATCACTGGCAGTGTAGAGAGACCAGTTACGTGGTGTCCGACACGACCTCCTTCATTACAATGGCTCTTGAGACCTGCGAGGTGCTGGCGTAACGTGGAGGCCTCTCTGCTTTACAGTTCAGCAAATCAGCAGCCCAGGACAAAAGCAACACTGCTCTTAGGCCACCTTTCACACAAGTGCACTCGCTCCCCAACTGCATCTGGAGACCCTTTACATTACAGAAGCAAGATGAGATACCTGCACAATGCACTCACCATACCAACCCTCACAATGCATAAACACCCACTCTCCCGTTGACAAATTTGTATCATCTCTTGGTAATTATCCTGTCGGTGTTTTGACAAGAATATTCAAGAATATCCCAATCCCTTGCTCTTTTTCTCTGTAGGCATACCATCAGAGACAGTGATATGCAGATTTTGAGGAGAAAAAAAGTGTCACAATATTGGCAGCATCCTCATGCTGAAGAAGAAATAAAAACAAAGTGGAGGCAAGGGAGTATTTTGTGCTTAACTATTCACCCAAGACAGGCTTCTGTCTGACTGTTTTACAAGTCACAGAATTCTAAAGTTACTCAGAAGGCTTAATATAAACTAAAAATTGCCATGCTAACCTGAACTACCATTCCTGTGATCAAAAATGTTTATTGCAAAACTTACTGCAATAATTCGTTCTAAATCAGTAGACTATTTCTGTTATCTAAAAAAAGTGAGCAAAATATAAACAGCTTTCAAGTAGCATTAATTATAAAAGCCTGCACATGAGGTAAAACTGAAATATTAGTTTCTAGAAAGAATTGCATGGCCTGTATATAAGGAGCATGTGTTTTCATACATATCAAATATGTAAGAATTTTAAAATGTATTATATACATGTGTATGTATATACATATGTACATATACAAAATTGAAAAGGGTATTTTGATGTTTCCCCGTATCTCTTAAAAGTAGTGAGAGCAATTCACAAGATGCCTAAGCTGCACATGCAGATCTCCAGTTTGCTTTGCATTCTTAATGCACTTAACTGCAAAGCTCAGGTCAGCACATGCTAAATTTTGGCTGATGCAGAAAAGACACTAGAACCAACCCTGAGGTGCAAATATTGTCTGTCCAGAAGTGTTAGAGGATGAAATTCATGTTCTCTTAGCTGGATGACGGGGCACTGCTCAGTCAGGACAACATAGGCTACTGGAGCAGAGAGAGAGAAGAGAGAAGGAAGAGGGGACAGACCTGAGAGAGGAGAGTTCACAGGGTATTATGGCACCCACATTTCAGAGCTTTGCCTATGGCCTCTTGCAAAAATCAATACGGTAACAAAGTCATAGAATGGACCCAATACAGAGATGCAAACCTCATTTTCCTGTTGAAACACTTTGCCCTGAGAGCTGACTATAACATAACACTGGGTTTTCTGCTTGAAGCAGCGTTACCAGGAGTACTGTGGGTGACTGCAATGGTGTAAGCTTAGACTTAAGGAAGGAGTTTATTTACTGTGATGTACTTTAAAAGCTTATTTAATTGGTACCGTCTTTACTCATTTTTTCACTGTTTCTGAATGATAATTTTCCTGTGGGTTTCACGATGCTACCGAATTTATGCGCAGCTGACCTTCTATTTCCTGATGAAAAAGACAATTTTAAGACTATTTATTATATTCCTTTGGAAAGATGAACATTTAGGACTAAATTAAAGAGAAGAATGTACCTAACACTTTATTCTAAAGCATACAAAAGGCTTATTGCACAGGAGACAAAAAATTTCCCAAGCAGTAGGCTTTCCAAAGGAACTTATTCATCCAGGAATAAGGGAATATCATAAAGCAAATCAATGCTTAAGTACAAGGTGCTTTACTTTGCTCATGACTTTTCCCAGAAACATAAGGCAAGACAGTGCATACAGTATCCCTCAGCCAGTGTACATACTTCCCTCGGGAAGGAAGAACAACAAGCGCTTCATGCATTACTGGAAGGCAGAGAGTGCAGTGTAAAAATTATGGGAAGAAAATGTATAGCACCTTCAGGCAGCAGTATTTTCTGGTGACCTAGATTAAATGTTAATGCATTAATTAGCTGTGTCTCCAACAATGCAAAACCCTGAATAAACCTAAATAACCTGAAACTTTCAAGGGAAGTGATTGTTATTCTCTGCACTGGTGCGGTCTCATCTTGAATATTGTGTGCAGTTTTGGGCACCACAATATAAGAAAGATATTAAGCTATTAGAGTGTCCAAAGGTGGGCAACAAAGATGGTGAAGAGCCTTGAGGGGAAGCCATATGAGGAGTGGCTGAGGGCACTTGGTCTGTTCAGCCTGGAGAAGAGGTGAGACCTCATCGAAGTCTACAACTTCTCATAACAGGAGGGACAGACATTGATCTCTTCTCTGTGGTGACCAGTGACAGGACCCAGGGGAATGGCCTGAAGTTGTGTCAGGGAAGGTTTAGGTTGGATATTAGAAAGAGGTTCTTCACCCAGAGGGTGGTTGGGCACTGGAACAGGCTCCCCAGCAAGGTGGTCACAGCACCAAACCTGACAGAGTTCAAGAAGCATTTGGACAATACTCTCAGGAACATGGTGTGACTCGTGCGGATGTTCGTATGCAGGGACAAGATTTGGACTTGATAATCCTTGTGGATCACTTTCAACTTGGCATATTCTGTGATTCTGTCAAACTTCTGAAAGAAATCCTACCATCCTCTACTTCAGCATCACTAACGTTGCCACATCGTTCTTCAATAAGTGCAAAAGGACTATCATTACAGATTTTTGGCTCTACCACCTTCCTTTCTTAAACAGTTTATCTGTCAAAGTCTTTTCTACTTCTCCCCTTCACATGGTAAAATAATGGAAAATAAGACCAGTGGGCCCTCAGTAGCACTATTGTACTACCCACTGGTCTCCGTGTAGTGAACATTGCCTCTGCAAAGTATGTGTTTTCACTGTCTAACATACAAGGATAAAGAAATAGGTGAGGCAAATATATTTCTGTGAGCAAAATTTTTTGAATTCTCATCAATAACAAGATCAGTAACTATTATTATTTTGAGAGATAAGATTTTTGTCTATTAATTTGATTTACATTAAACAGTCATTGTTTGCTTCAATTTTCTTTCTAAGTCATAGGGGAGACAGAGATTTCTGTGAATTACTACACAATTGTATACAAAAAAAAATTACTGTGGTGGAAGTGGTGCTTCACAAGTATAAACAAAACCTTTTGGATATCCTATTCTCTGTATCAACTGCTAAATGCTAGCATAGTTTGTATAGCTCTCTATATTTACTAATACTCAGTTTTGAGTCTTTTCATGCCAGTTAAAACGATTCTAGCTGGTGAAAGCACTATTACCATCTACTTTAAGCTGGTGCACCACTATATCATCTGTGTGTGTTTGAAATAGGTCACATCAATTCATGTTACTCAGTGTCATTTATCAAATCCTATCTGCTATCTCTGTGATTTTGATCAGAAAAATTGCTAAAACTACAAAATCTAGAGAGCTTTATTAAGAACAACAGTAACCCCTACTGGATTGTGATTGTCTCCCTGGAAACCTAGGAGATAAAAACACTTTGCACTGCTTCGTGAAAAAGGCATAGTCCGTATAACTGCAATGAAGAACGAGTCATTTCTCTGCTTGCAATAAATTTCTGTGTCATCATTTCCTGGATTAAATTGGAAATCCTGCTGAATTTACACTCAAGCTTGCTGAAAGACATCTGTTCCTTGCAAACTCAAATTCAGAGCATTTTTTTTTATTTACAGATAAGTTATGAAACCAGGCGTATGCCAGCTAGTTTTTATTATGTTAAAAAATACAAGTACTAGAATATATTTCGTTACGTGTTTGAAAATAAGGGACTTCATATACGATCAATAACTTAAACAAATTACCACAATCTGCTGAATGCATGTCCTAAACTCATCTGAGTCCTGTACAAGCATATTGGAGTGTGTCTGGGGCTGCAGGGAGGAGGAATCGGAGCAGAGGTAGAAGCCTCACAGGCTTGTTAAACAACATCTATATCAGTATCACAAATTCAGCATTCCAGCTCTTTCTGCACATGTAGCATTTCTGACAAACAGAGAATATGTTAGCAGAGCTATTTTCAGTGACATTTTACTATCCTGTCAGAAAAGTTCGAGCAACGTTTCTGCAAGTTTTTTTTGAGACTATCATCTCAAAATAAGATCTTGTTCATTACTGGAAATTGGAATCAGAGAGTTCCTCTGGGATACCACAGAAACTTTTTAGTATGCTGAAAAACTAAACAGAAAGGGACCAACAGGAAAAGGGGAAAACTAAATGAGAGACTAACAACAGATATAACCTTAATAATTAATATGCTTGGTGATAAACATTCAATATTTGATCTTATGCATGACTTGTTTCCTAGGAATTCTGCCTTTGCTTAACAACAAAAATAATCGAGCAATCACAATACAAAGGTGATGGAAACAAATCACCTGGATCAGGGATGATTAAAAAAGCTGGAAAAGAGGCAGGATATTCTGGATAGATGCTGTTACAGAGATCTCAATCTGAGAAATGACACAGAGAGAAAACACTGGGGAAATTCAGAAGCTCTTACAAGTATTTGTATTTTCCCTCATGTGCATACTATACATATTTGCCTTTTCACACTGAAAATTGTTTTTCCCACATTTTGTTCAATTCACCTTAAAACCAGTATAATTTTCCAAAAGGTGTACAACTTTTGAAAATGAAGCCCCCATAAGCTACTTTGAAAGCAAAACGCCAAACTATGGCCACTTTGGAAAAGCTTCGCCACTCAGCACCAATTTGTGTTAACTTGCCGCTAATGGTCATACTAAGTGTGCAGCAACATAAAGCAGTCTTAAGTGCTTCTCAGAGGCATACCCGCTCCGTTTAGGCACTTAGGTCCCCTTTCCAAAATGTGAAAAAAAAATAGGCACCGAAGCTATAGACAATAGAATATACTGCAGACCATTGTGCCTTGGATTCTACTCGTCAGTCTCCTGGTTTTACATTATATACATATATTTATACAGGTATGTGTATGTGTGTAAAATGTATATTTGTACATATAAAATAAAAATCCTTGTTTTCTGATGTTTAAGACCTCTTATTCCCCACCAGGTTAACAAAAGCACCCATCTCTGAAAAGAGAGACTAGAAAATCACTGGGGTAAAGCCCATGATTTAAATGCATTCAAACGTGTAACTATCTGTAGGATTCAGTTACTGCTTGTTCATGAGCTATTAAGGAGAATGAATGAAGACACCTACCTTAAGAAGAAAACTGTCAATTCAGTAACTACTTCTTTCTTTTTCCATCTTCAGAACAAGCTTAAATTACTCACATGCCCCAAAGTGGTGTCAGTTCATGACTGCTTACAGCACTCTTGCAATAAATGGTACTTTTCCTTATTTTGCTATTTCACTACCATTACTTGATGGTTTTACACTGCCAGCATGAAATTTACACTGAATTCTGTTGAAAAGCTTATTTGACATTTGATAATGTAAATTTGACAAATGAGTTCTTTATTGTATATGTGCCCATGCTGTCATGCAAAGCAATAGCAAACAATTTAGACACAGGACTAAATTACCAACTATGGTCCTGGGACAGACCCAAAAAATCACTCCCACCCATCAGAATTTCAGACATGTGCACTAGTTATCTATGAGAAGATGAAACATCATCCTTCCCTTTGAATTTCCATTTGGTTACAATATAAATTATTGTATTAAAAGAAGTTGTAAGAATAAAAGTATTTACCATCAGAATGCTTTTTCCCCCCTCTGGTTTTCACCCTTCATTCTCTTTTCAGCAGTACTTTTCCTTAGTAGTTCCATCAGTAATAATAATAGTAAACAGTGCCTCTGTATTTCACTATGTAAATATGTATTTGAGGACTTCAAAACATAGTTTGATCTGGTCACTAAAAACTTGAAAATACATTACTGTTAAATTTACAATTGGCACCTAACTTGAAAATCAATACCACATACATTAAAACACAAGAATCTATCAAATTATGTCCAAAATAACAAGAACAAATAAAACACAATCCCTTACATTCACTGGCCAAATTTCTTCCTAAATAGATCAATCAGGCTATCTAGATGGACTTTGTTTTTTGCTATTTTACCATACAAATTCACAGCACAATCAACAATTTGAGATAAAAAGAATACATCTTCAGTAAAGACCTCAGTATCTGTAAGGATTTACAGTATTAAAATCAACAAGGTGAACAGGTAACATTTATAACCAATCTGCTAAATATTTTATTGGGAGTTTTCTTCAAGAATATTTTTTAATTAGGAAACCAAACTTCAATCTGACAAAGTTACAGCTGTTTCTTGCACATCTAAAATTTCTATAATAGTGAAACATTCTAGAACACAAGATTTCTAGCATTTTCCTCACTGTATATACTGAAACATTGCTGATTTATTCAGGTTCTTTTATGCATAATTACTACAAAGACAAATCTGTTTTTCTGCTAGTCTATCATAAGAAAGGAAAAGCTATCTAGTAAATACTTTGAAAAATCTAAGAATTGCAAGTATTAGAAGTATTAACTGTACCGTAAGTACACTGTCTAAAGTATCTGTTTAATTTTCTTAATAGTTCACTTTTTCTATTTAGGCTAACATTAGGAATGCAAGGCCTGATTTCAAGCTTTGCCTACGCAACAGATGACTTCTGGCATAGCAAGGTTTTCCAAGGATGTGACAACATGTAAATTGTAACACAGTTGAGAAAGTCAAAGTCCTTTTTAAGGACATACTTATACTGCAAACCTGTATTCTTACTTCTAAAGGCTTGGTGGGTTTTTTCCAACGTGGGAGAGAAGTGCAGTTAGGTTTATTGTGTTGGTACAAAGCATCACTTTTCTGCTATTGCTGTATCAAGTTAAGAAGGTAACAGAGTACACTCACTTCTGTATCACCAAAGGGCCCTCAGCTCTCACGTGGTTTAGGTCTCTTTTCCATGCGAAAGATCTGATAAATGCTACATTCTCCAAACGTTCAGCTTTCTCTCTTCCTTGGTGGGCTTTTACAGTTTGATTTCAAGCCAAGGTCTTTGCAACCAGTAAGACGCACATTTCCAAAAGAAAAATGAGCATTAAGTTATAGACCTGATCTTGTCATTATTAAATCAGTAGAAATGGAATTATATTAAATCTTATATAACAAGAAACTCACAGTAGAAACACCTGCATTACAAATATTGTAAGACAGGATGCTGCTTGTTAGCAAAATCTATTTATAGCAACAGGAAGAAATCAGAGCTGGGTCTATAAAAATGACCACAACATAACAGACAGAACCAATCAGCAATTGTTCCTATCCATAGTGTGATTTCCAGTGCTGACCCATTATGAAGAGAAACTTGTTCCCTTTACAAGATTCTTTCTTCCACCTTCTCTCATGGAATATAAATGTCATTTGGAAACTTGAAACCAAAACATTTTTCTTACCAAATGCTATTTTCCTTCATCATATGCTGAGAAGGAATGGTTCTTCTTGAACATTCAGCTGTTAAAGAGAAAAAAAAGTGCATCTCAAATTTTAATTCTGTCCACTTTGACAAAGGTTCTTTTTTGACATTAAGGTTTAAAGGGAAATGAAGATGCTAAACCTCAAAATATAGGTGCAGTTAGACGGATTTCTCTACCTGTGCAGATTCACGATATTCTTTTTAATGGATTTCTTGAGAAAATGAGGCAAAAAAGAAATTATGCAGATGCATAAAGACCAGAGTATACCACAGGGAAAATGCTGGTAGAATAATGAGGACTGGGATCTTAGTGCAGTCATATTTTGAATAATTTGCTATGCCTGTTTTCAGTGACATCTCAGTCAACAACACAAGGTGGGTCTGAACAGACTGCTTCAGTAGCTGCCATGTCAGTGAGGACTGTCACCAGTGCTTAAAAGGCAAATTACCCTGAATGAAAAGATTTAAAGCAGTTGTATAAAACTTCAAACCACTTTTTGGATGTCAAAATTATTGGCAATATTATGGCTTGGTGAAATAAAAAAAAATGCCAGATGATCTAATATGAAGAAGGATAAAGAAGGATTTGGGGATTTTCTTACCTGGCAACAGCACTTATCCAAACTATTTTAGGAAAATGTATTAAAACTATGTCGATTCCTTGTGCTATTATTCTAAGAAAATTTTAAGCTTGTTACAACTAAAACCTTGGAAAAAATATCCTTTCAACTTCTTAGCTGTTCAGCCTTCCCGGAAGATTTGCCCACTGCTTCAGTCTGGATGTTTTTCAGTGACAACTGTCATGCAGAACTTTTGGAGTTTATGTATACAAAACACATTTTAGAGGCATTTAGTACTGCACGTGTTTTATTGAAGAACGAATGAATAAAACAGCCTTGCTAATTAAGCTGCTCTGGAAATAGCAATCAATTGGAATTTCTGGTGTCAAAGCAGAGTAAGATTATAAAATGTGCTTCAGAAGAACCTTTAAACTAACGTTACTTTAGAAGTATAGTTTTTAAGCAAGTTCCCAAATATTGTGGGAGCTCCTTTTTATGTGTCTTCCGTTAACTACTTTGTGAGAGGAAAGCAAAACAAATTTCAAACACTGTTTATGAAAGGGAATTTAAGATCAAATAATGCATTGTACAAAACACCAAAGCATTCACTGTCGGTCAAACATGGCAGGAGAACATTATCCACCACAACACTGACACATGCTAAATGATACATCCTAATAAATACACATGTAAGCAAATAACAAAAGATATTTTAAAGTAGCTGTCACCAGATCTCTAATAAATTTCTATTACATTGATTTTCTAAAATACAAAAATAATAGTAATAATAATCTTTAAAATAGTAGGTGTAGTACAACAGTTACACTTGCCCCCTATACAAATACTTGCTCCATTGTTGAGAAACTGCAATTAAAGTCGTTGCCTGTCCTTACACAGCTCTATAAATGCACAGCTGTAACACTATTAACACATCATGGATAGTTGCTTTTACTGTAGTTACTTTACAGTATCTATTAACAAAACTTAGGAAACTGCCCAAGAATTTGCTGAGTTTGTAGGTATTTTATCTATTATATTATAGGAGCATCTGAAGCAAGGATGATGCTCTGCTCCTCTTGGCACTGTACAAAGAAGTGTAAGTTGATAATCTCCAAAATGACCAATACAATAAAGCACACTGCATAGCCACTGTAAACTCTAGCTTCTTACATAAACTATCAGATGTATACCAAACATGAATGGTTTGCACAGGAGCACAGTAATAGTTCTTCACATTGGTGTTTGTACACTGTTCTTAAAATATGAGCAGCTAACATTCAGAACGGCAGTCAGCTTTTTAAGAATCCACAAACTTAATTAATATGCTCTTAACCACATATTGCTCATTCATTTAAATTATAGCAGGAGAAAAAGGCTATCACTTAACTTACACTAATTGTAAAATATACTGATTTACAAAACATTAACTGTACTTAATATCCATTCTTTTTTATCTTTTAAGAGTAAATGCACAAAACCACATTTAAAAAAATCACTGCTGTTCAATAAATCCAACTTAAAGCAAAAGGAAATTAGTCTGAACAAACTTGTGCTACTTGCTTTGTCTGAAATTGCAGGAAGATGAAAAATGTTTTTGAATACTGATGCCAAAAATAGATTATATTTCTTCTGATACTTTAAGGACTATTTTATATTTATGAGGTCTTACCAAAAGCATACATCTATGAGAAAACTGCCACTTTTGAAAGTGAAAAGAATTAGCCAGTAATTCATAAAATTTGAGAAATGCTCAAGAGCTTCAAGTAACAGTGACTATGGAAAAAGCTCCACAGAAAAACTGATATATGTATTTATATATCAAGTCACATCACTTTTACAGCTGGTGTGGTTTTTTGTATTAAGAAACTATAAATAGATTAGAAAAAGTGCACTGATTATTGGCAGCCATTGGAAGGTTCTTGCTAACCTTTCTATATGTTATCAGTTGCATATTAAATTATGCATTTTTGAAGGGGTTTTTTGCATGCTTTATCTATTTACAAGCAAATGCATTCCGAAACAAGTAATAAGCATAAGTAACATACCATACTGAAATGCACCTGTTAAATGCTCTAAGATAAATGTAAAGTTCCCTCAAGTCACTAGATGCAGATCACTACAGAACTTCACAAGTATCGAGACCTTAAAAAGGAAACAGTTGCAATCTAATAAATGCAGCAGTGATTTACAAGCCTAAAGCTCACCAACCGGACAACTGAGCTGCATTTAATTTAGAGGGTAGATAGGTATGGTTTTATATCACAAACAATTCAGTTCAGGTAAAATTTTCCTTAGCTAATAAACTCCACAATTTAATTTGATTTTTTTTTTAATTTGGTAAAGAAAACCTTATGAAAATTCTATTGGCTTGTACCTTCCCAGCAAAGTGGAACCCCAGCATCTGTCTCAAGGTTTTCCAGTTGCTTTGAGAAATCAGACTGGGGGGTTGTGCCAAATGAAACTGCTCCCGTTGTTGATCAGTGTAATTCTTCTAGCATACATCATGAAATTGTCTAACATTTATGTCTCTAAGATACACATTTGTAAAAAATTTTATTCATATTGCTACTGCAAGGCGGTTACTGTAGAGACTATCGTGCTATTCACATTCTTAGCTATCCATACATTTCTCATTGAACAGCAAACACAACAGTTCTTGTAAGACTGTTTATTGGAATTTAACAGTTCAGAGGGAGTTTAGATGCAGTTTGTATAAAAAAATATCTCAATTCAGGTAAACTGCAATCAAAAATATCTACAAAATAGTAAGAGACTTACTGAGATTGTAAATTTCCTAACATGTAAAACTATACAGTATTTGTGCATGCTCACTATTTGATTTCCTTCTATGTAAATGAGGAGCCATTAAAAGGAGTCTGTTTCTTAAAATCTCAAGGTAGTCTATGAAGTGTAATCATTGCATCACAGTTCACATATACAAGATCAAAACTGGCACAGAGGGACATAACTTTTTTTTCCCAAAAAGTTGAGGCAGCTTTTGTTGAATGGCGTCTGCATCAGTAAATGTCTTATAAACTCTGGTGGCTTTGGAGCACCAGAGAGAATCCCTTCTTTTCTTCTGACATCTTGAAAAAGAATTCCCACAAGTACAGACATGTAAGGAGGAAAATAGGTAGCAGCTTGTTTCCTACATACAGCTGAACGCCATGCTCAGCTGTCCAGCGTCTCAAAACAAAAATGAACTTGACATCACAGAGAGGCATATCGCCCCCAAGTTACAAGCATGTCTGAGACTTCTCAGGGGAGAGGGAAGCAAGCACAAGGGTAAAGCATATGTCTACTTTTCATGCATAGGTACTGCGTGCTGCCTGTATCCGGAGCACGTCGTCAGACATCCGAATTGGAGCTGAGATTTGTTAACCTGGGGTCTGCGTTGATCTCGTATCTGTAGTGGTAGCCCTCCATGTGATCCCTACAGGCATCTCTGATGTTGTGCATCCACTTTTTGATTCCTTTTCGGTTCAAGTACAAAACCAGGAGGAATATGGCCCCGATGAGAGCCAAGACTATTCCCAGGAAGACGTAGGAAGTCTGTAGCTGGGAAGGCAGGTCTATGGGCACAGAGCAATTCAAGTCCGAGCTGTTGATCTTCAGCAGGGCTTTGCCCAACATCTTGTCAGGGTAGGCACAAGTCAGGGCTTCTTTGCCCTCCACCTGGTCACTCTCCTTGAGCCAGGCCACCAGGTCCTCGATGGCACAGTCGCAGACCCAGGTGTTGCGGCCCAGGTCGATGTGCCGGAGGGCGGGCAGGCTGCGGAACTGAGCCAGGGTGCTGTTCCACAGCACGCCCAGGGAGTTGTTGCTGAGGTTGAGGCTCTGCAGCTGGCCCAGCCCCTGGAAGGACACGTTTTGCAGGCCCACCAGGGAGTTGTTGCTGAGGTCCAGCAGCCGCAGGGTGGGCAGGGCGGTGAACATGCCGGCGGGCAGCAGCAGCAGCCCGTTGTCGGCCAGGTCCAGGCGGCTGAGGTTGCGCAGGGCCCCCGCCTGCAGCAGGGCGGCCAGGCTGGAGAGCGCCCCGTGTT
>JAOXXN010000446.1:83246895-83259875 GCA_026770055.1 Myrmophylax atrothorax
CCTAAACAATCCCCTGCGCAGGCTGGAAGGGCACAGCCACGTGGGGAGAGCCCTGCCCAAAGCTGCGTTCGCCAAGTGTGGCCATATAAGGTGTTTAAGGCAAGCATTTGCCATCTATTTCCTAACACACTCCGAGCTCTAAACACTGTAGAAATTCACCCCTTCAGTAATCACCAATAATCCAACTTGGAAATAAAAGTGAAAAGTGAATTTTTGTTTGGAAAAAATGTATAAAATAAAGTAAATAAGAAGAGAACCATATCTCTTATGCTCGCATAATTGTTTCCAATGTATCTGATAAATATCAAAATGTTAGGCTTTTTTCCTAATTGCTTTCATTTGTAATATGAAATACAGCAAACACTTCTGTATTTTCTTGTTGGAAAAATGAGATGAAGATAAAGTAGTTCTGATAATACGTATTTACTGTGTACATTATAAGGACAAAACACCATATTTGATATTCTGAAGCTAGACAGGTCTTACATGTGTGGTTTAATTGCCTAAATACCATATTATTAAGTTATTTTTATTAAGAATAGGACAAGAAATTTTGAGGAGTGCAGCAATGTAAGAAAAAACCCCAAACAAACCAAATGGAAATAACTCATCCTCTTCATTAAACATACTATGTGAAATTTTACTAAGCTTATAGATTTTGGTGTTTTAATAGATTTCATTTTGTTCTAGTCTCTATGAAATTCCAAGTGTGTCACTGTCAAGTTTTGGAATGGATTTTGGCAAGCTGTTAGATGAAACAGATGAAATGGACAGCATCCATGATGTGACTTTTCAGATTGGCACAAGAACATACCCCGTGCACAAATACATCTTGGCTGTACGCTCCGACTTCTTCAGGAAGCTGTTTGTTTCCAGTGACAACCAGCTAGACACTCCAGACATCTACCGGAAGGATGAAGATGCTGTTGGATGTGATCTTTATGTAATAGAGAAGGTTCATCCAGATCTGTTTGCATACCTCCTGCAGTTCATATACACTGATACCTGTGATCTTTTGACTCATGGTTATAAACCAAAAATCCCGTATAAAGAAAAATCAGATGAGTATCAAGATACTTTAATTTCTAATCTGAGCAAAATGAGTTTTGATGAGAGTGTTAATGGAAAGTCTGCATTTGAGATTTATAGAAATAATCAAGTGCAAGGTTTAAATGAAAAGCAGAAGAACAAATCTAAAAGAGGCAAAGCTGGTGAAGAAGCTAACCTCATTAAAATGTTGCAAAGTGCAGCAAAGAAGTTTGGACTCAGCAATTTAAGTGGAAGGTAGGTGAAAGGAAATGCATTTATATTTTGGTGAACTCTTCATGGCGTGCTTTTATGTAAGTTGATGTAACTTTTGTTGTTACGACAATAATGTAAATTAAGATACTGACGTTGGGATAAAAACTGGAGGGAAATGGTGAGGGAATGCTGCTTGGGAACTGTCTGGGTATCAGTTTGCAGATGGTAAGCTGTTGCATTGTGCATCACTTGTTAATTCTTTTAGCATTTTATTATTTTCCATTGCTTTGACGCCCTATTAAAACTTTACTATTAAAATACTAAAATTTTACTGTTTTTTTCCCCATTTCTCTCTCCCATCCCACTGGTGAGGGGAGAGTGAGTGACCAGCTGTGTGGTGGTTCCCTGCCAGCCAAGTTATACCATGACAGTATCTTTTAAGGCATGGGCTTTATGGGAGGTGATATCTGATACAAATCTTGTGACCTTCCAGAGTGACTGATTTAAAACATCAATACTGATTTAAAACATCAATGATTTAAAACATCAATTAGTTGTTTTGTTAGAGACAGCTGATCACATTGATTTTTAGATTGATTAGTTTCTATACTGTGGTCTGTAGTCTAGCAGTTTATCCATAGAGAGCAAACATATTTTGTGTAAAACAACCCAATGCAAAGTTGAATTCATGTTTAACTGATGTTAATTTTATGTTACATGATTAAATTAATGGCACTGAGACCAAGTGTCTCTGTAGAACTGTATTGCACAGCTGTCTGGGGTTTCTTTCCTGCATTTGCCCTTTCAAAAGAGGGAATGAGCTTTTTCAGAGCCATTTTCTTCACTGTACTTTTTGCACGCACAACAAAAATGTGAAGCTGCTGCTGAAACTGAGTCCCTGAGTAAAATTTCCGTAGTAAAGCACTTCCCTTTGAAAGTGTATTTACTTTGTAATCCACCTGGAATATTCCTGAGTCTTTACCATCCCATTCACAAGCCTCCTGGATGAATTGGGATGCTAAAACCGCTTGTGCTGAAATATGCATCTCTTCCAAACTGCTGTCTTTGCTCACATAACTGATTGGGTATCAGTATGTATAATTTGTGGATTTTTCACCCTGTGGTGTTGGACTTTGGCCTTAACTATACAGTGTGGCTTTCACCTAAGATAATAAATAAGATAGCTAAGATGTGGAAAGAATGTTAGTTACATTTTACAACTGCAAATGAAGACTTTCAAGTAACAACTGGCCTTTTCTAGTTTTCTATGATGGATCATTTTGACTATTTTTCATATTCACAATATGAGCCCACTAAAGTACTGTTACTTTGAGAAACTGTTCTTAATGGTTTGAACTACATACTAATTGTATTGCTTATTGTAAATGTTAATGATTTGCAGGTTGGATGGAGTCAGGTTAGAAAATGGAAAAATTAATGTTGTCAACAAGAAGAATGGGAACAAACCAAAATTAAATCAGAAGAAATGGTAATTTTTTTAATATGGCTTCTCTTACCCCTATCATCTTACTCTCACGTCATCTCTTTATTAAGTGCAGGCTAAGGCTGATCAGCTGCATTTTAACTTCTGATGTACACTTGTCTCTTTCACAGTAACTCATGTTTGGAAGTTCTCTTTAGATGCTTGTAGACCGATCTGTAAATTAGTGATCTGGGATAGCTAATGTGTGGTATATTTTTGTTTCTTTTTACTGTACCTCAGTGTGTTCTGTGGATTAACTATGTCATGGAGTGCTAATGCTAGGAGAAGTGTTGTGGGTAATCCATTTAAAACCAATTTGACTTCTGTAAATGTACTTGCTGTGACAATAAGATTGCACAGATTAGAAAGAAGCAAATGCATAGTATTTTCTCAATTTGCTTTTAGCAAAGTGATATGTTTTTTAATTCCCTTGATGTTATTGAGTTATTTACACCTAAAGTCTCCAATAGTTTAATTACATAGTAAAAACAACATTTCATAAAAAGTGTTTTTTCACAGGATTTGGATTATTTCCCTCTTAAAGTGCATCATCAAAGCCAATAGCAGCTACTGACATAAATCAGTAACTTAACATAGACTGACCATTCAAGATTGACTAAAATTAACCATAATTAATTTATTTGGTCAGGGCAGCTTTGAAACAGTAATTGATCTTGGTTTGAAGGATATACTTCAGATAGAATTTTGAGAGATCAGCTTTGGAAATAAAATTCTCTCTGAAAACTATTGTGTCTGTATTTATGGGTTCATTTTCTGTGATATTACTGAAGTTCAGGTGTGTTTTATTTCAAAGGGTAAATCCTAACTTACTAGAGTAAGCATTTATTTGTAGAGTTTACAGCTTGTAGCTCTTCTGAATAGTCACAGTTCTGATCCTGTTAAATATCTTCTAGTTCATACCTCTGCGATGTGACCCTGAAATCTTTAGATGGAAAGGAATTCCCGTGTCATAAGTGTGTACTTTGTGCAAGACTTGGTATGTGTGTGTATTTTTATATACATTTATATAGCATGAGTCATATTGTCTTTTTTAACTGTCATTTTATTGCATCTCGAACTGAAATGCCTTTCTTTACAGATTATTTTCACAGCATGTTAAGCAGCTCATGGATTGAGGTAAGCTTGCCAGAAACATGTGTGGTGGTATGTTTCTTTCACATCAGATAAGTGAAAGCTTTTCACATTTTCCTGTAATAACATATCCTAAATACTGGGGAAAAGGAAAGGCTGGATTCTTGGATTCTTTTTGCAAAAAAAAAAAAAAAAACAAGCCACAAACCACATCTTTGGTTTCTCTGTATTTGTGCTATTGAGATTGTGTATTAAATGACAGTAATAAATGTAATACTGTATATCAAGGGAATTTAAAAGTATTGCTTTTGTTTTAGAGGTTTAGTTTTTGATAGTTCATGGATTTATAACAAGTGTTGGATTTATGGGATACTACTCTGGATGAATTTTTCTTTTCTTTCTGTAAAAGATCTTACGGTTTAAATAGTATGCAGTTTGGAATAGCATGTCATATGTACTGAGTGCATGCTCAGGAGACAAACATGTAGAGCCTCCAGTTGACTTTTGCTGTTTGATGAAATAGAAGATATCAAGGACTATTCTGCTTAGTCATCAGATACTGTTTCAAAAGGTGTAGGTCTTGAGTTTGTCTTGTGTGCCCGGGTTGTTTGTGGACATTTGACTAAATGCCTCTGTGTAAGTATCTGAATACTACTGAGACCATGTTTATGGAAGAAGAGGAGAGGTATAAATGGAGAAGCACTTTTCTGAGGCTGAAAGCCAAAGTAGTGTGCAGGAGTTTTTTCCATTTCGTAGCTTTCTGGGAATATGCAAATCTAAGAACCTGGTAAAGTACTGGCAGTTCTCTTGTGCTGCAAAACAGAACTTCACCTTTCCTCGAAGTTACTGGGCTGCCTTTTCCTCAGTCAGCCCTGAGGAAAAATACCTGAAACACTGAGACAAATGGGTTGTTTAAGGTGGTTAAGTGTTGAATGTCCATTTGTATCACTGATTCGTATATCACTTGTATGTAGTTCATAAGTTATCTATTATTTTGTAAGTAAATCTAAATCAACCTAAATTAATAAGTAAATATTTTTTGAATCAAGTGCTCAAGATGTTGTCTAAAAATCTTAAAGTCTTTAAGAGGTTTTTAAACTTTAGATGGCAAATATGTCAGTACCACTAGCATGTTCTAAAGCAAAATAAATATTTTATTATGACGCTTTACTTCAGTGCTACCTGAAACAAATGAGTTGTTAAGCAGTGATGCTGCATAAACATAAATGGTGACAGTTGCATGGTTTACTGGCTAATGTTTGCTCATACAAAGGCTTTACCTTAATGGTTAGGATGGTTTTTCAGATGGGGGGTTTGATGATGGCGTTGCTTTCAGAGGGATTAATAGTAGTGACTACTTTTATTTTATTCTTGCGTGGGCACTTGTGATGTCACTAGATCTTTTGACTTTGTAAGGAAGGCAGTTCAGTACTTGCGTAGGGGATTCCTGTAGTTCTACTTTTAGACAATTGTGTGTAAAGTAATATCAAGGATGATTGTTCGAGAAGATGAAAACAATGTGATGGAACAGTTTTGTGGATATTTATTCAGAAGTTTGGGCAGATTTTAATTGCTCTGCTGAAATCAGTTTTTTAATTGAAGAACTTGAACAGATTTTGTACAAATGTTTAAATAATTGTTTAACTTTGAAAATGTGATCCTCAGTCTGAGTCATTTCCTAAATATAATTGCCATCTTAATTTTGTATTTTATTCTAAGTAGTCAGTTTCTTTTACTACTTTTTTTTTTTAAATACTTTTAGGCTACCTGTTGCTCAGCTCTGGAAATGCCAATCCATTCCGAAATACTACAGATAATTGTGGATTACCTGTATACAGATGAAGCTCCAGCCATAAAAGGTGCCATTAATATATGTTCAGCTGTAGTTCTTGCAATTTTTGTATATTTTACAATAGAAATTCAGTACTT
Organism: Myrmophylax atrothorax; assembly: GCA_026770055.1. Taxonomy (NCBI): domain Eukaryota; kingdom Metazoa; phylum Chordata; class Aves; order Passeriformes; family Thamnophilidae; genus Myrmophylax; species Myrmophylax atrothorax. The sequence continues at coordinate 83,252,642 of JAOXXN010000446.1, forward strand.
AACATGCTTGTGTCAAAGTTTTATAAAAAAAAAAAGCCAATTTTTGTGACTCCTGCATAAAAGTTTGAGTTACCTTTTCTTTAGTTTGACAAACTGCGATTTTCCTTTTCCCTCCTATTCAAAAAGTTGACTGTTGGTGCTCTTCTAAGATATTCCTTGTGCTGTGAAAATCACACCAAAATTTGTGAAGCCATTGTATTTGCCCTTTGGTAAAATCTCATTGAAGCTGTATGTGTTCAGTTGCTTTTGATTTGCCCACAGTATTCACCTGATGCTTTGTTTTCCAGATTCTCAAAACGTGGAGTTCATATGTAACGTTCTTGTGGTAGCAGACCAGCTTCTTATATCCAGACTCAAAGAAATCTGTGAAGTAGCCATTGCAGAAAAGCGTGAGTTCTTCCATTTGTATTATGAAGGGTTAGAGAATAAAGAATGGCGTTTTTAGATGTTCTTGCCTTTTTCAGCAGAGAATTATTTGCGTGTCTTCCTTTGCACTGATTATGTTTTGCTGTTCATTGCACAGCTGCTAACAGTTGCTTTGTTACCTGAGCAATGTTCTAGGTTGGCATAATCTTCCATTCCTTATGCATCTTTGTCTTTATCTCATTCTCTCTAATAAGTGAAAAAAAAGTAAAAAGAAAAAAGCAAAAAGCTAACAGCCCCCAAACCACTATAAACCCCTTGTGTCATTGAATTCAAACTTCTTTTATTTAAAATGTGATAAAATTAATTCTGTGTTTCTCTTTCTGTCCTTGTCTTTAGTTCTACTAGTTCTTCTGTTGTTTGTTTGATAGTTCTGTTCCTAAATGGCTATGAAGATCTGTCTCATCTAGAAAACACTTAATGTTTTTGCATAACTTGATATTTTTGCTTGGCTTTCTTACTGACTTCCATTTCTCTCTTTTTTTTCTCCCCCCTCTCCAGCCTCAATCCCTCCCTCTCTCTCTCACTCTCTCCTCCCACCTGCGGCCCTTCTCCTTATCCCTTCACCCTCTCTTATTTTTACTTCCTCCCTACTAAATTAAAACATTTGGAACTTCAAGAACTGTTTATTCTGTATATGAAACTTGCTATTTTTAGCTTTCTTTTTCCCCTTTATCTTGGACTGCTGAGTTTCAATATATTGAAACTGATCTGTTTGTAGGTAGGACTTTGTCTTTCTGTGAGGCAGTTACTGCATTCAAGCTGCTGCAAAGTTACGTGGTGTTTGCAATAGTTTATGGCCATTTGAGCATCAGCATTTTTTCTAGGAATGGACAAATATATGATATTTTCAATAACTAGATCGTGCTGTACAATGTCTTAAAACCTGTCACTTGATACTACAGTATTTTATGTAGTTTGTTGTTTATTCTCGTCAGTTACTTTAAAGAATGCTGCTGAGCTGTTGGAGTTCTCAGCGATGTATAATGCTGAACAGCTAAAATTGTCCTGCCTGCAGTTTATAGGACTCAATATGGCAGCTTTGCTTGAAGCAAGGTAAGTAGGAATGCAAATGTGTTCATATATTAGTTATTAAATTCAAATGCCTTAGGCAAAAGGATTGGAAGAACTACTATGGTCAGTTAAATGTTAAAATGCAACTGAATGCTGCTAGTTTAAAGGTAGGCTCATTTTTGCCAGAGAGGGAAAGACAAACTAGTTAAATATCTGTACAGACTGAACCAGTTCTATAGCACAAAACCTTAATACCATCTTTCACAAAGAGCCTGAGTTGAGGGAAAAACCTCTTGTGAATTCAGTGGGCTTTGACATTAGGCCTAGTCTTTTTTTGGTTTTTAAAAGTGTTTTTGAAGATACATAAAACTACTATGAGTTGTTTTTTTTTTTTTGTTCTCCATTGAGGGATTGTTTTTTGGGAGGTTGGGAGTTATGTGGGGTTTTTGTTGTTTGCTTTGTTTTAGAGTTGTTTGCTTTTTGTTTTTTAATGTGATTGTTGCTATACATGTTTAATTTATTTCAAGTGGATTTATTATATAGCTGCTGCATTTTCCAAAGGGAATGGGCCTGCCATTGGGTAGTCTTTTTTACTTTAACTGTCTGCAGTCATTTATTGTCCTTGCTTCTTCTATCCTTGATTCTTCTAAAGTTCTATGAAGTTGAAGGTGTTCTCTGGCCTTCCTTCTCTTGATGATTTTGCACAGGCCTTCAAGTTGCTTCCTAAGTACATACTATTTGCACAGAGCAAACCTTATCAGCACTGATTGAACTTCTTTTCTAGCAAAAACTAGGAAAAAACCTCCAAAAAACTCCAGCCAAAATAAAACCGCATCTCTGTTACAAGTTCTCTCTGTCCTTTTTGTCTTTCTATTCACCTATAGAAGTTCTGAGAGATCTGAATCAGTTCAGAAAGCCAGCACTTCATTGGCTGTCACACAGCAGCTCCACTTGCATCACAGGAATTCATTCATATTAGCAGTTTTCCTCTTCACGTCTGTATGAAGTATAAATATTTTAATCTTTGATTTTGGAGACAAGTAAAAATCTAATAACATTGCTTTAAATATTACTCAGTTCAGATTTGTTTCATCTTCAGCCTTGAAAGAACACGCAGCATTCTAACTAAGATTAAGACTGTATTTGCATTTTAGTGAAAACCTGAAAATGTTAGTATTGGGTAGAAAAAATTTTAATTTGACACCTAAGACAGAACTTAGTCCTGAGAGCTTTGTGCAAGAAGAGCTGCTCACATGGACAAGACAGTACTGTTGAGTCAAGCTTGTTGCTGTGATATTATTTTTTGGCATCAGTGTCTAGGGGTGTTGTGGTTGAGTTTTATAGGAGAATTTACATAGATTTGGAGTGGTTAGATACATGTCAGGAAGACTTGGAAACACGCAGACATAGCTAAAATAATGACCAGTTCATGGTAACTTAACTGTATAGGTCTATATTGGCTGTGACCTTAAGTAAAAGTAGGTAGATAGGTTGTCTTTAATCTTGCCTTACAGCAAAGGCATTAATTAGTTTGTATTTTGTGCTCAATTTCTTCCTTCTGACTTTGAGCACTGTGAATAGGTGATAATGCCTGTAGGTGATACTCATCCAAAATGTTCATTTGAGTTTTTCATTTTTTAATAAGCTGCTAATAAGATGTATGTATTTATGTATGCTAAGATGTATCACTTTTTTTTAGGACTCTGGATGTCTTAAGTGATGAAGTTGTGAAGGATCTTTCTGCTTATTACAGAAAAATGGTAAGTTGCACAACTTGAGTGGAAGCAGTTTGGATTTAAAATGAGAATAGATGAGTAATAAATACATATCTGCAGGGTCTGTAGACAACACACTGAATGTGAAACATATGAGTCAAAAGATGATTGGCTGCTGCTGTTGTTACTCTCAAGAAGCTTGTATTTCATTATTCACTAGCTACTGCTGCAGCAGTGTTGTGTCTTTTAAATTAATGAAATACACGCATCAAAGATATCAATGTTCTGTAACTAACAATTGTTGCATGAAAAAGGTGTCTGCTACTTGGAAGAAAGGAGAAGAAAGGACATTAGTCTTCTGTAGTGTAAAGGTCAGGGTAATTGTGTAGATCTTAAAATCAGTAAGAAGAAGAATACAAAAATTGAACTTTAATGTAAAAGTGAAAACCAAGGCACATTATAATCAATATTTTTTAAACTGTGTAAGTTAAATGTTTGCAAAACCTTAAAGCATATTTTGTCAGGAGTTATAGACAGGTGAAACACAGGTGTTTTCCATCTGTCAAAATAGTTCTTCTGTTTTGCTTAAAGATGTAACTTCAGTTTATAAGTTTGTTAAATAATTAATTACTTGATCTGTGAAAGAGTTTTAAATGGCAGTCAGTTTTGGTCCTTTTACAAAAGATGATGCATTTCCTAGCATGCAGCTTAAGAGAAAATGAATGTAATGGCTTTTACAACTATAGATTCCAGCTATGGTCAGGAGAGTGATTACCCCATATCCAGATGGGCCTGACATAAGTTCTTTTGAGCCTGAAGATGGAGACAACTTTGTCTTTTTAAGGGAAGAAATGAACACAGAACAAAATTCTCAGTGAGTATCTGGTTTTCATCAGTATTTTTAACTAGATGAACTGTGTGTGGTATTAATCCCCATTTTCATGGTGCCTGACTCAACCTTTAAGTTCAGAATTGAAATATTAAGAAATGGTGATTTCAAAGACTATTCCCAGTTCCCTTAACTATTTGAAAATGTTACAAAACTGCAGTGGAGCACTTCTTTCAATTTATAAATAGCATTTGAGTTAAAGTTGCAAAACAGGCATTCACAGTAATGTTTGGGAGTTGTTCATATGATGAGAGTATCTGTGTATGTGTGAGACCTACTGCGGAGTCCACTGAACTTCACTGAATTAGGGGAAATCAGAAGAGAAAAAAACAGACTAATGTGCTTTAGATCAGTTTGTGTGATAATCTACATTTCTGAGTATTAACAGAATTGTCAAGTGAAATAGAAAGGTTTGTAGCATGATAGGATGACTTAGTAGCAGGCTTCCAAATAGCAAGATACAATGTCACTGTGCAAATGAAACCTCACCTGCAGTATTGTGTACTGTTCTGAGCACTTGTGTTAGGAAAAGTGCTAAATGAACTAGTACAGCTAAGAACTAGTAGATCAAGGGAACTGAGAGGCTATTTGGTATTAGAATTCAAGCTGTTCCTTGTTTTTAAGGGCTGGATGATAGATAGCCTTTAGGAAATTGGGCAGTCCAAGGATTACAAAAATCACAAACCATTTTAAGTTAGTGATGCAGAACTGAATAAGTAGCTGTTAGTCCACAAAAAGCTTCTTAAAGAAACTTTTTGAAATAAAGTACTGCAGCTGCAATTTATGTAATACTGAATTTCTAGTAATTTTGTTAAAATGAAAGATGCCTTTCGTGTTATTCCACTCTTCCTGACAGCATATATAGGAACCCATGGCATTTAGGTAATGTGGCCTTATACCTGCTTTATTGTGATACAAGTATTATCATGATGGCAATGTTTGTGTTGGCGAAAAATGAGACTAACTGTGGCATTTGTTGAACTTCACTAATTGAGGGGAAATCAAGAGAGAAAAAAGTGAAGGGTTGTATGTAATTTGCTTTGTCTGTTGCTGTACTGTGCAGCAGGTTTAATCTGACCTAGGTGGCAGTGCCACTCTGTGCAGCAGCTGTATCTTCCACTGCCTCAGCAGAAGTCTTTGTGCAGTGTAATAGTCTAGAAACTAGATCTAGATTGAAAAGAATTTTTTCTTTCCCTCCTGGATTCTTTTTTCCCCCTAAATCATTTACGAGATAGTTGTATCAGTGGATAAGCAGAGCAGTAACAAGCGGCTATTGTCAGCTCATGGGACCAGATACTACTGCTTGAAGTATAACTGCTGCTGCTGACTGAAAAACTTGACATATAGGTAGTTCTGAGCCTCAATTTCTTTGGCTTTAGAGCATTTCGGGGGTTTTTTGGTTGGATGGTTGGTTTTTTTTCTTTGTTTTTAATAGGGAAGCCCTTTTCAAAAAAGCAAAAAGTAAAGCAAAAAGGAAGCCACGAAAACGGTCTGACAGCTCTGGAGGATATAATCTATCAGATATTATTCTTCAAAGCCCAGCCTCTACAGGTCAGTGGGAAAGAGATTCGTTTCAGGCATAAAAAGAGAAGATAAAGTGTAATATGCAATGTTACGTATTTTCTGTACTTCAGTAAGGAAATCGTAGAAAGATTATTTCTTTTCTAGTAAACACCATAGTTGAATCTGAATGGTGAATTCTTAAGATTCAGATTTTTTGAAAGAATGTTTATCATATTAAGCTTGTGCCCAAAGTTCAGATAAAACCATGTATTTTATCAAATAAAGATAATAAAGGCTTTCTCATGTTTTTTAATAAGTGGAACATTTCTACTAATGTGTTGGGGTTTTTTTTCTGGAATATAAAAAACAAATTGGTCACTTTTTATTGAAAAGATGGTAGAAGCCTTTGTTTTCAAAGAAGAAGTGTCATTTTTACTTCCTAAAACTGTTTATTGTGAGACAGAGATTGAAAACTGGGACAAATAGTATTCTGAAAAAGTATTTCAGGTAGTCTAAAATTTGCTTATGCTTGTTACAGTCCAGTATTCTGGACTAGGTTAACTTCTAGTTATTTTGTATTCATCATGTGGACTGAATAATTTTAGGGTCTTTTAAGCATTGTTTGATCTGTCTCTCAGAAATTAATATTCTACTATCTTTTCTTATTTCTAGGCTCAGTAAAACTGGATAAAACTAACTCTGTAGAATCACTTCCAGAACTCTTAACATCTGACTCTGAAGGTAGTTACGCAGGAGTGGGTAGTCCCAGAGACTTGCAGTCCCCTGACTTCACAAAAGGATTTCATCCAGAGAGGACTGAGGTAGGTTTTTTTCTTAGCACTATATTTTGGTGTTTATCTAGTCCATCAAAGGCAGAGTTCATATTTTCTGCGAAGCTGTTGTACTTAAAATGGGTAGACAATTTTAAGCAGTTATTGTTTGTTTGATTAACCAAATAAAAGTTACTGTTTGTAGCATTTATTCAACAATTTTCTGCCTGATTTTTAGATGAAGGACAAAGCATGCAGTCAGGGTGTGAAACCCTCCCAACCTAACAAGGAGATGAAGTCATACAAGGGAGCATCAGCATTGATACAGTCTGTTCCACAGTCCATTCCCAGTGCCAGACACAACTCTGCAAGCTCTCCCAATTGGGTAGCAACCAGTTTCAGGTGGAGTAATAATTGCTTACAATTGCTATTCTACACTTAGTAGTGAATGCTGATAATATTCTCTTCAGACTGGAAAGCTATCTGCTTTTCAAAAGGCTCATACATTATTTGACATCTGAACTCAAGATTTTGGTAGTTTAATGAAAGTGGTACATTTTTTTATTATTCTTTGAGAAAAGCTGCTTTCCTACAATGCTCACTTCCAACAGTTTTCCCAGGCTTTGTGGGTTTGTGGCTGATGGGCTTTGTTAATACAGGTGATAAAGCTGTAGAAATTAAAATTCCAACTCTGAAGGATATCGTGAACAGGCTGAATCTATGTTTAGTCTCACTATGTCTAGTCTATGCAGTTGGGTTTATGTAGAGAGGGATGGAGGAAGTGCTACATTTATTTTATTTGAAAGCCCATCCTTGAATCTAGTTGTAACACAGTTTAGTTTACAGATCATAGAATCATAGAATCGATTGGGTTGGAAAAGACCTCCAAGATCATCAAGTCCAACCCTTGGTCCAACTCC
>JAOXXN010000446.1:83259975-83274422 GCA_026770055.1 Myrmophylax atrothorax
CCTGTGAGATCATCAAGTCCAACCCTTGGTCCAACTCCAGTCCCTTTACCAGATCATGGCACTCAGTGCCACGGCCAGTCTCAGTTTAAAAACCCCCAGGGATGGTGAATCCACCCCCTCTCTGGGCAGGCCATTCTAATGCCTGGTCACTCTCTCTGCAAAGAATTTTTTTCTGCTATCCAATTTAAGTTGCCCCTGGCAGAGCTTGGGCCCGTGCCCCCTTGTCCTACTGCTGAGTGCCTGGGAGAAGAGACCAACCCCCTTTAAGTACATAGTGTTTAATTTATAGTTTTATATAAAGCTTGGATATGTCTAGATTTAATTCATGGTCATTTATTTGGAAGTTTACAATTAGGTCATTTATGAAAAAGAAACTGATTCCTCAAGTTTGAGAATGTTACTGATGTCTGTACAGGCTCTGACTGCAAAGACTGTTCTGTTTATCATGTGAAACAATTTTAATCATGTACTTCAAAGAAAGCTAATTCGACCTTCATGAAAGAGCTATGACCAGTGTCTCTCTATTACTTAGCATGTGCATATAACAACTAAATAAGTATCCTGGATGTAGGTATCTAATTTTTTTAAAGTAATCATAGTTCACATCTCTTTGTTTCATAGTATTGTTTCAAAGTATTTTTATAGTGTGTTCTTAAATATATATATATTTTTATAAGTTTTGTCAGAAACATTTTATTTGAGGTTTGCCATAATTGTGGAAACAGACATAAATTATACAACTCGTTACCAATCTTATGTATGATTTAGAGGACTTTAGTGAAGGCTGGAGCTGTGGAATGTAAGTAAAAATCAGTGCCCTGTAAGGTAACTTTTTATTTTTCTTTTAGCCCTGCCAGCCCTCCTGCTATGGATCTGAGAACCATCATGGAAATGGAAGAAAGTATGCAGAAATGTGGAACCATGCCAAAGACAAATTCAGGGTTGGTAAAAAACCAAAATCTATAAAAAAAGTGTGATAGCCTGGGTTATTATGAATTTACTTAGTGGTTTAGGCAGTTCAAAGTTTAAAAAAAAGCAGGAAAAAAGTTGTCCTTTTTAGTTTTGAACAGCTTTGTTTACTTCAGTTCATTATGTTGTTTTTCTGTGAGCATACAAAGTTTATCCCTTGACTTTAGTCTTGTTTTGTCAGTTACTGCAAAAATGCTGATAAACTAGTATCTTAAATAAGTGTCTGCTCCACTGAGCCTTTCTATTTCCAACCAAAAAGAATTAATCCTTCTCCTGAGGACTTTGGAAATTACTTGTGGATTAGTACTATATTTTATATGTTTGTTCCTTGTCTTGCATTCTCTGACCTCCCCCAGCACCCACATCTTGATATTGACAGTTCTTCCTCAGACAGAAGCAAGGGTGATTCTTGCTTGGAGAAGCATCCTAAAGACACAGGGAGATAAATGCACTTTTTTTACAGGCCAGTATATTATACCTACTGTTTTTGAACTGCCAACATATGGAAGAGAGCTGGAGATGACTCTCATGACTTTTGAGGTGTGACATTCTTGTAAAGGAGAGTTAGGACAGTAGTCATGGAGCCTGGTAAATGGTTGCTTGCTAAGCTGCAAACAAAAGAGCCAGGACTGAAGAATCCAAATAGCTTAGAAAAGAAAATTATTACAAATAGAAAAAATGGCTATATGCTGTTATATAAATTCTTTCATACATGAATGTTTTTTGTTAAAAAAAAAAATCACAAAATTGGAAAATAGTCTTCATTTGGTGGTAGTCCATTCCTTTTGGAGACTTGATTCCTACTCTACAGGTTTTCATTTACAGACATCTATTTGAAGAATAGTTTTATGATGCTGTTTTTCCTGTCACTCTTGATGTTAACTGATCCTCTTTTTGCTTTCTGAGTCTTCCCCTGCTGGCACTCTAAGCCTAGGATTTTGGTCTAGGAAAGAAGCATTTCTCAGTTTAATTTGCAGGATTAAAGGTGAGTCATCTCAAATGACCTTGATCTTACATCTTGTCTCTCTGCAATATTCATTCACAGCAGAATGATGTCTCATGGAATCAAGCTTTCTCAGAAGCAAAGGAAAATGATTGCCTTGGCAGCAAAAGATAATGGATCAGTAACTAGCAATACAGAGGCTACCACTCCAGTAACTACACCACCCCCACCTACGAAAGTTGCAAAACTAGGGAATGCATGGTATGTTGTAAGTCAAATACCAATTCTTATTCTTTGGAGGGTTTTTACATTGAATAGGCTCTTAAAATCAGACTGAACTGTTTGTATCTACATTTGGCAGTAATCTAGAAATTCAAAGGGAATATGGAAGTGTGGTGGTTGCAGTTCAACAGTTCTTTGAAATTTTGCTAAATGAGTCAGAAGACTGCATCCCATCTGGTCCTTTCCTATGTACGATGGGGTGTTTGCAGGTGGTATCCAAGTAAAGCATAGAAGAAAGTTGAGCACAAGCTCTGAAACTTAGTCAGGAAGGAGTTACTGAAATTCGTTATGAATGGTGGTTTTTTCCTGTCAAAAACATAAAAATGTTAGCCCTTACTGAGGGAAAAGTCTACAGTGACTTTGAAGTAGAGCAAAATTGATCAAAGGTAGAGATAACAAAGTTCTCTAGGTGTCTCGGAGGGAGTGTTGAATGCTTCTAAAAATTTTTATGGTGGAAGGATATATAATGGGTTTAAAATTACTTTTAATGCTGATTACACACAATTTAAGTGTTCGAGTTAATATCATAGTATTGAATAGAAAAATAGTTTATCATCTGTTTGATGAATGAGGTTTATAACTAATGAGCTGCTAGCCTAACTCTTGCTTTATTACGTTTAGTATTGGACAAAAGCATAAATGCAAAAGTCACAAGCTGTGTAAATTTAAAGTATTTAATTATTGCAGAATAAATATCTATTTGCATGCTCTTAGCCTGAAGCAAATGTTGGACAGTTCTTCCGTTTTCCTTGTTCAAGAAGGTCTAGAGTTTTATTGCAAATTACTTCTGTACTGTTACCCTAGAACTGTCATTCTCTTCTCTCTGTAGCTTACTTGTTTGTACCTCAGTGGGAACAAAGGTTGCTGCATACCCACCACAGTCATAATTTTAAATGAAATCTTTTTTAAAACAATTTAGCTGTTTTTAATGCTTTTGTAGTAGTTTGCTTTTTGTACTGCATGGATTTCAAGGTAAAATAGCATGCTGTCTTTCAAAGGATATGTTTATTTTCTGCAGTCATCTCCCTCTTGTGTCTTTTGGCTCTCTTTCATCCTTTATATGAATTGGGTGCTCCATTCACAAGTAACAGTAGTAAACGTCTACCGGAATCTCATTTTTACCTCATTTTTCTGGTTTGGATGGGTGCTAATATAATCAGCACTTTGAGTTTGAAGTGATTTATTTGAGATTCCACAGAGGTCTGTAGGTATGCTACCATCTTACTTTAAGACCATCCCAAATCTTCGTTCGTGAAGCCGAGCCATGATGATGACTTTAAGACCACGGTAATAACAGTAATATCCTGGAACACAACAATGGTAATATAGAGCTGATGTTCAAAATATTTATCAGGATGGGAAAAATGTGATTCTAAAATCATATTGTGCTTCTAGTTACAGCACCCGAACAAGCTTTGCTTCTCTGTGGGACAGTATGCAGTACATTCAGCCGTGTGGTTAAAGGGCTTTAGTATTTTACAGGATCTGTCAAGGATCATGTCAGTCTGATCTGAAATGGACAGCTGTTTGGTAAATTCAAGGTAGCGTGGCATGATGTGTCCTTCAAGTAGTGATTCTGATAGTGATGACTATGATTCCTCCAAGAGTCAGTGAAAACAGGGACGAGAAGTATTTTCTAGGCGTCTCTATGTCATAGATTGATTATAATTTAAAAAAAAATTATATACCATGTTTTTTTACTGTCCAGCTTACAAGCTACAGAGGTATGTTACTACAGTAGCCATTTACGAAAATGCATTGTCTAAGATGACCTGGTTTTAAAAATACCTAGCTCTCAATATTTCAAGTGAATCTAAGAAAAGGTTAAATTCAGTTGTTTCAATTTGTACAAGCAAGATTTAGATATCTGTCCTCTCAATTTATTTTCACCCATGAGCACCTAATACCAAAATTTAGGGTCTCATTTACTCTCCCAGTCCCCAAAAGTATTCTGATGTAGTATTGGTCAAAGCTCACAATTTTGTCACACAGGTGATTCTGCAGATAAAGCTGCACCCTTATTTGCCTTAGCTAATAAAGGTGTCACAGGGTAGTTATAGCTCTGAGGCTTAAAATTTGCTTGGAGAGACAGTCAATTGAATCATGTTGATAAGCACAGGAAATACTGAGTTACTCAGTCCTTTATTATGTTAAAAAAGTAACACTCCATCTACATCTACTTACCAATGTAATTATGCATAAAGGTAACAAAATATAAAAATTCTAAAAAATAAAGACAATAAAATTGTTTCTAGAAATAAAAGGAGAGCGAAAGAGAATCTGCATCCTTTGTCAGATGCGGATGGGAACATAGTGACAAAGGATGAAGAAAAGCCTGAGGTACTTAATCCCATCTTTGCCTCAGCCTTTAATAGTAAGACCTGTCATTCTCCAGGTGCCCAGCCCCCTGAGCTGGAAGATGGGGATTAGGGGAGTGAAATGAAGCCCCCATAATCCAAGGGTAAACAAGTCAGTGATGTCCTACACATTTTGGACACAAACGAGTGTGTGGGGGTGGATGGAATCCACACAGGGGTACTAGGGGAGCTGGTGGAAGTGATCACTGAGCCACTTCCCATCATTTACCAGCAGCCCTGGCTAACCAGGGAGATCCCAGATAACTGGAGTTTAGCCAATATGATGCCCATCTACAAGAAGGATCAGAAGGAGAATATGGGGGGAACTACAGCCCTGTCAGCCTGACCTCAACTCCAGGGAAGGTCATGGATCAGATCCACCTGGTTAATGAAGGGCAGGTGCTGCCTGAATAGTTTGTCTTATTCATGCTGCTCATCTACTTTCTGACAAATAATTCTTTACCTGTTGAGTGTTATTTAATTTTAAACTACCAACTACCTATGAACTGTTGCTTGCATTTAAAAAGCAAATATGTACTAATTTTGGAATACCCTTAAATAACTGTGTCCAAACCATATATTGTGCTCTTATGGTTCTGATTAAGGAGTTTTTGAAAGAAGCTGGGCTCTACTGTGTTACACAAACCATCTCAAGTGGAAAAGCCAGGGTATATTTCAGGAGGATGGAATCCAATCTAATGCTCATGTGGTCTCCATGCATGATTCCGTACGTTCCTCCCCTGCGTTCCTCTGGCTGCCGATCTGGAAAATGCCAATAGCTCAAGAGTTCAAGCAAAGAATTAATGGGAGCTAGAGGAATATTTGAAATTAGGCCTAGTTGCTGGAAGAGAGCATTTTTTGAATGAACTTTAACCTGCTTTAGACAAGCAGTCAATTATTTGATTGCCCCTACGAGTTTTTCTAAATATTTTTGTATGTAAGGTAGAATGATGTTATTCAACTGTTTTAATATGATAGTTGCAAAGTTATAGTCTGTACATTCGCAGTGGACTATGAGAGTGTATTTGGCAATAGATTGAGCTTTCCACACATGCAATATAGTCAGAGCCATAGAATTTGTGTTCCAGTGAAATCAGATAATCTTGGATGTGCAGTGAGCACACTTGCCAGAAGGGTGTGGGACCTTCTGGCTCTTTTTTGGTTGACTGAAAGATGGAGTCTGTCCTACACCTTTTCCACTAAAAGAAACTTCCAGTTTCATAGATTTTGGGGAAACTGAACCTATGTTTCCTCCCTTGAAGAAAAGTGAAAATGAGAAAGAAAAAAAATTGCACTATTAATACTTTGAAAGAATGTCTAAAGTTAACTAGGTGTTGACTCTGTTACTTCTCCAAACCTACTTTGATCAAGGGAGAGGTGGTATTGCTTATTTGTTTTGAGGCTTTTTTAAGCTCAGGAGAGCCTATGGCTTTTCAAGACTGGAGGCATATAGAAATGTGAAATCTCTCTTAAGAATTAACATTGTGTGTTTTAATTTCTCGGTTGTCAGTTTGACAGTGTTCCGACTTATACTGAAACATCAACACCTGTTTTGGAACTTCATGCTTTGATATTTTGCAGTCGCAGCTTAGAGAAATTTAGTCATATTCCACTTTTTTTAAAAAAATCCCCTGCGAATAAATTAGTTTTTCTAATTTTACAAAGTAGATAGAAATTACAATGTATCAGGCAGATCAAGCTGAAATTTAGAGTTGTTACTGTTTAGAAAGATTTTGTACCAGTTTAAGATAAACCATTTTAAGTCAAGAATAATTTTTTGGGTAGGTTCACAAACTGAGAATGACCCAGTTGATTTTTTTGGGGGGGAAGGTTGTTTTGGGGTTTGATTTGTTGGTTTTTGGGGTTTTTTTGATTCTCTTTTGCAGTACATTTCTTATTGCAGTACAGAATTTTTGTGAAAATGGATATGCTACTTAAAATGTGTAGCAGAAGCAGCTTCTGTGACAGCAGTTCCTGTGGACCATTTGCCTACTTGCTGTAATAGGTTTGGGAAGTTCTGGTCAAACACTTGCCTGGACTTCTGTGTGCCAGCTGGTGGTAGGAATACAGGATATGCAAAATGACTCAGCCCCTGCATCTGGAGGTTCCCATTCTGATTTCTCTGTCTTCTGAGCTGCTCATCCAATATTTCAATTAAAGAGGAGGAAAAAAGAGAACGACCCAAACTTAAGCTGGGGTGGTCTAAGATCAGACAGCATATATAGCTTTCAGATGCTTTTGTTGTAAGATTCAAATACAATGTTGCAATGTTTAAATTGCTTTGTATTTGTTTTTCTAAGTTGTATAGCACCTAACTATAGTTTGAAAATCTTTGACTTCTGATGCTTACCTTCTTATGGCAGCTGCACAAACAATTGGCATTGTCTAAAGACCTTGTTTTACTTCAGTAGTGTTTATAATTAGTCTCTTGTTTCTTTATGTAGATAATGAGCAGAGCTGTTCTTCCAGAATGTATTTTGTGTATTTAACAATGAATAGGACTGCTGTGCTTTCTAAAGTTACATCTTAAGCAAATGCATGAAGAATTAGTTACAAAGCCTTGATGGTTAAGGAAAGGACTAAAGTTTACTGCCTTGAATCCTGTAAACAAAAGGGCTTTGAGATCAGAAACAGTTCAGAATACCTTATATGCTAAATTGCTATATTTTTGTAATGGTTTATTTTTGAAAGGTACTATGCAGGCTCTAGTTCAGTAACTTACGCTTGGTCAAGTTAAAGAAACTCAAGGATATCAGTTTTAATGAATTCACTGTGGATTAAGTGATTTATAGAGCCTTCAACAGGTACAAGTAAGTCGTTCAATATGTGGGGGAAAAAAGATTAACTATACTTGATTTTCATGATGGTAAACTTCCAGTATTAGATTGACAGTACTAGGGCATTGTGTGATTTATTAAAATACTTTTTGTGGACTAGTACTGTTAGTACTGAGAAAAAAATGGCTTTTTAAGAGGATATATTGGGGGAATAGGAGGAGAGGTGTTGTGGTTTGTTGGGATTTTTGTGTGTTGGTTTGTTTGTTTAAATTCTAATGGAATTTTAAAACTACTGGCATGTTCTGTTCTCATAGATATTCGTTTCCTGTTCTTTACCTATTTGACCCAAAATGAATTATTTTAGCAAATGGGGTTTAGCAGGATAATGATGACATACAAAAACTGACTAATATTGTATTTTCATTTTTAGCACGTGAAAAGGCTCTCTTTCGTATTTGAATCATGGAACAATATGGAGTTTTGGAAAGTGCAAATATAAAATGAGTTGGTTTTCTTTGGTTTTTGTTTTTGAAAAGGTCATCTTCGTTACATTCTGCCTTGCCCAAGTCATTCCGTGATCTTGTAATGGAAGAAGAAAAATGTATGAGTTTGAATAATTCACCTGGTACTGGTGTCAAAAGATGGGGATATAAGGGATCTGAGGATTCATCAGTCCAAAACACCTTAAGGTAAGAATGTAGTCTTCACTAACTGACCAACCATTATACAAGAATCACACAGTGACCTTGTTTAGATTCTGCTAAAATAAGAGAGAATAAAATTGTAGTTTAAATAAAGAGACCTGTAAGCATTCTTCTAATGATTCTGTTAGCAGGATTTTATACTTTTAAGAATAGGAAGCTTAAAGGCTAAAGCAATTTAACGCCCCTGTTGATATTTTGTTTTGGGTTCAAAGTGTTAGTGTCCATGTAGATGGATACATATATTGATGTGTGTGTACATACATATATATATATAAAAATATGTTTTTTATATATATAGTCACAGACTCTTCAGGCTCCAAACAAAATATGTCTTTATGCATATGTTTATGTATTTAGGTATGTATAAAACAATAAAACTGTATTTTATAACTTCTGTAGAATTCATGTATTCATTAGCATTCGTATATGGCATGCATGAAACAGTTTGCTTAGGAGTATTTCTGTGTAACCACTGAGTGGATAAAATCAGTTTACTGAGACACAATTCTGGCATTTCCTAATCTGAGTTTTTTTATAAGCTGACTTGATTGTTTAGATGCAGTTTTTCATGGATTAAAAGGGCTTACAGAAACATTGATGTGTTGGTTATGTATGTGTATTATAACTACTGTAGGACTACATTTTAAGGTGCTTCTGCCCACCCACCTGCATCTCTTTTGCCTATCATCAATAACTTTCATTGCTAGGCATTTCAGATATATTGACGAGAGCCTGAAAATCTTACAGATTTTCCCACCTCCTATCTGGAAGCAGTGCTGACTCACAGAAGACAAGAATGACAGCAGGACTGGCTGGGGTGGGGGGCTCCCTGGCAAGGGCAAAGCCCCAATGTGCCACAGTGAGGTGAGCAGGACAGGCTTGGTGACAGAAACCAGGATGAGCCACAGTCAGTGAGCACAGACAGATCCGTTGAGGTGAAATGTGCAAGTCATGTCAGGCTCAGGAAAAGGAAGGCTGAGCTTCTGCATAGCTGCAGCATAGCTCAAGAAAGGTTTAAGATTGAGAGACTGAGCTTGAATGCAGCTCCGGAGTAAAGAGTGGGAGCCTGTGTAATCCTTCACATAATTCTTCGTTGCAGCTCAACTCTTTGTAGTAGCCTGATGCAAGTTTACACAGCTGAGGGAGAAGAGTTTGCAGAGCCCATTGATGCACAGAGAGAAGACCTGACACTGGTTGTCTCCTAGTTTTCCTTATGAACTCCTGTTCCATTCTCCTCCAATAACTGACTCCTCCATAAAGAAAAGAAAGTTCTGCAAGGCCTTGCTTTTGGTTCCTGAACTTGTATAAAAACTGGTGATTCCCTGGGGCAGAAGTAGTACATGGCTTATTGGTAGATAAAGAACAAAATGAGGGTAGAAATGTAGGAACATTGTGTGTGAGATGGTGTTTGAGGAGAAAGGTAGGAGGGATTTGGAGAGTGTGTGTGATAGGTAGGCATTCTTCAGAACATAGAGATAAAGCTGAAGTTACTGTAGTGAATGGAGATATAGGGACATGAAACATGAATCTGCATAAAAACAGGTATTGTTCATTTTGTTGCTGGCACAATAATAAAACTTTTCCATCATATAGGAAATGGCAAGGGCTGGTGATAGAATTTGCACTGGATGCATTATTAGCTTTGTCACAAAAGCTCTGTAATCTTCAGAAAGTCACTTCCTTTTGCATTGCTCTATCTAATCTGTGCAGTCTGAGCAGTCTGCATGCTCTCAAAGTGGATTATTTTAGCTGAATCCAGGTCTAATATGTTAACTGTCTGAAAATGGTACATTAAGCTAGTGGAAACCTAGTAGATAGCTAAATTGACTATCATCAGTTTGAAATGAAGGTACTTCCAGAGCTATTTCAGGTTGTTCTTGAATTGTGTCTGAAGATGCTTATTTCTCTCTATTAGTTATAAAGAGCCTTGGTGACTAGCTCCTCCATCTGAAACTTAGGAGTTGAGTTTCCAGTTTAAGGTAATTTTATTCTTTGACTGTACAGTAGGCTCTGATTTTTGCCTGTGGCATTCAAGGACTGTTTCTGTGAAGGTTAATTATCCACACACTTACCTCTTCCAAGAGAAGGAAATTACATGTGTGGAGTGTAAGTAATCCTCACCTGTTGATGTCAGACTTGCTGACGGAACACTGAACATACTTGCATGGCTCAAGTTCCTGCTTTGGGTTTTTCCTTTGGATAAAATGTGCAGTGGTTAAACTGACAATTTTTTTAAGTCTGTGGATGAGGGTATTTTGGATGGTTGCATAAACACTCTTCTATGTCACCTTCCAATTTATGCAACTTGGAAATTTTCTGGAGGTAAACTATGTCATAAATTGTGGTGAAGTGAACTGGATTTAGTTCAGAGGCAGATCATCCCAAAAGCTGGGGTGTGTGGATGTGGCTGCATTGTTTCCAGGGGCACCTCAGCCTTGGGAGTTACGCTGTGCAGCTGGGCATGTGTAGCTCATAGTCCAGGCTGAAAACAGGCCTGGCATGACTTTACTTTGTTGTGGCAGCCTGAGTTGTCTTCACTGTGTTGCTCCAGGGAGCAGTGAAGAGTCATAGTGGAAACAAGTATTTGTGTCTTCATGTGGGAATGGCCTAGTTCTGTCATGTCTAATAATGACCTAATAAGTAGTACATGACTCGAATAGTACAGCAAAACCCAAGAGGTTCTGCAGGAGACCAAACTTTGTAGTCTTTTTCTGAGAGCAGTTATTAGATCAGGGAGGCACTGGACCTGACCTGTCTTCAAATGAAGAAATCTTCAAGAAACACTGGGGAGCTGAGTGCTGGGACATTTTGGTGGCTGTGCAGGAGTCATGGCAAGTTCAGCCAACTGAGTTAATCAGGTTGGTTCAGTGCTGATGATACTTGGCTGGTTTGTTTCCATGCAAAACCACTTATGTCTCTGCATCAGTCTTTAATTTCCATGACTTTCAGGTTTCCAAGTTTTATATTTTTGAGGCTTTTTTTTCCATTTTCCTGTATATGCTAGCTTCACATTTCCTGTCTATTCCGTTTCTCCTAGTGATTTTGATGCCAGCTGAGGAATTAATCTAGCTTGTTGAAGTATCTGCAGTTGATTTAATATCTGGACTGTCTCGGTAGCAAGAAATGCAGATGTACGTATGTACAAACAGCTTCAAAACACCTAGAGTACTTCCTACATCTTAAAGCACCATTTAAATTGAGGGAGATGACACAAGTATTTACTTGCCTTTTAACTGATCACTAGATTATGCTGTAATGGTGGAACTATTAATTCCAGTTTTTGGAAATTCCTGTTGAGGTGGGTTTTTTGGTTACTTAGGCTTTTTGGTTTGTTTGTTTGTGTAGAAGTTTTACTCTGGAAAGAACTTTTAGTCTGTACTGAGACAAGTTTCATAAGTGTAACAATATATTTGGGTTCATTTACAGTAGTGTTGTGAGATCTTTGGATTGGTAGTGAGAAGAAGAGTGTAGCTGTCAAAGTGGTTATTGCCAAATGTGAAGGAAGTTGAGTATTATTAAAGATGTGTAAAAAGAGATAAAATTGATAGATAACTCCAATATAAAAGCACAAACAGCTGCCTTCATCTCCTCTTCTTCCTTCCTTTTTCTTTGTTTTTTCGTGCTTTTTAGTATGTTGTTATCTTTAAGTGCAGTAAAAGCTGGAAGTTAATTTATCACAGAATTAAGTTAATTTATCATAGAATGGTTTGCGTTGGAAAGAAACTTATAGATTCTCTGGTTTTATCCCCCCTGCCATGTGCAGGGACACCTTTTGCTAGATGAGGTTGCTCAGAACTCCATCCAGCCTGGCCTTGAACACTTCCAGGTATGTGGCATCCACAGCTACTCCGGGAAACCTGTTTCGGTGCCTCACCATGCTCACAGCAAGGAAGTTCCTCCTAATACCTAATCTGAATTTACTCTCCTTCAGCTTGAGGCCATTCCCTCTTGTCCTATCACTACATGCTATTGTAAAAGTCCCTATCTGCCTTTCCTGTAGGCTCCCTTCAGGTACTGGAAGGCTGCAAATAGATCACCCTGAAGCCTTCTCTTTTCTGGGCTGAACAAAGCCAATTCTCTCAGCTTTTCCTCATACAAGAGGTGTTCCATCCCTCTAATCATCTTGGTGGCTCTCCTCTGGACTGACTCCCAAGGTCCAGGTCTTTTTTGTGCTGAGGATTCCAGAGCTGGATGCAGATATGAAGTAGTGCCCTGCTGTTGAAATCATAGAATAACTTAGATTCTGTAGTTCATCCTGCTCAAAGTAAGTCAGACTAGATCATTTTGCTCAGGACCTGGTCTACTTGAGTTGTGATGGCTTTCATGTATGAAGATACCCCAGATCTTTTAGGCAGCATGTTTCGGTGTATAATCATCTTCATATGGGATTTTTATTTTTCCTTATATCTATGTGGGATTTCCTACATGCCTTTTGTGTATGTTGCCTATTATTTCTGTCATTTTGTCCCTCTAAGAAAATTCTTGCTGCATCTTTCCCCTTTGAAATTAATTGCTTTTCAGCTGCACATTTCTCCAGCCTCTTGAAGGCTTCTAATGGCAGCCTGACATCCAGAATACGCACTATCCCCACCCTCTCCCCAGCCATTTGTGGTCTCCTGAGCACATGTTCTGTTCTACCAAAGGCGCTTAAAAGGGTGGGTTCCAGTATCGGTCCTTGGGGACCACCACGAATACTTGGTTTCTGTTTGGACTTTGTACAGCTAATCTATTTCCAGCCCATTTTCCACCCGTCTTGTGGTCCATTTACTCAGTCCATATTTTTCAGACTGAGTACAAGGATGCATGACCTGGCAGAGTGTGCGTTACTTGTTTGGTGGGCAAATTACATTTTGTGACAAAGAGGTCAACACAGTTCATTTAAATGTCACTTTGTACGATGGATGTTAGATTTCAGAGTTTTTGAGATCTTGCCCTCGTTGCTTAGCGGTAGGAATCATGGTTTTTGTTGTCCTTGGAATGGTGTTCTGGGGAAAATATTCCAGACAGAGAACTTAGTAGTTACTGGAATTCTCTTTGCATTCTATAGATTTTTTTGTGTTGTTTCCAAGAGTTTGTGGTCACTTACAAAGGATTACTGAAACCTTAAAGAAAATTGAGACTGTTTTATTGTAATAGCAACACCCTTAGAGTTATTTGCAATGCCACAGAATAATTCGAAAAAGTCTGCCAGCGTTTCATAGTATGGTGTAACACTTCCTTTAGAGTTCTGGAAACTGCAGAAGTTGTCAAAGAGAGGGATTAAATCATGAGAATAGGAACCTCTCCCCTCTCTTCTTACTGATCTAGGATTTTTCTTACAAATATGCTTGTCTCTTAAGGAATACAGTGTACCAAATGAGACTTCTTTTTGTTGAGAGGTTAACATTTTGTAATTGCATAAAATATCTCCCTGTTGGGAACTCTGTAAGTATTTCAAGATTTTATTTCTATTCTGTTTATTCTAGTTTTATGCTATTACGAACGTGGGGGTTACAGGATACATACCGAAAGTCCATAGTTTGTGGGCTTACACTCAAAGAATTAATTTACTCTACTGCTATTGCACTGGTTCTTTCACATGAAATGCTTAACTTAAATGCAGGACAGTTGTTTAGTTTTTTTATCTTGAAGCCATATTCTTTTCATGTTAGTTGCAAACTTTTATGGTCAGTGCTGCATAACTCATTGGCTAATTTATATGTAAAAAAGGCAAAAAGGGCTTTTTTCTTCTTTTTTTAAATAAAAAACCAAATTCAAAAATTAAACACTTCTATTCAATTGCTCAAATATTAGGAGATGCCAGAATTAATGCCCAAGCTGAAATTCCATTAAGTTCTGGTGGTTTGAAATGAGCATTAGTGTCTAATTTAGTCACACTGTCACACTAAATGCATTCAGCATTACATCCTAATGCCTTTCTTTTGAAAAAAAAAACCTCTACACGTTTGGTCTAATTACCTACTGTATGTTTGTACTTCACAATATGATGTAGAATGCTCTGCTCTGTCTGTGACCTTCAGTCTCCTTTCCTACCTTTTTCCAGGTGCACCAATAGAACTAGCCCAGGTCTGGAAGATCATGTTCTGGATGCTCCACAGCTGGAGAGTCATAAGTAAGTTTGACAGTGGCTTAGATCCTGGAGCTTATTTTGTATGTTGTGCTGGTGTTGTTTTTGATGTTCCCTAATAATGTCGTTTGGGTTTTTTGCAGTCCTTGGTCAGCAGCATCACCAGCCAGCTCTCCCGTGATGGCACCTGTCATGTTTTCAGCTATTGTAGAGGAAGAGCTCCAGCAAGAGGCTGCTCTTATTAGGAGCAGAGAAAAACCATTGGCTTTGATCCAGGTAACGTTATTGCTGCTGTGAAGTAACACAAGGAGTTTCCAAAGGCTGTTTCAGAGATTGGTTATTAGTATT
>JAOXXN010000446.1:83274726-83287179 GCA_026770055.1 Myrmophylax atrothorax
AACAGAATGGTGTTCATTAGCCCCTGTGCTGAGACCCCTGCAGGTCCCCTGAGTCCAAAGTAAAAGGAAGGGAAGGAACTTGTTGGTGCAGATGACGGTCTTGGTCTGGTCAAGAGTAGTGGTCGCAGTCCTGTTGAGGTTCTGGTCCTCCTCTCTGGATCCAATGAGTGGTATCAGAAGTCTCCAAACTCCAAGATTATATACCCTCTGGTTCATGTGGGAATGCCCAGTACTTCCCCCTGGTCGGGCAGTGGTTGATCCAACTCTGTGAGTCATGGAGTATTTTTAGAATCGTTGATGGCCCATTAGCAGACGTGACCCTTCAGACTGGGTGTGAAGGTGCTGACAACAACCTGGAGGGGAGTTATCACAGCTCTTATCTCACAGGCTTCTTTAACACCCAGCTTACACTCTGAGGGGTCAGTTGTGCCCTGGGCAGCTGCTGCAAATGGTCCATTGTTAACAGTTCATGAGAAATTGTATAGAAGGTGTAGAATACACAGCTTTGGTCACACCCACACAGTGATAAACTGGTCCAACCTGCTGAACTAGGCTACTGGGGTTATACTTCCCAGAAGTTGGACTTTGTGTGTCTTTTTCTTGAACTTCATGAAGTTCCTTGTAGGCCATTTCTCCAGTGTGTCTGGGTCCCTCTGAGTAGCAGCACAGCCATCTGGTATATCAGCTACTCCTTCCAGTTTTGTGTTATTTGCAGGTCTTGATGAGAGTGCACTGTGTTCCATCATGTGGGTTATTGATGAAGATGTTAAAGTACTGTCCCTAGTCTCAGTTTCAGTGTTGTTGCTAGTAACTGGCGTCTAACTGGAGTTTTTGCCACTTATCACAACCCCTTTTGATCACAAGTTCGACCATTTTCAATCTCTCACATTCCATTTAGGAATGTGTTCTTAAGCTTGTCCACTTAAGCTTTTAGTCCATACTTAAGCTGTAACACTTTCATAGGGATCAAGATGAGGGTTACTGATACGTAGTCACCCTCTTGGCTTTCTTGGATGTAGGAATGGCATTTGCTTCCTTCCAGTCCTCAGGAACCAATCTTTATTGCAACAATCTTTCAAAGTTTTTTGTTGAGAGTGGGCTTGCAGACATATTGGCCAGCTCTTACCTCAGGGGCCTGAGATTGCTGAAGATCAAGATGAAGATGACTTTTGGGTCCCCAACCTTTTCTATGTCTTTGTCATTTAGCTGTGGACCCATGTTGTCTTTTTTTTTGATGCTGTAGAAGCCTTTTTTATTGCCCTTCATGTTCCTTGACAGATTATGCTACAGATGGCCATTGACTTTATTAATTCTGTTTCCTGTGTGCTCACACAGTGCTTTTCTTTTCCTTCTGTGTCACCTTTCTCTGCTTCCACCTCTTCTATGCTTCCATTTTGTTTGAGTTTCATCATGAGCTCTTTTTCTCTCCGTGCAGTCCTCCTGCCCTTGTTGCTTGGCAGGGACCATTTCTGATCTTGGAGGAGCTGATCTTTAAAATCAACCAGCTTTCCTGGGCTCCTTTCTGAGGCCACACCCCTTGAATTTCTCCCAAGCAGACCACTTCTCTTCTGATATCCCAGGTTGTTACTTGCTATTTGTCTTGTTCCCAGCTCTCAGGATCCTTAACTCCAGCATCTCATTGTCACTGCAGCCAAGGCTGCCCTCAACCTTATCCCTGACCAGGCCCTTTTTTTGTAAGTATGAGATCCAGCTGAGTGTCTCCCTTGATCCAGCTCCTTGATCATCTGTGATAAGAAATTTTCACCAATGCAGACCTCCCCTGGGGTCCTTGTGCCCTGCTGTGTTGCCTTTCCGGCAGATACTGGGGTGGCTCAGTTTCCCATGAAGAGCAGGGCCTGAAAACATGAGGTTTCTTCAAGCTGTGTGAAGGAAGCCTTACCTACTACTTACTCCTTCCTGATCAGGTCTGTTGCAGGTGTGTGTTCAGGGCCAGTAAAGCCAGTTCATAACCATGCCAGTGGTCTAAATGTAGATCTGACATTGTCATACATGTTTTTTCCTTCCAGATCGAGGAGTGTGCAATTCAAGATTTATTAATCCACTATGAAGCTTTTGACAACCCTGATGAATTTGTGACTGTTGAAAGGGCTCCACAGGGACCTATAGCAGCACCTATGTGGAACAAGCACTAATCCTTACTCTTTCACAGTCCTCCCTTCCACAGTCTTCACAGTTGTATGTGCACTTCTGAAGTTGTAATTCTTGTTACAAGTAAAATGGGACTGGAAGAACAAGAATCATAAAACTTTTAACATCAGCATTCAAACACTGCCCATAATCACTAGATATTTGTTAGAGGTAATGAAATAATGTGTTCACTGTCTTTTACCCACAGTATCTGTTGTATGTATGTTTTGAGAGAATTTCTTTAACAAGATATACTATTAATAGTGTTATATGAAGCTGTAGATTGGGAATGTATTTGCTAATCTTAAATTGTAAGGGTTTTTTGTTAAATTTACAGGCGGCTGAAAAGCGAGTGCTTATTTTGTGATTTAATGGGGAATTAAATGTGCTGATACATACACTTTTCAAGTTTGGGGGGTGTTAGGTCGTTTAGAGCTTTCTGGCAAATTGGGAATACTGGAAAAAAGTTTGTGCTTGAACGTCATGTAAAAGTGCAGTGATAGTTTTCCTTAAGTTCCATGTGCCAGTACTGGTTCTCTGGTTGCTGTGGCCAGTACATTTCAGTGTTGTGCCCCAGGCTGTTCCTAAGTGCCCGGCCTTCGCCTGCTCTCCTCTCAGCTGTGCATGTCTGCCACTGTTGTGAGACTGGCCTTTGAGCAGTCAGCTCTGAAATAAAGCACACAGTTGAATAGAACGTGGTGGCACTTAACTAGCCCATCTGTAGTGTTATTCTGGTGAATACAGTACAGTTTTAGAACCACTGTTGTTTGAGTAACAATTCACTCGAAGTGCTGAGGAAATAAAAGATCTGAGTACGCATTATTGAAGATACAGACACGAGTGCTTGACTGGGGAATTTTTGCAAGCATCTAACCTTCAAAGATTATCATAGGTGGCTTTCAATATTGTGTTCCAAAGTTCTCTGTGCCTGGTTGAAACAGATTTATAGATAAAAAAAGTAGCCTTATCTGCAATATTCTGTCTAGTTTGTCTTGTTTGTATAGGTGTGTTTGAACTTGTACTTTCTCAATAGTGTCAATACTCACAAACTGGAAAACTGGATTTGAGAGAGCTATGGAAAATGAATGTAGAGAATTGATCACTGTGTGATAAAAGAATCTTGAGAAAACCTATGTAGATATGTCTTAATGATTTCAGGTCAAGCTACACCAAAAGAAAATCCCCACAAAAATTGTAAACAAATGCAATAAACCATAAAATCTTGATTTACACAAAGTTAGTATACTTTTATGTGCTGTCTGTATATAATCAATGCTTCAGGTAAGTGCAAAGTAATCTAAAAGTATTTCTTTTGCTTATGTAACAAGGACTGTAGGCATTTTGAAGCAACACAGGCAAAGAAAGATGTAGCTTTTAATTGTGTTTTAAATTCTACTGCTGATTCTTTCACTATACTGATGATAAAATACTTGCTTTAAGGGCTTTACTTGGTACACTGCAGGGCCTACTGAAACTATACTTCTGATTTGAAAGCAAGCTTATCTACCATGAGAAATAGCTGTAAAAACAGAAGACCTTTCCAGGTGTGAACCTAATTTGTTATCAAATGTGAAATTATTGTAAAGTGGCTAATTTGTGGGTTTTTTTTCTTTTCAAAATAGACTGTTTAAAATCTCACTGTCCTGACATTATGAGAGAATTGATGCTTCCACTGTGCCAAGGAGCTTGACTGCTTTTAGTTTCTGGGCTTATTGTTGCAGTTTGTTTAGGCATTGTCACTGGTTATACGTAATATTCATAAACAGAAGTGAGGAATGGTCCTTGTACCACTCTTCTTGAGCTGAGAATGTTTTTCAACTGTTATGTTAAAATAGCTTAAGACTAAATTGTGACACAGAAGGCTGGCATTTTTTAGCTCAGATGCCCAAGTCTGTGACCTTTCTCATAATGCTAAACATGAATTCCATCTTTCTTCACTCAGCTGTAATAATGTCTTGTTATTTCTGGGCTTGTTAATGTCTTTAACTTGCACCAAAACAAGGTGGAAGTCCCAGGTTCTAATGAACATGAAGCAACACCTCAGAGTTTGCATTTAAAAACAATATTTAGCATAGGGATATATAATTTCAAGGAGATGTATTATAACTGTTTAATGTAAGAAATACAACGTTATCAAAAGGATTCTAGTGAAATTGTTATGTCTCAAAGACAAACCAACCAATGTCCAAGACAGGTTTCTTGAACAAAAATAAACATTTCATCTTTTCTCCTTCATCAGCCATTATCCCCCATCTTCAGTCACTTCTTAAAAAATGTAAGGGTAAGTAAAACTTCCAAGTGTTTTCACATTCAAATGGAGAAAACAATACATCTAAAATTCTAATAATATTTCACTGCCTTCAGCACTTGCTATTATTGTGTGGAAGCATTTGAGGAACGTATAACTTTTCTTCATTGTGTATTGAAATGAAAATGCAAGTAAAGTAGGAAACTTCAGTCAATCATAGAACCTTAACTTCTTTTGTTTCTCAAGAAGAGAGGCTGATCTTAGTGAATAATCTGACAGTAGGGTATCATTGAATGAAATCTCCATCTAAGGATTGATTATGCAATCTTTCACAGAAGAGCATTGACAAAAAAAATTACTAAATTTCCTAATTTTACTTGTGGTATAAATCTTGATGATACCATCCTACCATATGTTTTTTAAATGAATTCCCCATCCCCTGCCCCTGTGATTAGTATCTTTTACAGGTGTGTCATGTGAAAAGGAGGGGCAGAAATGCAAAGATTCCTTGTCCTACCTGTATTAGTATAAAGGTATTAGCTATAAGCACCCCAGAACAATTGAAGTCTTACGAACCCAGCACTGCCTGCCTAACACTGGACAGAGATACAGACTGTAAGGGTCTTCAGCCTTCCTGTGAGGACGACACTTTAACCAGGGAGAACTTTCTCTATAAAGACACTAGCTACAAGCGAAGCTACCGAAGTCTTATGAACCCAGCACTGCCTGCCTGACACTGGGCAGAACTCAGGCTGCAAGGATCTTTGACACTCTGCTATGAGAATACACTTAATAGCAAGAAAGAACTTTCTCTGTAACAGCTCCCAACATAACTTTTATTAATACAAGTATGTGACAGTTATTGTGGGCTTCGTGTTGCCAGTGATAACGTTTAGCTGCATGATTGTATTTAATTGATGACAAAAAAAACCAAAAGAAACCAGCACAAAACACATTCTACAGAGACAAGCACACCAATCTTAAATTAAGCAATTCATCCCCCCTGACAGACTTAACTAGCAACAGAAAACTACTAACCAGAAACAACAACTTAAAACACAAATCTAGAATCCCCTCGGTAACACAGAGCAACAAAAATGAACTGCACACCACCTTCTCAATAACACAAAGCAAAAGGAGAGAATATAGCTATTTC
Source organism: Myrmophylax atrothorax (assembly GCA_026770055.1). Taxonomy (NCBI): domain Eukaryota; kingdom Metazoa; phylum Chordata; class Aves; order Passeriformes; family Thamnophilidae; genus Myrmophylax; species Myrmophylax atrothorax. The sequence goes on from JAOXXN010000446.1 coordinate 83,280,279, forward strand.
TCATTAACACATAGGTTAGAAGAAACTACACACTAAAGGAACACAACAACCAACATAATAACCTAGTAAGTTATGAGGTGTAAGGCAAGATGTCATTAAAATAGCAAAATATGGTTAGTAAATAAGGTGCCTATAGAGTAAAGATACAGCCAAGTGAAATTAGTATCAAAGTAGCTGTGAGGTAAAAGTGAAAGCATGTTGTAAAGGTATAAGGTACTTTATAAAGTGTAATGTAACACCCATAGTATAAGATATAAGATAGAATGTATAAAGTAACAGGCATTGTAAGAGAGTAAAGTATAAGATATAAAGAGTACATGGTTTTCTCACTCCTACATTGTCTGAAGAGATGGGAAGAGACGGGGCAGCTCCTCTCAGCTATGCCTGCAGGGATGATGGCATTTCTCCCCAGTTTTTATGCATGCCCAATCTCCTTTTCGTATTTTTTTTCTTAGGTGGTTTGAATGATTCTAGTCAATAATTGGTTTGGGGGTGATGGATGACATAGACCTGAGGGTTGACTCCCTGTGTTCCCAGAAGATTTGGCAAAGAAGGGTCATGTCATCTCCACAACACTCCACCATTTGTTAGCCTTATCAGTCTAGCTTTATCACTTTTGGAAAGCCACTGGGATTTCTTTGTCCTCTGGAAATGGTTCTGGGAGCACCCCTTCAGAGGGCTGAGGCATTTCCCTCAGCTCATCAGGAGCTTATTAGGGCTATATCACCCCACAAGGTGGCAACAGGACATTTTAGCTAAATATGCTAAAATGAAAGTGTACACAAAAGCTCTACTGCAGTAGTCAAATTGTGGAACTGAACTTCTTTAAATGGCTTTAGACTTTAAGTGATTTTGGTGTCCATCTGTGTCCCCATGTTCCTCCTTTTCCCTACTTTTTAATAATACAGAAAGAAACTCTTTGAGCTCTTTTGAAAGTGCTCAACTTGAGAAATTCACTGATCGTTCTGCTGTTGAAATCACATTCTGCAGCAGTCCCTTGGTAGTCAGAACTCTTCCTTACCTGAAGAATTGCTAGCTCTAATGTAAAGGCCACATAAGTCAGAGCACTGGATGGTTAGATCTTATTCTAAATACAAGGGTAAAATATTTACACTGGAATAGAGTAACTTAAACCCTTTAGCCTTGGCTTGCATGGTGTCATCAGAGAATGTTACTTTCTAGTGATCTCAGAATGGATGCCATCCATTTTACTCCCGGGAGATTTTGTAAAAACTCCACCAAAGAGCCTGTCAGTTAAATTGAAGGGAAAGTTTATCTACCTCTAACCTCAGATATGCTGGACCCTGGTGAAGTGAGATGCTGAGGCATCCAAGAGGCGAATCCCTCCTGTCAAGACTGTAGCTGTGGTAGACCTCAGAAATGCCAAGAGGGAAGGGACTATTTGTAGTGGATTAGGTATTTCACCTTAGGAAATAACTTACTAATTGTGGAAGGCCAACAAAATCACATGCATACAATTTATGTCTGAAATGAAAAGGTTTTTAGCGATGGTGCAGCAAAGGAATTCTTTGAGTTCAGGGAGTGTCCCCCTAATGGTTTGTGTGAGATTTTTCCTGGATGAGAGAGTTGTATCTGACACAAACTCTACCTAGAAAGGTTTTTGCTTTTTAAGAAACTGTTTCCTGGACTATAGTGTTTATCATGGCACCAAAAAAATACTATTTTTATAGCAAATTTCAGATACCTGTATGGACTCATGTTACACTACCACTTCAGCACTGAGAGCCTTGAAGGCCTTGCCTGGAGGAAGGGAGATAGATGCAGAGAAATGAGAATCTTCTGGAGATGAAGATACTCCTCAGGTGAGCTATCTTTATTGTTCCAGAAACAATTCTGCCTTCTGTTCTTTCCTCTTTCCTTTCCCTTTCTCCATTTTGTGTTTTCTCCTTTTCTCGTGCTTTTATTTCTCATATAGAATGCTATTTCTATAGCATGGCCTCTTTTTCTCCATTTTTTCTCTCTTATCACTTGAATAAATTGAGGAAAGAAATTGAGCAAACTATTGCAATGGCCCCAGATAAGGATTGGCAGGAACTAATGATAACATATTATACTAATAAAAGTCGAAACTCTGCTCTCTAGGTCATCCATGTACTCAAGTTTATTGAGGTGTTGCTTAAACCATGATGTGTTTCCTGTAATTCGAGTGACTGAAATGGCAGCAAGTCTTCTATTTCGATGTGATGCATATAGATGTCAGCTGGGGCCTGAAACCTGAGGCTGAGCCGCAGGGTACGTGTTATGTCACTAAGCTGCTGTTATAGACAGTAAAGAGTTAGGCAGTTGAGTGAACAGAGTGCGAAGATCCTGGAGTGGCTTCTGAGGACTACTGCTCTCCAGGCGCTGGTGCCTGCCTTGGCTCGGTCTTCTGCAGCTCTGTTCAGACCACGTGAAGGTGCCAGTCTTAACTTTTCCAAAGGAGGAGGAGAACTTCTTGGTTCATCTTTTCATGGGAACACTGTGAGTTTGTCAAAAAAGCATAAACTTTGTGCAAATGCAGTTTCTTTGAGTGGCCCTTGTTGGAGAATGCTTTTAACTGGAAATACCCACTAAAACCCAGGCACCTCTATAGGATTAATAATTTCACACAGTGGGATAACAATGTTCTCATTCAAGTGCATTTTTTTGAGAAGAAACTGATCCAGAAAGATCATGAGTTCTGAGTTAAGTGATGGTTTAGGACAGATAATCACAATAATCACACTCTCCTTGATCTTGATTTAAACAAGTTCTTTATCGACTTTCAGAGTTGCTTTAAAATACGTTATTTTAATGTTTGGAGTCAACTCATCCAAATCATGCATGAGCTTTTCAGATAATGAAGGGAATACAATGGTTAAAAGCCTAGGTATGTTTTGGGGGGTTTTTTCCTGATTTTGTTTGCATAAAAAATATAGCATGCATGAAAAAGAGATTAGAAAGCAATCAAACAAACAAAAGGCAAATTTACCTTAGAGTAAACTGAAGCAGGTCCACTGCATTTTCTCTCAAGTAATAATGTATAGCTGTGGGAATCCTGAGAGTCAGTTCTCTCCCTTTTCCTAAAAAAAATAATAATTGCCATGTATCATTCTCAAGAAAGTAAGCAGGGAATATGGACCCAAAAGTTTTTTAAGTAATTCTTGATACTTTAAGATTTCTTATTTTCCCTCCATATTTCCATATTTCTTCCTTAGAAGTTTATTTCAGGAAGATAAGGAGAATGCATCAGCTAAGTCTGGATTCTCAACTAATTTCTCACAGCAGTAGACTGTTTCCAGATCTCTGCCTCCTCAGATTGAAGCGCGGTTAAAGAAGGAGATGAGTCTTTCTTCTTTACCTAGCCATTTCACCATCCTATAATTCTGCAGGAATATGTCACGTATGTTTGTCAGGCACTGAACCCTGACTACAAGGAAATAGCTGCCTGTCCTGTAGGTTACATGGCTGGGAGGATGCCAGGTGCCCTTTGCTTTCATCACAGCAGCTGTACCTGCTGCGTGAGCCTGGTGCAATCCCTTGTACAGTAGGTGAAAAGGTCGTGAGAACTGCACAGGGAATGCAAACTACTTGCTCCTGCTACTGCTCAGCTCTCCAGTCCTGTCTCAGCTGTGACTGCCTTCAGTGTGACTGGGCTTCTATGGGTACTTTTTATCTACTGCTGCAGGTTTGGTCTTTAGGGGTCTTTACTACTTCTGCTAAATGTCATAGATAGCAACACAGCACTTCATGGTGAGAACTGTGCTCGTGCCATTGGGAACAACTGCTGATAGTTTATCATAAAACAAAAAGATATAAAGGATGTATTAGGCATGAAGCTATTTTGTGTTTTCCTTATACACACAGACAGATATTTTTGGCTTATCCTGCGTTCTATATGCTGCCTTTATTGCAACAGAAGGGAAAAATATGCAGAATTTAAGTCTTTTTTTGCCCACTGTATTTTAAGATGTTTACAAGACACACTGCCCACATTCATGCATACTGCAAAGGTGGAATTGAGCTGTGAGCACGGTGGGGTTTCCAGGATCACATCTTCGTGTTACACAAATAGCTCGTAGCAAATTGGCTGAAGGAGAATGTGTGTGCATGCACGTGTGTGCGTAGCCGTATTTGCTTCTCATTGTAGAATTGAATTATATTGCACCACTTCAACAAATACAGTTAATATGTTATCTCTTCCCTTCATCTGTGTGTACTGAGTGGTAGTGAACCTTTTCATCTGAACTTTATGTCTGTGCTTTGCAAATGTTAACAATTACGTCTCACTATATTTGTGAGGTACGCTGACTGTGGACTGATCCAACTTCCAGGCAGTGTCTGTCAGCACACAAGTAGGAAGTTGGTTAGTCTAAGGTTAAGCATTTATGGTCATGTCCTGAAGGAGAATCTGTAAGTCTCTTCTCTGTTCCAGTCCCATGTGGACCCTGTAGCTTTTCTGGTATCAGCTATATAGAAATTCCTTTCAACCAAGACTTGTTCTTTTTCTCTGACCCTCTTTATAAAGCAAGTGCATCTGCTGCTGCCATAACACACTCCTCTGAACTCCTGATCAGGTCATATTTCTCTTTTGTTTCCATGTTCATGAGCCATTTCTAGTCTTGTTAAACTAATGTTTTTGTAAAAAGTACTCGACGTGCTATGGAAAAGTCTGTGATGATTGTGACTAAAGAAAAGTGTGATGATGTCGCTCTAAACAGGGAAGCTTAACTGGTTTAACTGATAAGGATGAATTCCTTGGGGGAAGGCACACTAATATATGGGAGGAACTGCACCAGGTAACAAGTGCCACATGTTTGGAGAAGTGATGGGCTGACTGTAAGGTTCTAAAAGGGAACTGCAAAGAGAAGAAAATGGAGTTTACATCTTCTGCAGTTTCTTGCTGATTTCATAGAAGTGGTTTTATAGTACATCTTTTATACACTTCTGCACATCTTTTTTTTTTGTTGTTCAATCCATGTCTATGTTAAAGATACTATATTATCTTGGTACCACATCAGACAAGAAAGAAGCAAAGAGGAGGTGAAGGTTTTAGTCACAGTGTGTATTCCCCCTAACACTGGTACTTTCTTCCAGGTGTTTAACCAGTAACATCTTTCAGCTAACCTGTAAGAACAGGCAGTAAACAACTTTGGAGTCTCTAAAATGTCCTCTTATAAATTTGGGAAAGTTCTGACCCAAAATTCCTGGTATTTGAAGCAAAAAAATCAAAATGATTCCCCGTAGTTAAGCTGGGGGCAGGGGGGAGTGAGGAAGGGAGAAAAGAAACAGGGAAATGGCTAAACAGCACAATAAAATTTAAAAAAAAAAGCATGAGCATAACTCAGTTATTTGAGGGAGAAAAGAGGAGTAGGTTTAGATTTCGAGGCATGTGATATTACTTGATAAGCATAAGATTTCAGAGCATCCCATCAGGGTTGGACAGCAATGCAAGCAGAGGTGGAAGTTGCACTCCCAGGGCACTCTCTCTTCTGGCTGTAATTCTAAAAACTCACTGTAAGTTGCAAGCTGCAATTGTTTATGCTGCCCTTTATTCACTCTCATGTTAAGATTTCCAACCTGTTCTTTCCTAGAAACAAGAAACTTGGGTTTTACTTAGTCCTTTTTAACCTGTTCCTTTGCAGCTTTGGAAGAAGCAACAATAATGAAAAGTCTACTATTAATAAAACTTTAGGGGACAAGGAGATGTGAAGTCTGAAGAACTACTGTGCAGTGCCAACTTATATTGTAAGGTGCTACTGGATATATTAGAAATGCACCAATTGCAGCAGAAATTGTAAGGCTTTCGGCATAAGTGTCAATGAGCACATGGGTATGTGATGTTTTGGGTTTTATTAGAGTGGACCTGGTATAAACAGCACCCTAATGTTCTCATACAGAAGTCTTCTCTACATAGCAGTCATTAAGCTGTGTTCTGTTTTTCAAAACCTGAAATTGCTACCTTAATTTCAGTAATATTCAAGTTCATATAGTTTTGAAACTGAATTTAATTTCTCCTGGGTTGTGCTTTTTATACCTCATGTAACTGAGAGCATGAGTAAAGGATGATAAAAATTTAGCTCACTAAAGGGACTGAGATTTAAAAAAATCCCCTAAGAAGAAGCTATATGGAGTGAGATTTACACTAAGTACTGAAAAGGCTTTATGAGTAAAGGCATCATAAGTATTTGCTGGTTCTCAAATGTGTCCTTCTCCTGGTGACTGTAGTGCCCACAGCCTTGGCACAGTCGCTGCAGTGCTGAGTGTTTCAAACTGTCAGCTTGTCAATTATTTCAGTGGTTTTGTTCTGAAAACTACATGATACCTCCAGCCTTAAATATAGGAGGTTCCTGCTGATTCTCATGGGACTAAGGCAAAGGAATCACCAAGAAGCACACTGGTGTTATCAAGGGGCCTTGGGTATAGTGGAGTCCATCCTCACCACAGCTTTATAAAACCAACACTCTGTTTTCTTCTGTCTCAAGTGATCTGCAGTAGTGATGTCATATGGCAACAAAGGTTTTAAGCCTATGGCAAAATGAAGGTAACTACTGACCTGGTGCAAACTTCTGTTAGAACAGGAAATCACTTTTTGCAACATCTTACAAGTTCCCATAGAAAATTCCCTTCTGTAAAGGATAATCATTTCTGTAAAAGATAATAGTTGTTTTTATAAATGCATTAATAGCAAAAGAAGGGGCAAGGAAAACATCCATTCTTTACTGGATTCAGAGGGGGGAATATAGTTACCAAAGATGAGGAAAAGGCTGAGGTACTTAACACCTTTGCCTCAATTTTCAACAATGAGACAGGTCCTCCTCCAGGACAACTGAACTCCTGAGCTGTAGACAGGGACAGGGAACTGAATACCTCCTCTGTAATCCAGGAGGAAGCAGTTAGTGCCCTGCTAAGCCACTTGCAT
>JAOXXN010000446.1:83292308-83302881 GCA_026770055.1 Myrmophylax atrothorax
CTCAGCCCAGTTCAAATCAGCTGACAGCCCCAGGCCTGGACTTTTAAAAGCCCAAATTTAGGCCCACCTAGGTGAAACCATAACACAGTGTCATGGGCAGAATTTGGCAATTCTGACTTTTCAGAAATAGCCTTCCCATCTGAAAGGGACTCTGACTTTTGATAACCCTTTTGTTCTCGATGATCTACTAATCTTTTAAGTGATGCTTTTAGTCTGGCTCAGCTTGCCTCTGTGGTTCTTGTCTTTATGGGCACAGAGAAGAATTCTTCCTCAGGGTGGGGGGCCAGCCTGGCAGAATAATGAATATGTGCACTTGGATGCCTCTGCTTTATTTTCTTATTTCCTTCTAGTATCTGCATTAAAAGTCTCCAATAGGCAGGATGGTTGATGCTTTCTGTTTGATTGTGAGGTCAAAGTTCTTGTTCGGTTGATGTCTTTTCACATAGCAAGGCCCCTCTGCCTCAGCAGTTAGCTATCTACCTCTCAGTCACTTTAGTGAAGGACCTGTTTTGATCAGGAAATTTTTTGATAAAACCAAAACAGAACAAAAAACACACCCCAAAATTCCCACAACTCAGTAATCAACTGAGAGGAAAAAACCAAAAAGAGCCTCTCCTCTCTGGCTTATATCCTCTAATATCCTTTGCTACTAGTTTTGACCTACTCTTAAGAATTCTGGCTGGCTTTTGTCAAGCAGACATTTATTTTAAGATGTTCTTTCCAAGTATTGACCATCTGTTGATAATGAAGCTGATATGCAATCCGGCAGCTCAGTGCCTTTCACTGTTCTGGTACTTGTGCTCTGCTTGGCTGATCTCGTGCTAAATGCTGACTGCCTCTTCATTCACCACTTTATTTTTCAGGATGTGGTAGCTGGCTTCCAGCTCCTATCAACATTCAAGCTGCAGTGCACTGAGACAGTATCCTGTAGAAGCTTACTCCATTTGTTTTCTCAGGTGGTGAAAGTACTTGCAAGATTTTTAGAAAATGCCAGATAGTTTTAAATCCTAATGGTTATTGCACTGATAATGCTAAGGATGGATAACTGCAGTAGCATTTTTACTTCTTCAGAGTCAGTGATAATAAATGTGTTACTTATGTACTGTGACTGACTCATAACTATCCAGTTTTTATTGGATTTTACATTTTTTTTTGTTGTATGTCTTATGTTTAGTGTATGGCTTAGGTTTAGCATATGTCTGAGGTTTAGTTACTATATACATTTTTTTTATTTGGAAGCTGTGATTTTTTTCTCCCTATGTGAAATGTCGATCTTTACCCTTTTTCATGTGTCTACCTTCTTCATAATAAATATCCCAGACTCATTTTACATTTTTAATTTGCACTACTTAGTATAGAGTTTTGCATGGGAAAAAAAAAGGTGTTGGCTTTTGCTCTTTGATTTGTTTTGCTGTTCATTCACTGCTGTCTTATTATTTTGGGGGGAGTTGTGGGGATGACTAACCTTTACTTTTTACTTTTTTGCTTTATTAGTATAATCTGTGAGAAATCTTGACGTTCTCAGCACGTCAGTTTGTTCCTGAAACCCTTGACATGATAATTCTATGTATAAGGTTTTTCCATTAAGTCTTCTACATGACATCACTGACTTTCTTTTATTTTTTTTTGCATCTTGTACATTTGCAATTGACTGAGTGATGGTTTATTTTCTGTGTCACTTGCTTTCCCCTTTGTCCTCACTGTCTTGTCTCTGCCGTTGTTTGCCTGGTCTTTACGTATAAGCTTGTTTATCATGTTTGTGCAAGTCTGTTGTTTGCTAGAGTTGCATCTTTCTGTGCTTTCATTTCAGGTATGGCCTTTTCCATTTCTGTTACTAGTGCCATCTGTTCATCTCTACAAACTGGCTAGTTACGCAAGTCTGTCTTTCTTTGTAGCTTGATGAAATATTTTTGTGGGGTTCCTTCAACTTCGTGATAACACTGTTCAAAAATATCTTTCGCACATGCCATTTTTGTATGGCTTTAAACTGCTTTTGGAGAATTCTCAGGATTCCTCTCCCTCACCCCCCACAGTACTCTGTTTTATTTAAATGCCCTGGCATTTTGTAGCAGCAGTTTTTAGTTGCTGCTCCTTTCTCTGTTGTGCTTGACTTCCATGTTTCCCAACCTTTTTTTTCTCTTCTTAGTGCAATTTCATTATATCTCTCATTATTTAGGGAAACACTACTTATTATACATCTTCTCTTTAAAGTTCATCTGCTTGGAAACAAGAATCTGATCTACTCACAGATTATGACTGGTTATATTTTACTTATACATTCCTTTGCAATATTCACAATATCTGATTTCTTGTCTGTTTCTGCAATGTTATATCTAGACCTGTTTCCAGCTTTGCTTCATCATGGAGCCACAATCACACTCCAGTTTTTATTAGCCTTTTTATTAGACCTAGATGCAAACAGTCATATATTTTTTAGCCCATATTAAGGGGTTTTAAATACAATTTAGAAATGGGTTGATGTTTGCTATCTTTTCTATGCTTCTGCAGGGGCCTGTGAAACTGGTCACACACATCTCTGGTAAGAGTTTTCTGTTCCCACAGTGGTTTGCTAATTAGCCTGCACACCGGACAGTCAAAGCCATTTTATACCCACCTGAGATTCCCCTTTATCTGATGCACTTTAATGGACCATCTTATACATAAGTTTTTAACAGTTAGTGCTAGTGTTTTAAGTAGCTTAATTAAATACCTGTGAAATCAGATTCAGTGAAGTCAATGAGACTTGAATAAGATAAGGTAAATCAGTAGAGGAACTCTGCCAGTACAGGAAAATAAGTCTTTCAGCTACTTTTAGCAGAAAATTGCCAGTACCCAGCGTGTCTCCTTCATCTTGACTTGTGTAAACTGATGTAATTTTGGAGAACAGGGATGCAGGTTTTTATGAGAAGCATGTGCAGATCTTGCTGTGGGAAGCTCAGCAAGGTGTGTCTGTCTCAGGAATGGTCTCTGGCCATGCCATGTGCAGAGATAGGCAGTGCAGAGGAAAGTCCTTGCTGAGTTGTCTCTCCTTCTGTGCTTTACTACAAGACTGTGGCATGGGAAGAAGCTTTCTCACATGCTGTGTGATGCTCCAGAGAAGGTCAGAAATGCTGCTTTGGGTAGTCTGTCAGCATGCTGTTCTGGTCCCAGAAGAAATAGAGAAGCACAGCGGACTGAAACAGGTGAAGGAAGGAGCACAAATGAAGCTTTCCTGGTGGTCGGCAAGATTCATATTTGAGTTTGTGCTGTAGATTGGGGGTTGGAAGCAAATCCTGCAATGCCGTTGTTTCCTCTCATCCCTCTTTGTAAAGTATTCTCTACTTATTTGTATTTTTGCTTTTGAAAAAAATCCTACTCTTCTTGTGATGAAAAAGAGCTTTTGAAATTGAAAATCAGTAGCTCTTCCAATATGAAACTTCATATTCTTTCCTTCTTTTTCTGTACTGAACAAAGAAAACTGTTTTATATTAAAATTAAAGACCAACAATATCCCAGTGAATTAAGAATTTCAAAATTCAGCTATATAACCCAAGATTAACCTAATCAAATCTTAATGTAAATGCAACTCCTTTACATTTAATGCTCACAGTCTACTGTTTGAAAGGCAGCTGACTGACCTATAGGCTCTGCTGGAATACTCTGAGCAGTTTTGTCTCCTAAAGTAGTGGGTTGACTTTAAATCTCATTCCCTTAGCTTCAGCTTCCAATCACTTGCTTTTGTGTGTGACGGCCTCAATGTATTTATAATCCCAGAGGATGTAACTGAGTAACTTTGTGAATTAAATATGCCAGATTCCTATGATGATTCTCATCTTTCAGTTATTTAACAGATCTTGCTGGAAACTTTCTGGATTTTTTGTTCTTTACTTCTTGAAGTCCTCTTTGAAATGTGAATATTTGTGTGCCGTGATCTGGTACAGCCCTCGACTGAAGTCATAGCATAACTGAATGCTGAGATACATGATTTCCCTGCTTTTCTTGTCTCACTTGTTAACATGCACAAAAATCCTGGTAACCCTTCCATTTCATACCCAGTGTTTGTGTTCATCTCATTATTCTTACTTTTACATCATCACTTTTTCTTGCATAATCTCTGACTGGCATGTGGCTTTCATTTTTGACTCTATACGTATGATTTTACATTACTGTGTGAAGTTATATATTAGGTGCCTGTTGCATTCAGAGGCCACAGTCGGCTTTCAGAGCACCTCCTGCTGTGTCTCTGCAGTAAAATGGTACCTGTGAAAGTGGGCTGGACTTGCTTTCCTGTGCAGGTTTCTGGCTGAAGTAGACACATTTCCTCCCAGGAGTCATTTTAGGTGTAGTAAATATCGCCACTGAGGAAGGACTGGAAAAATTGAAGTTGTTTAGCCTCAAGAAAGGCGTAGAAATGGCTCTTGCAGAGCAGTAGGAACATACTGTGCAGCTGGATCATTAAGCACTTGGCTTTAACACTTAAAAAGTTCTTGTGATAACAAGTATGGTGAAGCCTTGCCATAATTTGCAGAGTCAGTCCTAATCACTGAAGTCATCAGAATACACTGGATGAAGGGAGGAGTAAATAATCCCAACTCAGGATAAGGTGAACTAGGTCAAGCTGTTTCTTCTATATCTCATGCAGATATCCTCCCACTCAGTAGTTTACCTGAAATCATGATCAGCATCCTCCTAAAAAGGGAGCACTTTCTAACCCTGCTGACATCTGTGTGAAACAGAAACCTTTGTATAAAGACAGTTGCTATGCAAGAGGTTCTGCATCAAAGGTTGTTATTATTGCAATGAACTTTTAGTATTTTTAGAGAAGAGTTGTTATTAACCATTGATATTCATGAGTCATGCAGCTAAGCATTTAGACTTGCCATTTATGAAGAGCACTGGCAATTTTTTGAGGACAAATTATTTTAGAGTAATTAGCAACAACCCCAGAGTGCTATCAAATCTCCACAAATGAATGCTTGGAGGGAAAACAATTACAGAACTAATAGACATCAAAATACATATCTCATGTGCTGTGGCTGAATAATAAGATTTCACTGACTATCAATTTTTACTGCTTGGAAATGACTTTTCTTTAAGCATAATCAGAAATTATTTTAATTATTTCAGTTTATTTCAGCAAGTGGCTTTTAATATGTATGCATCTATGTACTTAAAGTGCCATTCAAAGAAAATGGAGCTTGGTGTTGCCTCAGTGAAAACAGCATACTGACACTACTATGCCTTTCTGAATTTATGTAAAAAGTCCATTTTTAAACCCCCATTATATTCTTAAAAAAGGATGATTGTGATTTGGAAAATCCAGTAACTGAAGCAAGAGCCAGGTGCTTTTTTCATCCTGGCAATCAGAAGGATAAGGACAGCACATAGGTGCAATAGCAGAATGGATGTGCAAGTGTGTATGGAAAGAAAACAGGTTGACGCAAGTACCTGATTGCATCTGCTCCATTTTATAGTAGTCACTGCAGTGTCTGTTTAGCCCTGGTCTTCTTCATGTGATGTCCCCAGCTCCCTCAGAACATCAATTACTGGACACCTTCTTAGCATCTTCTTTTGTGTCAAGTCATTTATAGAAACAGAAGTTAAGCCATTCTATGTAAAGTGTTCTGCATGTTGAGACTCTTAATTAGGTATAGTAACTGTGGATTTCAGTTTGAATTAAGCTCCCCCAAGTGAAACAGAAGGCATGAGACTGTTTTAGTAAGAAATCACAAAATCATCTAAAGTTTATATATAACAGTTGGCTTTCTAGTGACCTTTGCTTGAAAACAAACAGTTAAAAATAAACTTGTGTTTAAAACACAGTGATCAAGATCCAATCAAACTGTACTGTGATATTTTTAGTTTAAGTGCATTTCTTGTGGTGATGGTTTTCCAAAGTTTTTTGTACTTGTTAGTAGTTATGGTTAGCTCAGTCAAAGTAACTGTAGCCTGGCTAATTTGGGGGTTTTTTTTCCTCTCTTTTGGATATCATTAAGGAGGTTCAAAAATGCAGTCTAAGGGAAAGAAATAAATTGACATATCTTGAGAAAAGCAAGAACAAGGCTGAGTAGGGCACTGGAGAAATGCAGGGTTTCAGTTAAGATTGCTTGGGCTAGACACCATTGTGAGAGAGAGATAGTATGTAGTACATGAATTTAGGGCCATAGGCTCAGCTTTCACAATACATACCATTAGTATTAGCCCTTGCAACTTGCAACTTCTAAGAACATCTCCAGTGTCTGTACTCTGTAGACCTGTTGTTTCCCTCCTCCTCTCCACCACCCATCACACCCATGCCCCCATCCTTACTGTAACAGTTATACCCACTGACAATCCTGGAAATATTTATTCGTTTCCTTGTTTAGTTGGTGAAGGTATTCATGAAGAGTGGTTACAAGATGTGATTTCCTCTTTGTGTCCCATCATAACTTTCTTGTCTTCTGTTCTTGTGAGGAGATTTAGTGGAGCTTTGGATTAGCAGCCTCTACCAGTGATTCTTAGTTGTGAATTTGGAGGAAAAGAAGAATCTGGGGCTGAGGACAGAGCAGGGTTCTGTGAAGGGTCTGAGTTTCACTGGGCCAGCACCACTGATGCACACCAGGAGGACTGGAAAACCAGGATTTTCTTTTAGGAAGAGCTTTTTATTTTACTTTTTCAAACCAGCAAGTGGATCACACTTATTTCTTTGCCTCCCAGTTCACAGTTTCATAGGACTTTTTCTCTGCTAATCATGACGACATAGTATGTTTCTTGAAGCCACACCACTTGCTGACAGAGGGCAGGAATGTGAAAAACAAGAAGGCTAGACATCTCAGAAATGCCAAAGGGGAAAATCCCTGCATAATATAAACTACTTTTTATGGCAATTTAGCAAGGGAAAATGAAGAGGAGAGCCCAAAAACCTTTAACAAGTTAGGTTTCCACAGACCGCGAACAAACAATGTGTTCTCAGTCTGGAAACTGTAATAGAAACTGGCTCAGACAAGGCAGCCCAGAGCAGGAGCTTGCTGCTGTGCTTCCCCTCATTATTCCTTCCCATTTCACACACACATGCACACACACGCCTCAAAAGTTACCACCACAGTTAATACCTGACCACTTATAAAAGGTGTAGCCTTAATTCATATCCATAGTCTCTAAATCAGCAAAAGCAAGGTCTCAGATGTAGTGGTTAGGGTGTGAGTAGCTGGACAAGCCTTGCATAGGAGTAAGACTCTGTGTACTGGCATTAGAAACTGTTGGAAAGAAAGCTAACATAGTTTTGATCATTGTGGGTGAACATGGTCTGAAAACATTTTGAACCTATTTTTGCTCTAGCCCGACTATGAACATTTCCTCTGGAATCAAAACTTCTCACAGTTGCTTCAACTCTGAGATACTGATATATTTCCTCATTTTAGTTCCTGCTATATGTTTTCCTGTCAACTTCCTACGTGATGCCTTTTCTCTTACAACTTCTTGTCGACTCATCATTACATGAAATATTTCTTACCTGTTTTGTTTTCAGAAATGTATTTTAGAGAAAAAATATGCTATCATTTTCAAAAATCCCCACTTTCTGCTTTCCTGCTTGCTGTATATCATAGCTTGTGTCTCCAATCTCCCAGCAGGTATATTTAAGATCTTCATGTTTATTTAGTATAACGAAAGGGATTTTACTAAGTCTGAGGCAGTCATTTAGAACAGTGAGGGTTACAGCAATTTTGTGGTGTACAGGCACTGATGGTGCTTGTTCTGGAAAACAACCTTATTCTCTGCCAAGCGCCTAAGGGTATTATTTCACAAAATGTACACCTACTCCAGAAATGTCAGGCCGTAGGGGAGCAGCTGGAAGCCATAGCAAGTTATGACTTTCCCTGCTCAGCTACCCTCCTACTCGTGTCTGGCTGGGGGTTTGCAGCCACTTAGCTTACCACAAAGAGCATATGGATCAGTTTGAATGTCTGGGGGAGGAATGTTCTTTCCTAGCTTTTACTGCCAAATGGAGTGAGAATATCTTCTGATTATGTTTATGCCAATTAGTCCCCAGCTGTGAACTCAAGGTGGGCAGCAACATCTCTGCATCTGCTGATGATTGTGTTACTTAGAAGTGTGGAGTGGTCAGGGAAGTTTCCAGGAAAGAATGCACTTTGGTACATTTTGGGCTCGATGTACCTAGTGCCCTCATCATTAGCTCTGAGCAGGAGTGACCATGTTTAGGTCTCAAGATGCAGCCAAATTTCTGTAATGTTGCATGTCACGTTGACTTAAATAAAACCAAACTGTGATTCTGAAAAATACAGAATAAGAAAATATCCCACAGATAAGAGGTAGGTCTGAAGGCAAGATTGGCTTCCCTGGGCTGCTGAGATGAGATGTGCAGCTCTGAGTTTGTCTATTACCTCTACCACGTAAAGATCTATTAGCTGGTTTCCAGTCTAGCTATCCTATTTATGCCAACAAGGCAATCTCTTATGTAGGCTTTTAGCAAAATACGTATTGTGAAAAAATCAAAATACAGGGTCATGCCCACCTATGGCAGCTGTGTTCATAAACTGTATTTTTTAATTTCTTAACCAAAGTTTATTTTCAGTACTTTATCAATTGACTGATGAATGACTAATGCTCAAGCAAGCTATGTAGCATAACTTTATTTCCTCACTATAAAACTGTGCAAATGAGTACTGAAACAGTATCGCCTGCTTTGGAGTCAGATTAATCTTGCTGAGGCTCATGCAATATTAAGCCATCAAAGGAAATTGCTGTAGGAAATCTACAGTTTAAAGAGATAAGCCAGAAGAAGAGCTTCACATTTTATAGGGAAGACTGGATTAATATGATAAGCATGTTTTGAGAACATTTCTTCCTTATGGATATTACCCTTACTTAAATATGAAAGGTAAGAACACTTCAGGCCATGTATTTGCAGCCATTATCTCAGTTAATTGCCTGTTCAAATAGAAACGTTTAAGGGTTATCCCCATTTTGTAATTAGAGATATTAATCTTTTACTTTTCCTGCACAACACATAGATTACTTTGAACTTTCTTCCTAGGTCTCTGTGACACAACTTAGGAATCTCTTTGGTTTCCTTATCAGATTTGGTACTGTGTAGGGAAGTCTCTGTGTGTACATGGAGTGGGTGCTTTGCAATTGGGTGAATGTGTGCAATGATTAATTACAGATCGACACTACTGTTGATAATGCTAGTGTTATGAACACTGAAGGATAAATGATCTTTCCATATAAACAAAAGCTGTAGAACCTGGGGAAAGATGTGCAATTGGCAGACATGTATACATGTAGTCTTTCTACTTTGATTATAGGAGTCAGTACTTGGTAGTGTCACCTGGAACTGGAGATACCTTTACATTCTTCTACCTCCATAAGAGGTATTTTTTCATTTTTCTTCTTCCTTTGAAGGTATGTTAAACTTGATTGTTTGATTCCTTTTTCATAAGCCTGGATTTCTCCAGTCTCTCATATTCAGTTGCCATTAAGAAGCAGTTACTTTTATTGCATTTAAAAGGTCCTATTCACTGTCAGTGTTATTAAGTAAAACACACTATGAAATGAGTATCTCTCAGTAATGATGTTACTGTTGTTTTGATGTTCTGCCATTATCTGCAGAAGTTCTCATTTATACTACATTATTCACTTCAGCTTGTATCAGCAGTGACTGATGGAACATGACAAGATGACAGTCAATGCTTTGCCCCCTACCAGTCAGCTCTCCCACTTGTGAATGCTAATAACAGCACTGAGAAGTAACTTCTGGAAGAAGAGCTTTCATAGCGCCTGCACTGCTGCAGGCATCTCTAAAGTTACCATTTTTAGGAGATTGCTGAGGAAGTGATGAATTTCAGATGCCAAGGATATTTCACAAGGCATGGCTACAAAAGTGTGCAGTGAGATACTTGTGACTTTTGATTGCCTTAGGGCTATATCTAATATCATGAGTCACTAACTCAAGTGCAGAATGTTCTAATGGCATATTAACATTAATGAAAAAATACTGGGAGGTCTGAAGGCATTCTGAGCACACCAGTAATTTTTCTACTTGTAATTTTGATGAAGTAGTGGCTAACTGGACATTGAAAGAGTTAGCACCAATGAGACAGTGAAATTCTCTTTCAAGGAGTAAATGGTTTGATTTATTGGACTCTCTCTAATCTGGTTTTGTTTTTTACTAAGTATATCCTATTTATTCATCCTTATTTTTTAACATTTGTTCTCAATTTGATCTAAATACCTCTGTATTCTTAGAACATGTTTAGTAAGTCATTGCAGAAAAATGGAGAACATTTAAAACCCTATAGCTCATTGTCTTGGTTTTAGCCCAGCTTTCTCCCGCCAGGCCTGGACTGCCCGGACTGGGGAAAAAAACCCTGAAAAGATGGCAAGAACTCAAGCAAAACTGGACTGAATTAATGCGCATATATATATATATTCTAACATTTATCGCTACACAAGTAATTGTACCCACCCAAGGGGTCCCCAGGGAAGAGGGGAAAGGGGGATGGAAATGAGAAGGAACAACAAAAAACCCCCAAACACAACAAACAGAATACAATCAAAGTTTTGAAAACAAACTGGCAAGGATACAATCTCACCA
>JAOXXN010000446.1:83302938-83340639 GCA_026770055.1 Myrmophylax atrothorax
CACAACAAACAGAATACAATCAAAGTTTTGAAAACAAACTGGCAAGGATACAATCTCACCACCCCAAGGGACAGAACTGAGCAAAACAAAAGATCTCCATCTAGGCCATCTTCTGCTTCCCCGTGCCTCCCTGGAAGCAGCAACCTAAAACTAAACTCCTCCCTCCTGTTATGTGGAAAACACGTGTAGAATAGCTACGTAATGCCCACTTCCCTAGTTACAGCTAGTTACTGAGGAAGCCTAGATCAAACCCATCACACTCATTATTAGCAAATTATTTAAACACCACCTGGTCTTCCTGTCAGCACCCAAGACCTAAAACCTGTCCATCTGAGGACATACCAGCAGTGAAAGGCAACAGTGCAGGAAGACATCACACCAAAGATAAGGTAGCTTGATTCTGGAGGTTGGATGGCCCTGAAACTGGGATTTTCTAGGTTTTCAAAAGAAATTGAACTTGTGAGGCAGAACAAACATATTAAAAATGGCAATATCTTTTTTAGAGAGTCAGTTCATGGGGTTGAAAAACAACTGAATTTCTGAAATTTCTAAAGCAGCTGTGTGGGTCTTTATCCATATTACATGTGGTTTGGTCTTCTGCACTGGGTGCCAGTTTCAGAAAACCATGTTTAAGGAGCTGTCCGAATGCTTGGACTTACGTATTGCAATACCTGGTAGGTAGGATCCATGTGGGTAACTACTGAAGAAATGCAGAAGGGCTACTCAACCTACAGCAAGGAGGCTTTTTGAGAAGCTTTGTTTGTATGGATTGCTTAGTCTTTTTCCTGGCATTAAATCCTTATGTTTCTGAATTCCTTGACTTCTGAAGGAGTACAAGTAGGTAAGGTATTCTGACAGGGCAGGACATTCCTTCGGGCAGTGTGAAAGCAGCCCAGTCTTATTTACCTGAACTCAATAAACCCCCAAAGGTAGAATCTAATTCAGTTACTTTAAGGTAAACAATTATTGTTATTCTTAGATAATTAGATTTTCTCTGGAATGTTCAAAAGTTTATGATTTCAAAAAGGCTTGTGGGTATCTATTTAGGTGGAATCACCTGTCCCTGCTGTCACATCCATCTACATGTAGGTGCATTTTTTGAAAACAGAAATCAAACAATTCAGAGGGTGAAAATCCAGGTCAGAGTTGACATCTACATAAAAGACTTCATTCGACCTGTGAAAAATCACACACTATTTTGGTTTAATCATCAGCTTTTATTGTGGTGCAGAACCTCTGTTTTCTCTCCCTTCCCAGGTCTGCTGGTAGCAGTCCTCTTTGGTGTCCGTGAGTTTGGGACATCAGGCAATGATGTTAGTGTGACACACTTCCTATTGAGATGTGTTTGTTTATTATGTTTTGTGTTGGGTGTTGTTTTCTGTTTGTCTGTTTATGCTAAAGATACATGAGAAGAACTAAACATAGTTAGTATTGCTTGTTGGGATCAAATATGTACAATCATAATAAAGGAAAATGCTTTATGAATAGCCCATTTGAACTGAAATAAATTTCTGTTTAAAAAAAGTACAGCCATTTATTCATAAATAAAGTTCTAATGGCCTCATAGTCTCATTAGAAAAGATTTGTCTCTAACCAGAATGCTGAACTTGTCTAATGTAAACATAGTTTATGATTACAAAACAATTTTTCTGTCAGAAATTCATGGCTTTGCAAGTATACACTAAGGAATACATTACTGAAGTACTTTCCCCCTCATGATGTAGCTGAAAAGCCTTTATGGTTTTGTCACTTAAGAAAAACATAGATCATCCCACTCACACCCTGTAGTACAAAATCGGTAAAAGTTTCTAGTGCAAACCTGGGATGATACAGTTAAAGGAAAAGAGCTCGACAGAATAGAGGCAGACAGACTAGTAATAAAAGTTCTCTTTTGCCTGTATGAGCCACAAAACCCCCTCTTTGTACAGCTTTAAAAACAATAGGGAAGAAAAAAGGCTTCTTAATTTATTTTTTTTAAGCTGTATCCAAGCTAGTTCAGTCTGTAGCTAATTCTTTGAAAGTACTGACAAAGATGTGTGTGTTTTTGTTGAAAGATATTTGGAACACCTGAACTTAACTGGGATTAGTGAACCAGAGAAAGCTCTTCAGTGTGTTCTGGTCAGGATCAACCTGAGAACATCAAGCAATCTTCCTGTGCACACACGACCACAGTTACCCATAAATGAAAACATAATGAGGTGAAATGTTTGTCTCTTTATATTTATTTACCGCTGTTGGATGGTTCGAAGAAAGGCACAAATAATGTTTTTCCTGGTCTAAGAGGTAGTTTTATTGTCCTCTATTGGAAAGTTCTTGTTGGTCCAGGAAGCAGGATTTGGACTTCATTTTGTTAGAAAAACATGTTTTATTGCATCTGAGTAATTTCCGTTGGTAAAAATCATGCTTTTGAAAGAAGGGTAAATAATGCTGTGTGGAGCTTCAGCACCTCTCATGGGAAATGTATCTCTTTTCATTAACTTATGAAAACATAACGCTAGGAAATGTGGCTCTTGTTTGTATGTGGAATTACTCTTAGTACAGATGTTGGCTGTAGCTCTTAACAACTATTAGCCTATCTCCATTGATTTATATTGATACCCCACCACACTTTGGTGACCAAAGCACTGAGAAGGGGTTTGAAGGGAACTACTACTCTGTGTCAAAAAAGGAATCAGCAGATTAAAGAGGGAGCAAATCCAGACAGGAGAGGGTTGAGCAATGCAGCCTGTGAGAGGCTCTGTTGGGTGCTCCCCAGGCCTGCTGGCTCCCACAGAAAAGAATTGGAAGCAGAGAGGACAACTCAGCCTTTAGTGGGATAACATTTTCGCGTGAGTTACAGATGCATTGATTTAGCATGTCTAGCACTGGTATCACTGTTTGAGCTACTCATCTTGTGTTCACTATTGCATACATGTCATAGTGCTATGTAAGCATAAGGTTTGTGATGCTCTGGGATTCCCATTCCTCTAGGGAAGGAAGGAAATTAGAGATGAAATGATCATTGAAATGTTTAACAAAGCCATGTGGCAGGAATAAGTGTGAGATGCTCCAGCCTTGGAAGTGTTCCAAGCCAGGTTGGATGGTGCTCTGATGAACCTGATCTAGTGGAAGGTGTCCCTGGGCATGGCATAGGGTTTGGAACTAGGTGATCTTTAAGGTCCCTTCCAGCCCAAAGCACTCTATGATTCTATGTCTGTATCTGGGCCTTGACACTGTACATACCCTGCACACCATGGAAAACACTTTTTTATTCAAAAGCAGGAACTGTCAGAAAGTTACAAATACCCAAACCCAGGGCTTCAGGTTTTAGGTAGATTAGCTGCTGTGAAGCATTAATGGCAGATGAAAATTTTCATTTTTGGACTACTATATTATTTTAAGTCAATGAGTGAGACTGACAATGAAATAATAGTTTCTTCTTTATTAGAAAATATGTAAGTTTAGGAGATTATCCTTTATGTGGTGTTGGACTATTTGGAAAGTTTCATCTGTTTGATGCTTTTGGCATCCTCATTTTGAGTGGATTTTTTGCTTGTGGTGGATGATGATGGCTGTTCACATGGAAAAATTCAGTGTAATACTGGTCTATGCCTTCTGCACAGTAGGGATCTTGTCTTTTTTTTTGCTTGACCACAGATGAACAGATATATGGTTGGAGCTATCTTTTGAGTTTTGTACTCATGTATGCGTGTTTTGAAATAAATCAAGTGTACAAGGAACAATAGCTCTCTGAACCTGTGTTTTCCTTGGCTACTCAACCAGTGTCTGAAATGCAGTTTAAGCCAAATATCTGTAGGGATGTCCCTGAATGCAAAATATGGGCTACCCATACATGGGCCCTTGCTTTTGTGTCTGTTCATAAGCTGCTCTGTGTGCTTTTTGCACACTAATGTCTAGTTCCAGTTGGTTTGCAAAATTGTGGTTTAATAGCAAGTGCGCCATTGCATATTTTTTGAGACTGTTGAGTCTTAAGATGCAAGACTGCCTTGCCCAGCAGATGCAGATGCTGGAGTCTCACTACATTCTGCAACTGAACCTGTGACACTAAAAAAATTTTTATATGGTGAATAAGAAAGAAAAAAAACCCAACAAAAATAGTCGCTAAGGAGCTACATGCTGAAGGGTATCTCTTGGACTTCATGGGCTTGTGTTCTCCCTAGAAATTCCTGTCATGCTATGTGAGACTTTTTTAGAAAAGTGCTCTTCTCCCTACCTTTTAAAATGGATGTAGCACCTAAGGTGGTGTCAGTTATCACAGGTATTGCAGGAAAGGATGGCAGAGAGATAGATGGCACCATTGCATACATTGTGGGAGATCTCTCCTCTGCCAGTGCACTGGCATAACAAGTTAACTGTGAACATCTGAATCACTGCAACTATTTAAACGCATTCTATGAACTCATGGCAAACATAAGGTAATACTGTGTACCTAATGAAAGAGTTTTTTAATATAACTTGCAAGACTTTCTTCAGGACTTCAGAAAATCCCTGGGTATGCAATAACACAACCTGTGTGTCTCACGTGCATTCTTTTTTTCCTTTTTTTTATTTTGGGGGCGGGGGGGGGGGGGTGCGAGGGGGCGAGAAAGAAAAAGAAGGTAAGTAATGAAGCAAAGTCATGTACTCAGTACTACTGGCACAGACAAGACCTGCAATGCAAACGACAGCATTCCAAGTCTACAGGAATTGCCAGGTGTAATTCTTGCTAAAGCAGATGGCTTCTTTACAGCACTGACTTCAGTGGGACCTTTAGTGATTGCAACACATCAAGATTTCACTGTTTGTTCTTGCTCTGACCCACACCCACTTGCAAGTTAAATATATAAACATTCAAATGAACCCATTGATTTCAACAGCTTTATCCACATGTGTAACCTTAGGTGTGTGCTGAGCTGAGATTGTCTCTTCCATGGCACCCACTGTGCTGCACTGTTTGCTACTGAACTGCATAAAATGTTCTTGTTTGCAGGCTTCTGGAATGTCAGTGCAGATGTTCAAATGACTGTTCAGATTAAATAATTTCATCTAAAGCCAAAAAGAGCTATTACTGACAATAATATGAATGATCCCACAGTCCTCTTTTGGGCCTGAATTTTATTGGGATGGACTCTGAAGACTGTCTTACCTTCATGAAAGAGTTGTTCTAGTTTAAATTTGTTGAGAAAGATTATTTAGTCAAATATATTTTGTCAGAAATTTTGCTTTTCACCTCTTACTCTTGTAAGCTTTTGCATTCCTAGTCATCTGTCCACGCACAATTCAGGCCGTGATGGATGAGTTGGTTGGGCATGATGGTGGAGTTACGGAAAAGTCAAGACTCAGACCAAAGTTCAGGGGAGTTTTTGTTTGCAAACCTGCTGGACATATTTCTGTAAGAATGAGCAGAATATCTATGAATTTGTTATTGCTAATGTACTATATAAAATCTAAATTACTGTAGAAAATATGAAGAAAAATAAGGGGGGAAATGATTAAGTGCTGGAAAATGTATAGAGCTGGGATGATGTTCATCTTCATAAGGGGGAAGTTTCAGTTTGTTTCCAGCTTGCTTATGAGATTTTTTTGTGATTTTGTTATCATCTTAAAAAGAACATGGGGACTTGGGGGTTCAACAAAATTCCTCTACGGTCATTGCCACTAGCTCTTACTTGTTTGGCTCCAGAAAAGGAAATATGTCAAGCATTGTTTAATCAAAGAACGTAACTCCAAGTTTATCTGTCAATCCTTCATATTGTTCATATTATCTCTTTCTGTGCATGTTGCCAATAGGAAGGGAGGCTGTGTTAGCTACAGAATAAAGAGATGTATGTGTTGGCAAAGGAAATTCCTAATTATCCTCTGTTATGCTTTGAGATTCTGTTTCTGAGGTGAGTTCCAGAGAGATTTCTTGGAACTTTATGGGCTCTTGGACTAGAGCAAAGTGATGGTTTGAGATTTCCAGCCCACCACTTGGACAAGAACATGCAGGCCTTTGTGTCAAGCAAAAAGGCCTGTCTCTCATCTACACTGGAGAGAATTTATTGCCTTGAAGAATAGAGCTACTTTGTATCCAGTTCTGTTAAAATAATGGGATTCCTAAACATGCCTGTTGGTACCAGCCAATCAAATGCCAGGAAACTGGTAATGTTCTTAGAGGCACCAAGCTTTTGCTTTGAATTTCCTATAGAAATTCTTTTAAAAAACACCCTTCCTGTGATTTAAGGGTCTGAATATTTGTGTAGCAGGTTGAGTATCTTCAAATAGATGATTTAAAAACCACTTTTCCAGTTTCTAAAGGGGAAGGATATTTTGGGAGGTTTGTTGTTTGTTGGGCTTTTTTTAAGTATTTTTATCAAACTAGGGCTCCTGTAAAACTACAAATGTTATAAAAATTGAATAATTTCAGAATGGCAATTTTCAGGCATTTTCTTTACTCTGAAATATGGTTCATCTACATCTTGAAGGCCTGTGTCCAGCTTGTGAAAATATATGAATTCTGATAAACTATATCTGTCATTGTTCATACACAGTACTTCCATCCAATCAATGAGAGAGCTTAAAAAGCTTGGGATGGGATACTGCCAAGGATATGGTCCCAAGATACACAATAAAGTGCAAATTATTTTTGCATAACCAAATAAATGTTTTTTGTCTCACAGTTGTATAAATTATATTCATATGTACATGATCAAGAAATGTATTGTGAAATGCTGGAGTGATGGGGATTTCTTTTTTTTTTTTTTAAGATGTACATTTTTTCTTTAAGAACAAAATCTCTTTCTGAAGAGGCTTTTAGCACTTCATCTTCCCACAGTCTTTATTCTTTCCTCTTGCTCCTGGGATGTTGACAAGAAAAGACTGAACTATAAAATGCATTTTCACTTCCTGAATTTCATTGTTTAGTGGAGTTATAGTGCTATGTGTTCCACTTTTGGAAGCTTTTCATGTCTGCATCTAATTCTAAGCGTATATGTACCCTCAAGTTACTGTGTTGCAATGCTCTTAGCTGTCTTGCTGAATTACAGTCAGAATGCTCAGAAATAAACCTTTGAACATATGCAACCCACTCCTAGACCTTCTTCCCCCCAAAACTTAGCCCACTTTTCTCAGTGAATACTTTGAGTAATCTTGAGCAAATTGTGTAAACTATATGAGAAATGCAAAATGACAGTGACTTCAAATCTTCAAGTCTTCAATGTTCTGATGTCCCTAAAGAGGCACAAATTCAGCAGTCACCTAAGGTTTAGAGGAATACTGAAACAGCCAGAACAGGATACTGGTGATTGGACCAGTAGAAGTCGAATATATCAAGGTTGCTGCCAGGATTCATTTGGTTCTCTGCAATCCATAACACTTTTATAAAATTAAGTAATTTGCTTTTCCTAGTGTGGCATCTGGCTGTGCTTGGAAGGAAGAGGTAAAGAAAAAGTACAAACTGTCATGCTTGCTTGCATTTAAATTTTCTGCAGAAGCTTCTTGAACATGTATATGATAGTGTCCGTCTCTTCAACTATGAGTGTTTATGAAGGGGCACATCAGTAACGTGAGTTCAAAGCTGCTGGTTTTGCTGCTTGGTTATCTGGGCTAGGGAGTGTGTTAGTTTTTTAAAATGTATGAAGAATATCTAGCATGGAAACCCCCCCAAAAATGCAATCAGAGAACATTTTTAATTCTTCCCCAAAAGCTGTGAAGCCTTGTATAGGCTCCTTTTAAGGGTTGGGGAGTGGTGAGAGATGAGAACATGTTTGCAGCTTCCCTCGGTTCCACAGAGAGCTGCTTTTGTGCTGGGACTATTAGTCTCTTCCTCATGTGACCTGTCCCACAGGTATGTCCATGTCCCCATCTGACCCTGACCCGCTGATAGGACTTCCTGGCCTGACCATGGATGGCCCCATGGCTATGAACTGGCCTGTGGCAGCAGGGTCTGGGCTGAGCCCCATCCTAACTCTGTGGGTTCATAGTGGGTCTGCTCTTTGGGTTGAGGATATGACTGGGATTTACAGTTTCTTTCCTGAGTGATCTGTCTTGTGCTAAGTGGATAAGGAGCTCTTCAGCATGTGGTTATCCTGGTGGAAGAGGTTGAAACTGCTCATAGCAATTTGTCCTTTTGAAACTGAGGGACTGACTGTTTAACATTTAACTTTTGTTCCTTGGTTAAATGAGATTCTGTTACAAAATGCAGATGTGCATGAGTATGTTCTCTGGTGCTTATGCCAAAATCCTTAGTGGTATGGTATATGAGTTAGTTGTGGCTAGACCAGCCACCGAGCTACCTTAGGAGCCCTCCAAACCAAGGAGCTCAGGAACTGGCAGGCTAAAGTTGATTTGCTTTAATTCCCCTACAGAGCTCAAAACGGGAAATATTGTGGTACCCTCAGAAGAGTGATTTGATTTTTGGGTTTAGTTACTGGTAAGCCTCAATGTGCTGGGTTTACAGAGTAGATTACTACTACCCCTCCCCAAGAGAGAAACCATGATGTTTCTATTGGTTGTATTGTGTAATTTAGGGGAATTCCAAGGATAATGTAGAGAGCAGAGGGGATATGAGCTTTGGGAGTAAAAAAAAAAGCACTTTTCTGAAAGCATCAGCTGTGAGCTACCCTGTAGTCACCAGGGAGAGAAGAGCATTCCTTGGCAGGCAGAAAGGGAAGAGAGAGCGAAGAGGAGGGGAAAGAAAAGAGGGAGATCTTTCCAGTATTATTGTAGTCTAAATGTCTCTCCCTTCCATCCTACCAGTCTGGTTTTAATTAATAATTTTTTTGCAAATATTTCATTCCTGTAGGCCCTGTGTCAGTGTCATCCTTGTTCCTTGTTTTCTAGTAGTTACCTTCTAGGTTTTGCCGGACAGTTTTTGTTTTTCCTTCAGTTTTATAGATGAGAAAGCTGCAACCTGAAACAGTAGGTCTTTCTCTTTTCCTCTGCACTCTTGTTGGTCAGCTGTATGAGGCTGTCTTCCTCCTAATGGGCCTTGTCAATGGCACTTATCATCCCCAAGGAAGTGCTGCCCAGCCCTGTGCATCCTAACAGATTTTGGGGAGAAAATAAACTTCAAGAAAAAGGTCAAGAAGGAGCAGCTGCAGCAGGCTGATGGCCAGCTGTGATAAGAGATCAAACACAGCTGAACAAATGGAAGCATCCAAAGAGTGTGGAAGCAGCAGGTCATGATAAGTCCTGTACAGTAGCAGAGACTCCTGTCTTGAAAGTTTACTTTCTCTTGACACTAGTCTTTACTTCTTTTCCCAAACCTGTTGAGTTTCAGGTCTCTGATTTTCTGTAACAAACATATGCTTTTCAGAGCTGGTTCCAAACAACAGGTAAAATTCCTGTGTCAGGGGGGAGCTCTAGAATCCTATGGAGGAAAAATCAAACCAACAACCAGAGAGACTCTAAACTGGTCGTTCCAGTGAACAAGCAGTTCTAAGTTGTGCCAAAGTTTAGTGTAGAGTTATAAATCTCAAATATACCTTGAAATCTCCTTGCTTCCTCTGCTTGGAACATGGCCACTATACTGACTTTGAAAGCTTTCCTTTCCTTTCAAAATGGTTTGCAAAAGGTCATTGTGTGGAATGACAGCATTTATAATGTGCTGTGGAAGTGGAAACTCCAGTGCTGTTTTGTCTTCACAATGCTTGTCTTTCCTTTATATTCCCACAGAAATACTAAAAGCTGAAAATTCAAAACAGAACTTACTGTTGTAAGATAATGTATGTAATTTCTAGCAGTATGCCATCTGTGTATTTCCTCAAATATCTCAAACATCTGGTTAAAGACTCTGGCCATCAAGCTTAGACTTGTGGATGTAACCACACTGATCCTGGCTGCACACTCTTACAAGCAGGAGCCCACACTTAATTTTTGTTCCCAAAGGGTCTTTTGGCCAAATGCATGATTTTGACTTGGTTTTTCTTTACCAGGTATTTTATTTATTTATTGAAATTTTTAAAGTGTGAACACACTGTTCTGTTTTAATAATCTCATTTCACATTAACACAGCTTCTGAATGAATGAGCTGGAGCCTCAAGCCAAAACTGAGATGAAACCTGAAGCCTCCTGAAGAGCAGACAGCACTACAGTTTAACACCTAATGGTGGGAAGAAGTACTATAGCTGGTTTCACAAAACTTTTTTTCCCTATTTTTTCTACTTATGTCTATATGAGCATGTGAGGGTAGGGCTGGGCACAGGTTAGGACAGTGGCCTTTGGTAATTTAATTGCTAGTATGCTCTCAGGAATGGTTTTGGTCACTGGCAACCAGCAGTGTCTTGGTAGTGCTTTGACACAGTTCAAGCACAACATGGCCCAGGATTATTCCTTATAAACAGCTTGGACAGAGAGACTCCTTTGTGTAAGAGAAGAGAGGCCGATGGGATGTGGGAAAGGGATGTGAGCCAGAAAATGCAATTCTGTTGTAGCCTTTGATTATCAGGTTTGTGTAGAAGCATCTTGTAGGCTTTAGTGAAGGACAGGTCAGACTCAGTTGTGTCTTTGGTTGAAGAGACTTCCTCAAGTCATCATTATTTGCAACCATTTCCCTTTACTTTCTTCTCATCATTTTTAGAGTTGGAGCTTCTTTCCATGACCTCCTTTCCTGAATTGTTGTGCAGCATTTTCCTTCATGTCCTTGACCGTAACTAAATAGCAATAGGCTGGTTTACAAAATTTGCCAGGACCTTCAGCGTAGGCTGGGCCCCTTCTCAGGCAACAGCCATGGCAATCTGTTAAGATCAGTGTCAGTTTATTGGTTAAGACTTACCAGAATGGAAACTGGACTGTTTCTTAAAACCAATATAGCCACAGAGACCAAGAAGTTTCACCATCTCTGCATTAGGGTGTGATGGTCAACTTCTAGTGACATCATTGGAAAGATTTTTTTTAAAAGAACCACTGAATTGGACCATTACTCAGAAGGAAAGGTCACAGTTATTAAGTCACCCACACCTCTTCTTATGTTTTCTTTGGAAATCTGAACTGTCAGACCTTCTTAAAACAGATTATGTCTTAAGATGATGGATCGACACAGTGTAACTCAGTGACTGGCTGTTTGGTACTAAACTGGTGTTGCTAAATTCTAGATTGTATTGATGAATTCATGACAGAGCAGTACTGTTTGCACTTGGGACACTATGTAGATGTAATTTGGAGATAGTTATAAAACCAATATTTTTGTCCAAAGATGAAATTTCATCTGAGGTGGTAACTGTAATCTGCTGCCCACCTACATCTCTAGCAACTATTTTTCGAGTGCTAATCTGTTTTGCTGGATGCCATCTGAGCATGACAGTTGTGGTGAGAACTGATTCAGAATCTCTGGTCGTTCTGAAATTTGTCATCAGATGTGTCAGAGCTATACCACAACATCCCTCACTTCTCAGAATAAGCTTCTAATGGTCTCTATCAAGGTCACGTCCCTGTCTGAATTGCAGCAGTCAGGCCTCCCCACCACATTTATGTACCTTTAGCTCTTATGCTAGATTTACAGTATTTTCCCCCAAGTATAGCAGGAGGAAGGAATGAGATACTAAGAACTCTTTTGTTGAAATGTTATGTGTTTTAGTTGTATGAACTTCCATCAGATTTCCTGACACGTAGCAGAGACAATTGGTGAAAACTATTAAAACGCAAAGATAAAGAGAAACTGTAACCCCCTGTGAGGCACTGAGCTGCAGGGTCAGCAACAGAGCTCTGTTTTTCTATCCAGTTTAATTAAAAAACATAAACTACCATGAATCACTTAGTTTGCCCCCAAAGCCTTTGCTGTAAAATCAGAAAGCCTAGGCTTCCCAGAAGCAGAATTTTCCCTTTTACCATGACTATGTTAAATAAAAGACCATAACAGAACAGATTTTTACTGAAGAAAGAAGAAAGCAGAAATGCTAGGTGCTATTTGGAAAACCTGACTAACCTGTGCACTACCCTTTTCCACTCACCTAGAATGTGCTGGCCTCCTCTAAGGGTTGTGGTGTCCTGCTGGAGTAGTCAGTTTGTGCCCAAATGAGCCCCACTTGGACTCTATTGGCTGTCACAGAGGATTTTGATGTGAGAAGGGATGAAGATTTCTGAAGCCTCTACAGATTCCTTTGGACAAGAGTCATTGTTCTCCACTGGGGAAAAAAAGGATCTTGTGAGTTATTATTCCACTGTAGTCAAATAGGAAGAGATGAAGAGATACTCTTGCCTGTGCAGATCTTTTCACTGGGCTGTGCTGGCCCTCAGCCTGCTGTGTGTTTACTGGGTTTCAACTTCTTTGCATGATGTGGAATAACAAATGGGATCTGCAGAGTTTGTTACAGAAAGGATGCTCCCTAACAGGTATTTTCTTTCCTTAACAAAACAAACAAACAAAGCCAACACCACCACCACCCCCCCCCCAACAAACAAACAAAAATTTCTTCTTCACAACTTTGATACAGTTGACATCTACCCAGCCTTGCTGCATTCAGTGTGTTTGGGTTTCCAGTGGTAGCCTTCATATTTTTATTAACTTCACAGCTCTCTCCTTTCCTTCAAGCTTTAAGCAAGCAGGATCTCCTCCTAAGGCAGTGATTGCAGTGGAGTTTGAACTTGAAAAGGCAAAGATCCATGATGAATCACTTCTGTCTTTAGAAAATGAGACATCCGTGGGAGCTTCTGATTTTGGCAAGTTTATAAAATTAGACACTGTTTTCATGAGTAACCCAGCTGCTACCATTAATCTGACTGCTCTGGGGGGTTCAGTGCACCAGTCCCTTCTATCTGAGAACCAGGACTGAGGACTTTTTTATAGCAAAAACTCTCCCAAAGGCCTATGTCATGACATAATTTTGCAATTGCAATTGAAATTAATGTAACAGCATCATTTCTTCTGAGTATACTTTTACATTGAATGGAGAGTTTCCTCACTGTATTGCCTTAATTCAGTTTCCCGATGAATATCAAAGTCAGGCTCTTTATTTTAAAATACATATCTGAATTTGTTTAGAGAGTGTTCAGCTACTTTGATAGTACCTTCACCAGCTTTTTAAAACTAGGCAAGTATTTCAGTATGATGGCAACTTATGGTGGTGTAATAATAATTTAGGTACCTACAACTCCCTTGCTACAATAGGCATCCCGTAGGAAGAAAATGGTGAAAAATCCTATGGAGATTGTTTCTGGCATGCATTTGGAATCAGATGGATCCCATTTTATTGCCAGGCTTGTGTTTAGCAGTAGCAGCTAAATCAGAGAAATATGGATGTGGCTGTTGAAGGTGTCCCAGTGGAAGGTAAGTGGTGGGATGGGTGCTTGATGCAATGGATATAGGAAAGTCCATGGCAACTAATTTGAATTAGATCTGAGTTGTCTTTTCCCCATACCATGGTAGGATTGACAACAACATTAATCAATAACTCAAAGAGTTCCTTGATCTTTTCTTTCTTTTTTTTTTTTTTTTGGTGGTGGTTGAGATAAGAAGAAACAGTTAAATGAAAGACCCGTACTAGAGAATATGTGTGTATAAGCAAACACAAATACACATATTGAGGTGAAATATTACTTATTAACTCTGTGGCAAATGTAGGTCAATGTCCAGAAGCTTTGATCAGTCCTTCTGAGAGAATATTCTGTTCTAAATCACCAGCAAGGCCTTTTGCTTCAGCAGTGTTTTTCAGCTCTCTCAGCTGGTACTCCGTATCAGGTCTTGATCATCTGTTTGTGATAACAGGGGTGGAAATTCCAGAAGGAACAGATGAACTTCTCAGAAGTAAGGGTTCTGTTTCTGTATAAATATCTTTTGCAATAAAGGGAAGGGAAGAGAAAATGCAGCAAATCTGTTATACAGTATCAGCAAAACTTTTGCTAAATAGAATGTTTTTATGAGCAGTCAGCAGATTGCTGAGGCTCAGGTATTTGCTTAGTGACCGTATAACAAATTACAGTCATAATATAAGATTCAGTTCACTTTCACCATCTTGTGTTTTCTTTATAATGGCAAACAAAGACCTTGTACTTTTCAAGGGGTTTTTGGACTTTGCTTTATCGGTGTTTGGGGTTTTTTTGGTTGTTTTGAGTTTGCATTTTGTCAGTGAAGATTCATATTCCCTTTTTCTGGCATTCAGAAGACTGTAACTTAAGTTAAAAACAGAAGGCTTCACAAAGACCTCATTATCTTCTTCTGACTTATTGGTGTGACTTTGCTCTCTCCGTATACAGATAAGTGCCTTAAATCTCTGCTGGCTATTGTGCTTATACTCTTCCAGGGCAACAACTTAGTGAGCATAGCATGTAGCTAACCTACATTTTATAATAAATATCCTTTCAGGATTCTTTTCTCAGTACCCAGTGTAATTTTGGAGCTCTGTGGATGTGTGTAATAGTCTTAACTAATCAATTCAAAAGCAATGGTTGTGCATGAGGTCTAATGAATTTCCTGTTATTCAATTCATGTCAAAGGAAGTTAGTTGAAGAACTTCCATGGGACCCAGCAGAATTAGACCAGACCCCATACCATTAACAAAACTCATATGGCTTACAGGGCAGACAATAAAGTCATGATTTGCCTTTGCTTATAAAGCTGGGGAAGGAAAGCATACTCTCTGTAGTTATTAAAGTATTTGTGCCTGAATTGTTTCTGGTTTGAAATGTCAAGGAAAACACAGCACACTGGCTGCACATGGATCTAGTAATTGTTTGTAATAATCAAGATAGAAAGGATTTTGCCCTTTCAGACATCTATGTTCCTCTCCAGACATCTAAAAGACATAAAATAAGGAGAGAGACATTTTTTCATTATCATCTCACTACCTTTTATCCTTTGTAGCTCTAATTTTAGGACAGCAGCTTTTTCTGATGAAGGGTACATGCACCACTGCCATTAGCTGAGAGATGCTCATGTTGAGCAGAGCTTTTACTGTGCTATGGGTTGTCTTCTATTTTCAAATGCTCTGGACTAATGGTGTTTGTGATGAACTAAAGCAACCTGTAGAATCCTGCCTACAAACAGTAACTAGAAGGTGTCTCAAACACCAGAGGTCTGGAGTGTATCATATTTATATATATTGTATACCATGCCCTTGTATATAATTTTATGTCAATAGAATTACTTGTTAGGATGGTAAAATGAGTTGCACTGAACAAGTTTTGGAGTTCAGCTTGGTGTTTTCACTTACAAGACACATCCAAATGTGAACCATTCTGCTAATTTTGTGGCTGACACCAAGCTAAGTGGTGCAGTATGCTGGAGGGAAGGGATGCCATCCAGAGAGTCCAGATAGCTTTGAAGGGTAGACCTGTGTGAACCTCATTAAGTTAAGGAGGGCAAAGTGCAAGATCCTACACCTGGGTTGGCCAATCCCCAGTATCAATACAAATTTCATCTGTAACATCTAGTGTAAATAAGTAAATTGCTTTTAGATGCTGAATTCTTGTACTTTTGAAATACTTTGAAAATTTTCCAATATTGTCTTATTTCCCTTGCTTGTGGCTTATGTTTGACTACAGCTAATGAATATTGTGTATTTGGGACAGAAACACTCTCCTGTTTCACCTGAATGGAAATTATTTCTGGGTGTGTGCCTTTTCAGCATGAGGCAGTATGTAACTAAACAGCCAATTTCCATAGTGTCCTATCAACAGTTTTTCTATTTCCCTTTTAATTACAAAAATCTGGAGAACACCTCCAGATGTATTTAAATAGCTTTCAATGTTTAGATGAATGGATGAAAGCCATCTTGCTCCCTCCTGAGCCCAGACACTGTCCACTGTGTAGGACAGTTCTCAGATTTCAAGGCACGTTCCTTTTGTTTGTGTGCTCACAGGCTTTACTATCTTGTTTGTTCAGTGGAACAGAGAATCCCATAAAACATACAGAAATATTTCCACTCTGTTAGCAGTTTGCTACACTAGGAAAATTTAGGGTGAGGGCATTGGGATGCATTCTCAGCAGGTGAAAACTGGCAGGCCTCAGATGAAGGGAAAGGTGTTCTGCTCTGCAGCAGCTGTGGATTTGCCACTGTATATCCACTCAGATATTGAACATTAAATAAAATCTCTGAGTACCAGTGAGGGCAAGGTTGTAGGGAGAACTATCATCTTATCTCTCTTTGTTAATCATGAGAGATTTGGGGAACACAGATGAACTTTTAGGACTCATTCAGAGAAATGTTTTTGTGCTTGAAAGCTTATGTATAATCCAGTAGCTACAGTAAGTCCAGTAAAAGACACTGCTTCTCCTTTAGAGAATTTGCTTGCTCTTTATATGCTAAAGCAAGTCAAGCAATGTTTACATTAAAAAAATTGCATTGAGCACCAAAGATGAATTATCACTTATGCATTTCCTGCTTTCAATTTGTATGTGGGAACAAAATTTCAGGCAATATTATCCCTAAATTAAAAGAAATGTAAACTGACAGGTGCAAATCAGGACTGTATAATTTGATCCTCATTGGAGACTCCTTTTCACATGGATTTATACGAAAACAGGTTTGGGAGCCTCAGTTAAGATTTATGATCAAGAATGAATTGCAAGTAATACTTGCTCAATTAAATAGAAATTATTCTTGGTTGTCTGGCAAAGTCTGTTTGCCTTGGTTAAATGAAGTGTGTAGAGTAAATTACTGGTTGCACAGTGCACAAAAATAGTCAGTATTTGGACCCATAATCAGTGTTTCCAGTCCTGTTTTAGTTTGCTCTGATCCTGTGAGATATTGAGCATGTGCTGTCAATGATGAGGGGGTGCCCAGCAGTCAGAAGTACACCATATCAATAGGCTCAGGATTGTATATTGTTTTTTTCTAAGTGTTATTGAGAACAACTTTCACATGTTTTGACTTCTTAGATCTTTGTTGCTCCAAGTAGTGTCGAATGGTAGTGATGAGTCAGGATTTTTTGCCTCCAACAATAATCTGAGCAAATCTGAATTAAATGAAAAAAGTACCTGCTGCTGGGCTCAGCTGTGTCCTGCATTGGGTTCACTGGAGCTGGCTGGAATCCTCTGCAACACCCACTGCCAGCTTCTCACCGCTTATATCCAATGGATCTCCCTGCCTTCCTGGTTTTTAGATCATGATTATTGTCTTTCAAGGTCTGTTTCACAGATATATATATCTGTACAGGAATGTGTACTAAACAAACTTGTCACCCCAGAAGGGAAAATTAACTTAGTAATAGTTCATATCCTGTCTATTTAGATTCTGTTTAGGGCTTTGAGACCTACCTTCCCTTTGAGAAATTAAAAGCAATTTTTATCTTTTCTTGACACTCCTGGAGTATAAGTTGTGTCAAAAGTGTCAAGAAGTAGAGATCAACAGGGCTGGAGTTTATCTGTCACTTTGCCTTTCTCAGTAGAGGGAGTACTCCCAGCCCTTCTCCAGCCCCCTTCAAGAATTATCTGCAGTTTGCCAGGTGGTTCTGGGACATTCACTGAGGACCAGGGTTGAGGCAGTGCAAATCTGCTGTCCTTCAGCACAGTAAGTGGCAGAGTTTGGTTTACCTGCTGTGTTTTCAGCAGATGGAAGAATAGCTTTAAAAGGGCATTGGCTGCAAACGTAAAATAAGACCAGTGTTTTCAAACATGGACAATGCATTCCCATGTGCTTCCAGCAGATTTTTGGAAGCATTCCACATTTCATGCTCTCCAAAGGGAGCATGCTTATTGAGTGAAACCACTATTTTTAGAAGTTTTGTTCTGTAGCAGGTGTAGCTTTTGTGCCTGTATTTGTAAAGACTGAAGTGTAGGTCTGTCTACACTTAATTCTGTAAGGCTTTCCCGAAGGGTCCCAAACAAACGACCCGCTTGATTCATATGTCTTTACACTAAGGACTTTGGAATCCAGATGCCTACTGGATTTGTAGCAGCAACAAATCTAAAACCTTATAATAGCACTTGATCTTTTCGAACCCCAATTTTAGCTAGATTTGAACAAGATAAGAAGATGTGTTACTAAAAGATATATAAAGTTGAGAAGCAAAGGAATAGTGTATGTGAACTTCGGGCTTTTCTGTAATGCCTTATCCTGGAAAGACTTTCAAAACAATATTAGTGGAGATAGATAGATAAAGTAGCCCCTTTATTAGAAGCTTCTAAGTGCACAACAATAGTACGTGCACACACGTCAGCCTGGTTCATTTCTGCTCTAAATCTTTCAAAAGCTGTTTCTTCAGTGAGCTAAAGAAATCTGTTTCTGGAGGTATTCTGGACATACACTACTAGAATCTAACCCAGACTCATATATGCATATTAATAATGGATATTTTTTGTCTGCCTACTGCTTTCTAATGACATCACTTTGACATCTGAAAGCAAAGCATACAGGGAGTCTTTTGTTTCCCTGTTGTCATGCAATGGATGGCAGATAAGCTTTCAGTGTAGCATATATTACTTGAGGGAAAAGCTTATATTTAAAGATAGTGGCTCAGTAGGGGAAAAAGATCTTGCTGATGTTCCCTTTCTGAAAAAGCTTGTGCATAAGTTTATCTTATAAATCTAATTTATAAACTATCTGTCCATGGTAGAAACAATCCTCAGCATTGCTATGCTCCAGACACTGCTCATTCTTCCTTTAACCCACAGGGAACATAATTTTAGGAAGGCTCAGAAAAATGGAGTTTTAATTTTTCTATTTGTCTTGTAATATATTTGTGTAACTGTTCCTGACACTTTTGCAACTGTGGCTGGAATGACAATCCTTCTCTTCTGTCACCCTACCAAGAGATAACTACCCAAAGCCTCACAAACTCAGCAAGTGCCTGTGATTCTCTTTGCATTCATTCAAAACACAGCTGCATGCAGTTTGTCTAGAAAAGTCACCAAATTAATTTGGTACCATGATCTCAGCTGTCATGACTGTCCTTTTAATCTACAGGACTGCTTCTATCAGCTTTACGCCCTTTACCAAGAAAAGAGCTTCCAACTGAAAAAGTTTCCATCTACATGAATATTTATGAATCTGAGAGACCACTCCCCTTATTTTTTCTTGTGCAACAAACATGGGCTACAACTTCTGAGAAGCCACTATCACCTGAGGCTTCACTAACCAGATGTATTTGCAATCTCAGAGCCTAATTTCCCATTTGTGAAAATGGATGAAGGTTTGTTTAAATTGGTAGAGAAACACCTAATTGCACCATTTTATTATCTGATTATCAAGATCTAATAGAATCAGCATTTCACTTGTCTTAAATACTAGTTGGATTGCTTAGTCCCATATGAAACTTTCCTTCCTGCAGGTAATTTATTTCAGCAATTTTATTTTATCCATTATTTTATTTCAGGTATTCCAGAAAAAATGCAACAAAGACATTTATAAGTGAATCCTTAAAACACTGGAACTGTATCAGCCAAATTAAGTGCACAAGCAAATGCAGAGTAAATGACCTTTAAATGACGTCTCATAATGAGAAACTGAACTACCATCCTTGATAAATCCAAGTTTCTGTCATTCATTTTTTTAGAAATAATAAATGGAGTAAAAATGAGACAGAAAGAAGGGTTCAAAAATATTTCTCCAGAAAATTAAAACAAAACCTCACAGTACCTGTAGAAACAGAATGCTTAGCCCTGAGAACAGAAATAAGAGACTATCCAAATGGAGATATTAAAGTATGACGTTACTATTTGTCATCTCAAAGGAATAATCCAGTACTTGTTCTTTCAACACGTACTTTTCTTCGTCTGCTGTGTATATTGATATCAGGAGTTTTCCCAGAGGTGTGTCTGTGCAAAACCTGCACTGTAGGATGCTGTTCCTTCTAGAGGAGACAATTAATATCCTTAATGAAGGTGAATGAACCTATTACGGGGGAAGTTCTAACATGGCAGATCTTCTTGATGAAGATTCTGTTCCTTTATACATGTGGATGCTGTAGCCAATTCTTTATTAAGGGGGATAAATAGACATGATTTTAAATAACCTGCAACTGAAAGACAACAAATATTCATTATTTTAAAAATCATGCTGATGTTTTTTACCTACAGTAGCTGAGCATGATAGAAATCATAAACTAATTTTCATAAAAATTCTGTGATTAATCTGAATGTTTAGCTTTGGCCAAGAAAGCAAAAACATTGAATACTTAAGTGTTATGCTCAAAATGACAAACATGTTGGCAACATCTGAAATCAAGACCTAATCTGGATTAATTATCTGTGCTGAAACCCTACTATTCTCTTTTACAGAGGAGACATAGAAAAGGTTTGTGAACTTGCTGGATATTCAAAATGAGCTGTGGCCCCAAGTAGCTAAGTTCACATCCCCAAAAATGTCCAAGTTTGAGTCTTCTGCCTTGCAATGTGAAGAAAGAATGAACTGGGATCTGTATGAACAGAAATCATTTTGGTGTAAGGTCTATCTGTTGCTCTACTGGACTATAAATGACAATTACTTTTCTGTGATCCATGTTTCAGTGCCCTACTGCCAAGTAAAAGCATACACATGTAGTGAAGTTTATTTCCAGTACAAGTCAGCAGCTGCAGAGAGATTATTTATTACACCCTGCCACAGCTCAAACACAGAGTTAATTTGGTTCAGATGATGAACAAATGGTTTGAATTTTGTTCCAAATGATCATGGTAGTGACTACTGACATGGAGCGTAACTGCTGCCTCTGCAGGAGTGGACATTGTTTGGACAAAAGGCTGAGTTCAGACAGGCGGGGGTTTGCCTTTTTTGATCCAGTCCAAGTGACCTAGACAGGGGAATCCCATATGCCCAGTCATAGAATCATAAAGTCACAGAATATGCTGAATTGGAAGAGACCTGTCAGGATCATCGAGTCCAACTTCTGGCCCTGCACAGGACAGTCCTGATAATTACACCATATGCCTGAGAGCATTGCCTAGATACTTCTTGAACTCATACTGGATTGGTGCTGTGACCACTGCCCTGGGGAGCCTCTTCCAATGCACAGCCACTCCCTCGGGGAAGAACCTTTTTCTTCATATCCTACCTAAACCTCCTGTCTCAGCTTCATGCCTGTGTTGGGTTGGGTTGAGCTGGCAAAATGCCAGCTGTCCAAAACAAAAAGAAAGGGTTCCCTCCCCCACAACCAACCAAGAGAAAAGGAAGGAGAGAGAGGAAAAAACCTTCAAACTAGGTTTATGCTGGAACTAATTATATATATCATACAGAAAAAAGAAAATTAAGAGAAAACTACAATATAACACACACTTACACAAGTTATATATAACAAGAAATAACTTCCCACTCCCCAGTTAATACAAAGTCTATTACTCTAGATCTATAAGTAATTTAAAAGACACCTAGCAAGAAACAGAAAGTATAACAACAAAATATTTCTACTTTTCTGAAACCAAAACAAAATGCAAGCAGCAGCAGCTGGAGCAGGGCCTAGCACAGTAAAAGAGCTGCAGAATGTTCTCCTCCTAGTTCAGCCATGATGGAACTGACTAAGACACCTCCCACTGCTGCACACCTACTTTAGGTTTATGTCATTTCCTTAAGTCCTATTACTGGTCATGAGAGTGAAGAGATCGGTACTTGCCTCTCCACTTTCCCTCTTGAGGCTGTTGAAGACTGAAATAAGGTGTCCCCTCAGTCTTCTCTTCTCCAGGCTAAACAAGCCAAGTGCCTTCAGCCACTCCTCATACTGTTTCCCCTCCAGGCCCTTCACCATCTTCATTGCTCTCCTTTGGACACCCTCTAAGAGCTTAATATCTTTATTATACTGTGACACCCCAAACTGCACACAATATTCAAGGTGAAGCAGCACCACTGCAGAGCAAAGTGGGTTACATTGCTTGTATCATTTAGCTATCAGAACTTGAAAGATAAAGAGAAAATAGCTCTTGTTCAATATTATGTACAGTGCTGTTTATCCTAGAGAGCTTCTTTGGTATTGACGTCCTGGGTTAAAATCTTCATCAAGACATGTTGCAAGTTATTACCATAATGTCCATTGGCTTTGAAACACTCAGAAAGATTTATGGCGGTAATATAGTGCTTTCAAAGCTTCTTTCAAGCCCAAATTTCACAATAATCAAGTATAGCTGACTGTATATTATAAAAACAGTAAAAGAATATTATACTGTTGCCAAAAGCAGCAAACAGTTTTACAGATTTTTGGAAAGAAATCTTTTTCTTACACCCATGCATGACCAAATAAGCCTGTAAAATTAATTTTTAAAAGATCATGGTGAAAGTTTCTGTTGGACAAACCATATAAGAATGAAAGAAATGGAAAACAGGAATACAACTGGGGAAGAATCAGACTGTAAAACTTTCTCAGCATCTTCTAGATTGGACAAGTTCATTCTATGACATTCAAAGCAGAGCTGTGGTTAGAAAGATAAAAATGGAGAAATCACAGCTATGACAAACATTCTCCTGACAGAGCCAGGATTTCATTTGCCACAACCAAACCTTTTTCATCCAACAAGGCAATGGAAAGCATCTCTTAGGCTAACAAAAGAAACTGCCTTCCATAATGTCTCCCTTTTGTGTAGTGGCTTATAAAATATCCTATGCCTCAGACCACATCCCATGGAGGACTGCAACTTACAATGCCGCTACTTAATTAGTGTAAATATATGGAACATACAAACCAGCAAAGGAATGTAATGGAGAAACAAAATAGTTACAATTTTTAAGGGATGCAAACATTAAAACCAGCTAATCGAAAATGGGGAGGAGCTAATACAATAATGAGAAAGGAAAGAATAAGTGAATTCAATGGAAACCTCAGAGTAAGTAAGAGAAAATATTTAAGAAGAAACGTACAGCTATGGATAAATATATTTAGAGGTCACTCACTGCTTCTCATTAGAAAAGTAAAACTGTGAGCTAATGATGCTTTTAAATTTTTCTAAGGTATAGAAAATTCTGTGGGATGAAGAGACATGGTGATCTCTTGTGAAAATGCTACTTAACATTTATCCTGAGTTTATTCAAAACAAGCCATCCTAGCTTAAAGGAAAAGACTGCTCATCACTGGAAGTTTCAAGGGATCATATGTGCACTCATTTGGTGGGAAGAAATAAGTGTGCCTGGTGCTTCTGTATGATGCACGGCCAAGAGTAATCCTTAGTGTCATAGCAACTTCTACTATGATTGTTATCGTGATCTGGCATTTTAATAGCAACTGAAGAAGTAACTGGCTCACAAATAACTGGGAACGCAAGTAGGCAAATACCTGTCATGATAGCTTATTTCCCCCCCCATTTTGTCAGCCTTTGGAGACTAAATTTCTGAAAGTGTTGTTGGTCAAAGTGGCAGACAAACCTTTCAGCCATGGTAGCTGGTGAGATCCAAATGAGCAGATGATGATGATATGGTGATGGTTTCCAGCTCTGTAAAGGAAAACTCCTGCTGATTTGGGAGTTCCATTTGATGAACACCATATGTCTATACTGAACTTTTTCTTCTATTTATTTTAAATTTCCTATGAAAGCCATTTCTATGTGAAGGGATAAAGAAGCTACGTGCTTAAAAAGAAAATCAAACTGCAGTGCTTAGAAGTATGTTTATTCAACTGTGCAGTTCACTGTTGAAATAGGGATTGACAGACGTTAGCCATATTTTATCACTACTCTCATGAATGCCAGGACTAGAAGTATTCAGAAGCAGTTGATGCCAACAGTAATCTGAGCCATCAGCTTTCAGTTGAACATGTACTGGGAAGATTTATTCTTGCTTTTTTTTCATTGTGCTTATTCCAGACTTCCCACAGCAGATCTTAATGAAAAATATTCCAAATTTCAGTGGCAGTTCCAAGAAACTGAGAGATGGAACAAAGTGCACCAAGAACTTGATTCAAAACAGAGGACACCTGAGATAGGACTTAGGAGAGACGTAGGTGCTTCCCTTTGATACTGTGATTCTCAAGACATTCTGTCAGCTGCAGCCTAATGCTGGACAAGTTTAAAATGTGTTGGCAACCTAGTCTTTGACTTCCGAAGAAGCCAAAGCCTGACTTCTCCCCTGCCCAGAGCAAGCCTCTTTGTGGTGGTGGTAATCACAAGCAACCATTCCATGCCTAAAACATAAGAGGGTGCCAAACTTGAGCAGCCTTCTTCTGTCTGCCTTGCTTGAAGGTGTGAATGCAGTAGGTGATGGGAAGAGGGTACACCTGCTCAGGATGGTCTCATGCACAACATGCAGCAGCAATGGCTTTTGTCCTCAGTCTGGCACTGAGTCCCTTCAATGCAGCAGTCCGGTCCATGCATTGCTCGGTCTGCTTGTGAGATGTTTGTCTGATGAGGGTGAGAGCTGCAAGGCAAACCTGGTTTTGGGACAGGAGAAAGCTTCTCCTCTGTTACTGAGACTATGTCCCTTTGCCTAAAAATAATTTAAGACTCATTTTAGCATGTGGGCTGTAAAATTCTCTTTAATTTCACCAGGGGAGGATTACTAAACCAGCCTACTAGCTCACATATGCCTCATGGCTTGTACAGTGAAGCTCATGGTAAAGAAAATATCCAAGACTGGTTCTTGATAGAAGGGATTCTTCAGTTTTATGTCTCTTCGTGACTTATCTCTGACATCTTCACATGAACACACACACAACACACACACAATTTTTTTTGTGAAAAATTTTGAGAAAAGCAGAAAGGCTTAAAGATTCCCTCCAAGTCAGTATTAGGTTCAGCTGCATAGTCTGTTCATATTCTTATCACATAATGTTCTGCCTCTGAAAAAGGAATAGACAAAACCCATCTGATTGATTAATGGGATGCAGTTACACACAGCATCATTATAAATGTGTACAGTGAACTAGTCCCAAACAGCATAATATCCAAGGATTTTTTGTTAAAGGATTTAAAAATAACTTTGCTAAAGTGTATGAAAAAAGTCATAACTTCTCTGTCAAGGATTTGTAGGCAACAAGTGCAGGCAAAATTCATTGAAATAGTGATTTATTGCTATTACTTAATTTGCTTTCAAATATATGTATATGCATATGTAGAGAGTGTGTGGTATTTTATGAAAGAGGGAGAAATATTTCAATGATTTTTTTTTTGTTTCTGTACAAATAAAACCCCTGTGAAAGCTTTGGAGGCAGAGGCAAAAGAAGAAAAAAGAGCATAACTTTCATTTTTTCCAGAAGTGTCGTGATGATTTACTGCACCTTGTAAGAACTTAGAGGTGACGTTAGAGACAATTTTTTGCCACTGGGGAAAGATGAATGGGATTGCTGTGGAGGATTGCTTCAGCAGTATACAGAAGAGAGATGTTCACCACAGCTGTTTGAGAGATGCTGCTTCTGCTCGAGAGGTAAGGCTACATGCTTCCCCACCTCTCTGAGACTCCTTCTGCTCTGGAACACTGGATTGATCCAGAAATTATGAAAATCTGTTTAATAGCAGTGCAGAGAATGAGTTGCAGAGCCATTTATAACAGCCAAAATAATTCAGTCGTGACCTCTTCATGTTCCCATAAAACTGTTTTTCCCTCGGCATCAGGAGATGAGTCAGCAGTAGTGATAACAAGAGTTAGAGAAATACTGGAAAAAACAAGTGTCCCAAGTACTTTGGCAGTGAAATATTAAGCTTCAAAGTGATTTCTTCATGGAACATTTTTCTGTCTCCAGGACCACAAACTGACTGACTATATTAAAGGAAGAAGAAAAAGAGGGAGAGAGAGAGAAAACAGAACTTGGATGATATTTCTTAGTGTCTGCCAATATCTAACATGCTTTTGGAAAAGTTGCGTAACACCACCTACCAAGAGAGCCCTGTTCGAATAATGTTAGCAATCCTTTCTATTTGGTGCTATGTTTGTGGTTTTGCAGAACTGACCCACAGGGCCTCATTTTTTGACTGGTATAACAGGCTGTATTGTTTCTTAAGCCTATAGGGATGAGGAAATTGTCCTCTGAATGCAGCCTGACAAATCACATGCCTGACCAGAATTTACCATCAATTTACCATCAGCTCAATTATTCTTCCTGTAGAACACTTTGAGTGATGGGTAACTTTGAATGTCTTCTTTTGTGAAGGAGAGTCTTTGCCTCTGGTGATCAAGCATACAGGTAAGATGCTAAGGAACTTGAAATATGAGTGTTCTGTTTGAAATAATTTAAAGAAAGATTGTTGCAAATATTATTTTCTGGCCCTTCATGACAATGAGAGACAAAACTGAAGAGACGCATTCCCTATGTGTGAAGTAGTTTATATCCAGGGACTTCTCCAAGGCTGACACCAACACTGAAAATTGCAGCCTGAGGCTGAAGTAGGCAACCTGCCTTCTGAATAACAGTCTGGAATGGATGGGACATCATTTCTTTCCTGAGGTTTGGGGCCTCCCTGCCATCCACAGCTACTGTCTTTCCAGTTTCATTTATATAATGGCCCCACCAGAGTCGCCTTGCACACATATAGGTTGTGCATGGTCATGCCACACCTCTGACAAAAATCCTGTCAGGTTGGGCTTT
This sequence comes from Myrmophylax atrothorax, assembly GCA_026770055.1. Classification (NCBI taxonomy): domain Eukaryota; kingdom Metazoa; phylum Chordata; class Aves; order Passeriformes; family Thamnophilidae; genus Myrmophylax; species Myrmophylax atrothorax. The sequence continues at coordinate 83,329,261 of JAOXXN010000446.1, forward strand.
TTCTTGACTGGGCTGTGCTTGTTTGATGCTGGAGGACTTTGCACCCAGTTGCCCCTGGAGCAGGTCCAGCAGAGGGTGACAAAGATGATTCAAGGACAGGAGCATCTCTCTTACGAGGAAAGGCTGAGGGAGCTGAGCCTGTTCAGTCTCAAGAAGTGATGACTGAGAGGGAACCTTGTCAATGTCTACCAGTATCTGAAGAGAAGGTGTCAATAGGATGGATCCAGGCTCTCCTTGGTGATGCCAAACAATAAGACAAGAGGCAACAGGCAGAAACTGAGGCATAGGAAGTTCCACCTGAATATAAGGAATAACTTTACTGTGCAGGTGATTGTGCACTGGAACAGATTGCCCAGAGAGGCTGTGAAGTCTGGACTGTCTGAACACAACCCTGTGCAATGTTCTTTAGGATGATCCTGCTGGAGCAGGAAGGTTGGACCAGATGAGCCACAGTGGTCCCTTCCAACCTTATCCATTCTGTGACTCTGTAATCTATCCCCTCAGATCCCTCTGGCGCAGAATTTCCCTATGCTGCTGCGCTGTGTAGCTGGGACAAAGACGATCTGTGGCACCTACCTGCAGAAATGTAACCATCCAGGGGACTTTCTTGCGATAAATAGAGGAAAGACGGGGCTTTGGGCATTCTTGAAGGTAGGCAGCAGCTGAAACAGCGTATTGAAACTGCCTTGGAGGGTGAAAAACTGCCTATTTTAACATGCTGCAGAAAATGTTTGTTGCTGTGACTCTAAAGTTATGTTTATTGCAGTAATGAGTCTAAAGGAAGGTGTTCCATAAAGTGTTCCACAAAGCCTTTGCCCTAAATATCTGCTGTTTAAATATAGTAAATGAAAAAAAGAAAAAGACTATTGCTATCTTGTTTTATTGTTCTACCTGGCACTGTCCTGTACATGATGTTTGAGAATCTGACTGCACACCAACAAAATTTTTGCCTTGATCCTCTCTCCTCATAGTCATGAGGACGTCTATCAAATTAGATGGGATTTGGATGAAACCTGCAGAGAGGACCATAATGTTCCAGCCTTTTTCAGCCTAGAGCTGTGAGAAGTATTCACCACAAAACTGAAAAGTTTTCATGGGAGCTTAAGCTGAATATCAAATGCAGGAAGGGATTGAGTGTTGGGTGGGAATCATGTAAAACTCTACTTTTGACTTAATTTTGACCTGAAACCTGGCAATGCTCAGATATTTTGACTGAAGTTACTTTGAGGCTACAAATCCAAAAGTTAAAGAAAACCTCAGAAATGGCAAAGGTGGCATGAAGAGGTCAGAATTAACCCAAATATGCTTCAGATTTCATACTGGATTGAACTAGGTGCTGCTTAGCCTCTTTGCTTCCAAGTAAACAACAGTCATACTATTAAAGTATTGCAATCTATCACAGAAATGAACACAGACTAGCATATTGTCAAGCCTGAAAATGATCAAATCAGTTTAATATTCTCAGAAAAAAAGTCATGAACTTTGTGGATAGGATTGTTATTGGTGATACTCCCTAAGATTTGCTCAAGGGCATTTTTTAGAATCCTAGCTGAGAGAGAGCTTTTCTGGATATCTAAACTGAGTTGTTCATTGCTTGGTGTTGCCACAGGACTGTCCAGCCATCTCAGCCTTTGATGTTGAGCAACAACTTGGAAATAATCTTGTGCAGTGTATTTGTGTTGTCCCCTGTTTAAAAAATATTTTTTTTCTCATTTCATATTGCATTAGGAATGACTACAAAAAATCAACACTCAGCAGCAAGTAGAAATAACAATGGGATTTGCCTAGTTTTTTTGCCCAGACTGAATTTAGTGGAAAACCACTATCAGATGGAGAAGAGTCTGTGTTGTGTTTGCAGATGAGAATATTCTTGGGAGGAAAAAGCTTTTCTCCATAAAAGTGTTACTGCAGACGATCAGACAAACATTTCCAGCTCTCAGAACGGTCCAAGTTCTGAGAGCTGTAGCTCAGACAGACTCATGGAAAGAAGTCAGTCATACACATGTATGTGAATTCTCTCATATGAATAAAAGCACAATAAAAGCAAAGGAACTTTGAGCTGCGGAATCCCAACCTTTTTATCAGAAAAGAATTTTTCGTCTGGAGGCTAAGGACATCTTATTCTCTGCCCTGCTTGCCTACCTAATTGGAAGGTGCAGCATAGATGTGCAAAAAGGGTTGTGCTTTGAGCGTACCTCAAGGGTGAGCTGTCTAACCAAAGATACTGTTTCATCCTGTCTGTTGTGAAAAGAGCTCAATAGAACAGCCATTTCATTGCTCAGCAGGGCAAAAGACAGCAAGGAGGAAAGACTCTGACAGCTGAAACTGCAATACATTAATATTCATAATTTTTGTGCACAGTATTTTGTAGTCTGCTATGGAGTTATTTGCCTTTAAATTGGATAGCTGAAGTTCCAGCTTTCTGCTTTTGTCACTGCTTCAGACAAAACCATGATTGAATCACTGAGGAAAGAAGACATAAAATTCCAGACCACATCTGTTACTTGCTGCAGAGTGGGCTATACTTTCATATAGTTTCCATCACGCACCTTGCATTTGGGACTTACAGGTGCACAAATGGAATTAGCAGCTTTCAAAGGCAAGACTGACAGTCTAGCAGTGCTCTCTGCAGGGGAACCATGAAGTGAGGTCTGCCCAAAATCCTACCCCCCTGCATCTAGGTGACACCTTCGACATAAGTGATCATGTTAAAGTAAAAAATTTTTAAGTCTGTTTCACTGCCAGGAATGCTACGGCTGTACCAATGCCAAAGTACTATCACAAATGGGACACAGCTCCAGTAGGTATGATGGTCTTCATTCAACAAATTTTAATGTTAGAAATATCCTAGCTAAACCCCATGGAGTTATTCGGGTGTTTAAGATTAAGCATATGCATATTTTCTATCTAAGTATTTTGGAAGGATAGAAATATAACTGGACCAAGCCCCAGATGCCCCCTTTTCTTGCTGACATTGTTTGTAAGTTGAGAGTACTATTTGTCATCAAAGACAAACAAAGGGAGGATGACTCAGTCTCATCCTCATTCAGAGGGGAAGAATTCAAAGGGAATTGGCTTTCCCTTTTTATAGAAATCTACACAAAGGGAATGGAAGTCACGTTTTTCTGAAACTGAAATGCAATCCTGTTAAAAACTGTTTTTCTGCAGCTATTATTTGAGTCTGAGTTTGTTAGGTCAAACACAGCTGAATTCTCTCTTATAGAGAAAAGCTGAAGGAAAGGTGTGATATTATGGTGAACTGTTTCTTGAGGAAACACACAGTGATTCAAGTCTCACATCTGTTCCTCCTCAGAGCAATGGAAAGTACTTTTCAAATACCAGCAGCACCTCTACCACAACTTTCTGTTACTTAAGCCAAGAGCAAAAGATAAGTACCTTGTAAAGTCCACAGTGAATTCAGTGCAGATAAAAATAACTTTTTTATTAGCCCCACCTCCTCCTATCAAAATCAATGGTGTAATATTGACAGCTTATTTTTCTAATGTTCTTTGTGTCTTTGTGTTTTTTTTTACAGATAGTGAAACTTGTGAAGAAAAAATACACAGAACAAAATGATTAAAGAAAATTGGAAGATCACACTAAATGCTCCTCTGGGTAGATAAATGCAAGTTGAAAGGTTCAAGTACTGAGTTCATCAGAGTGTCTCAGAAATATCATTCATTATTTTTTATGAACTATCTCACCATGAACAAAGCTTGATGGATGGTGACAAATTGACCATAAAGCACCTCACAAATAGCAAAAGGCTATTAATCTGGAGAAGTATGAACTTCACTTTCAGCAGGGGGAGTAGGAGAAATAAGCTGTAATTAATGTGTTATTTGTAGAGTTTCCCTGAGCAGAGAAAGAAGCTCCACTGCTAGTTCTCAGTACAAGATTTGCCAGGAGGTTTCATCAGGAGGGAAACATAGTGGGACTGAGGAACTTAATACTGGAGGGACTAAGAGAAATATGGGGATGATCCTCACAAACTTCTGGCCAGCAATGGAGAGAGAAGGGCAATACTTTAAAAGAAAACTTTTGAGTCACATTTTCTAAACTGCACAGCTGCATGTAGTTTGTGGAAAGATAAGATTTCTCTGCAGAACATTTCAGTGTGAAACGAGTGGATCAGGAGGCCAGCAAGAAAAGTACAGTGCCCACTTAGGTCCTGTAAACCCTCATGGTGGGCTGCTATTTTCAGTGGAGAAGTTGAATCAGACACATTTCTCACAAGCAGCACATGGGGGTATTCAAAGAAAAGTTAAACAATGCAATGTTCAAAATGAATCTGAGGAAAGTGTGTTTCAGTTAAATAACGTATTTGAAATATACTGGACTCTTATTTGTGATTTTCCTCAGGACAGTATTAGTACAATAACAAAACAGATGAGGCGGAATGCTTGATTTAAAAAAGATTGGGTCTTCAAGGGCTTATTTACTGTCCAGCAAGGCTCTGCAGGCTGGTCTTCCCAGGCACAGCAGTTCCCAGGTTTGGATGCTGAGGCAAGAGCCTTGGAGTGCGAAGCAGTCCAACTGCGGCCGAACACAAGGTCACAACCAAGAACATATGAGATGAATAAATCTTTATTGGGCTGGGCTGCAAAACATTAGGTAATGGGGTCAGTGACAAAAAAAGAACTTCTGAATCATACTCCAGAATGTGCACAAGAACAGAAGTTCAGGCCTCTAGCAAGGGGCAAAACTCATGCTTCTGGTGCTGCTAGGAAAAAGGGAAAGAAAAATCACTCAAGAAGTTTCTTCTACTTGTGGAAGTGCATGTATTGTGTACACCTATACTGTTTCAATTTGCAAGAGGTCATGATATTTTCCATAGCTCAGACTGGATGCAAGTGCTAACACAATCCTTTTTACTTATTTTTCAGCTTCCATCACCACATTTGTCTTCTTCCTTCTTCTCACCATCTTTCTCACCTACAGATGGAGAAACCAAGCTGAGAAAAAAACAGAAAAAAACCCTCCCAAACAAACTCTCCATTTCTGGGGAAGAATTTCAGTGCTCATTTCCACCCTGAACTGTGGCTGATAGTTAAAATACCCCTTCTCCCTCTCCCTATGGGAAATAAAATTCTGAGAACTCTTTGCTCACAATGAATTAAGCACTTAGTTGTGAATCATATTGGAATTCATTTTTCTGTTGAATTGGATTTTTCCCAAGGGGGATAATTACATAGTTGAGGGGGTTGCTGGGTGAAACCTGAGCTGCCCATCTATTCAGGTCAGATACCCAAGAGCCTACAGGCTAGAAGTTTGGGGTCCTTCTTCAATTTATTTATTGAAACATACAGCATGAGCTATTTCCCCACAACAAGGACTGCTCTCCGGTAAGAGAGGAGAGCTGCTAAGAGGTGGTGAGACCTTGAAGAGAAGGTAAGAATGTCAGAAGGAATCAATCCTGGATCTAAAAGTGGATCCAGACTTTAGGTCCCCAGTTGATCCATTTTAATGATCTGTGCTGTAACTGCTGCTCTGTCCAGGACAGAGACTCATCCAGAAAGACTAGCTGCTCTGCTGAGAGACCTTTGGCCACCTGCAGGATGCTTTGGTCTCTGCTTACTCCTGTCTGTTCCTGAGCCACCTTGTTCCAGAGTCTGCCCTGTGTCAGGGCAACACTATCTCCCTCTCTACGTCAAGTGCGGCCTCATCTGCTTTTGGTATGTAGCACTTCTCATCTCAGAAATGCTCTGAACTAAATCGTGAACTTTTCAGGTCAGAACTGGCTGGGCTCTTTTTTTCCTCTCTCTTCCAAACATCCTGAAGGATGTGCAGTACAATACAGACAAACAGAAGTCAAGAAAAAAAATGAAATTGTACAGGGTGTGCAAAACTCATAAATAAACTGTTACTGGGAAGAAAATACACTCCAAAGAGGAATCTGAAGAAGAAGGCCGGTATTCAGTCAACAACAGCTAAGGCATACTTCCATTTTAGTGGGCTGTCTAATGGTTTGTTGTCAGAGAGAAGGGACAAGAAACAAGTACTAACATGTTTTTCTGCACTTGTTGCTTCAAGAAGAATAAGTTGTGCATTAAAATGAGACTCTTAATAACACTGAATATTGCTGAAATTGAGATGGTGCAGTTTGAATGGGGTGGAATTGCACTTCAGATGTGAAGTTCCACTCTTCCCTTATCAATTGCTATTTCTGTTTTAAACTGTATTTCTATGACTGTGCCTATGAGGTGTTTGCTGGTGGATTCTACTGAGTCTATCATGCTTTAAGAGGCTTTAAAAACTAGTATTGTGAAAATAATACTGTAAAGCACAAAATTGTGTGTAAAGAGACATGTCATGATCTCTGCATTTACATCAGACAGAGGAACAAAAGAACCTGAATGTAAAAAGAATGTAGCTAACCCAAAGGAGTTCTCTTCCTGATTAATTAGAAAGTAGTTACGGAAAGAAAACCTATGTCTGCTCACTGCTGCTAAGGCTGGACTGCCTCTAACAGAAAATGTTGTCCAATCTTGTCTTAATTGCTTTGTGCAGCATTGCTACTGTTTATCACTCTGGGAAATGGTTCTAGTTTTAAGAAGCCTAAAGAAATAACCATTACAAAATGAGCAGAAATATCTTCTGCGTAGTTTTGCATAGTTCAGGTGATCCCATGGACTGAATTTTGTTCCGTAGTTTCACATTTTGTCTGTGAGCACGATCCCACCTCTTCTGAATAGATTTTCTCATTTGCTTTCTGTGCTTCAGATGTGGGGGCAAGGTGTGCCTGGAATCAACTCACCTATACAAATAATGCTTCTGCTTTACTCTGGTTTTGGCTTTCCTGAGGTAATTAGTGAGTGATGGGCCAAGGCACTCCACAGAAATCTTTTTTCTCTCTCATGCTGCCCTATTATGTGTGGAATTGATTTTCTGACTCAAAGTCAGCACCCTCATGTTGTATATTGTCCCTCTGAAGGCTCACCATTTATATCATGTGGGAGGAAAACTGGCTGTCATGTTATTTAGTGAGTAATATAATTGTATAGTACTTGCTTTTGTGGAGAGGGTGGAGTCAATGCCAGGAAACTAGTGTGAAGGAAATACAGGCAGGGGAGACTGCAGGCATATAACCCTGTGTTCACTGAATAAATTTCTGTACTGAGATGTCACTGTATCGAAATAGATTGCAATTTATATTAAAATATGATAGGGGCTTTTTTCCTTTGACAAAGTCAGGTTGGTTGGAGTAAAACTGCATTCCAATGCATGGATTGATTTACTGAATGCAGCCAGAACAATACAGCATGACTACTATGCCTTCTTTGGCAGTATTTCTTATCCTAGTTGGCTCCACCTGCAATCTCATATGCATACCTAGAAAAGAGATTGGTACCTCTCCAGTCTTCACAGGCAGCTGCCCAAGAGGTGTCCCAGTGCTAGAATGGGCTGTAGACTGGCATGAATTCATAGTGCATGCTATTTTATCCTGTAGGTAGGTTGCCTTTAAACCCCCCTGGTGGACTGGGGAAAGGGTGTAAAGGAAAAAGGCTTCTGAAAACAGGCTATGAGTGACAGATGCCTTGCAAGCCAGAGACCTCTGCCTACTTCTAAGAAATTCCCCAAATGTAGCTAACAAAAGTACAAATTCAAATTTACTGTACAGGGTTCTGTAGCTCCACTGGATGGCTTTGAATGTATCTGAGCATTGAGAAAGGCTGACCATACACTGTAGAGAATAAGAACTGTTAAGAACAAAGTGTTTTTCAGAAAAATAAAGCTGGATTATTGCAAGTATTGAACAGGTTTCTTATGTTACCAATCAAGGAATTTAATTTAGTGCACACAAAATTTATGGGATTCAAAGACTGGCTGATTGGAAGGATGCCCCTACACAGGGGTTGCTGTCTTCCACTTGGTTGTCAAATCTGAATGATATTTTACATGAAGAGCTGTCACTGTGAAAACATTTATCTAGCAAGAAGTAAATTTAGTACTGTTTGACTTCTATCTAGCAACAATTCAGAATGTCTGAATGATATTAATGGTTCAAAATTCAGGTCCCAAGGAAAGGATTGTGAACTGTAATGATATTAATCTTAGACAATAAGATATATGAACTCATGTATCTGCCCTGAAAACTGAGATTTACTTGCAATCTGTTCTACCTATTTTACTATGCATTATTGCCATATAAACTACTGTGTTTGGATCAAACCAAACAGAAGCTCTCATTTATTTCAATTTGGTTCATACACTTCTATTTGTGCAGTTAGCTTTTATTTTTCTGTACCAACTTATATGACTGACAAAAATATCTACATACATATCTGAACTTAATGTAGATTTAACCTAAAATTAAGGCAAGGGCCATCTAGATGAGCTGCAGAAGATCCTTCAGGGTGAAAAAAGGAGACTCACATGCAGTAGGTTGGTGCTAGAAATGCCTGGTTTTGAAATGATGAAGAACAATGAAATGCTTATCTCTAACCAGATGCCTCAGCTCTTCTCCACCAGTAACATTTTGTCCACTGTTCCTTGTACTGTTAATTAAGCACTTGGACAGCTTCTGTAAGTCTCCTGCACAATAATTTTAGTCTGTGGAATACTTTATTTTAGCTTGGCCAAGATTAAATCAGTTTTCTGTAAAGTTAGCTGTAGTTCAGGGAACAATCAGGCATGCATGTGTGATATATCTCTTTCCTGTACAAGATGACCTTGAATACCTTCACTGGAAATATTCCTATACTGGAAAGCAACAGCAAGTTCATGTCGAGTAGCAACATATCAGTTAGTGGATTCATCCGGCTTTCTGTGCACGTTGACTGGGTGTGTAATGTTCTCCTTTGGCATGTAGTTTCCACATTAAAATCTCTTGGTATTAAGATAGTGAACTCCTTCTCAGGAGGAGGAACCATGCTAAAGAGATGCTGGGTTTTATAACTCAGCCAATTATTGCTGCTGGAATCTGGGAGACTAACCCTTTATTCCCAGGCATGAGAAATGAATTTATAAAAGGCACTGAAGGCTCTCAGGGCATGCTGGAGGAATGAGGGACAGTGCTTTCTGCCTCCTGGCATGCTGCAGTGCATGCAGATGAGAGCAGGGAAAAGACAAACTTACGACAAAGAGCCAGCTTTCCTGCTAGGTGCTTCAACTGAGGTTCTGCTCTATGGATCACTACAGACAAAAGAAATGCTGGGCATCTCTCAGTCATACCTCTGATTTACTTTCCACAGGCAAAACACTCCAATTTTTAATATTCAGGAACCTTTAAGCAGGCTGGTCCTACAAACCTCTAAGTGAAAAATCTATAATAGAAGATTGAAAGCCAAGTCCATTATCAACTAACAACCATCTCCTTTGGATAGCTAATACAAAAATGGGCAGGACAACATATGAGTTGTACAGGGACTGGGAGGCCAAGAAAATTTACCATCAAACTCCTACAGGAGCTTTGTGACAAGAGAATTCTCAAAGGAAGAGCTATTACCTGGTAACACAGAGATCAAACTAAAACAGCACAATTTAAATACTTTTGTTTATGTATTACTCCAATGTCTTTCATCTGTAAAATGTTAATGCAAGCTAGGGGGCTAGAAATGGAGAGGTGGAGTTTTTTGAAACTGGTTTGGAAAAACTGTAAAGAATCAACCTTGTTTTTTATTTCACAGAATCACAGAATATGCTGAGTTGGAGGGAACCCACAAGGATCATCGAGTCCAAGTCCTGGCCTGGCACATGACCATCCTCAAGAGTCACACCATGCACCTGAGAGTATCACCCAAATGTTTCTTGAACTCAGTCAGGCTTGGTGATGTGACCACTTCCCTAGGGAGCCTGTTCCAGTGCCCAACCATCCTCTGGGGGAAGAACCTTTTTCTAATATCCAACCTAAACCTCCGCTGATACAAGTTCAGACCATTTCCTCAGGTCCTGTTACTGGTAATCACAGAGAAGAAATCTCTGTTGTAACTGCAGGAAGTTGTAACTGCACTGAGGTCTCCCCTCAGTCTCCTCTTCAGGCTGAAGAGACCAAGTGATCTCAGCTGCTTCTCATAAAACTTCCCTTCCAGGCCCTTCACCATTTTCCTTGCTCTCCTTTGGATGCTCTCCAATAGCTTAATATCTTTACACTGTGGCACCCAAAACTGCACACAATATTCAAGGTGAGGCTGCCCCAGTGCAGAGCAAAGAGGGACAGTCCCCTCCCTCGACCAGCTGGCGATGCTTTGCGTGATGCTCCCCAGGACACGGTTGGCCCTCCTGGCTGCCAGGGCACTGCTGACTCATATTCAGCTTGCCATCACCCAGGACCCCCAGGTCCCTTTCTATGGCACTGCTTTCCAGCATCTCATTCTCAGTCTGTACAGACACCCAGGGTTGTCCCAACCCAGGTGCAAAATCCGGCATTTTCCCTTCTTGAACTTTTTATGGTTGGTGATTGCCCAGTGCTCTACTCTGTTGAGGTCTCTCTGCAGGGCCTCCCTTCCTCTGGGGGAGTCAACAGCTCCTCCAGTTTTGTGTCATCTGCAGACTTGCTTTCTATCCCTTCCAGTCCTGTGTCCAAGTCATTTATGAAGATGTTGAAAAACACAGGGCCAAATAAGTCTGTTTTATTTCTTTATATAAAAATATATTCCCCTGCACATAAAGCAAAACAAAGAATTCCTATCTCAGGGCAGTGTGGCATGAATGACAGAATTTTAAGGGTTAGAGGGGATCTATGGAGATCATCTAGTCCAGCTTTCCTTCCCAAGGCTGGGTCACCTAAAGCTGGTTACACAGGTGTCCAGGTTAGTTTTGAATGTCTCCCAAAAGGGAGACTCCATGACCTCCCTGGGCAGCTTGTTTAAGTGCTCTGCCACTCTCAACATAAAGTTCTTCCTCATGTTGCAGTGAAACTTTTCGTGTTTTAATTTATGCCCATAGCTCCTCATCCTGTAGCTGGGTACCACTGAAAAGAGTCTGGCACTATCCTCTTGTCACCTGCCTTTGAGATATTTATATGCATTAATGAGATCCCTCTCAGTGTTCTCTAGACTAAAGAGGCCAATTTCCGCAGTCTCTCTTAATAATAGGAAGATCTTCCTTGTGAAGACACATGACCAATTTCTCCTTCTATGTTACCCCAGGTCTGCTTTGGCTTTCAAGAAATGCTGACTTGTATTTATTACGAAGGAAAAGTTAAGGATGGAAGATGATACACCCAGGTAAAACTTCTGCATTGTAAGGCAGATGAGAGAAAGAAGAAAGGAGCTAGCATGTGCTATGCTGTGGGTGTTCCTTGGCACATCCTTGCTGATTTTCTAAGGACTGATGAAACTGTTGTTGCCTTAAAAGTCTGAAAAAAGACTCCAAGCCAAGTTTTTGTAGGAGATAAGATAAAGGGTAGTTACTTTAATGAGCACACCGGCCCATCCA
>JAOXXN010000446.1:83340739-83358333 GCA_026770055.1 Myrmophylax atrothorax
GATTTGAGTTTTCAGGTTAAGATCTCTAAATCTCTAGATGGATAGAAAGCTAACTAGAATTCACACTCTTGCTGACGTAATAAAGGCAAAATCACTGTTTTGTAATGAAGGCAAAATCCTGTCACAGGTACATATCAACTGTAAAATGATCAAATTGTTTCTATGTCATGGGATAGTTCCTCTTTGAAACAATCTGATTTTGTCATAAAGCATGCTCAAGAGGTGCTGCCCTTTCTCAAGCATTTTTTCCTACCTCTACAATGCTGCTCAGTTATCTCAGTTTTGTGGGTGCAGCTGTATTTAGCATTGGGATAGAAATGAGGTTAGGGATGGAAGGGATGTCTAATGAAATGGACGGCATTGAGGATAGGAATGAGTGACCACAGGGAGTCTTCTGCAAGTGCAGTTCTAACTAAAAATGCATATATGACTGTGTCTGTGGATGCTGGCATTTGTTTTGTTGAGCATGGCACGTAATAATTTTAATCCTTTTTCCCAGGTCAGGAAAACTTGGAGGTCTGTGGAAGATGGACAGTTAGGTGATACGAGGAAATGATTCTGGTGATTTGGTTTTGCAATGGTCATGTTACCTGACATTCAACACATATGTGAATGACGGTTTCTGAGACAGTTCTACAGCATCCCTTTGAAAAGGAAGTTAAATCGCCTGCTGGTAGAGGTCAGCATTGGCCCTGATATGTTGGCCTCTATCAGCCTGTTGAAAATACTACTTGTGGAAACAGAGACTGTCTGAATGGTGCAGTGTAAACTGGTCCTTGCAAGCCCTAATCTGGATATTTCTACATGTTTTTAGTCAGTTTACTAGACTGTCAGACACAAAATTATTGTGTTTAACAATAATGTTCACTTGAACTGTAAAGCTCTATAATATTCTCATCTGCCAATGTTTTAATTACAGGCTACCATTTGCTAAGGGAAACTAAAATTAGAAGTGGATGAATGGATTTTCAAACTCATTTTGAAGGGGAAGATTTTCTTTCTCTTTTTTTTTTTTTTTTAATTTTTCCTTTTCCCAAGGAAATTGCATTCTTGGGAGAACTCAAAACCAGAAAGACCAGAATGGCCTCTCCTGAGCCATAGGGTGGAGAAGGCTTTGCAAACCAAAGGTCAGATACAAAAAGACATCTATTTATAAGTGACAAAGCATAACAACAAAAGAGAGAAAAGGATGGTGTGCACATGGAGAAGTGTTTCAGGAGACAGAGGCAAAGTAAACAAGAAATCTTGATTTGTAGTTTTGTCAGTGATGAGTGAATGAACATTTTGCAAAGTAGCTCAAAAACAGAAGACAACTGCAGTCGTGGAATGGTCCAGTGAGCAATATAGGGAAGAGTGCCTCCATCTGTAACTGATGGGATTGAGGGATGCCAGTGATTCCAGAGAGCTGGGTTCTACAGGGAGGTCCCATCATGCTGGACTCTTCAACAGCTCCTCCTGAGAGCTATTCCTAAATGAGCACTGAGTCTCACATTAGCTTACGGGGTGAGGGCTGTAGCTTCCAAACTGCAGGCACATAAAGTGCTGTGAGGAAAGGGAGGCCTGAATAAATGTGAGTTCTTCAACATGGGGACTCAACATTGTTACAGAGTACACCTCCAAAATGGGAAGAAGAATGTTCCTTGTGTACAGCTCATAAGTAATCTCTGGTCTCTGTCTATTTGGCTGATTAATCTTGCAGTAATGCATTGTGATTTTTTTCTTTTTTTTTGCATATGTATAGCTGTTCTGAGAAAGAGATTAAAGTTTGATTTAATAAATGAATTTTTTAGAGATTGGACAGTAGTTTAATAATACAGGATATCTTCATGGATTAATGATATGTATAACATGTTACTGTAGGTATTCTGCTGTTGTGACACATTTTTAAGTTACTAGGAGATAGTATGGTATCAGTCACATGAAGTGCTTCTGTGCAGTGAACTACTGAATTACCATAGACATTCAGCACAAACTGTGTGATTCTGCTGACAACAAAATCAGCTCCCAAGATAGTTTTCCAGGAGCAGTTTTTCTCTGCAGACTCTCATTGAGTCTACACAGCAGCACCAGGAGCCAGTGGGAGTTTTATGTTGTGTGTGGTGTGAGCTTGAACACTGTGTCCACAAAAAATTTTGTCATTTGAAGGTGACAAAGGTTCAAAATATTGCTTTTGTTTGGCATCTCTCAAGTAGCCTCAATTTATGTGTACAACATGCCACATTCATCCACACATTTGATACCTCACTATGTTTAAATTAAGAGAAAGGCATGAATCCAGTTCCTGGAGCCATCCAGTTCCCAGACTGTGGGAAACACACCTTATGCAGAATATGCAGCCTCAAAATCAACCTGCCATGTGACTTTGGGATTTGATGAGTTAGCTGCATTGGCTCTTATACTTACTTTTTCAAACTTAGGCATGTACAGCACTCTACAAAATCAAATAAAGACAAATGTGAGAGAAGCAAATAGTTCATACTCTGAAGAGTTTACCGTTTAAGTTTCACAAGACTATTGAATGAATTTCTGCAATACATAAGGCACAGAGAACCAAATGGAACTAACCATGGAAAGCATGAAAAAATGGTAAAGGTATACAATGTAGTTACACTGGAAATCAATGCAAATACATAGGTGTATGTGCAGCTCAGTGTTTATGTTTGTCTACTTTTATAAAAAATATAAGACAATGATATTAAGATGGGATACCAGAAGAAAGGAAAATGAAGGGTTTTCTGGTAGTCTCAGAAAGTAGATGCTGGCAGAAAGTCAAAGACATACACAGAGAAATATATTAAGGAAATATTATGGAAAGTAGAAAAATACTTGAACTGAGAGAAGAAAACATTGCAGTCATATAGGTGGCAGAAGTAAGAAAAGACCTGTTTGATGGAAGTGGTGGAAGCTGCTTACAACATTAAAAGTTAATTTGGATACCAGCCAGCCACAGCTTGTGGTTTATGCAAAACTGGAAGGAATACAGAAACATAGCCCAAATACAGTAGCTGTAGTAATAGATGCATAGCTCTGGAAAGACAGCAAAACTTAAATACAAAAGAACTGACATGAGGCTAAGCACTGGCATAATTGTGACAGTATTTCTGCCTGCGGTTTTACTCGAAAGCAGCACCCACAGTCAGAAGCTCAGATGACCAACCTGTATAGGTCTCATGTGACACTGAAAGACGTGATATGTGATTTAGCAGTAAGCATACACAGATCAAGGGTACTTGCAGTGCTAATTGGAAAATTTCTCAGTAAATCTGGGTGGACTAAGATCTGCTAGAGTTATGGTTAGAGTCTAATTTCCAGTCCGAGGTTTTTTATAAATTGCTTATAGGGTTCATGAATAAATTGTTTGCAGCTGAAGCTTTCTCCATTAAATGTTCATTTTGTAAGATTTTAAAAATTAAATCCAAGCATATACTTAAGGTGTTCTCACTAATGGGAAAAAAATTGCCTTTTCTTTTACAATCTGCTAAGACCACTTCTGCTTTAGAGACAGAAGAACACATACCCATTGAGACTTGTAAGTTAATCAAATCTTAGGCAGTCAACTCATTAAAGCAGTTGACTAATAACCTGTACTGCAGTAATACTCTGAGACTCCTATGGATTTTCATTCACTGGAATTTGTTATGACAGTGAAAGATAAGAAACATAACCTACTTACCAAAGGAAGCCTATGCCAAGCTAATCTGATATCTTGATGAGATAACTTCATGTCAAAAGATATGTGCTAATTATTGAAGGTTTGCCTTTAATAGTGCAAAGAGCTTTATAATTAAGAGTGTCGATACATTATAAAGGCATTTGATTAGTTCCAAGGTTGGGAGTGGGATAGGCCTTTTCTATTTAAATAGCAGAGAGGGGAACAGATTGATTTCAGCAATGACAATGATAGCATGAGAAGCAATGGTTTGCACTTGCTGTGAGTAACTTCAGAAGGTTTCTGACTGTCAGAGAGGTAAAATTCAGGAACATCTCTGTCTTGGAGGCAAATAACCTAGTTATGAAGATGGAGCTTGATAAACATCTGGAACCATATGTCACAGTCATCTGCAGTTGCAGACAGCTGAATCCCATGGTCCAGGGGAATCCTTTCCACTCTCAAGTTTCTTTACACTGACTTTTGTCATGTAAAATGTCACTGTTCTTCGGGTGTGCACGTGTGTATGTTGGTAAGTGAATATGTTAAAGCCATCCATGCTTCTGATTATTTCAGAAAATGCCTATGGTTATTATAGAAGCAGTATACTCTGCAGTTTCATAGGAACAATATGAAAAGAAAAAATAAAAGAATCAGAAGAAATGGGGTTTTGAAAGCATCTTTTGTTGTGGTATCATCATGACTGCTAGAATCAGAACAACAATTTATGTTTATGGAAAATTTTATTCCAATTTCTTGACACTTAATCTCAGATAACTGGGAGAATATGATTTTTTGTTTGCACCTCTTACTTTGTTTAGAATGGCTACAGGATGCATAGTGTGCATGAAGAACCTTTAAAGCCTCCCTGTTTATTTTGAGTTTTTTGGTTTGGTTTGGGTTTTTTCCCTTTTCTTTGTAAGTGATCTCCTCACAAATCCGAGAACACCAAGGGAGTGAAAACCATGCTCACCATTACGGATATAATGCCCTAGCATCCTGAAAGGTGTTTGGCTTTAGATTATTCAGCTGAATGCTTTCTATGGCTTGGCTCATGCAAGCCTGTTCCTTTACACACCCCTTGGTACCTTGTCTTGCCTAAGCTCCTCTAGAGATCCGCCCATTGCGAAGATCTCTGTTGAACATATGGTTGCAAATATTACAAATGCATCTTTCTTTTATCAGTTCATTATTATACTTTGGAGTGCTCAGTCAGCAGTGTTCCCAGGATACAGCAAATTGTGTGTATTTTGACTTCTAGGAGCCTTTTGGTCTCTAAAGACACTCTTAGCATGCAGTAGGTGTGAAGTACTTTATACCACTCAGGTAGAAGTGTGCTCCATGAAAGTAACAGCCTTTATCATTGCAGTTGCAGCTTTGCTTAAACTGGAAATTACACAGAAGACAGACTTAGTCACTAACTTCATTGTCTACACTGTTAAATTGTTTGAGCAGTCCCTGGAATGGCTTATCCCTGGGCAGTCAGCCCAGGCCTCTTCCAAACAGTTCCTGGGCATGTTTTGAGAATTAGCACGGGCAGGGCACCATGCCCAACATGTAGTTTGGATGCGGGCACCCTTTTTTGGATGATAATAGACTTCACTAGTGCCAGATGGCCTCAGAGCCAGAGGGAATAAACATAGCCTGATTGCAGATGCCATGTGCTAGTGCAGAGGATCTCTTGTGCTGTAAAATGATAGCTTAGCTTGTGTGAACGTGCGCATCTCCATGTTAAGAAGCTGTAACCTGAAAGACTAGATTTTACAAGGGACAACCTCAGACTGGGACTTTGTGGCATCCAGCAAGACGGAGTGGGCATTATGCAGTTCCTGTATTGCTGAAGAATTCATAGGCACAGATCAAACCCTTAGACCGTATGTTCAATGCACCATCTCAAATGGACACTGAGTGTAAATTTGCTTTAATCTGTCCTCAGCCCCCTCTGGCCTTAAGACATATTTATGTTTCTTTCCAGTTCAGACTGCCTGAAATAATACAGGGGCTGTGTTACAACCCACTAGAAGGGTGTTTTTAGCATACAAATTAGAAGGTATATGTTGTACACTTTAGGATGTGGTGTGTTCAAAGATGCAGCATCTACTGGGGTGCTGTTACAAAGCTGTGCTGTTGGGAGAGAGCCAAAACAAATGTACCCTTGACCACTATGAACTGAGAGCACCTCCTGTTATGTTTGGACAATGCCTAGCAGAGTGCTTGTTGAAGTGGTCCGAAGTAGAGGTAAGGAGTGACTTCATGAAGAGACTGATCAGGGGGCCAGTGTGTGATTCTCACACTGGCCCTCTCTTGCTGAGAAATGCACCCCTAGGTGCTGTGTCCATGGGCACATGACTCAAATCTCTTGAATAATCCTTGCAGGTTTTAGGTTATCCTGTCAAATCTGTGAGATAAAGTATTATTTTTCAAGAAGGACAAATTCTGATAGCAGGATGAGAAAGACCTCTTCACTGGATTCGATTGTTGTTTTCTATGATTACCAGTTACCAGGGCTCAAGTAATGAAAATTGTTAAATGCTGAAGAGGCTAAACCTGCTGAAAAACCAGTGGGTGTCCAGGCTTGTAAATGTGTCTGTTCCAGTTCTACTGGGGAGTACAAATAATTTCTGCTGAGGTTTGATTTTTACCCATAGTCTTTAAGTTAGACAGTGAATCAGATATGTAAGCTTTTATGTTCAAACTCTTCTCCCAGCTTTAAAGTTTGGGATTAAATATAAAGCTAATCCTCCTTGGCTTTTTTTTCTTTCAAAATCAAAAACCTCTTTCGAGGAACAGAACTCACATTAAATGAAGAACACTTCAGGAGAAACTTCTCATTAAGGAAAACTAAGAGATTCTGGATGTGAGAAAGTTCTGCTAATGATTGTTATAATTAACATTAGTTTTTTAGCGTTCTTTTTAATCAGTAGTTTTGGAGAATACAAAATCATCAGAGGTTGGCATGAAAACACTGACTGAGCAATAGAAGTGTATTTGAGAGTAGCTTGTTGGGATTAGAAGCTGCTGAAGTGCATTACAGTTCGTGCATCGAGCAGCTGGTTTCAATGTTGAAATTGCCACTAGAGAAGGGCAAATATTTTGCTGCTACAATTTTTGGTCTGGTTATTTAGTTTCATCTCGATATGCTTGCTGAATACTTCTGTAGTCCAGGAGCTGATTTATCAGGTAGAAATCTCCACTTACTGGGGGAAAGACAGGTGGCTGTAGACAGTAACTTCTTCAGCCATATGGTTGTTATCCCCTGCTGCAAAGGTCCTGAAACTGAGAGATGACAAGGCCAACCAATGTCTGCAGGAGAGACTTGGACAAAGAGGAAAACACAGTTAGAAATTAGTTCAGAAGGAGATATATTGATTATATTAGATGAATTTTCAGTGCTTGTTCGGGCAGAAGGGCAGGAAGGTGTCTAACCTATCAGGAAGAAAATAAAATTGATACCTTTCCTAATAACAGAAGGGATGGAGTTTTGGCGGGGGTTTTCTTTTCAGTCTTTTCAGTGTGGCTCATCAGTACTATTCAACATAATCTTGCTTCACAGAGATGGATGGTGAAGAGCAAAGCAGAAGCTCAAAGAAAAGAGGATCCTTTTTAGTGAAATAGAAAAGGTCTGGCTCTCTTGTGAAGAAACAGGATTTTCAGTCCAGAGGTAGTTGTACAATCCTGGAGATGCTAGAAATTAAAAATTGCTGCCTTCAACCATATTTATTTGGCTAAAGAAGGCTTACACTAGTTTAAGACAACTATATAACAGAGGGAAACATGCGTACGTCTTCCATATCATATCCAGCATTTGCCAAATTTCTGCTACTTCTGTTGCAGGAGTGCTAGCGTTGCCCATAAATGCTTGTTACACATTTCTGTCACTGATCAAGAATAGCACAGCATGTATTAACTTTGGCAGTTTGTTCATAGTTACAGTCATCCATAGATGCCAAAATGCAGTCATTTCTAGAACTTCTGAACAAAAGAAATGGCTTTATGACCTAAATGTATTTAACCTGTCAAGACTCTTTCTTATACATTTTTTTCTATTAAAACAATTAGGAAAATAGCCTTTTTCATCCTCTACACAAGCATTTATTTCTGTTTTCATGGGAAAACATTATGAGTCTGGTATAGTAGGTTTTTGAGGGTATATTTGTGCATGAATCCTATACTGCAGGCATACAGAAGTAAGTATTTGCTGGTATGCTCTGAGATAAACCCTTGGATGAGAAGTTGTAATAGGTACTGCTATAGGAAGAGAATGCCTCAGACTTTTGAAGAATTATTCTTTGAGGAACTAAGGGACACTTCAAAGTCAACTGCTCTTGTCCCTATAGGGGACTTCAACTTTCCAGAAATTAACTGGGAGCATCACACAGTTGGTACAAGCCAGGCAACAGTGTTCCTAAAAAACTTGGATGAAAATTTTATGGAACAGATCCTAAGGGAGACAACTCAGAAAAATGTCCTCCTTGATCTGCTGCTTGTCAACAAGACAGGATTTCATGAACAAAGTGGACATTGTTGGCCATCTTGGCCAAAGCAACTATGAAGTGATCGAGTTTAAAATCTCTGTTAACAGGAGGAAAAGTGCCAGCAAAACCTCCACTAGGGACATGAGGAGAGCAGACTTGAGGCTGCTCAGGGAATTAGTAAATAAGGCCCCCTGGGAACGTGTTTTTGCAGGTGCTGGGGTCCATCAGTGCTGGTCACTTTTCAAACATCACCTCCTAAAGGCACAGGAGCTGCAATTCCCAAATGTTGGAAGTCAGGCAGGCGAGGCAGAAGTCTGGCTTGGCTGAGCAGGATTTTCTCTTGGAAATAAGGCAGAAAAGGAATTCGTATGCCCAGTGGAATCAAGGACAAGTGACATGGGAAGAATTCAGAGATGCTGCTTGGTGCTGTAGGGAGAAAATTCATTGCAGCCAAAGTTCAATTGGAGAAGCAGCTGTCCAAAAATACGGGGGACAATAAAAAGAGTTTTTTCAAATATATTAATGGCAAAAACCAGTATAGAAATATCACTGGCATGTTACAGGATGCAGATGATCACCTCACAAACAGGGACAGAGACAAGGCCAAGGGGGTTAAGGCTTTCTTTATCTATGTCTTCAACACAGGTGACAAACCAAGGGGATCTCAGTGCCCTGAGCTGAAGGACCATGACTGTGAGAATGATCAACTCCCAGTTGCCCCTGAAATTGTCCGGGGTCTGCTGCTCCAGCTGGATCCCTACAAATCTATGGGGCCTGATGGGATTCATCCCAGAATCCTCAAAGGGCTGGCTGATGTCATTGCAAAACCTCTCCCCATGATTTTTGAGCAGTCTTAAGAATCTGGAGAGGTCCCAGCTGACTAGAAGCTGGAGAATACTGTCCTGATTTTCAAGAAGGGCAGGAAGGAAGACCCTGGAAACTACAGGCCTGTCAGTCTCACTTCAGTACCTGGTAAAGTGATAGAGAAGATTATTCTGGGAGGTATTGAAAAACACCTGGAAGACAACACAGATATTGGTCACAGCCAGCATGGCTTCATGAGAGGAAAGTCTTGCTTATCAAACCTGATTTCCTTTTATGACAAGATAACCCACCTAGCTGATCAAGGGAAACCAGCTGATGTCATCTTTTTGGATTTTAGTAAAGCTCTCAATACTGTCTCTCACAGGATCCTGCTGGACAAAATGTCCAGCCCGCAGCTGGATAAACACATCATGTGATGGGAGAACAATTGGCTCATGGGCAGAGCACAGAAGGTAATAGTGAATGGGGGAACATCAGACTGTTGACTTCTCACCAGTGGGGTCCCACAGGGCTCCATCTTGGGCCTCGTGCTCTTCAACATCTTCATAAATGACTTGGATGCAGGATTGCAAGGGATACAAAGCAAGTCTACAGATGACACAAAACCGGAGGAACTGTTGTCTCTCTTGAAAGCAGAGAGGCCCTGCAGAGAGACCTTGACAAATTAGAGCACTGGGCAATCACCAACCTTATGAAGTTCAAGAAAGGAAAGTGCTGGATTCTGCACCTGGGATGGGACAATCCCACATATACGTACAGACTGGGGAATGAGATGCTGGAAAGCAGTGCCATAGAAAGGGACCTGGGGGTTCTGGTGGATGGCAAGTTGAATTTGAGTCAGCAGTGCCCTGGCAGCCAGGAGGACCAACAATGTCCTGGGGGACATCAGGCACAGCATTGCCAGCTGGTCAAGGAAGGAGACTGTCCTGCTCTGCTCTGCACTGGGGCAGCCTCACCTTGAATATTATGTGCAGTGTTGGGCGCCACAATATAAGAAAGAAATTCAGCTATTAGAGAGTTTCCAAAGGAGGGCAATGAAGATGGTGAAGGGCCTGGAGGGGAAGCTGTATGAGGAGTGGCTGAGGTTACTGGGTCTGTTCAGCCTGGAGAAGAGGAGACTGAGGGGAGACCTCATTGCAGTTACAACTTCCTGGTGAGGGGAAGAAGAGGGGTAGACATAGAGACTTCTTCTCTGTGATTACCAGTGACAGGACCTGAGGGAATGGCCTGAAGTTGTGTCAAGGGAGGTTTAGGTTGGATATTAGAAAAAGGTTCTTCCCCCAGAGGGTGGTTGGGCACTGGAACAGGCTCCCCAGGACACTGGTCACATCACCAAGACTGACAGAGTTCACAAAGTGTTTGTATGATACTCTCAGGCTCATGCTGTGACTCTTGAGGAGGGTCCTGTGCAGGGTCAGGAGTTGGAGTCAATGATCTTTGTGGGTCCCTTCCAACTCAGCATATTCTATGATTCCCACTGAACATGATATAGGTATCATTTCAGAGGTATATTTTGCCCTCTAAGTGCCTGCAATCCATGGACACCAGAAATAACTGCCCCATGTGGGCAGTTGAGATGCAATCACATTATTTCCTAAGAACATGAAGAGGCAATTTCAACTGCAAAGCCTGCACAGTCTTTTGGGCACATGAAAACTGCAGACCTAAGTATTATCATTTTATAAGATTTTAAGTGCCATGAAGTCACCGCTTTCTCATGATTCATGGATAAATAAAAAACCATCTGTAGTCACACTATCTGGTTTATCTCACTGTTTTACTACTCTCTATTTTTGCAATGGCCATGGATCACCTCCCTCTGTGGTGATGGATCATAGATTTCAATCATTCTTTGGCTTACCACTTCCTTCTTGTCCAACAAATTGAAATCTTAGAAGAAAAGGCAGTTACTTAGGAAATCAAGTGGTTAAGCTTTGTGGATAGTCTCAGTTTTATGTTAGTGCATACTGCAGTGCTCTTGTGAAAGTTTAGCCTAACTGTCACTTGACACGGTTTTTATTTGCAATGTTTTGAATGAAAGATAATACACCCATTTTAAAAAAATGCTATTGCATTTCTACCTCAAATTTGAATTTATTTTTCTTGATATTCGCCTGGTCTCAGTTTCAGCTTCCGAGAGATCATCACATTAACAAAATTCAGAACCCTTTTTCCTCTAAAATTAAACTAATTTAATAATAATTAAAAAATCATTCCCTTGCCTTACCTTGCCTTCCCTGCCCTTTCCAAGATAATACCACCCCCCACCGCCCCACAAATAAAGAGAATACATTTGGACAGTAAGGTCATAGAGTGACAGATGACAGAAGAAATAAATGCATTGGTTTATAAGTAACCCCACTTCAATCATTAGAGTTGTAAAGAAATTGGAAACTGAAGCTCTTCTTTTCTTTATGGTTCTCCAGATATGTATAGAAAGTGTTAAAGAAGGCATTTCTAACTGCATCTTTCCAAAAACTTGTTATTCTTGAAACTAGTACAGATAAGAGGAATAGTATACAAGTAAAGGAGGCTAACCCCCCCCATTTTTTCATAATTTTAGCTAAGGTTCATGTACATCATTTCTCTAAGCTGTCATGTTCCACAGTTTGACACACACAGTCACTAACCCCACTTCCTGTGCTTTGTGTACTGCCAGTCCTGAAAACCAGTGTGAAACCACATTAAAAAAATAACAAAATAGAGGTAATTGTGGGAAACTCCTGGTAATTGACAGGTCCACTATAAAATGCTGGCTATGGCTATGACAGTAGCAAGCAGCCCTATACTGACACAGCTGAAAGGTATTTGGTAGTGTATAATCAGATGTTAGTAAGAATAAGATACATTTCAGTCACTTAACAGAGCCTGCTTCCTCTTTTCTCCAGATGAGGTAATAATTAAAACTAATTTTTCAACAAGAAAATCGGGGAAGGAGCTTTACTTGGAAGTAATGGGAGAAAGCTATTGATGGAGGAATGAGCATAATGAAGGCGCTGCTCAGTGTTAAGGGTAAGGTGATCAAACAGGAGGTAATGATAAGGGTTTTGTCATGCAAATGTTGGTACAAGGTGTGAATGATGCTTAAAGAAATGACTGAACTGACATATATAGGCAGCGGGTAAATTAAAGAGACAAAAATACTGTTTCAGACAGCTGTATTT
This sequence comes from Myrmophylax atrothorax, assembly GCA_026770055.1. NCBI lineage: Eukaryota > Metazoa > Chordata > Aves > Passeriformes > Thamnophilidae > Myrmophylax > Myrmophylax atrothorax. Next base: position 83,352,853 of record JAOXXN010000446.1, read on the forward strand.
TCATAAACTGTCAGTGTCAGGTGGTTGTGAATTTAGCCTAGCTCTTCCCCAGGCTGGTTTGCTATACTATATACCCTTAGTGCCCAGATCTGTTTTCTCTTCATGCCACTGTTTTCACTGTTAAATTGGCACTGAAAATAAAGGGTGCCTGCACAAGGTTGGTGAATCTTGCTCCTTCTAAAGCTACTGCTAACTCTGGTCATTATGTTGAACAGGTAAGGCACATATATCAAATAAATAAATATGTATATATTTATCTCTAATACACTATCCTTCACCTCTTGACTTCAACTAAGAGCTGGAGGTATGGCCAGGTGCACAGAATGGAGGAATACTGCCAGTTTGACAATATCTCACCTTTGATCTCAGTGGGGTTTTCTTGGTCTGAAGCTGCTCACTAGTTTCCAGGCAGCCTTCAAAGAGGGCAGCAAAATCTGTCACCCTTGGATGCTTGCCTGCATCTCTGGCACCGTGCAGAAACATAAGAAATGCTTAATTGGACCCAGGTGATAGCTGTATGCAGAGACACCTTGTGCACACAGATATGAAACTCCCATGAAGCAAGCCAAAGTGTGACGGTTCCTGTAGTGTTACTGTTACAGCTCTGCCCAACCTGTGGCTAACCTCCAAGCTTCAAGAGTTATGGTGTTTTCATCATATGCCGTTGTGAGGCAAGATGAGTCCCTTTGCCTGTCAGAGTCATTGCAGCCCATTCTGCAACCTGGGCTGATTTGCTGCGGATGGCATGAGGCTTGTGTGGTTTTCTCTCTGTCGTGCCAGGAGATGTGTGTGAGGCTGCTTTTGTGATGTTAGTTCTCATAGCTAAGTAGAGAAAACTCAGACCTGAATGTGATCTCTCTGACTTAGTGGTTTGACCATGACAAGACAGATAATGAATGTACAGAGTTGGGGGAAAGATAGACCTCACCACTGTCTCACTGCATCCTGACCTCTCACAGCTTTCTCACCCAACTCATTTTAATATCATTAACAGTAATGTTTTGTTAACTGTCATAGGAGTGCCCTGGGGTCTTCATGGGACTGTGGTTCATGCCTGGCAAATCCTAACTGGATATTGGACTGTAGAAAGGGACAGGTTGTGCATCCATCAGGATCCTGGGCCAGCCCCCACCTGCCCTGCAAGACTCAGCCTGAGGCTTTCTCCTCCTTTTTCCCTTGCTGCACACTTTTTTTCTTCATTGTTTCTTGGCCTTGGAGTAGCCCCTGCCCCAGAGTGATATTTGTAGGATTTTCTACAGCTTGCCTGTAGGGAGTGGGAGAGTGCCCACTGCTAGATGAGTACCTGTATTGCTCCCAAGTTCTCTGTAGCTTGAAACTGCCCTTCAACCTCCTGCAGAAAGGATGTGATTTTAGAGCTACTATTCAGACCTTACTTGCTCAAGTGTTAGAACCTGAATGTCTACAGTTAGAACTGGAAAGATTTCCAAAGGTAGCACCAAGCACTCTTAGGGTGTAAGAATTCGACATTATATTCTTCAATGGATGATGTTTCTGGAATGGTGAAATGCACGTGAATGGATACTTGATAAATTTCTGGCACATACAAATGCATTGACTGCATTTTCATTAAGAGATCGATATCAGGGTTCTGGAGCTTGACCTTTTCTTCAGTTAAACTGTTAGAAGAACCCCTGGCATAGATCTGTCTCATTTCAATTTTTACTTGTCAAAAATTTGTGATCATATTCAAGATTAACAAGTTTAATTTACCAATATAGATGTAATTAACATCATATTCACATAGCATTATACTGTTGAAACTTGCTAAGTAAAAAAGAGGTGTTTGTACACCTGAGGAGTGATGCTAGTGTTGTTTACCTGGTGAGATATGCAGCTGGCTTTACTGACATAAGAATTATTTCTCTCAAATTTTTTTGTAATTAGATTAGTTTGTTTGTAAACTTTCCATGTTATTTATGCCAAGATATGTACCTCCTGAGGTTTTAGTAGAGGTGAATTGGGATTTTTTCGTTGTTTTTTTTCCCCTCCCTTCTCAGATATTAAGGTATGAGGCAGAACAGGCAAATTAAACAGGAGAAAATTGTCACCTTGAGTTACACGAGTGCTGAAAAGACACAGAACTGCAGGAGTAGGAGGAGAAACTGGTTCAGGAACAGTTTTTCCCCCTAACAGTGAGTATACAAGGCACTACTGCTGAGCTCAGATCTATTAATTTCAGTCTCTGTACCTTTATGGGATTGTGCCTTTTGAAAGTATTATGCCTTTTCAAAGTGAGATTCTTATTCACTGACAGTCATTTAGGTTCAGGTAATTTATGTTCTCTTTATTTATGTGTCTACACAAGAGATGTGACACTGTGCCTATAACCAATCCCACAGTCTATAAGTACTTGCCACTTATTTGGCTGCTAGTCTGAAGGTTAGAATTAAAAAGAACCTAATGAAAATAAATTTTTGTTAATGAAGCTGAGCTAGTTGGTTGGAAACTGTCTTCTGTATTTAAATTGCTCATGAAAACACTGGTGTGAAACTTCCCCTTGGAGCAGGAAAATAAAGATGCTGTGAATAGTTGCCTAGCAGTATGTAGGAGTTGCCACTGGGATGAGGAAAGCACAGCAGAATCCCACGGGTTTGCTATGGCAGAAAGCAGAGGTGTACAGAATAAATAGTCATTAGAAAAAATGCCAAGGGGTTTTGTTTATGATGTTCCCATATGAAGAATCATGGCTCAGTACCTTCATGCTCTCTGTGGGAGCTCCATTTGGTGGTCCAGCACTACCACTTTGTTCCCATGCTGTTCAAAACCAGGCCTGTCTATCAGCCCATCACAGTATTTAGAGAATTACATTTTTTTGAAAGTAGAGCTATTTATGGGTAATGCAAGACACAGAGTTGCTGGTTAGTTAGCAGTATCAACCCTCTGATATCTCAAGGCAGAAATGAGGTACCCTGTGCTCCTGGAGCAAATGCAATGCAGGGCCAGTGATCTACCTGACTTCTGTGGCAGCATTTCAATGTATGATTTTCCTGTGTGATACTGTCAGCTCTGCTGTGGCATTCTGGAAATCTGAAAACCTTTCCTGGCTCTTCAGTTCAGTCATGAGTGCCTTTCTCTCATAGTTCTTGAAAAAAATGCTCTGCCAACTTTGACTTTTACAGAGCTGATTCTGAATTCTGAAAAAGAAACAGAATGGAAGAATGTGGCTTAAAAACTGAACAAAGAGAAATACAATCTGGTAAACCTGAATTTCTGCTAGGCAAGTTAAAAGAAAGACACTTTTGGAAGCTACTTTTCCTCTAACCCAATTTCTAAGATGTCTTGGCAGAAATTTTCCAGTTCCCTTTAAGGTGTTGCTGGGAGCTGGCCTTGTGTGATACTTTTTACCTCAGTGGAAGTTAAGAACTCTCAAGAAATCATTAAATCGTGTCATTAGAAAGAGGAAAATGCTAAGAGGATACTAAGCATCCAGAAAGTAAAACCAATACCGTTTTAAAGGTGAATCAGATCTGGCACATAAATGAAGTCATCATCCCAATTTTAATATAATCCACTCCTTATCAAAAATCAGGAAATGTATTTCAAGATAATTACAGATTTTGGAAAAGGTTAGTTTTAGTAAAATATAATACAGCATTCAACTAGCAAGGACACTTAAGAAAAACAAATGGGTCATTTTCATCTTTTTAAACAGGGAATTTAATTTTATTAGTCTTTGTACATCACTGTAACTACACAAAATTTAAACATGCATTTACAAAATTAGACTGGAAATTTTATCTCTGCTTTCCAAGAAGGCTCCAATTTAGGAAATATGTGAGCCTGGATTTTGGGTCAGCTCATTATAATGATAGTGACATATAAAAATCTTTTTATCAAGGTCAGATTGTAATTACATGTACATTTTACAATTCCAGAGCAGGCTAGGGCAAACTTGCCTTTGGATTGTCTGCCCACAGTTGGGTATGTCAGCCCCTGCTGAGAGTACCTGAGGTGGTGGCAATGATAGACTGCCTGCTGCCCAAATGAAATGTGGAATTAGTAGACACTGTAAGGGATGAACAGTGGTGAAAGTGGAGGGCGACAAGAGGTAAAAAATGGTGGATGTTGGGGGCACCCAGGGAGAAAAGAGAGAGAAAGATGGTGGAGTTTCCAGTTTGGATAGAGGGGATTCAGTTTTGTCTGAAGCCCTTCAAAAAACAACCTTTCAACTAAGCTGTAAAGCTCTGCTCTGAGGAGTCAGACCTCCACCGTTTATGCTCATGAGTTTAGTGATGATAGTGGGTAATGTGTGCGCTTCTTGGAACATAGTTTACCTGGTTCCACTACAGCCACAGGAATTTGAATTAACTTGTGTTGCAACTGATTAAAGCTATATACTTAGATAGCCACTGCCTACCAGCTGAGTCAAAGCAAGCAGTATTATGGCCACTTATCTGACCTCTTATCTGCAAGACAGACTGGAGTGGGAAGGGTACAGAGGCTATTCTGGGTGCACCTGTGAATAAAGCTGCTTGTGGATGGGTTGCTTTGAACATATGAGCACCTATTCTTTGCTCTAGATTTTTCAATACAGTAATTCTGTTCTGATTCTATCTGGGGAAAAATATAGATTTGAGATAGAGATGAATGAATGGGGAGATTGATGGAGATAAACCTTCATTCAGCGAACTAGTTCATCTGCAGAAGAAATTGCTGAAGGTCAAACTCAAGACATGATTCACCATTTGATTGTACAGTGTGAGATGATTTCATACCTTAATAAACGTTTGCTGCTCTAACTGGCATGAGCAAAATGCTGTTTTAGTCTGAGGACTTTGAAGAAGGGTCTCTTCCCATCTCTGTGCCTACCACCGAATGGAAAGAGACCATAAAGAAATATATATGCAGGCCAGCAAAGCAGTGGAAAGGATTCAAGGGTTTATTTCAAAGGTGAGGACACTGGAAACTTAAAGATTCTAACGGTGCTGTACAAGCAGCACTGGGCCTCAAAGCAAAGACAAAAGACAAGGCTTTTGTTTGTTCCTCAGGCTTCATCATCACTTTCCCCACCTTGGCTCCCCTTTTGGCTGCCAAGGCCTTGCAGCACATCTGTGAGTGTTATGTCTCTTGTGCCCAGGGAGTAACTTCCTGTGGAATGTATGCAGGGAAACATCCCAAAACTGTCTGGGAAAGATGTCTCGTTCCAGATAGCAAAGCTTCCTTAGTGAAAGATAACTGCTTCCTTGGTAGTAATATCTCCCAGAAAAGAGCTATTTACCCCTACAAAGACTTTCAACTAACTCTTGGCAAGAGGCCTTCTGCCTATCCTTCTGACGTGGCAAACAAAAATGAGGATAAACTTTGGGAAAAGAATATCTACATTTTTCTTACAAGACTCCCAATTTTTAGATTGTTTCCTTTCATTCTTAAACTTCTTACGTAGATTATTCTGTAGGTAAGGGATAATCCAGGTGAATTTCAGCTGGGAGTAGTTTCGGGGTTTTGTTTGTTTTTTCAACT
>JAOXXN010000446.1:83372800-83396028 GCA_026770055.1 Myrmophylax atrothorax
ATGTCTACATACAAGCAGGGCTAGGATGAGGGGCCTGGAACTCAAGGAGACGTTAGTCCCTTGACTAATGAGCAAAGGTTTGGGTAGAACGGCTGTATCCCACAGATCAAGGCCTGGCTATGTGGGTGGTGGCACAGGTATGGTTTTGGCAATAGGACCCTCTTGCAGAAATGAGATCCATTTCACAAAGAAGGGACAGAGCATCTTTGCCAATGGGCTTGCTAAACCTAGCAAGGATAGCTTGGAAGGAGTTCATTAAAAGCTGGAGACTGGCCCTCAGCTAATTCTACCTGGGACATGGCAACCTGGAAAGTTCTTGTACTGTACTTGAGATGGCAGGAAAACTGGGGACCTGTTGTAAAGCACATAAACTCACCCAGCTTGGGAAACACATGGGAGAATCTGGAAGTCTGTGTAGTCTCCAACATCTCTGAGATGACAGGTACTAATGACACAGCTTTCATGACTGAAAAGCTGCAGTGGGTGGGCTCTGGTTGGACAGGAGGAACAGGCAGGGAAGATGAGTTCGGGGTTGCACTCTGCAAGGAGAAGTCAAATGTATGGAGCTCTTTAAGAGAAGAAGGAAAGGATGATTTGAGCTTATGGGTCAAGATCAGATGGAAGGCCAATAAAAATGGTCATTCTAATGGGAAACTGCTACGTATTACCTACTCAGGAAGTTGAGGTGGATAAAGTATGTTTCAGAGAATCAGATGATATCTCATGCAAGAAACAGAGATCCTGGTGTTTCATGAGCCACTCAAATACCTGCTGGAAGGGCAGGAGCATGAAAGGCAAGTAATGAAGGGAATCTTGTGACAATTTTTGATGCAAGCATTGGATAAAACAGTAAGGGGAAGGACTCTGCTGAACATGCTGCTTCTGAACAGGGATAAACTAGTTGGGAATGGGGTAGTCTATTGGCAGCCTTTTCTACAAAGACCATGACAGAGTGGTGGTTTATATCCTGCTGGAAGCAAGGCAAGCAAGTACCAGAGACCAGAGCATGGACTTCCAGAGAACACACTTGTTCTTTCTCAGGGAGCTAGCATGTGAAAGGCTGTCACAAAGAGTAGAAGAGCTCATTATTTAGAGGGAAGGAAAGTTTATTTTATATCAAGGACAATCTCCTCAAAGTGCAAGATGATCCATCCCAATCTCTGAGAAAATGGGAAGAGGTAACAAACTGGATAACTGGGAAACTCTTGGCTGAGATCAAATGCTAAAAGGAAGTATACAGTGGGTGGAAACATAGTTGGGCTAATAAAGAAAGCATATGGAAACAGCCATGTGTGTGGGGTTGGAATTGGAGAAGCTAACTCTTACCTGACATTGAAAACAGAGAGGGATGTATTGGATAACAAGTACTTCTTCCACTGTGTTGGCAGCTAAAATCACAAAATGTGGTGTCCCTAATATATGGGAAGACAATCTAATGAAAAAGGGCTTGGAAAAAGCTGATGTGCTTGATGTTATCTTTCTCTTGCTCTTTCCTGGCAAGATCTGTTTTCAGGTGTACAAGTTCTCTGTGCAAAATTTATGGGAAAGAGGTACAATCTACGATAGAGAATGACCACTTTCAGGACCAAATAAGGGAACCAGACACATGCAAATCCATGGAGAGTCCAGAGGGAGATGTCCTCTTCGAAAGGACAGAGCAACTTTTTAACCTTAAAAAAGTCCCACTTTTCTTCAAAAATAAAACAAAACAAAACAAAAATGGCAAAAGGAAAACCCAGGGAACTACAGGCCTCACCTCAGTCTCTAGGAGCTTGTGGAACAGATGTTCCCAGAAGTCATATCTAGACACATGAAGGACAAGATGGTGAGAGCAAACAGGCAGCACAGATTGGTCAAGGGAAAAATGTGACTGGTTGACCTATTTGTGTTCTTTGATGAGAGTAGGAGAAAGCAAGGAGTGTTATTTACATTGACTTTAACAACAAAGACAACAAAATCTCTGTAGTATCCTTGCAGTTCAGATAGTGAGTTATGGACTACATGTGGACTACAGGTGGGTGAAACTTGGCTGGACTGCCAGACTCAAAGGGTTGTGATTAATTGTTTGAAATCCAGCTGGTTCTTGAACACTAGTGAATTTCCTAAGGGGCTGTGCCTGAGGCTGAAGCTGCTGAGCATTCCTCATCAATGACCTGAGCAATCAGAATGTTCACAAACTACACTGGTGATTCAAAAGCTGTTGATCAAAGCTACCATGTAGCAGTACCTCGATAGTTTGGAGGTGTGACCAGATGACCTCCACAAGTTCCTACCTACTAAACTGGTATATGACTTTTCCACACCAGGAACCAGATTTCCAAAAGTGAGATGCTGCAAAATGAGAGCAAGATCCACCTCACATAACTGAAATGAGTTTCACTTGCTTCTGAAGGCCTGTGTTTGGCTGAGTGACAATCTAATACGATACTGGGGAGAGCATGAACATGGTTAACAAAAAAAAAGGCAATGAAAAATCTAATACTTCTACATATGTTCTGTTACCTTATTGGACAAAGAAAAAGATCTCAAAATCTATGTATATAGCCAAGGTACAAAAAGAAACCTAAGTCCACATTCCCACAGATATTGCTGGAAAGAACTGCTTAAGACCAAAGTCAATTTTGCAATATTTATGAAAAGAGCTGCCATAAAAATTGCATTAAATCAACCAGTGGGTTTTTTTTAATCTTTCAACTCTTTATTGAACTAGTCATATTAAATTATTTCCAGAAGATGTAATTCAAGAATGATCTGACCAATTTTGAAACATGTTTTATTTTAAATGCTAGATCATACTTAGATGCTCATAAATTATGTTACTTTCAGAAAGGAACATAAAACAGCAAAAGATGGTTAATAAAAAGATTATACTGTCTTGTAAATGAATAGCTGGCTACTTAATGTCAGGATGTAGCATGTAGAAAGTACAATGTAGAAAGTATTGACTATTCATTGAATTTAATGCTCTTGGCCAAGTGAGTTTTATTAAACTTTAGAAAATAACCTTTACAGTTTTTGAAACAGTCTCATTCTGGAAGATTATAATGTCTTAGTGATTAAATGAAAATGAGATAGTAGCTATATAATGGCAAGCACTATTGAATTAACTTCTAAAAGAAATTCATTAAATGCTTAATATTAACACTGGGCTGAGAGACATGCAGCTGCAAAGAATTTCATTAAACTGGAAAAGCTCAAATTTTCATTTGATTTTAATGGAACATTTATGAAAGACTGCTGTTAAGACTAGATGGGGGAGATGATCACTATCATTTTTTATTAGTACAACCAAAGGGATTAATTGTACTTAGCATTTTAATTGTTCTTTCATCTTCTCCAGTCCCATGTCCTGCTTCCTAAGAGCATGTGTTTATCAAAACATATTTAGATTTAAACTGGAGAATAGGTTTGAAAATATAACAATTTTGCTTTCAAATGAAAACATTCTTGTGATTTTGGTTTTTTGTTTGTTTTTGGGGTTTTTTGTTTGTTTTGTTTTGTTTGTGGTAGTGTTTTTTGTTGTGGTTTTTTTTGTTTGGTTTTTTTTTGTTTTTTTAATGAAAGGAACAAATCTATTCCTCAGTGGTCATGGTCAAAAGTTCTTCCCCCACTAGAAGTATGTATGCCAATTCTGCCAAGAGGGTTATTTGTATCTCAAAGTTATGTCTGTTGTCTAGGATGTGGGAAATTGGCCACTGACAACCAGTCAGAACCATTTAAGGGACGGATTTGCTCATCAGTTTTGAACTTGGGAATTGTGGGGTTTGGACACCTCATTCATTAATTTCATGACTCACCAAAACTTCTTATTTCCACATTCACTGCATTGTGCATTGTATCCTTGTTTAATGACTGTGCCAGATTTCAGGGACTTCTGCATGAAGTATTTTAGACACTATTTTTTCCATGCTTAAAAAAAAGGTAAAATTTAAAAAGGTTTTTTTTTTCCACTGATGTAAAAGAATGGTACAAGTAAAACCAGATATTTAGCATGAGCAAATTGTAGAAATGTGAAGAACAATATAAGTTAAAGAGCTATGCTGACTTTAGTTTAACTGTAAAGCTTAGCCAGCTCAAAGGTGAATGGCTGCAGCTCATATTCAGCCTGGGACTGCAGAATGTCAGGCATAGCATGGAATTGCTGTGAAGTGGATGTGTTTACCTGGGCTGGGGAATGTGGAAAGGGCCTTCTGTTAATGTAAATAAGAGCTGGAAGAAACCACAACTGGAACATTTTATAGCACATAAGCAACTGAAGCATAGGTTTTCTTCTCTCCATTAATATTTGCTGGCATAGCAGCTGCATGATAGATTTCTACTGAAGAACAATGTTCAAAGAACAAATAATGTCCCAGTAGTGTAGACAAGGAAATTTCTGGGGAAAAAAAGGATTATTTATATCTGTTGAAAACTCCTCTGAAATTATTGTTTGATGCAGTTCTGCACTTAGACACATTTGGTCTGTAAAGTGGCAAACATAACTATGCCAAGGAACTGCTGTAATAAACCTTTCCCTGAGTAATTAAATTGTAATTATTCATAGAGATGAGTTTACAGGCCTCAGAGAAACAATATGCAGAGTATATGCTACAGTTTTAACATAGTCTAAATATAGATAATGCAGTAAGATTGGATTTAGTTAGATATTGTTAATACCCTTTAGTATAAACAAAAATGGGTGCAATTGCATTGATTTGTAAATACCCTTGCTCTGAATGGGACTATCTGGAAGCAGAGTCAACTCCCATCATAAAAGAAGGCAGGAGTGTTGAGTGCGTGGTGTGGGGCGGACAAGTAAACAGGGACTTGTGGAAATGACTTGCAACTTACAGAACTGAGACTCTTTAGTTGTAGTTATAAAGTCTGCCATTTGAACCTTTGTATGAAATTTAGACTCCAGCTATCAATAAATCAGGCTGCATTTCCATCTTCTTCCAAGTAACCTTCAATGAGGTCACTCAAAAAGAGATAAACAACAATGTTTCATGGAAATATGTGCCTCTGTTTTTGCAATGGGAATTAGAAGATGAGGCATCTCTGAAAGATAACTTGAACATGATATTTCTTTTCATTTTCCACTAAATGATGACTTGGAAGAAGACTTTTCAGCAGAAGCCAAAAATGAATAGTAAATTACATTTTTTTCTTTATGTAATGTACATACTTGTTATGTGTTGGGGAGGAGTTGGGGTTTTTAAATGGATATTTGCAATATCATACTGCTAAGTATGAGAGGCCATTAAGCAAATGGGGAATCTTATATATGGAGGAAATATTATGTTCAAGGCTTCAGTGCTTGCTATGATTAGAGTGCTCTTTGTGGGAGATTTGTTAATATTTCCTCATCCTGGACACCTGCCAAGCTTAAGTCTTTAATGCTCTGAGATTGAGTCATGGAAGTGGGAACTGGCTGCACAGAGCTTGTTGACTTGCCAGGAGGTGGGTGTGGGAGGTAGTATGCAAGTAAGAAAGAAGAGGGGCATGAAAAACAATCTTGAAATCCTGTGATAATCTTTTGTTTAGAAGAAAGAAGTCCATGACTTCAGGGGTTTTTATCTATTTTGCAAACTGGCAAACAAAAATGGGACATTTTAGAGATGTGATCTTTTTTTGTGTGGAGTATCTAGGGGTTTGGTAAAGAAAAAAGGGCTAGAAAAACAAGGATTAACATGTCATTGAACATGGATAGTTAAATACAGCTTCTGTCCATGACAATTATCAAGTGAAATGAAAAATTTTGACACAGAAAAGAATTTCTTTAACTTCTTTCATTTGCTAACTACTAGTAATCAGCACAAACTGATTTAAACTTGCTGAAAATGGACTAGATTTTCTGGATCATGTGTTATGGATCCAGACTCTACAGCCCCTGAGTCTCTGAGAAGCATATGCTGAAAATCATTAGATACACAGAAGTTGCATAGATAGTAAGAAATAATAGCACTTGTGAGCTTCTTAACACAAATTAGTTCAGTGTAATTAAGTATTCAGCGTTTGTTAGGGTATATGAAGGAGGTTAATACACAAAGCTCAAGTGCTTCCAAAGGGACAAATGGTAACTTGTGAGTTTGGAAAAAGCTACTGAAAAGGGATTATGGCTGCAGGGTTACACACAGAACACTGGATCCTGAAGTCATTCAAGACAAGACAAATGTCTGGAATACACCCACCTTTGGTATGTTAACATGCACAAAGCCTGGCTAGTGCAGGCTTCACAAATACTGGTTTTCAGCTGGGAGTTGAGAACTGAAGACAGGAGAGCTACTTCCTCAGTCTCACATCATGTAACTGAGCACATCTGTGCTTCAAGTAAGCTGAGAACAAAGTGCAGGTTACTCTAAATTGCTCTCAGTGCTGGGCTTGTCTTTATCCTGGTATACACTGCCTATGCTTATACATCAGCTTATACATCGTCTTGCTCAGAAATTACAGTGCAGAGCATCATCTAACAATCCCTTAGTGAAAACTCTCTGACCTTCATGTCCCATGCATGCTAGTGTCTGATGTACCACAGCTACATAAGGTTCAGACGTAGGTCTGGGAACCTTGCGCAGTTCCAACTGTCTATCAAGTTTACATCCAAATTGGCCTGTATATGACTTTTTTTGTGTGTAGTTCCATGTTCAGATTCAGAGGTGGATGTATGCTACTGTGTAGGGTGGGTCTGATTTGTGGCTTTTGATTCTCCTGTGAAAACTGAGAAGATAGTGATACAGGAAAAAGGGATTACGTGATGTGAATGGATTCATAAAATCTCTCATAGAGAGATTAATAAATTTTGGGAAGAAATGAGACCATTAACATTATAAATTTTTACATCATCTATAAAGCAGATTTTAGATCTAGTTCACTAGCACAACTCCTCCATAAATTAAGTTTGGTCTATAAATGCCTGGTATATAAAGCCATGGCAACTAACAGCACTAATGAAAATAATTTTTTTCCCTCAGTGAAGAGAGGCAAAAGAGCTTTATATGTCCAAGAAGAACAAAGGAATGAGCTCAAGAACTAGAAGTCATCAGTTAGCTGTGAATTTGCCTTCTGACTCTGCCCCAACTATCTCTTTCCTAGACAGCACCTAAACAGGATTAAAGTGACACTGCACAATAGGCACTGTTCCCAGCAGTTGGTATGAGTGAAACTGCAACAAATTTAACTCCCTGTATCCTATTCAGTTGTCAACTTCTATCTGCAAAGCTTGTCACCATCAAAAATGTCCTCTTGTTGGATCCAGGGCATGCAGAACACTGACCACAGCCCTCTCATATCAGAGACTTTACATGGAGAAAACAGAAAAAAATTTAATTGTCCCTTAAGAAGTTGTAGTCCCAGCAGAGCTGTGAGTAGTGTGCTGTAAGGCAATGTGCCTGTTAGGCTAACTAGAAGACCTCACGAGCCACAGCAGTCTCTCCCTACAAGCCTTTGCCTCTACCACCTGCCTTCTGGAAATATCTTTGTGCTTCTTTAGTTCCCAATGTGAAATGGCACAGCACAGATGGGAGACTGGGTTAGCTCTTGGACTGTTGTGGTGATTACCTCTGCAGTCACTGAGGGTACAGAAGTGGCTTTGCCATTGATGAAACCCTCAGGTCCTGACACCACTCACAGCTGCTTTTCTTGACACTGTCATTATCCAAAGACCACTTGCATGGGAAGCAAGGCTCTGCAGAGTATTTAACAGGATATGACAGGATAAATTGGAGCTTTTCTCTGCTGGTTTGAAGTTTCCAGAGCCTGTCTCTGCTGGCTGGCTGCCTTCCCAGGTGTTTTGCACTTGAAGGAGAAAAAAAGACTCAAAAGAAACCACTCAAAGCCCAACAGTTATCTTAATCCATTTAATACTCCTGAATTTGAGTGTTATCTCCTCTCCCTGCCTTCCTGCCACTATAAAAAACCCCAAGTGTTTGTAATCCAGACATTATTTCCTGTTGGGTTAGAAGTTTTCAGATAGCCTGACATGAGGATCAAGAGCAATAAAGAAAGTTATGGAAGGTTATGGGGCATTTCAGGGGAGAGGAAGGGCAGTGATGTTCACAGATGTTATTGATTTAAATTTATTTATGAATTGTGGAGAATTAAGTAAAAATAGAGCATAAACAACTTGCTAGTTAAACAGAAAATGTATTTACCTACCCATCAGTTTCTATACTTCTGTGACTTACAGTGAATCTGGAGGAATCAGTTCTTCAGTAAAGTAATGCAAGAATTCATTCTTTTCCATCAGAGACAGAAGAATTTGGAACATACTGTTTCTGTCTTTTCCGGTGCTAATCTGCCAGCCTTTACCCCAAGGTAAAGTCTCATTGTTCTCATTTAATTTTTGGAGACTTTGCAGTTGAAATGCTGCATTGCCCCTTTCTGAGTCACATATGATTGCAGCTGCTCAGCATATATATGCAAGAATTCACTCAATTTCAGCAGGGAATTTTTAGGCTGAAGCTTGCATATTATGTCTGTGTGTGTACATATATATATATGAAATACAAAGGAGAGAAAAACAATGGAGGAAAAAGACGTAAAATGTCCCCTGAATGCCATTATAAGGTAAAGGTCTATTTGAAGTTTCTATAGACAACAGAGGATGTTTATTTCCACTGCACCTTTTATGTTTTAATCTAAATAAACAGTGCCCTAAAGCAGGAAAGGAAATGATTCTTCCTTCTGATGGTCTTTGAGGTAAATCTTTCAGTATTTTGCTCAACTGCCTCCCATTTTTCTTTTTTTTTTTTTTTAAGGCCAATATTTCTACCTCTTGAGTTCAGCCTTTTGATTTGTCTATTGTGTGAAAATGTCCCAGCTTGGAGATAGTTCATCAGCACTGGGATAAGGGCATTTAAAAGAAAGGTTTTTCCTCTGTAAAGGATATCGACTCAAACATTGGATTTTGCAGTTAATTTTATGAATGAGATAAAAGCTTTACTTTCAGGCAAACAAAGACCAGAAGAGATGCCAATATATGTATGTAAATATGTGTGCATATGTATGCAAACAGGTACATAATAGGTATGCATCTATATTAATGTAAAGGCCTATTCCTCCTTTCATAGGAATGAATGGAATTCTCACATGGATTATATTTTATATCACAGGGGTCCTGTTACAACACCCCTCCCAAAAAAAAAATTAAGGCCTTGACTGAAGTGTTTAAGCATCTGAGAATCCTATTGAATTCATGGGGCTTCTTCACATACTTAGTCTGGCATGTGTGTAAATACTTCACTGTAGCAGGGTCACAAGCCCTCAATTCAGCTCTTATAAAATTCAGTGGAAAATTTTCTTTTGATGTTAAAAGCAGTTGGATGGGTTTGCAGCATTTATTCTTTATGCTAATGTGAAGTGAGCCAGCCATATTGCAGGAACATTTGGTACACGTTAAAAGTCTTAGAGTTTATGACCAGCAGCAACCTTACACTGACAGTATTTATCCAAATTGATTAAAAAATGTGAATAAAAATTTCCCAGATTGGCAGAAAGCAGTGAGAACCTTCCAGGAAAGGTAGCATGGAACGGGCTCTGGCTGGGGAACTGTCAGTGGTAGCAGAAGGCCATGGGGGGAGCCCATGAGGATGCCTGAAGATGATGAGTTCATTACTTGGCCATATCAGGGAGACAGCTGTTTTGTTGCACCCCATATACATCTGAGAATGTGGAGGTAAGTCCTGTTGCAAGAAGCTGAGCCCTGCTGGGAAGGAAGAGCCATATCCATCCTTCTCATCACCCATACGGGTCTAAATTTCTGGAGAAGTATTAACATGCTAAAAAGGCTTTGTCTACAGTTGTGTTAAATTACCCTGAGAAAACTATTCTGGTCTAAATTTCCATTGCTCTGGAGCTGAAGATGTGAGGGAGAAGAATGTGGAGAGGCATCCTTGAGAGATACACTGCATGTGTTTTTTTGATAAGTGCTTGGGGAACTGAATAGGACTTAAAAAGTGAGGTGATACTATTCGAGCTCACACGCAATTATTCCTGGAATGCTTCTTCTGGGCATTTCTTTAGCAAGGAAATTTGCAGGAAACCTGGAGAGAGCAATGCAGCTGTAATGGGCATGGTTTAGTAAAAATGACAAAAATCACAGGTAAATAACTCTATAGGAAGACCTAATGAGTTGTGGCATTTGAAGGAAATGGATTCCAAGGAGTCACAGATGACTAATCTAAGGACATAAAAGGAGGTAATTAGGAACTGGAACTGCCTGAATAATTTCAGAATTTCAATATGGGGAAATGAAGAGAAGAAAAATCATTCAGTTTTGACCTGTTGGCAAGGACAAATGTAAAATAGGGGAATATTTAGGCTGGCTGACCTAGAGTAATTCTGTTCCAAGGAGATCATAAGACATTTCATAGAAATGAATGGCAAACCCTTCACTCTAATGCATTCAAAATGAAACTTAGCAAAATGGAAAAATACAATGTAGGGGTATGCAAAGAATGAGATATGAACAAAAAAATTTTAGAGGCCCTTTATATTTATATTTAATTAAGAAACCATCTAAGTTTCTGAAAATTTATGCAAATTCTAGATATCTTTCCCTTTATATGTGCTGGATAGTATAGTTAGGCCCTTTTTTCTTTATTTTTTGTCTCCCCAAGTTGAAATTCAGCCTTAGTTAACACTTGACTCTTAGGGGTGTACAGCACTCCTTTGGGTTGAGTATTACCATGTGCTTATCCCATATGACATCAGTTTTTGTTAGGAGAACATCTACCTTCTTTTCCTCTGATGAATAAGCACCCTTTCCTACTGTCCTTTCATATATGAAAATGTTCTTCATCTTTCATCTTGCCTTTTCTGTAATCTCACCAGTCTTTTCCTTCAGCTGTTTCTCAGTGCTTTATGACAGCCTTGCTCTGACTGATATAAAACTGAGTTATTTCCTCCAACAATCTTCCTAAATGTTTTGCTTCAAAAGTACAGTAACATATAATTTGATTCCTTTTTTGTTCAAGGCTCAAAATTTTTGTCTGCATAAGGGTGGAGCATAGGAAGGTCAAAAGACAAAGGGATATTGCTCGCTGGGCAACTTTTTAAACCAGAAAACCTAACCCTAAGGTAGCCCTTGCCAGAATCACAGGAAGACTTGGCAGAACCAACACGTGCTCCCTGCCTGTGTGTGTATCCTCTCCCATCTTTTTCCATATATCATTGACATGGACCATAACAACCACAGACAGCATCCATCTTTTGTGCCCATTTGGTGCTTCTTTTTGATTGTTCCTATCTACAGCTCAGGAGTCATTTTTGCTCTATTTCCTAGTTATTTCAAGTTTCAGTTAGGTTAGCTGGGATAATACCACATATCTGTAGACTTACAGCCTCTGGTGGTGATATTGTGCAATGTTTGCTTAATTGCCGTGATAGAATTATGCTGTTTATTTTGTTACTCAACTAGAAAGGATATGCTGTTTGAAGTTTAGATATTTGGTTGATAAGTGAAAAGATAAATGTAATAATATTGCCAACTAGAGAGGGTAATTTAAAACTACGTTGACTAAAGGACAGCTATGCTACATAATCGTGCCAACTGGGAGGTGGAATCAACTCTTTTATTACCCAGATGTGTTGAGGTAAAGAGGGCCAGTTTCACTTTGAGAGAGGCTGAGCTGGTTATCTTATCCTTTCTCTACTGGGTGCATATATTACATGTTTGCATAAAAGTCTGTTGTGGTTCTGGCCAGGACAGGGTTAATTTTTGAAGTAGCCAGGGGGAGCACAGCTGGGACCTGGAGGTTATTCTATGCCACCTCTTGTCATTTTCTGGAGATGAGGGAAGGGGTCCCTTCTGGTCGAGTAAGTGTGGCATGAAGTGAGTGGTCAGGTAGTGCCAGTTCTCTCTTTTACTGTTATTGTAGCTGTTACTGTTTGTTTTTCTTATTCCATTGCTGTTTCCAGTAAATTGTTCTTACCTCAGCCCATGATCTTTACCCCTTGTGCCTCCAGTTCTTCTCTCCATCCTGCTGCAGGGGTAGGGGGAAGGGAAGGGAGGAGTGAGCGAGAGAGTGGTGCATGGTTTGGAGTGCTTCAGTGGGAACACTAAATTGGGGAATAATATTCCTAACCCATAATAGCTTTATTTAAATCTCTTTCTTGACTCTTATAGCAGCACTGCAAAATGCTGCTACAGAGATGGACAAATAATTCTCCTTAAAACTCTGTGAGGCTTGGGATAGTTTTACTCACTTCAAGCACAAGAAGCAAGTGAGTGGACATGGGATCTGCTCAAGATGAGGCATAGAGGCCATTGCAAAGGTGACACTGGAAACCTTGAGTCATTAATCCCAGTCCTATGCCTGTGTTTTGCAAGGGAAGATTTCCTGTAGGATGTTGGAAGATTTCTTGTTGGATGAATCCTTAACTATTCCCAAGTTCCAAACTTGCTTTCAGTTATTAGTATTTAAGTGATTAACATTTAAGTTTTGTGAACATGTGCTCTTATGACAAGGAAAATGTTATATAGCTTTCCTGTATCCAAGTGAGATTTATTCTTCTAGCATGAGTTACAGATAAATTGGCTGTGGACTTATCTAGATTTTTGGTAATGACACCATGATTGGTAAGTCTGACTATCTTGATAAGAACAACAAACCTGAGCTCAAAGTTTCTCCTGATGTTTCTGAAACCCCAAAGTGGATTAATTTATGCTTAGAATGTCCAGTTCTTTCAAGGGGGTGCTATTAAGTGTGCTGCTGCTAAGTTATAGTCAGAAACTTTAGAGCTAATCTGAAGTAAGCTTTGAGCTCCTGTTCCATTGCTCTGTCTGCTCAGAGCAGAGAGCCCCAACCTGTTACTCCTGTATCGTTACATCTAGGCAAAATTTCACAGGGGAAATAAAGAAAAAATATTTACATTTTGACCTGTTCTATTAGAAATGACACAAGTCAGAGAAGGAAGTTATTTATGCTGCTTGGTACAGGGCCATTGTCCTCTTAGCTAGTGCCCTCTCACCCTGCTCTCAAGAGAACAGTTTAGCTATACAGTGGCTAGTGAACTAGTGAAGGCAAACAAACTTACCCTTGCCAGGGAGGAGAGACAGCAGAAACCCACAGGAGGTCTGTTAAAGATGATTTGTTATGCTCCCTATGCAGTTAGGTCAATTACTCCTTTTTATTTCCTTGCTGTGCAGCTGACTTGAGTTAGGATGGGATATCAGCTTCATAGGCACTGAACAAGAAAAAGCAGTACCCAGGAATCAGCAAGACTCTTCCAGCCCCTGGGTGGGAAGGAAGGGGAAGACCAGAAAACAGGCTGGGGAGAAAGTCCATTCCAGATAAGCATATTGAAAGGTTTAAAACAGGGAGAAGTCTGCTCTTCTGCTTGAAGGTTACTTATTGATAGGGACTCTGTTCTTGGCTGCATATGTTTAGAATTTGTAGAGTTTTATGTTCTGCTTTAGCAAATTGTAATGCCAAGTGGGGAAAAAGATAAACTGGCAGGACAGTTGCATGGGATGACATGTTACCAGTATCTTATATGGGCTTTTATTCCATTTTGTCATTAGGAGACCTAAAGCTTCAGTGCTGCCAACATGTGTACACACACACAAAAACATACTGTTCATTTGATTATCTATTTATGTATCTATCTGTCTTTATACATCAGTTTCCTGTACCTTGGTAGGGGTAAGGGAACTAATGTGACTTCTAAGAAACAATAAAATTAAATCTTACTTTACAGGAAGAAACTTCATGTTGAAGACCTTCCTGGTCTGCACTGTTGGAATTCCTTATCTCATGCTTGTGAGATATTCTTCTTTCCAAAAATAAGTCTTCAATTCCATCAAAAAAGGTTGCCTTCCTCCATTACCATTAACAACACACACTTATGAAACAGCAATAAACACATATTTCCACTTTTTTTCTCTCTCTTGTTTTCACTTCAAGATGCTGCAGTGCTTTGTACAGTTGGTTTATTGTTTTCCCTGGGTGATCAATTCGTTGTTTGTACTGTTCTTTCTCATAGCAGCAAGATGACAGCATCTTTTATAATGGGGAGATGGTAATATGACTACTAAGCCACAAAAACTATATGATACAGAGAGAGGTGTTGTGCATGAAATTGTTTAACCCTAAACTAGAGTCTAATATCCCTTTGACTTTTATGAATCGTGATTTCACTTCTGGTCATTTGAGTGAAAGAATATGCAAAGTCCTATCAGCGGAAGGTTATAAGATTTCTTTCCCACAGTTACATTTTGCTAGATGAAAGGCACTGAATTTTAAGGTGTATATTGGCACAGTTCCACACTGCTTGTGCCTTCCTGGATAAAACAGCAATTCTGGTGATAAATTCAGTAGATATTACAATGACGATTAAAGAAACCCACATGTACACACAAAAAAAATCTTCTTTGGACACAACAGCTTTGACTGATTACACTTTATTTTAACAAACCAGTGTAAGAAGATAATTTAGTTTAAATCAGGATTTTTAGAATTATGTAGCACTTGTCAGAATATTCATGTAAGTTTCATTTACAGAGATTCCCTAAGGCTGATAACATGATCCTTAATTCTTGATTTTCCTCTCCTTCTCTGTAAGACTTCAGAGAGTTGAAAGTGCCCTGTGCAGATAACCAGCATGTCATATTCATTCAGGACCAAGGCTAAAGCTTTAAAGTGTAATCCCTGAGTAGCATTAGCAAAACATATGGTCTGCTGTTCATACTCCTCTATCTGCTTTTAATTAAAAAAAAATTGGGTAACATAAGAGTTTTAATTATGCTGTGCTATAGTTGTGTGTCATACTTTCAGCTACACTTTCAGACATCATAAATTAATGTTGTTCCACTGAGATTGGTGAAGTTGTATCTCCTGGGGTCCAGATTCAGTCACCCACACACATCTTGTGCCATATGAGATAGCCTCAAGCAGCCTGCCTGGCCTCTGACTACCCTTGTGGATGGGTTCCTGCTTCCCTACCCTGGGTGCTGTGTTATATCCACAGCTCAAACGGCACCTCAGATGACACTACACACCTCATGGCCAGTCAATATACCAGTTCTGCCTCCTGAGAACTTACTCTATAACCTTTTGAAATTGGAGAGAAGGAATTAATAGGTTAAAATACATATCTTCTGGAGAATCTTTGGGGACAGTTCTTCAATGTTATTATGTTTAAAGTCACCTGTCCTTCCAGTTTGTATCTATTTTGACCTGACAGCTCTTTCTCTTATTTTTCTTATTTTCTCTTTTAAAATGCACTTAGTGGGTAAGGGCTGGCAAAAAGCCTGACCTACTATCACCAAGTAATGCCTTCAAATCTGATGTGATAACTTTCTTGGTTAACCTGCAAGATTAATAGGGAGATACTCTTAGCAAACTGTGTCATATCTTCATTAATCCATAGTGCTGAAACATAGCCAAGCTTTAGGAATACTTCTCAGTACAGTGCAGAGCACATAGTAAGGGTTTTCTTTCCTTAAGTGAAGCAAGAAGAATTAATAAGCTTTAAAACTACTACTCATCTTCTCGTCTGCTAACATATTTCTCTGATGCCTCCTCCTCTCTGTGAAAGTTTTAATGTTGAGATTGCCAGTATAAGAGAATAACTTCTTGTGTCTTTTTTGAAGATGGTTGGAACCAGAGAAGGAAATCAAACTATTGATAATTAAAATATTCACGACTCCTATCTGATAGATGGGAATTCCTTTGTTCCCTAGGAAATGTGGGCTGGAATAAACTATGAAAAATCATTTCATATCTATACTTTTGTAACACCAATGTTAATTGCTACAGCACTGGTTATCTTTTCCTTTCTTACAAGATATTTATTATTTCAGTTTATCTAGACTTTTGGCACCACTGACGTCCTGGAGCAATAAGCTCCAAGATGAAATTGCATAACAAGATTCATATCTGCTACTTCCTGATACAGGTAAATGCCTCTTTGCCTTATTCCTATGACAGGGAATAGAAACATAACTTCTCTGAGGCTTTACTAAGACATATGGTTCCAAGCTTTTTAGCTGTTCCAGTTTTAACAGTTCTGCTATTTCAGTGACTATTTTCAATTATCTTTCCCCAAGTCTTCCTTAACTGCAGGATCTGCACTCATACTGCATAACCCACTAATGCCAAGTATTCGTTCTATATTTCGCTCTTATACTTTTACTGAATTGTACTCCACTATGGTTTTTCATTCACTAGTCAAGTACTTGGCAGATTACTGTGGGACATCACTTTGTGTTTGATCTCAATCAGGATCCTGTCCTGGTATTAATGTAAAAACAGCAAGCTGAATAAAGGTTGGAAAGTTGTCACCAGCAGTTCCCATATGTTTTCTTTTCTAGTTGATTTGCAAAGATTTTTGACTATGTTCAGATACCCATTTATCTGATTAGGGTTCAGGATTATAACTCTGAAATGTGTATTAATAGCTACTTCAGCATTAGCCAACGAAAATTGTTAATGAGAGAGTTAATAGATGGTGCATAGGTAAAATTCTGCCTTTTACTTACAATATTTGAAAGCTAGTGGTCTTAATCTGTTTTAAGCACTTAAAATCACATAGCCTTGCACTGCTCTGGCTGCCTTTGCTCACAAAATTTTTGTCCCACTTACTCTATGCTGGTGCAGCCTCACCTTGAATATTGTGTGAAGTTCTGGGACTACAATAAAAGAAAGATATTGAGTTATTAGACAGAATCCAAAGGAGGGCAATGAAGAGGGTGAAGGGACTTGAGGGAGACCTCGTCGCAGTCTACAACTTCCTTGTGAGGGGAAGGAGGGCAGGCACTGATCTCTTCTCTGTGGTGACCAGTGACAGGACCTGAGCGAGGGGCCTGAAGTTGTGTCAGGGGAGGCTTAGGATGGATATTAGAAAAATGTTCTTCACCCAGAGGGTGGCTGGGTACTGGAACATGTTCCCTAGGGAAGTGGTCACAGCACCAAGCCTGACAGAGTTCAAGAAGCATTCAGATGATACTCTCAGGCACGTGGTGTGACTCTTGGGGATGGTTCTGCACAAGGCTAAGAGTTGGACTTGATGATTCTCATGGGTTCAACTAAGCATACTCCATCATTCTGTGAAAATGAATACAGGTATCTTCACCAACTTTATTAGGGAGTTTTCATTCTCAATCATAAATGAATATTAACAAATCCCAGCATTCATCTGCAGTTTAAAAGAGTGAGGCACCATGTGGTTGCTGAAGGATGGCTGCACCTGCTGGGAAGCCCTGTGGCCAGCAGCCTCAAGTCATGCTGGACTGGTGGTGAAAGAGGCTAAAGGGGGAAGGTGCCTGATATCACCACCAGCAGGGACACACCTTTGAGTTACATTGCTTAGCAGAACCAGAAGCCCTCCATGGGGAACAAAGTGCTATTTCAGGATCACACAGGTCTGATAGCACCAATGGCTTCCACAGGAGTTGTATGGATCCAACTGGCTGTATTTAAAAACTTACCTAATTTATATAATATGCATTAGAGTGATTATTTTTTCTCCATATCCCACTGATGTTCTTTTCAAGTTTGCAAGTATAATTCAATAAATATGAAGTAAAACAACTAGAGAACTTCTAAATTTTCAAGGTCTCTTTTCTGCTATCACAATAAACACATTTTTGTCTCATTAATTAATGGCTCACGCTTGCAAACAAATTGGTTTTCTACTATTATTGTTTCTATAGAAGTTCAGCCTTAAGGTAAAAACTTTTATCTGATTCCTTACATTACTTTCTTCACAGCTAGTTTATTCCCAGTTGTTTCAGATGAGGTGAGGTTGTTTCTGTGACTCTTCTGTTTACCTTCTGGTACTAAGAGACAGCAGTCCTTATTATGCCAGTTAACCTTCTGCAAATTGATAAAATAATTTCTATGACCTTCTAGCCCTGGATTGGTGCTTCACTTTTAAGACATCTCAGTAGCCTTCTCTGCACCAACCCCAGCTGGTATTCTGTTTGAAGGAAAAAATGGATTGAGCAAATGAGAATTTGGTTGCTAGCTGTAGTGGCAATTCTTTGGAAGGTGAAAGCACAAATAAAGAGCCAGGAAAGAGAGTTATTTGCAGAAAAAAAAATGGAGTCGTAGAAGATACAGGAATGGACCTACCTTACCAGCCAGAAGGGAGTGGCTGGAGTTTTTTCCATAGGGTAAAAGAGAAACAGAATTTCAAGAAAAAGAGACCTTTGGAAATCCCAAGGAGCAGGACCTGTATCTTTTAAAAGAGAGTTTTAGAGGGAACATTGGATGTAAGGAGAAAAAACAGACTTTGACACTGAACTGTCATTGTATTTTACTAGTCTAGGTCTCAAAAAAGGTATGTTATGGCATGTGCATAGAGCATAGCTGGCTGATGGATGTTCTAGGATGTCTGATAGGTTTGTAGGCAAACAATTCCTTTTCACTGTAGTAGCCAGCTGCTTTTACTTTTACTTCCTTTGGTGCAGTCACAGTTGTCCTTGCACACGACGGGAACACTGTGTATTCCCACCCGTGATGGGGACCCCTGCAAAGTCTCATTTTCACTTGTCCAAGGACTCACTGATTTCTTGATGTTTTTTCTCTTGAAGTAAACTGCTTTCCCTTCTCATCCTGTGTGTGTCAGGATGTCTGGGAGGTGTGAGTGCACATTCTGACAACACCCACACAGCTGCATGTTTGGATTGTAAACACGAGACTCTTATTTAAATAAATGTTGCAAACTGTTCAGGAGTGTGGTTTTTGCATTGTTTGCTGAGCCATATTTAAGAACACTTTCCAAGACCTTGAGGAACACCTAAAATTGGCAGCCCTTTCTGCAAATCTCCTTGTCTGCAGCACACTGTGTTTGCCACAGCTTCACAGGAACCCGGAGAGCCCAGTGGCAATGAGACAGATGGGGGGGACAAAGGTCAGTGCTGCTTTTGATTTTTCATGCTCAGCACTACAGTCACAGGTTTAACAGCATCACATTACAAATGGAAAATGATTTTTTTTTCCCCTGTCTCTAAATGTAATGTTTTATATGTTTTAGAATAACTTTCTTCCTGGTTACCACTTTGTAACAGGCAGGTAATACGTCAGATACCAGACGCTATTGTCCTGTAGTGAACTCTCTCTATCATTTACTTGAGCCTAACAGCACATACTGCATGACATCAGCAACCCAATGACTCATACACCAAGATACCATAGGTGTGTTCCTATATCCTGGAGATCAGAAAAATTCTACGCAGAAGACTTGGCTTGTTTTTCCTATCTTGTTATGGAAACTGCGTGCACATGCTCCAACAGCATTCAACAACTGTAAATGAAGTCTTTCTGTTTCTTATCAGAAGATAAACTGCCTGTTTAAAAAAGGTGTTGCCAAACCCAGGAGAGCCTCTTTGAAGGGCACAGGCTGCCGATTGTAGCTGTCTGGGGGGAGATTTCATATGTACAATGTTTTAATATTTCCACAGTGAACACCAGTAATCCTGTTCTGGGGGAGAGCCCCGCCGGTCTGAAGCATCTGACACATCTGACCCTTGAACAAGCTCAGTAGTTTGGTATATAGCAAAAAAGGTACAAAAAAGGATACAAGCTACCAGCAATGCTACAGCTCCTCCTCCTTCTGCAAAAATAAAACTATACATAAAGAGTATTTGCGGACAGATTAAAAGTTTTGTCTCTTAAACATGGCAGCAGGTAGTTTCACTGACAGCATTTAACAAAGCACTGTTTTCCTTCAATTCTCATTTACCTAAACAACTTCTTACACATCCTATTCCAATTAGTATTTAGGATTATGACTCTAACCTGATTGCCTCTTTGATCTCACTGATAATTTTGCCATGTAATACTTGGTTAAATTTCCTCCTCATGGCATATAGATATGAAGGAGACATTAGAGTGTCTGCTGAAGCTGGCTGGAATAGTTCCACTCAATACATCAAAAGAAAAAAGAGTGGGAAGAAAACTTGAAGGTTGAGTGTTGTGGACAATTGCCTGCCCCTCAAAAGACAATTTAATGGAGGAAAGACTTGCTGTTATTCAAAAACCAGACTAACAACCTTATAAAAACAGGGTCACTTAAAAAGTTTCTGGAATTTTCTATTTCATATCAAAACAATGGGAAAAACCCCACAGCCTTTCATATGGCATTGCAGTATTCCTGCTTCTATTCCCAGCTGGAACAGAAAAGGGTAGAGTCACACACAATTGCAAAACAATGACAGCATTACAGCAAGAGCGTGCTGAATCTCACATAAATGATTCAAAAAGGGGACAGCAACTGAATTCTGCTGTTACCTGAGCTCCTGGGTCTGTTACATCTCGTGTTCTACAGTGCCTTTGCACTTTGAACCGCTGGGACCTGTGAAAGCAGAAGGTGCTCTGTTTGTATTTGTATTTCCATGGCAATGCAACAAAGGAGTTGTTTGGTCTTCTTTCCTCAGGACATTTTCAAATCACTGCTCTTTACAGAGCAAGCTGAAAGAACAAATTGGGTTGGCATCCTTGCAGAAAATTTAGACTTGTTGCACCTTCATGCAAGCTGTAGGTATCATTCAAGCATTTCATCAATATATTTAATTACTGAGGATTTAGTGTGATTTTGTACTGATGCTTGAAATGCTCAGCTGTCTCCACTAATTCTAGTTTTCTTATGCAGTTCTCATTTTTGTGATATAGAATCATAGACTGGTTTGATTTGGAAGAGACCTTAAAGATCATCTAGTTCCAACACTCTGTTGTGGCCAGGGACTCCTTTCGCTAGACCAAGTTGCTCAGAGCTCTATCCAACCTGGCTTTGAACACTTCCAGGGATGTACTTGAATATAATTCAGAAGTTTCATAAACTGGTTTTAAAAACCAAGATTTCTGGATGTGAAAGCCCTTTATAAGCCCTGCCATAAACTCATGAGAGAGGGCTTAGACTGGAAAACTGAAGCACCAGAGAGATAAGGAAGACGTTTGCAAGTCTCTAATATTCAAAAGCCTGCTAATGATATTTGTGTTGGGAGGGGTTTTACTGGACCCATGGACCTGTACACCTCCTGCCCCTAAAAAGCAGATCTGAGGGATGCAGAAGGATAGTGGTATCTATAGATACCCATCTCTCAGCAGTTTAATAAGACAGTTAAGAGCCAAAGAAAGCCAGGGAAAAATCTACCACCTCACTCCCAACCTTCAACTGCAGGATATATTACATAAATATAGTGATCATATAAGGCAACATGGTAGATTGTAGAAAGGGAGGCCACACCAGGGCATTCCTAGTTTATCCAGGTATTTAACCAGAACAGCTAACTGAGTGAGCCTGCTTCCCCAGTTGATTCAATGCAGTTACACTCTTGCTGTGACCTACCCTGCTTTTTTCGGGGGCTGCTGCTGAGGATTTCTAGCATCCTAAGCCCGGTGTGTGTCTGCTCTAACACTTCAGCTCTCATACAGTAATTGCTAGTTGCATGTGCTAAGCACAAAATTGCAGCATGATGAATAGCTGAGATTAATCTGGGATGTTAATGTAGGAGCACAGTGGCTTTTGGAGCTGGCTTATTTAATTAAGAATCTCCTGATGTACTACTGGTTTGATATTGAAAGTAATTTGGATTTGAGTGAAAGTCTAGTGAAACCAGATGAAATCTTTCTTTGAGTTTCAGTGTATGTGCAGGTGTGTATGAGAAATGAATTTACAATAGTGTGTAATATTTAGCCGAGAGAGCTTCAGTGCCTGAAATCCAGAAGCTGAGGATGTGAGTCAGTTAAGGGATAATAAGCAACTCTTCCTTGTGCCTTGAATGATGGTGTTATACTTCATAATGGCAAGGAGAACATGAGAAATGAGAAAAGCAGAATTGTATCTGACGTGTGAAATGTCATGAGGGCAACTATCACATACAATAAGTACGAGCAGTAAAATGCATTGACTGACAGTAACTCTCCATTTCTGGAATAAAAAGGATTACATTTTTGTACAAAACAAATATGAAGCTACCTTTGTTTTAGAAATATCCATCACTGGTCTAATCCCCAGGAAACTGCTGTTTCCTTTCTTTTCCTGCACTCCAGGTTTTAAATAGAAAAGTATGAATATTTATTCCTCTATGTCTGACACTAAATAATGCAACAAAATGCTGTAGCTGCTGAGAGAGGATCATGTGGACCATTAGCTTCTAAAACCAGACCGATGAGCTAGCAACCAACTGCTTACAGAAAACCATTGTATTTTCAGCATTTTGCTGCATGTTTCGGGTGCTCACTGAGAACGCATATAGTTATCAGTATTTTCCCACATGAAAAGGTTTTTTACAGATTTTTTCTTTATTTTTAATCATAACTCAAAAATCCTCATGAAAGTGTGAGAGCACAGTTATAGAGAAAATGTTAGTCAGGGTCATGGCCACTACATTTAGATGAATACATCTGATTTTTTGATGGTGTTGTTTTATACCACCATTGTCTTGCCTATTTATTCACCTCAACCAAGTTTTAAGAGTGAAAGTCTTAATAATTATGATGAGAGGGAATCCTAAATAATTTAAATGTGATTTTTGTTAGATAGACCTTCAGACTTTCTGATGTCTTTATGCCTAAGCATACTACTCCTATTTCTGTGTGAAAATGGAATATGGAAGAAGCTTCATAACCTCAGAGAGTGATCAGGGCACATTTGTGGCAGATGCAGTATTCATGTGTAGCAAACTCCCAGTCCCATTCCTGAGCAAATTTCAGCTAGAGGCTACAAACACTTCCATAACGACACTTCCATATACGACAGCATACAGCACTACTGACATCAATATGGTCACTTGCAGCCATGATGGTCACATGTAAATTTTTGTAAATGTCTAGAATTTACAGACACAGAAGAAGACCCATTTTGGGTGTCCAAATCACTATATGTACAAAGTGGAGCATGCTGAGTTTGGCTGCTTTTCTCCAAAGATGATACTGATCTATTTGCCTTTTCTTTCTGGAGAACCAAAAAGACTAATCAATTTCTTTTCTGTCAGAATTTCATTCCTGAATTTTCAGAACTCTGGCACTTGCTCATACCAGGGTTCAGCTGAGCCCCTCGTGAGAGTCACTTATTAGTGATTTGCTAGCTTTTTGTCAGCTTGAATTAGCATAAGAACAAATTACATTAGTCTTAATTACATAATTTGAGTGACACATTTCAAGGATCCTTGAGACAAGTCATGTTTGGCCATATGCACCCATTCATTGGTGGTAAAATAAGGTACGTAGAAAGCTAAACATACCTGATTAGATGACCATAAAGGCAAAGTAAGTAATACATCTTGCAAACAGAAGTTTCTTCTT